>CM032876.1:63779483-64979483 GCA_019176425.1 Megalops atlanticus | reverse complement strand
TCTGCTATAATAACAACCCAGCTAAGCCCAAAATGAATGCATAAGATAGGTACTATACTATACTCTTTTAGTATTTTATTTGAATTTATCATTTTCATTTTGCAAATATTTTCAGAACTCTTGGAATTGAAGAAATGATCTTCTACAATGAAGGAGAATTTTGAAAAATGCCATGAAAAAAAAAAGATAAAATTGGAAAAAAATTGATCACAAATCATTGCTCAAATACACTTAAATGATGCAGTAGAATGACACATTGTAGGAACTGAGTTGGCACTTTTAGTAACCGGTGGTGTAACTGGTGGTGATATACCTGTACAGTGGAACAGCATGGTAACCAATAATTCATGACTTGTTTGAAACACTTTGCCCTCATTCATTTATCATTGAATATCTTTGTTCTGCACAGTTTGTATTACAAACTATTGTAATACAAAACAATCATATACTTCCTCAAAGGTGTTGTGGCAAATGTTATACCAGGTTCATATCGGATTTATTGGAGTTCTGAACAGTATCTCATAAGCCCAGATATTTTACCTCCAAAGGTACAAACCCATGGTGAAAGGTTGGATGATATTCCTGTCAACATCTACTCCATTCTCATATAATCTGGAAGTTTTTAGAAATCGGACGTCCGTGTCTTGTACCTCTGAATAGTTTGAATGGCTGTTACCTGTGCCCATATGTACCCAGTGAAGCTAAAAGAGCTTTGTAGAAATAAATCCTGATAAAGAATGTGCTTCCAAAATCAAATCATTTCAAGGTGTTGAGTAGGAATGGCTCTTCTAAGATCCTCAGACATGAATGGGGCATTGAGAATGTGGCTTTTAGTCAGCAATGGTGTTCCAGGTCAATGCACCACTCATCAAGATTGGGTTAGATTGTGTGTATTTTATGCCCCTGATTTGTAAAGGTGTGCAACATGTTCACCAGTATGAAAAGCATCATTTGATGATTTTTCCTTTATGGTCATTGATATGTGTTCCGGTTGAATTTTTCTTTGCTTCTTTTTATAGTTGATGGTGGGGGGTGGGTGCTTAATCATGGGGACAGTGACCCCACTAGACAAGTACAAGTCATGAGGGTGATGCTCAATGTGATGGGAAAACATAAAGCTTGACAATGCTGAAAGTGGATGCTTGTTTGGCCCTGGTTGCAGTTATGCTCATGATCAGAGATGTGGTTGTAGTATTGATCGTGCTTAAGCCAGTTAACAGTCATGGTTTTGTGTGGTCCACTGCAGTCCAGTTGGAGGAAGATGTACAGCAATGAGGGCAGCTGAGCCAGCTTCACAAGAAAAAAAGTATGCATGCACGTAAATTTCTCTGCTGTTGTCTCCCGATGGTAGAATGACCTTCCACACATCATCAGTTCTGCTGAATTCCTCAGTATTTTTAAGAAACATCTGTAGACACAGCTCTTCTGCTCTCACCTGATCACCTGAATCACAACCAGCTAAAGCAAATTCTCATGTCCTAAACTCTGTTTTCCATTAAAAAAATTAATGGTTTAATGCACATGTGTCTCTACCAGCTAGCTTGTACCTTGTCTGACCAATTATTGAAACTTAGTCATGCAGCATGTCTAATATTGTGACTCCATGTATGACTTTCATTTGTGTTGTAAGTCTTGTAAGAATAAATGAATAAATGTAATGTAAATGTAAATGTAATGTAAATTTAAAGCAGTCATTTCATGTCCTACATTTATTTGTTGACCTACTCTAAAAATAAAGTGGAGGTGTGCTGTTCTTGTGATTAGCCCATAGGTTGGAAATTGTTGCAATGGATTTATCAAAGAAATCAATTTGAAAACTGTTGAGCATGACATTATGTCTCCTGGGTAGTGACAACATACCATAATGCTCCAAGCTTGGAGGAAAAGTTGCATTAAATTATGATTCACAATTGATTCACAATGGGTTACATCAAAATATATTTCAATGTGTATCCCATGTTGCTCTGTTTGAAAAGAAAAACAGATTCATAGTGCACAACACTGTGTTATGTTTCTAAGGGAAAAGAAATAGATTAGTTTTCATGTCACAGACACAGCACTGCAAACATAGCAACGCATTCCAAAGTCACCACAGCCTTGGTAGAGAAAACAGAGACAAGGAAACAAAAAAAAACCAATACCCTCTATCTATCAACGATTTTCCTACCTTGTATATGTACTAAATAAACAGCAGGGAGGCCTACAGGTAGATGTGGAGTGTGCTTTCAAATACTTGTGTGGAAAAGCTTCCTGTAGCCCAGAGGTGTCTGATTTGAACGTGTTTATACAATATGACATCTGTGATTGGTGGGTCCCTGGACAGAGCAGTGCTGGCTAATGTACAGCAACAGGAAGAGAGCCTAGGGGAGACATATGCAGTTGTGTAGAGCTGTGCCTTGGATTACTACAAGGGGTACTGTGTCAGGAGCCTTGACCTGAAGAGCTGTCAGACACCTTGATGACAGGGCATCTCCTTGCGAAAATCCTGCTGGCCCTTGAGTCTGCAGAATCGTCTTTGCCGATGCACATCCTTGCTGAAGCAACATTGGAGGGAAATGCAAAAAGAGAACAAGTACAGATTGCAACAACCTTATACAGAAAACATGATAGGGTTTAACTAGGTGACAAAAATGGGGTAGTGCTAGCTAATTTGCTCATTTTTCTCTTTTCTTAAAAAGTACACAAGGACATGAAACAGAAATATAAAACTCAGGGAAATGATTGGTTGGGCATTCCACACATTTGTAAATTGGCTTTGTAGAGCTCACCGACTTGTATGTTCTTGGTACATTGAACTGCCCACCTTCAATGGAGTTGTTGAATGTTATGCTTTTTCTGACTTTTGGGATTGTCAAGTGTAGACCTTAAACTTGCCTCACAGCAACATCACCTTCACTTTTGCGTGAATAAAAATGTAATCTGATACACTATGCAGACAACCACCATTTTTGGCCCACAGTGCACCACAGGAGGAGAAACGTGGAACAGAGCAAAGACATGTCCCCCACTGATGTCATCTGAGCACTCATAGGTGCCCAATGTGTCTGTAGAGGATGCTTTTTAACAGTGCAGTGTTGGGACCCTGACCTATGTAACCGAGCCTACCCAGGGCAGGATGGAGTCTGGAACATTTTAGGCTGTTGGGCTCAGCCTGAATGCTAATTCTGAGTGCCTAATCCCACTGCCCCATTCAGAAGCCCATACCACCTGACTGGTTTCTATCAAACATGTAAATTAGTTTCAGGCTTAAATTAGGTATATGTGTTAGATGATCACCTTAAGGTTAATATAAAATGATCATTTGGAGAACATGTCTGAGCACCTGCTGCTATGGCACTGAGAGTGGATGATGATAGCGGAGTACATGAAGATAGCGGAATACAGGTCGATTTTCCATCACATTCTGCCGTGGTTCGCCGACAGGCAATGTTGAGCTCATGCTGGCTGCATGAATCATGAAGTTTGCGGGGGGGCTCAGGCTCTGGACAGCTGTAGGTTGTGGACGTGAGTGATTCAAACAGAGAACATCTCTCCACAGATCAGCTGTTTGTCCTCTTGGATCACTGGTACTTCACAAATGTCCACGGGCCAGGTGTTCCTCGTGTTTGACAGGGAACCCACATGTGTGAGGGTTTTGCATATCTTACCTGTTTGACTAACCTTTCTCTGCCCTACTGAATAGACTGACAGAATTCAGCTGTTGAGAATATCTTTGGAGATAAGTCAGACCCAAAAGGTTACAGTATCTTTATCTACCAGTATGCAACATCAGCATAGCGTGGAGCTGAAAGTGCTAGCCATCCATGAGTTATGAATACTGGATAAGAGGCTATGTTTCAGTTGTGTACAAGATCCAGAAGTAATAGCAGATCTAGAAGTACTGTTTAATAGGTTTGGCACAACTTCTCATTTTCTCTCTCAAAATGTAAACAGACACCCAACCTTTTTGAACATGTTCCAATGTTAAATGTTACTTCCAATGTTAAATCATGAGAATTGTGATCGTAATGGGAACGATGAACATGGAAGGGACAGAAAAATGTGTGCAAAAGGCAACTGGCTAATCAGGGCTTTAATTTCATCTTCTTGGCAGATTTCTCTCTAATTTATGGAACAGCATCATTCTGTATTAGTGTTACATTCATTTTACAAAGCCCTTTTTTCCACAAATACTGTTGCACTGCAACCTCAAAAATAGCTTTGCTCCATGAGGGCTTTAACCTGGGGCATGCACAGCCACTTCCATTAAGTCATTTCCATTACGCTGTGCTTGTGCATCCTTGTCAAAGTTTACAGATTGACTGAAAGGCTATATGCAGGATTAACCTTGTGGTCCCTGAATTATAATGTCAAAGGGCTTCAAGGGCCAAAAAAATCCCCACTTTTCTCTTTAAAGCACTACCGAAACTCTAAGGTTTCACCTTTCCGAAACAGGCAGTGTTCACATTCTGAGGTGAGGTTGTCCAGGATGTTAGTTAACCTGTTGTTTGGATTAAGGGCAGGTCAGAAGACCTGTCAGTCACAGTGAAATCTCTGCTCTTCTCCCCCACAACAATTTCTGTAAACGTAATGGTAGCGATAAACATGAGAGCTCTAGACAGCTGGTAATCTGTTTTGGCAATTGGCATGGTGTAGGTCTCAGAGCATTTGGCCTATAGGTACAGTATCTCTGCTACTCATTAAGAGTGAAAATAGGAAGGTCTAGGTCAGGAAGCATATTAAATAATGAGATGCACAAAGAAACATGCTTGTTTTTCTATGGTGTATGAGACGTGACTGACCAAACAATAACAGAAAGACAAGCTGTCAATAATTTGGTCTCATTTGGTAATATACAAACGTAATGCTTGTCTATAAACTGCACATGGAGGTTACAGAACTTTATACAGGGAAATATATGTGATGCAGTGTCTCACTGGTCGATATGGGAAAATAATTTGCATGTATTCGGTGATCTGTATGAAAAGCACCCACCACAGACGGCATTAAGGGTTTCAGAAATACCCCCTTAATGCCTCGTAATGGAGAGGCTCCTCCGACAGGGAAGATATCAACTCTTATCTCATAACTTTCCTTTCAGCGTGCACATCTTTCACAGCTACGGTTCACCCAGTACCCTTTCCAGACGCTTCATCAAACCAAATGCTGGTATTTCCAGTGGCGCCCAGGCAAACACGATAAGTGTTCGGCTGCATGACGCCACAGAAAGGCCCACCTGCTCAATTTTGCATGGGCTCTGAACGCGACGGCCCCAGGGACTTGGAGCGGGAGTGACATTCGATAAATGAAAGTGGGAGGTAAAGGCAGGACAGCTGGTCCCTGGCCGTTTGAATCATCCCTGTTTCAGCATGTCTGCCCAGCATAATGGTCTGGTGCGGTTTCCCCGCTGAGCACACAGGGCCACCAGCAGCCTCTTGCTTCTTTCTGCTGGCAGACACCACACCATTGAAGCACCCCTGGCAGTCCCATATTCTGTTTTCCATTCTGAAATGAATAGGTGCTACACACTTGCACTCAGGGTAGATAATTCCTTGCAAGTGGAGTACATGACACATTAAACCACCTGATGCAGTTATAGATTGTATGTGTTATACTTAGCTGACAAGCAAAGATGAGCTTTATGGTCTGTTTTGTCATAAAGCTTTCTTATGTTCATCTGAAGTGGAGGAATTGGCACTCATGAAGGTGGCCTTAGGATACATATCTGAGCATATATGGAACTGTTTTATTTTCTTTATTAACCTGTTTTTTAAATATATCATGCATATCTGTGGACAATATAATGAATAAAAATCAACAGAAAATTTACAAGCTCATGCTTTTGCTCAGCTCATACAATTGGCATCACACCTTCAGAAGCTATACGGGGACTCACTCAAATAATCTGTGGAAAGTTTGCTCAGTGAATCAGTTCCTCGTCTATCCGTGAGCGCAATACAATGCACGTCAACGATGCATTTAGCGAAATCCAGAAGTCCCGCCTTCAAGCCTCCTGATTCAGGATCTGAATCCACAGCCCCCTCGTTAAGCGTCCTGCGCTGTGGCAACCTCTTCACGCTATTGGTCGACCGGTGACAGACGGCTGTAAAGCCTGTCACCACCACTGATGAATGTGCCATCCCTGAAGGAAGAAAAGGCCGACGGGCGTCAGCTGCTCTTACCACCAGCACTGGACACTTTGCTGTAAAGGGTTACAATAACAAGAGAGGCGGCAGCGTGGTGCAATGGTTTGTGAGTCAGGCTTTAGCCGGAAGGTTGCGCATCCAGGTCCCACGTGGGAATCTGCTGTTGTATGCTTGAGCAGGACAGTTAACCTGAAACCTGACAGTAAATATCCAGCTGAATAAATAGGTGTGTGAAAAAAAAGTCAGCTATGTAAATTGTCTAATAATGAATGCATCACAGAGAAAAGGGATCTTACTTACATTGATGATAAAAATGGAATTAGGAACATAGTGATTTGATGGCGATGGGCTTCTTCTGGAGCAAAATCAAATGTAACATACTGGGACATAGTATGGCATTACAGCTACAGGTCTCATTAGCTGAGAGAAATTGTGAGAGGTTATGTCAAATAAACATGTGCTCAGTATAGAAGTACTGCTTGTTTTACTGTGAGAAACATCCGTCCTTGTATAATTGAAAAACAAAAAAATGAAGTAAACGAAAACTCTATTAGCCGTGCATGTCATCCTTTGTAAGAGAGCAGCTCATGGAATCTGATGTTCTGGAGCTCTGCATTCCGCACTCCTACACACAGTCAGTCACTGTGCTCCTCCTGTGTTTGCTGATGAAAATACAACCTGTGTGTATGTCGATACGGAAACCTTCATACATTTTGTTCCTATGACACAACGTCTTTTGAGGGCAACGCACCGGAAGTGGACTGCGTTTCATTACAGTGCCAGCTTTTGTTGACGGGTCCGATTGTTACGTTCAGTGAGAGGGCTTCCCTAGCCTGGGCTGCTGAGCTAAGACCCGGTTTCTGACAGGTTTCTGTAGCCTCATTTTAAAACGGATGCCCTTTAGGCCAAGGGGAAAGCCATCGGAGATGACCGTGCGCGGGGGTGGAGGGGAAGGAAGACCTGCCGACTCCGGGGCACAAAGCGGCGCCCGGGGACGCACCTGTCACGTATGAGTGATGTTCCCTGGGAGGAGTCGCGGTCCGAACCGCTAATGGCGAGACTCTTGAGTTCACATTCGGGGAGCACTGATGGGGCTCTGGGGGAATGATTAGAGCAAGAGGGAAGGGGGGAAGCGGAACTGGAGATAATCAGAGGGCTCCTGAGTCCCACTTGTTGTTGGCTGTCCTGCGCAGAGGGCCTGAGCAGTTTTACAGGGAACACTTCAGCAGAGAAGGTTTATTATCTCCTGTGAGTGATTTAGGGGCTTAGGGGACCCGCGTGCACGAGAACGGCAACTTCTCCTCTCAGATTTCAGATTTATACCTCCAGTACTGACAAAAAGAAACTTCTCACCCAGTACTGGAGATGGACACTTTGCACTTTGCACAACAGCATGCAGAGATATTAATTTATGGGACATAACCTGTCAAGTATTAAGTATTCAGATAAATGCGCTGATACTTTGTGACGACAAACAGACACTGCAAAGGCCATTTTGAGTTTCATCTTTGTTTGAGCATGTCAGCTCTGCATTAGCTATATATAAAACTGTACCCAAACTTTTTGTGAAATAAAATGAACCTTGGCATGACCCATTCTAACTTTTTTGACATTAGTGGTATGCCAGCCCATACGTTTCCTTTGTCAAACTAACTAACTTCTGTAGAAGTTTGCAATGGTATCATGAAGTATTTTTAAGATATGGTGAAGAATTCTTTGGTTGTAGATAAAGGTTTTTTAGAAAATTTTCTCTGCTAATAAAATTGTCTGATGAGTCGGCAGAACAGTATACTACAAAAAGTTCTTGAGACATAAAACATCTTTAGTGATATGACCCCATGCAGGGAGGAGTTAGAATTCCAGACAATTCTAAAA
Organism: Megalops atlanticus; assembly: GCA_019176425.1. Classification (NCBI taxonomy): domain Eukaryota; kingdom Metazoa; phylum Chordata; class Actinopteri; order Elopiformes; family Megalopidae; genus Megalops; species Megalops atlanticus. Next base: position 64,971,483 of record CM032876.1, on the reverse strand, counting down.
CTGAAGAGTAAAAACACATGGACCCATTGTTTCATTGCCATCAGAATACATGATATGTATTATGATATATAGTAATATATTTGTTCTGAGATATGTGTGTGTATCTATATATGTGTGTGTGTGTGTGTGTAACGTATATATACAGATAGATAGATATTCACATATATTAGATATATTCTGATATATTAAGAAAACACTTGGTGGGAGATATAAAGGGTGATAAAAAAGTTTCATAAAGTCAATATAATATAGAGAATCTATATGAAGAATTTCTACACAATGGCCTAAAATGTCCCTCACTGCAGAGAAACTATAACATTCCTGGGCTGCATTATACTTCACTGGCATGTTGAAAAGAACTCTATGAATGAACAGGTCATTCAAAACAAACACACATGTTTTAAACCTTTGTCTTATGCAGATGTCTTAGAGCTCTGGATAAATCCATCAACTGAACTTGCTCCCCAGTGCGTGTGTGCAATTGTAAGGAATTGGATTTCCATGAATAATCTTGACCCAATTACCAGGGATTCAAATGTCTGTACATCAGTAAAAGAGTGTTGTAAATTCACAGCTAATGCAAATGCATGTGACGGCAAGAGATTAAGACATGTTTTCTTCTCAAGGTTATCCGAGGCCTTGCACTTTGCACTCATTTATTGCTAAGAAATAGGGCCTCTTCACTTTGCATGAGGCAATGTGACATTAACTGTTTATTGTAATTTGACTTCAGGTTGCTTAGCACAGATTTATTTTGTTATCATTTTTATCAAATAGGCTAATGTTGGTTACCTGCATATGATATAATAATGTGCGTATTGTGATAGACAGCAAAATCTATGAAAAAACTGCCAATCAAAGATGATTGGCTTAGAAACAGTCCTGCCTGTTTGTCTTTCAGTGCTGTCCAGGTGTTAAGGCACTCTTGGCTGTGAAACACTGAACAGATGTTGCTGTTGGCTGAACATGATAATGTTTACACTATGCAGAGAGGGCAATGGTGAGAAGTAATGTTAAAATACTGGAAGACTTGCAATAATTGGCAGGAAGAAGGAGTGAAAGTGGAAAATCAACTATGTCTAAGCATTTATTCTGTGAACTTATGTAGCTGTGAAGATGTATAACTGATTTCTGTGTGATTAAATGAGCTTTGACTTGGGAGAGCCACTGGTAGCTTCTATCAGTATACCAGACCATTCACATTACCTGTATGATATAGTGGATCTCTGCAAAAAACATGGCATCAACCGATCAGTGTGCAAACATGCAAATTAAATAAAACAAAAAACAAATTAAAAAAATTAGAACTAAAATGCATTCGTTTACTAAGCATACATTGACATGCAGTATCCCATATGTCACCACAGATGAAAAATGCATTGGAACATAGGTATACAAGTAATTCCATCTCAGCCAATAGGAACATATGACACATTGCTATTTAAATCTTCACTTTAAATAAGCTGAGTTGCCACTTTTCCTGAAAATGCAGCTCAGCCTTACAGAAGTGGATAGGCAGTACCATTGCTACTTGGCCGGTATTCTTCCAGGCATTCTTATGTGCTTTGACACACCTGACATTTTTGGATAGGATAATGTTTTTAAGATATCATACAACATTGAGAGTATTTTGGTTTGCATAATGCATCATTCAAAAGACATAGTATTCAAAACACATCAAAAGTCATATATTCATAATATATATTCAAAAGTCATATATTCATGATATTTGTGATGTATACATATATATCCTAGTGTACTTTCACATAAAGTACAAAATGAATAATCAGTTTTGTGACATGCGCTGTATATTGACTTGGGAATGGCTAGACATTCCTGATCTCTCTCAATAGCCTCTTTCTTGATGTGAATCTGGACTTTGTGGTGATGACATTGCTATAGATTTATAAATTGTTGTAAATAAGTGACTGTGGCATTGTTATACATTTTGTAAATGTGGATTGCCATGAAATGGGGACTGCCTATAATAAAGTGTTGTGCAAAATATAACATAACATGACATAACATGACAAAATATGTTATGACACAAAATATAGGCTTGAGAGCCAGAGCAGCTCATGTGTACATGTGCAAGATAGTAGATCTTGGCAAGGAACATGCTGTAACATGACTAAGCTGGTATGGTACATTGATTTATTAGTGGTGTGCTCAGTACCACAAAAGAAATTCTGCATTTGTTTTTTCACAATTCAATTCCATACTCTTGACCTAATTATTCTGGATTAGAATGTCTGTACATCTGTGCAAAGGACTCTTAGCATCAACATTTACTTTAATTCCAGAACACTTCAGCCTAGTTCTTCCATTTAGAATACATTAACCCAATATTTAGCTCCTGATTCAATCTGCTTACTGGAGGGACAAACAAGAATTAGAATAACTGACCAAAGACAGCTTCTGTACTTTCAAAACTCCTAATCCACATTCATTTCCTATCACAACAGCAGCAAGACAGCTTTAACAGTTGCCAAGGAATTATAGAAAAAAGTGGAATAGTTTGACTTTGATCTTTTGTATGGGCTTACAGTGTCAAATAATTTGCATCTAACCTGAAGGGAATAGCATGTTTTTGATTAGCAGAAACCAGAATTGTGACAAACAAAGTGCTGAGTGTTATTGACTGCAGTCCAGGTTTTTAAAGAAACAGAGAGTGCATAATCCCCAACGGAATGTGTTTTAATGACCTACACACAACCTCTGAAAGCTGCAGAATTACAACATGGTATGTAATTATCTTTTTTTAAGGCCACAGATATGCATGAGGAATTTTAGAAAGCCAGCCCCCATCAGCAAACTGTCCTGTTAAAGGTAAAAGAAAATCCCATAACAGTAAAGAAAATCCCATAAGCACAATAACCCCTTTTATTCAGTATGATACTCACAGAACAAGCTCTGGGTATTAAGCCCTTTCTGCACATGAGAGATACTTTATTGTGTACAATGAAGAAGAGCTCATTGTAAGCCATCAGGGTGCAGCTGTTGCTTCCAAACCTTGGAGTGTAGTAGTATTACAGGTACTGTGCTTAGCTCAGATGTGCTCAAATATGAGCGAAGGGCTTGGGCATTGTGGTCCAGTCTCCCATGCTTGTCTGGAGATACTGCAGTTATAGGGCAGTAGTGAATGATGTGTCCCATTAATCTGTATCAAATTTACACATCTTAATGATCAAAATATTTCACAAAGGTAATGACTAATTTTAACTTTATAATAACATGTAACTTAATATGGAGGTGTGGCACAGCCAAAATGCAGGAGTGAGATGGGCCCCTGCTACCAAACTTTAACATTGTGCCAAGTTAAAACAAGGGAGGATATTTTTGTGATTGAAAGTCTCACCACTAGGTGGCATTGTAGGGATCACACAATCAGTACAGCATTCAGCTAAATCATGTCCCATACCTTTAGACAATAATGTCACCCTTTGCCACTGAAAATATACACATAATCCAGCTAGGTAGGTCACAAATGTGTACAGAGAGTGGATGGAAGTTTCAGATTATTTTTGCCATTAGACCATTTGTCTGCATACGTAGTTTTCATACAACTCTTGCAATGTTACTGATGGCAAAAACAAAAAAATCATGTAACACTACCAATTTTACAAAAAGCAAAACGAAATTAATCAATGTCCCAAAACATCTCTACAAACAACCCGCTTCTCTTGAAGGTCTGTTGTGCTAATTTTTAAATGCATCATAATGTTCTTCTTATTAGTTGGAATCTTCAAGAAAGCATGCATTTTCATGACAATTAACTCTGAATATAACACATATTTATTGTAATAATAAGTATTTAGCAAGCAATATTAATGGATTTTTATTAACTGGCAATCCATCAATATTGCTTCCTAGAATTCACATATTCAGGATTCTCATCTACTTGGAATAGTGAGTACATACACTTCAAAATATAGGATTAAACTGTACCTAAGTACAGCCCAAGGATACATCTTATATATGAAACTTATGTTGTTTTATTAGGTTGTTAATTTTATTAAGAAATAACAGTGTTTACTATAATTGGGGAATGTTTTAATATAATAATTACATATGTTACAAAACATCAGTATATAAACTATACAAGTGATACTTTTAAAATAATCCAAAATGTTTAAGAAACTTTAAGTAAACAATCTTTCCATAAATTCCCAGTCTTAAAATATCAGAATGTACTGTGGCAAGAGCCCAGGATGTAAAATTACTATGTTGTGTGAAAGTGTCATGAAGGACAATACGTCACCATGTCGTGATATTGACTCAACAAACCTGCAAATTATCTCACAGCATAACACCACACTACGTGCCCAGTAAGGTAACACAGCAGGCAATGTATATCTTGTAAAAAAAATCACTCCAAGACAAGCAGGTAAATTGTGGTTGTGTACTTTCTGACTTGTATAGGTGCTCCTCTCATTCTAATAACATTGTGACCTTACGTTATTAGAATATTATTTTACCCATCATTTCTAGTCTCTTCTCTGCAAACATAACACAAATGTGAGGGTAGACATTTACTCTTCATACACTAGACTACAGTTTTTATCATATGGTGGTCCTATATCGTGAGTGCACAGCACGTGTTTGCATGCTCCTGGCCTGGATGAAAATCCCTTGTGACACTTCCTGAAATAATTTCATCTGTCTGATCAGCCACCTGCTGCCATGTCTCACTCTGTACCCATAAACCTCTGCTCTGCATGGATCCGCCCCCACACGGAAGCTGCTGGGTGGGCAGAGTGGTGACTGAAATCTGAAACACTTACTATATCTTGGGCTCAACACTGCAGCTGCTGTTCGTGTGTGTGTGTGTGTGTGTGTGTGTGTGTGTGTGTGTGTGTGTGTGTGTGTGTGTGTGTGTGTGTGTATGTGTTCAAGAGCCAGGGTGGCAGTGTCTGCTTCATAAATAGACACAAATTAAAGAGCCAGTGAATGCCCAATGAATCAATTCCACATGCAGGCCCTCAGATACGTTTACTGTGGAAACCAGTTGCCGCCCTGCCTCGCTGAATGCTGGGACAGAGGAGGTGAGAATGAGATCAGGTCAGTAGGTTGGAGCTGCGTGCTGGGCTCTGAGTAAACGTCCCATTTTTAGAAGCGGTGGAGCAACACTGGGGCAACCTTTATTTTGCTGACTAACTCTTGAGTCGGCCTCATAAAAGCGGGAGAGACTTCCACTAATCGTGATGTCATTCTTTCAAGTTAGCAACCATCTGCTGGTTGCAGAGTGTTTACAGCGTGAAATTCTACAAATCAGAAAGCCTGAAAGTGAAGTTCTCAGCAGTGCTGTTCTGTTAGTCACCACTGCCTTTTGTTGGATGTAAGCTTTTTGTGAATGTTAGTGGTACTCAAGTATGCAGTAAAGTGCTTAAACACAAACATTCAAGAGTAAGAGCAGACAATAAGATAAAACAGCATCTTTGAAGTTTGTGGTTTCAGCGTCAATTAGACAACTCTAAGTTAAAGTGGACAAAATCCCTCCGGCTTCTGCTACTCATACCCTGTCCTGAAGGGTTGTAAATACAGGCTTTTGTCCCAGCCAGGCACTTAGCCCCCCGACTCAACTAGTCATTGTCTTCATTTGATCAAGTTAGTTTTTCCTCCTCCAGTTCTTACACCCTGTCTTCCCTGGGCCATGTGTCCATCAGATGGTGTTCGGCATGCCCCAACAACAGTGTCAGCTCAGATTTTAAGAGTGTTCCGAAACCCCTCAGGACAACCTAAGCCACAGAAGCATTGGGAGCATACGGACAGTGAATTCAATGTAGGGTGAACGTGTGTTTATATCAAACAAAATAATGTCAGCGCGTTCATCCTTCATGTTAGTGTAGTTCGCTCCTTAGTGTGTTACAGCTTTCAAGACAATTGAGGAAGCTGCTGGAATCAGGCCCTCCAGGACCAGAGCAGAGTAACCCTGCCTGGGGTGCTTTTGGAGAGAAACATAAGACAATACAGTCAGTAAGAAGACATCTCTTTTATTTATTGAAATGACATCGAGAAGAAAGAGTTCCCTTGAACACAAACACTTTAGTAGAGTCACATTTTCTACAGACTCGCGCGCACACACACACACATTCTCATTTTATAACAGATGAAAACAAAAACACATTACTAAAAATGCCTTGCCAGTAAAATATTTTCAGTGCACATAATTCTTATTTAACATATCTTTAGGGAAATTAGCTTCTCCAATTAGTAATGCATGTCAGAGATAATTTGCTATTACATCTAGAAAAGGAGAAAGAAAAAGATTAATACCATTGGTACCAGCCTCTGCTATACACTGTAATAATACTGTGTCACATCCAACATATATGAAGCATTATTATTTCATATGAGATTATAGAATATACCACTCCGACGTTTCTGTTTTATCTGCGAGTGTTAACTTCAAAATGGGGTATTAGTTCCCCCTGTGTTCCAAGACAGAAACTATAGCCTGCTTTCCAGCATTTCCGCCCGCTGGACATCTGCTGTGGAGAGATATCTGAGGCTTGTGTTCTGAATATGCAGAGGACTGCTACCTGCTGGGGAGAGCCTGGCGCCGCCCCAAGACTCTGACTGACTCCCCCTGGTTGGGCTGCTGTGTGGTGGAAACCTCTAGGTGGAAACGGTGGATTACCAGGATGGCCTCACACCTTGTTAAACACTCCCAGCGGCATTTGAATTATAAAAACGATTGTGCTTTTGAGCGTCGGCCATGCTCTCAGTTTCCCCACGCCTTTGTTGACAGACCTCGCTCATGCAGGTTCGCATTTGCGCTGTGTTCTCTTTCCAATGGCTTTTCATCACAATGTGCTGCATGAGTAGAGAATCCTTCGTAGAAATAATAACCAAATGCAATGTAGCTTTAATGTACTTCATCCCTACTGCCTTAAACAAAAATTGGGCAGGACAATTTGTAGGCAAGCCCTTACACAATTGCATAACATCTGCTAAACTAGTTTTCTCTCCAGGAACAAGTAAATGCCACATACCTTCAGTGTGAGCTGTTTCGGCAACCCCCCATCTGCACCTCTTTCTTTCCATCTCTCTTTTTTTTCCCTCTTCTGTATCTTTTGTCCATGGTGTCCTCAGGAGGGTCAACGGCCTAGTCCAGAAGGTCAGGTGTGACTTCAACCCTGGAGCCCAACTTGGAGATATGAAAATGGTATATCAAAACATTTGCAATAAAACTGTTTTGAGTACATATCATTTGTCCGGAAATTTGTTTCTATTAGCATATTGACTAACTACATTAAGAACATTACATTTTTCAACATGAGTTACAGTTGTAGTTAGTTTCAGATAATGAAAAATGTCACACTTGCTGATAGTGTCATTTGAAGTTCTGCATTGCAGAACCCATTGAATGTGGGTCTTGCGCAAGGACTGCTGATTCATCAAAGGTTATGAGCGCGCATTAACTCCTTAAAATTTATGTTTGCAGACCATCAGTGGTGGTGACATTCATTCATAAGTCAAAACAAGGCAAATAATGAGGGAAATAAACCCATTCTGGGTTAAGAGGAATCCGCTGGTGAAAAGTGCAACTAATTTTAAAGTTTGCCATTTTAAATGCATCTGAATAATTTCCAGGAATCTGAAAAATGAAGCAACTTCACAAAAGTGGAAAATATTTCCACTTACGGGCGAAAGTGGTTTGCATTAAAGGAAATAAATAAAGTTTTTAAGCGGCTGTCTAGACATGAGGCGTGCTTTTTTAGGTCAGTTCAAAATGCATTTCTGAAGCGACGTGAACATGCTTATTTTGAAGTTCCAATGGTAAACTTCTTAAGATCACAGGTCCCACAAAAAGAGCATCTGTTTGCACGATGAATTTCTACAGAAGCCCCAAGCAACACGTGCCAAATTGCTGATGGCCAATAGCATTGCTGACCTGTCCCCATTTTAATTCACATTTAAGGTCTTGTGCTGAGGATCTTCTCTCACTGACTTTCTTTTCGAGCCGAATGTCATTCACAAACTAGACTTTTTCTGCTCTGGCAGTACAGAATACTGGTTACAGGACACTCAGGCTTGTGAGAAGATGGTGGTGGCATCAAACCCCAGGTGAGATGCTGCTGTAATACCTGTAAATATGATGCTTCACCTGAACTTTCCCCAATAAAACCCAGTTGAATGGGTGGACACCCGCAAAAATTAATTACAAGCAGCCATGAAGTAGCGTCACAGAGCCAGCTGTAATGAGGTCAGACTTGGCATGAACGCAGAGTGAGCTGTTCTATGACGTACACCTCGGCTGACAGCAGACTTTGAACACGTCTCGTCGAAATGACAAAGACCCATAACAAAAGGAGGCATCTGTTTTTGAGAGTGGCTCCTTTGATGTCCCCTTTATTTATTTATTTTTTTTAAAAAAAGCCCTTGAAGCAGAGAGCTTTGCTTTGAGATTGACAGGTAGGCTAAAGTTTTGCTCTTGGCCAGAGGCTATGAGAAACACAGGGGCCCCCGTGGGCCCATCATAGAGCAAGGCTTCATTAGATCATTGCAGTGCGTCACGGTGCCCGCACATTACTGTTACATAAACCACTACAGCGCTCAAAAGCGAATTAAGACAGATTGCTGGAAAAAAAATCCACCTCACAGGAGGTTTGCTGATGCATGAACTAGTGTGAATCAGCTTCAGGGAGAGAAAAAAGTAAAGTCAGACTAAGCACACATTCACTTCCAGTTACTAGTCATGGATCAAGCAGTGGCGGTTCTCCTCTCAACACTTTCTTCTCTCTTACTCTCATCTTTCTGCTTTCTCTCATTAGCATTTGGGACGAAGCCCGGGGAGAGATGAAGGGAGCTGGTTACTCGGAGCGGGAACAGAGGTGCTTTCGGGTTTGATTGACAGGGACGCAGGTGAGAGGCTGAGGACAGACGCAAAGGTGAGTCATCAGGGAGGAGGGAGGGGGCGGCGGCCCTGCGGCGAGAGAGGGGCGAAGAGCGAGGGATTCCACTCGAGCGTCACTCCCCGTCGCCCTTCGCGTGAGCCCTGCTGTCTGATTCACTGACGGAGGCCAAGCTGTGAGCAGGGAGCCTCGTTTCATCACCTCCTCCCTCCCCTGCCACGGCGCAGCACCGCCCACGGAAACGGAGCGAATCTGACACGAGGACCGATGAGCCACGGCAAACTTTTTTGAGGGGTGAATCTGTGTGATGTTAGGAATGACTCTGTTCCCGGTTTTCTTATGTTTTCCCTCCCGTTACCTTGCACTCTTACTTCCTCACTCTCCGAACCTTTTCTTTTCAAAAGCCACATTCCTGATTTAACAATGTGATGTGAACAAGCTAAGCAAACATCATTTTCCTAAGGCAAAGGGCATATCACTTATGATGAAGGGAAACATTTTAGGTGGCGATATGTGAACGCTTGAGTTAGTGTAAGTTAGGACACCACTGCTCCTTGTGATTTTGCCAGTAAAGGCTTGTAGCAATGGACAGCTCTCACCAGAGTCTCATGGCCATCTATCTGGTGCAGGTATCCATCCAAACCTGGATATTCACAAATCACTATGCTCTCATTTGCTGAATGGATATTAACCCGTAATGACTGCTCCCCCCTAGAAAAGTTTTGCACTTTTAAGATGCTCAAATTTTGAGTTTATTTTTTAAAGTACGAAATTATCATGTTTGTCCTCATGTCCTTGGTCAAATACTGTACATCGTAACCTATATAAGGTGACCCATGTAACCCACCTGCTAATTTAGAAAGACTGCCCAGGGCATGCTTCTTGTTTTCTGTGTGCTGGAAAGAAGCTCCTCTCATGAAACTGAGATAGGAATTTTCAAATTTGATCGCAAAGCAGTAGCAGTGTTCCTTATGGCGGGGGAGTAGGATTTGCATTATTGGAAATAATCCTTTTTGTGAAATATCTGGGAACAGTTGGCATAATAGAATTTCAACAGAATTTCAAAACATATGAACTTCAGACTCTTAACAGGTCACATCTATGAAGAAAATCCAGTTTCTCTGCATACTTCCTACAGTAAATGGAAAGATCCATTCATTCCCTTCACCCACCAGCATCATTGCCCAGAACTGTTGACCTCTTGCAGCTCAGTCTCTACCAAAACAATGAGGCAGGGGAAGTGTGAATGCACCAGAGTTCACGACAGACAAAACGGCCAGACAAACCGGTTACAAAAGTAACACAGGCGCTTCCGTTGCTTGCGGGCTTCGAGCAGACAGCTCGGTCATCCTCCCCACTTCCTTATTCAGAGATGAGGCATTCACTTTCTATCCTGGGCCCTCCACTCTGCAGCCCTGAATCACACGTCCCTCTGGGGGAGTTATGCTCCCTACATTGTCTGGGCTGTGTCTGGGCTCCAAGCAGTCACTAAGACCTCAGGCAAGGGGTGAAAAAGAGAACGGATATGAGCACATGTGTGGGTTTTAAGAGGCCGAGTCATGAAAAAGCGCAAAGTTCACTTGCGGTCAGCGTGACGGGGTGGGGGGGGGGTGGGGTTAAATTGAACCGGCCCCGCGATCGGGCATCACGGGGGGTGAACAGCCATCACACGGGCAGCCAAATCCCACCAGTGGGGCAACATAGGAACATTGCCCCCAGAGCTCATCTCTCATGAGTACACAATGGGCATTATCTCATTGCGGCGTCTGCCGCTGGTGGCCCGCACTTGAAATTGAATCCATGCTGTCGCGTGCGTCGCGGCAGATGTTTGGCTTGTTTGAACGGTTTACGGCCTGTCTGTCTGAGCAGGATCTCTGCTTGTCAGTCCCGTACTCTGAGAACCATGAGAGGGCACGCAAAAGCAAGTAGAGGACCACAACTGGTGCCATTAGTGGAGGGCTGGGGTCTCAGTGTGCCCTGTGGACAGCTAGGACCACAATTCAACCCTATTGTGGCCCTACCGCTTACTCCACTTACTTTCCTATGTCTTTGATGCAATGGAAAAGCAGCAAATGACCCCACCTGTACACTGGCAATGTCCCGTTCCTTTGTGCAGGTTTTGTCTGTGGTGGCCCTGCTCAAGGGTATAATGGCAGTGCCCCATTGGGGAACTGAGCTGGCAACCTTTGGGTTACATGTATTCATTTGGCAGACGCTTTCACCAAACCCCAACAATCCTTGCTCCTTGCCACTACATTACATCACTGCCTGTTTGATTTTCCCATATGATCCTGCAGTCACTTCTTGAACACATGCCAGGGTGATGTGCCATGATGCAGTGGAATGACTGCAACAGTTTCCAGGTGTCAATCCAATATCCTCAATTCATGACACACACAGCCCTTGCCAATGTGCATTCTTGCTAGAAATAAAGGAGAAATGCATGGCCCATTCATCTCTGGGGGGTACAGTGTTATCTCAGCCTTACCAATATGGCTCCCTGTTTATCCGGGTGGAGAGCTGGGGTTGTTGATCAGTGATTTAACTCTTTGTGATTCGCTGGTTGTCACTCACTGAAAAAATGCTATGGTCTGATGGACTCTGTCCTCCACCTCTTGCAGAATTCCAGAACGGGGTGTCTTCGATGAAAACATACTCTGTGAATATTTATTCATCACTTTTGTGCGTTTAGGAAGGCTAAAAATATGTGCACATGTACTGTTTGTGATGTCATTGCTTGTCTTTGCCTGCCAGTCATATCCATCTCACTAACCTTTACCTATCTTCATTCCTTGATGCTATAAGAGTGAAATTACAGATGTAAATTCAATAATTATGATGAAATAGTGCACTGATATTACAAATTCACAATTTCTTTTCCAGATTTTTCATTTCTCCGCTCCACTTTGAGGAGGGTTGGATGAACTGCATCAGGTAAGATGGCAGCTAAACTGTATGATTAATAATCAATAAGAGAGAAATCCCTCACAGGTCCATGAAAGGAACCTCTATCTGGAGGCTTGTAAATCAAATTGGACACTGGGACAGCTTTCTGGCTTCTGACAAAGAGAACTGATATTGATAAAATGCCCCATTAAAATGTATTGATGACTCAATAATACTTTAAACAATGACAAATTACAGACATCTATAATTCCACAAGCAGCCAGTCCATTTAGGGGAATTCCACACACAAAGGTTTATGACACAATGTGGAACAGAGGCATTCCCTTGTCGTGCGCAGACGAAAAAAAAAATCCCAGTCTGGGATTCACTGACCTTCAGAAAGGGCTTCTAATGGAGTGGAGAGCAGCGCGGTTCAGCTGTGCTCCGTACTGTTACCCACTCAGTGGTGTGGAAACACTGAGCGAAGTCTGTTTGAGTTTCCAGCGCAGCCATTCCTCCACTGCGTCCATGACAGGGTAAACCCCAATGACGTCATCACAAAAGGGCTCGGAGCGGCACAGAGGGGTCAGAGACATGGCTGTCTCTCAAGTCTGCTTTTAACATCACGCACATCGATCTTGCGCTCAGATTTTTCTTCAGTTTGTTGAAAAAAATGGGTGAATTCAGTTATATCTCTCAATCACCTGAACCCTTAATATTTTTGTTCGCTGTTGCTCTTCAGCTTCAACAGTACACATGATATGAGGTTCAGATCAGGCCTGCAGCAACTGATAGATTGATTGGGCAGATTAACTGACACCAGGGTTACCTGAACATGAAAAAAATAGAAAATAATTAAATCAATAAATAAATAAATGTCCACTAACCAAATAATGGCAAAAAGAAATCAATTAAATAATTTCACAGCAGTGAAATTATACCAAACTGCGGGCAAATTCTGCCGATTCTTCTCTTAACTTCATCTGTCTCCCTGCTTTAGGCAATTCACGTGCCCCTGTGGCATTTTGGTATGCTACCCAAGAGGACAGTTTAATTAGAGTTCGGGTGGTTCTTCTATCACATAGCACCACATTTCCTGAAGGAATCTGGCCACAGTAGTTGACCAGAATGATTTGCACATCATTCCTCCACAAGAGGATGTTTATGAAATACTAATTTCTTAAAAGGTCAGCAGCCGGTTGCACCAGCAGAGCGTAAGTTTGATCTTTACCTAGTTCGAACGTAAATCGGCACTACGTTCAAGTTTACGAACAACTAAAAGTTATACCGTCGCACCAAATCACACACGTTCAACGTAGACTTAAGTTATATCTTAAAACTTACACCTAACACTAAGTAGGTGCAACGTCCGCCGTAAAAAAAAAAAAAAATATTACTATGGCTTTTCGGTTTGAGCAAGTGGAAATCCTGCTGCAAAATGAAATAAAATGACAATTAATAAAATGACAATTTCATCATGAGTGAAATTCTTTTTTCTTGGTCTACGTTCACCAGACATAGCCAAGCCTGAAATATATAATAACATCATGGTCCATTATACATCGAATGAAAAGCGAAGCACAGGTCTACGCTATGTAATGCTAGCTAACAGAGTTGACAGGGTAGCATAACACATTTTTGTTGTTGCCAACTTGAACAATGTTACACTAAAGATTACGGTAATAAGTGAGCTAAAGGTGAACCTTGACTTTGCTGTTACTATCGTTATAACATTAACTTACCTCTTATTGTTTCTTCGTTCTTGTGTAGTTTTAATGTGGTTTGCGACTCTGGTTGGCACTTTTGTTAGTTGTTCAGCAAAGGTTATTCCGTTAATTAAGTTAAAATTTGTTGCTAGACAACCTTCAGCACCTCAAGAGAAAGCGCACTCCACAAACCATAGTGAATGAGCAAATGCACATTGGTACAAAATAAATACACACAAAAAATGAATATGTTAAGTACTTTATTGTAAAATACACCGCCGTCCTTGTAAGACACACACCTAACGGGGGGTACATTCATGTAAGGCAGCCAGGCAGCTATCAACAGGCTTGTATGAAAGGTTAAAAGAGAAAAAAATGTCTATGATAATAATTACAAACTTGACAGACGTCGGCCTTTTTCCCTCTGACTCGGAAGGCTGGAACAATTGAATCAGCACAATGACACATGCAGGCTACTGTGCACAGCAAATGTCGAAAATGCCGTATTTCCTGTTTACATTGTATGGTGCAATTGAAACAATAGAAACATCATTAAATGCGACAATATTTTGATTAAGGATCGCTTTATGCACTACTAGTTAAGTTGCGTCTTAAGCGATCGTGGTGCAACCGAAATTTAGTGCGGCGCTAGTTTGAAACTAGCTACTCCGAACATAAGGTTAAGATGGACTTTACACCCGAACTTACGATCAACCTTACACTCTGCCGGCTGCAGGTCACTTTACACTTCCTCCACCATGCATAGCCACACATTTACACAATACTCCAACATGAGAAGACCGGGGAAGCTTGTTCTTTTGTGGCCTGCTTGCCTTTGCTTCTGAACAGCAGAGAAGACTTCAGCAGCGCTGATGAACCCATCGTGAGTCTGGCCTTTCTGGGGTAGCTGGAGCAGCCTTTGTGAAACTTAATGCCAATATAATACTGTGGGGGGAAAGTGGCACAGGCTGGGACCTGTACAACAGCCCTGTTTAGAGAGTGTTCATGACACTGTGGGAGCCACACAGTGGCCGCATTCATACCTGCACAATAAAAGCACAGAAAGCACCTGGGAGAAGCCCTGCCCATGGAGGCTTTACTGATGGATCCTCTCTGAACCCGTGAACCTGAAAACTAATGTTGGCTGAGCTGTCAAAGCCTGAGGAACTTTACTTAAGTGTCAAAAAACACACACTTATACAATTTCCACCTCTAGAATAGATAATCCAGTTCATTTTAGGAAGTCAGAGCATTAGTAGTCACTGTGCCCCTATTCCACAGCGCTCAGATGGGGAGGTTTAGACTCAATTGTATCTGGAGATGATAACACTTGAACATGCTGGACATCTGGGGAAAGACTTACCATCACGGCTAGCCCGTTTATCACGAGCCGGAAAAAAAACACCAACCTGCACCTGAATTTTATTTTAACGGTCTCCCCTTTGCTCCCTGCAGTGACGGTGAAGAATAGCGTAACCTAATGCCTGTTATATCTCCCCCGGTGTTGGGATGGAACACCCTGGTCATTCCCGGCTGTGTTCTGAGGCCCATCTGTGTTCATTGGCTGGCTGGCTGGCTGTCTTTTCTGACACGAGCGGTTCCTCTTCAGAACCCCCATGCCACTGCCCCCATTGTGGCGGAGTCTCCTGCTGTAACTGACAGCCATCCCCGCATCCCGCTGAAGCCACACCCATCTGAACAAGCAGGAGACCCACTGCGCCAAAGGACCGGCGAGAGCATACCTATTATTACCTACTATTCTCCAACCAGAATTCACTGTAACATAAGAACATAACATGTTTAATGACTAGGACATGCAGCTCAGCTTGAGTCATCATTTTGCCAAGCGTAGAGTGTAGGCCCAAGTAGCAATGTGTCACGGCTGGTGGTGTTGAACACTTTAGAGGTGCCTGGTTCCACTACAAATTTAATTGTATTTAAATGTATTAATAACTTCCCGTATGAAAAGGATTTTACTTGAACTAATTCCCATTTGTGTCCACTTGTTCTGCTGCACCTGCACAACCGCTACTCCTCACATCACACTGTTCCTTGCAACGCACACACTCTGTCTTTCAGGCCTGGTCCAAATTGCTCAGCCACCTGCCCTCCTCAATGTCCCCCCTCAGCAGTGGGGTATCACAGCTGTATCTACTGGCAAGGAAAATCCCCATCCAGCACCAGGGGACATAAAGCAGCCTGCATTACTTTCCACTATGGCATACATTGATCACTTCCCACAGAAATAAGGGGAAAGGATTATGGAGATTCTACCGAGGTTTGGAGGTAGTAAATATGCCCAGAGTGGGCAGTGTTCTAGCCTCACCTATTAGGTGTTTCATAAAGTTCTGAGACCAGGGGTCACAGCACACAGAGTGCACAGCTATTTCTTTCTGTGGCTCAAGATCACACAACAATGCAACAGTTGGCAGACATGAGGAGTCTTACACTGAGAAAATGTTAATTATACGCAGGATAGAATGAGAGAAGAAAAGAAAGAAAGAAGGAAATGGTATTTTCATGTGGCTGATAGTGAAATTTTATGATATTGCCACAAGAGGGAGCTATTGAGTTAAGTGTCCTTAACTGTTCTCCGCTACAATTCACTGCAACCAACAGGTCCAGCATAGGGACCAAATTAGACCCAGAATAGCAAAATTAATGGAATATTTTTACTTCTCACAAAACAGATGTAGTCTTTTGATGTAATTGTGAACAAAAAACATATGTTCAAGTACAAATGACCCATTTCTCTTGTTTGTCCCTTTTTACAAACATTGGTTAAAATTTAAATTTAAGTTGATTCAATCTTTACAAAAACACATGCCTGTATGCTGTGCAATCCTTTTCTGACTGGGAAGACTTACTTGGATCAGA
Source organism: Megalops atlanticus (assembly GCA_019176425.1). Taxonomy (NCBI): domain Eukaryota; kingdom Metazoa; phylum Chordata; class Actinopteri; order Elopiformes; family Megalopidae; genus Megalops; species Megalops atlanticus. The sequence goes on along the minus strand of CM032876.1, from coordinate 64,955,156 downwards.
AAGAAAGAATATCTACAATAAAAAACATATTCCTGTGTGGAAATCTGAAAGAAAGTCTAAGTACTTTTTTTGATTGTTTTATAGCAAACTTTCTCTTTGCCAGGAACTAAACAAAGCTGTGATTCTAGCTCTAGTAAGTTTTCAGCCATTTGGAGAAACATTAACAAATCTTTCTAAGAATTACATGGATACATAGAAATACATAGCAAGCACAATAAAAGTGCATTTTGGTATATAAAGTGGTTTAAAAAATACCTGTGCCAACTTAGATTGAGGTGTCCTTACAAGCTGTTTCAGCATGGACACCAAATTAAAACAAATGAAAGTACAGTGCAGTCGGTGACTGTCACTAAACCTCTGGATCAAGCTAATTCCAAGTCAGTCAAAGTGCTTGTCCTCTTTGGTAAAGCCCCCCAGGACAATTTAAGATGGAAAAATGTTGCTTTTACAGACAGGCTTTGTCTCCTGGATGAAAAATCACTTCCTCTTACTTGGTGTGACGGGATTTTTTTTGGGAGACAAGACGACCCCCACAGACCTGTTTTTCCTGTGATGTCAGGTCGAGGCACACATGCACGTCACGGAGAATCCCAGAACCCCCCCCACCCCCATCCTCAGCTGATCGAAAAAGGAAGACATCCAGCCCGCAACGTCCTGGTCAATCCGTGTGTGGCATGAATGAATCACGGATGAAACAGCACAAACACAGACAGCAATGCATCCACCTCTCCTCAGTTACGCACGATTATCCAGCACAGCTCAACAGTTGTGTCACAATAAAATAAAAGTAATCGACAATCACAGTATGGTAAAAGACTGATGTGTCTTTTTTTGATAAACTGCTATGGCTCTTACTGGTAAACACCTCAAAACTGAAACTGGTAAACACCTCAAAAACTGTCAGTTCTGCCTGTGACGTTACTACAACTGAGTACAGCACAAAAAAGGCAGCAAGGAGTTGCCAAAATGTTTGACTGAGGCTTACAGATGTTAAAACAACATACAGGTTGCCCTTAATAACAAGTGAAATCCTTCTCAACCAGTAGCTCATGAATTCAAATGCGCTATGACTATCTCATAAAACTATATCATCTCATAAATTCTTCAAGGCACTATCCAACATTCAAGAATAAATGAATGTAAAAGGCAAATCAAGGGAGAATGAAAAGATTAGGTAGGAGTAAAAAGAAAGACAAGGGCACTGTTACCCATTTCATATGAACATTTAACTATTAAAACTCTAACATTGTTCAGTCTAACAGTGAAGGGAAAGTTCATGTATCATTTATGGGGTGACTCGCAAAGAAAAAAAAGGAAAAGTTGGTGAAACACAAATGAGTCAGTAGTGAGATAGTAATAGAGGGATTGGGAGGAAGAGAGAGAGGGAGGGAGGGAGGAGGGAGGGAGGGAGGTATAATTACAGTGGGAGAAAGAGGGAGAGGGAGAAGTTCAGACAGACAGAGAGAGAGAGAGAGAGAGAGAGAGAGAGAGACAGAGAGAAACTAACCCTGCCCACTTCCACAAAACCATTCAACTCCTGCACAGTGAGCACTGCGAGATCTCTCCTGAGCTCTGCACATCCCTGGGGCACCTCTGCAACCGGCTGCCCTTCTCATACAAACTTTCCAAGGACCAGACAAGAGACCTGCTCTACTCCAGCACAGCCAGACCAGACCAGCAGACCTTCCTTCCCTCCACACAGCTCTTTCTCAGAACTTCTCCTTTAAAAAGGATTATACTTCTTTTCTAAAACTTCTCGACTGGTTTAGCTCACACTTTTCTGGCACACGCATACACATCCACACTTTACATATATATTTGTACTCAACTACAAATATATATTGCCAGCATTTTTTGAGGGGTGGGAGAGCCGGTGTTTTTGTTTTGTTTTTGTTGCTCTTTTTTCCTCAAGTGTGTGCGTGTGTGTGAGTTCTTCTTGCTGTCAGTGCTGCTCCACGCTGTCTCCAGCATACCTCTCGTTCAGGATGTCTCCTCTGCCTCTGTTGAGTGGAATGTTGTTGCTGTTCTCTGGGATTTCGGCTGGGGGCTGCACCCCAGCCCCCGTGGGCTCAGAGCTGGCGGCCCAGGGGAGCGGCCAGGCGCAGCCGCTCCCCTCGGCAACGGACTGTCCGTCCTGCGCGCTGGCCCGGCTGCAGAAGGACGCGCCGCCAGGGCCGGACAGCCAAACAGACATGGTGGAGGCGGTGAAGCGGCACATCCTCAACATGCTCCACCTACAGGAGCGGCCCAACATCACCCACCCCGTGCCCCGTGCTGCCCTCCTCAACGCCATCAAGAAGCTGCACGTGGGCCGCGTGGGCGAGGACGGAAGCGTGGAGATCGAGGACGAGGGCCAGAGTCGGGCGGAGATGAGCGAGCTCGCCGAGCAGACCTCTGAGATCATCACCTTCGCCGAGGCAGGTGGGTGGCCCGGGTGCAATGTGCCAGCACATGCGCGTGCATGTGTGTGTGTGTGCCAGCGTCTCAGAGAGGGCTGCTAACCCAGAGGACAGTAACCCAGTTAAACAGGTTTTTAAACCCAATTCTTTCACAGAACAAGCTCCAGTAAGGGGGTAGGGGCGCTAAGCTTATTTCCACCTGCAGAATGTAAAGACCTGTTGACTTGGGAAGTCGGGGGCAGAGGCAGAGCAGAGCAGCTCAAGCAACACTGCAGTCTTTTCTCTCTTTCTGTGGCTCCCGGTTACCTCCCGCTGCCTCAGAGAATCAGTAATTATCTGTGAAACCCTCAGGCTCTTGGCTTTGGAGTACAGGTTTTCTGAGCACTGCGCTGCAGTTAGGAGCAGACTGCAATGCTCTGAACCGGCAGTGACAGCACAAAAAAAAAAGCTGCTCTTGACAGAGAGCTCTTCTGGATCCAAAAAAAGAGAAGAAAAGAAAACTCATTCAGTTTCTTCCTTTTTTTCCTGGGGGTAGTTTAAAGAGCACTGAGTGTCAGCAAAGTTGAGCACTCAAAGCTGCTGTCAGTAACCCTGACATGTACTGGGATGTTATTCTATCATGAGCTCTACTCCCTGTGAGAAAAACAGTTTGCAAAAGTGCATCAGAAGTGTCACTAAGTTGGCACACCAGTGATAACCCTATTTCCACTCACATAAAAACTCACATACAACCATTGTGTTGATATACGTAGAAAGGAAATGTTCTGAAAGTAGAACTTTTCGACGAAAGGATTTCTGCTTAAAAATTTCAGACAGTCAGAAGAATCCTTTCTAATACATTTATCTCACACTAAATCAATGACATTGTCTGAAGTTACATTAATCATAAGCTCAGTTTGTAAGGCAATCTTTAAAACCTTTAAATGAGCAAAATTTATGAGGCAGCAACTGGGAGCTTGTGGCGCCTGGGTTTGGAGAGGGAGTATATTTAAGAAAAGTGCCAGAAACGTGTGTTGCATGGCAGAGTGACACTTGCTCTTAGTTCAAGAGCTCTTCACAGTGTACAGGGAACCCTACATATTAGCAAAATTTGCACAATCTCCCAGTGTTCTGCTCTCACGCAGCCATTCCTCCTTGAAGGATTTTATTGGTAATCGTGTCTTCTCCCTGACATATGATGTCAAGTTCCACGATGCAAAGGCGAATGGAATCCCTCTTTAATTGAAAGACACTACAGAGCCTCTTGCCACAGTGAGAGATTTTAACTTGTTTTAAACACTTTTCTCACGTTAGTACAGGTGCTATCCAACAAAATATTAGTAATATTAAAATATTAGCATGCTTGCGTGAGATTGTGTAATGCGCCTTGTCGAAGCGACCATATGTTATTATGCCGCTGAAAATCCATATATTTAAAGATATACGCTACCTCAAACATCGAACAAGCAAGGCACTAGTTACACACGAAAACTAGAAATCTAGAATCCGTGTTAGACGATGACTTGTTGGAATGTCGCAGAATAGGGACAATTAGACTGACTTTGCCACGGTTACATCCGGCTGAATAGTACTTGCGTTCTCATTTGCATACGGCAATGCAACAGGCGGATGAGTCTCAACACCATGCATTCCAGTCCCCAGTCACGCTGCGTCTTACTATATGATGCGGGTCGCTAGCTGGAGATAATGACCACTCTCTTGAATCTCCATGCTGGCTTTCATTATGATTGTATAGCCGCAAAATGGAAAGAACAGCTTGCTCCAATGTGAACTAAGCAGAAACAAACTCGCTTACCCCACTTTATTCAAGCAAACTCTGTGCATGCAAGTATACGTTACTGTCGCCACAGACAGAGACGTGCTGCTCCTCAATGCCCCGTTGGAAGCGGCAGGCATCGAACACGCTTCGCCGCATTCATTTAATAATTTATGTCCTTTGTCTTTTTTAACTGTAGCAAATGTATGCATTTAGCAGTCTAGCAGCCCACCATGTCAGTAGCAGACCTCAATGTTGTCGGTGTGTATTTAGCGGTATTTAACAACGCGGGGTAATGACGTGATTCCATATTCAAGAACCTGTAAGGTTGGCTGGAAGGCTGGAATAATTGAAGCCTCTCTCTCTCTCTCTCTCTCTCTCCACACACACACACACACACACACACACACACACACACACACACATATATATATATATATATATATATATATATATGAGAAATGTATGGAATATGCCCCTGGAACGATTAATACAATCATACAATTCGTTAATCCTGGAATGAATTACATCATATAAGTAACCTGACCGACATATTTAACCAAATAATATGTTTTTATGCATCTCCTCGCCAAAAGATCTTTACCACAGAACATGGTTCTGCGCAATGGGACTGCGTAGCCTTGCGTATTTCAACCGTATCAGTTTTATTGCGACTTAAAGACATATGGCGGGCATCAGCGAGCAAGCGAGATTCTTCATTGCAGCTCAACCTCCATATGTCAAAAATAACGCAACCAATGGACACAGCAAAGAATCCATATTGTTTGCCGTCACCCATACAATAAATTATGACAATAATCGCTGGGATAAAAAAGCAAATGCCTCTTGCTTACCGTGCTTCGGTTCGACTCGAGTTCAGTCATAAAACTCCTAGCAAACATTACCCATTTGGTCTATTTTGTAGATGCTACATCTCGACAGAGCCATTCTCCTTCGCTGGCAAAGGAACCTCACGTATTTGCATGCGTTTTCTCATGCACGCCACAAGAGGGTATAGTTTCAAGCACTGATCCAGTGCAGTCTAGCGCATCTCTTCATCATGATGCACAATATATCAAACAACTGGACAATCTATAAATGCATCCCTTGCCTCGCCAATTTAATTGACTGCAATGCCTTTTGTCATTCAACCTGGAGTGTTCGAGAATGTGTGTAAAGTAATGTTTTGTCTAATTTGAATTGTTACTATGAAAACATTTGATGCCTTCTGTGGTAAAAATATTTTCAAGGTGTTCACCTATATGTGACTTTTTGTAGGGATCTTCAAATGGTGCAGATTTGAGTCTCTCAAGAAACAAGGCACACTCTTCTGGATAGCCTTTTACACATTGGCTTACATCGTTCTACATGCACATAAATGTAAAGATTCAGATGTGCAGATTTGAGTTTCAGACAATAAACTCAGTGAGAGCAGCAGATACAAATTCACACTGACAGAGTTGTCATTTGCTCTCTGAAGTTGGTGCTGTAGTTTATGTGTTGAATGAGCACATTTGAGTTTCATGCAAGACATTTGGTGTCTGATAGAGAACTCCTCCAAACTGTGCTCAAAGTGTTCACATCATGGGGTTCCCCCATAGAAAGAGCACTTGACAGTGCATTCCCTGCTGTTGTTTACTTACATAAATACCCATAATAGCTCAGCACTATAAATAGCCTTTGAATGAACCTTAGATTAAAAGAAAAAGGCCCCTCGCACACTTCCGCCTGTGGGCTTTCATAATCAAAGACTGCAAATCAGGGGCGTTAACGATGCGCCTGGGATGTCGGGTTTGAGCCCAGTGATCCTGCAGGACTATTTACCCCATATAATTGCTTCATTCATGGAAATATGGGCCCCAGTAATTGTTTCGGGCTGTGGAGTTGGGCTTTTTGAAAGGGCCGTGCTTATTGGGGAAAGTGCTGAACACTAGTACTGCCAATTTCACTGTGATCTGCTCCCTTGAATGAAGTAATTAATTAAACGCAACATAATTACTGAAATTCCAATGTCCACCTCGATCTTCTTGTCATGTTGTCCTCATTGTTGGTTTGATTATAGCTTTGCTTTCATGGTACAGGCTAAGCACATTGGTGTACAAGGGCAGAGTACCTGGAGAGACTTTGTGCACAGGCCTTCATTCATGCATTTGTTCATTCATGACTCAGGCAGTGATTTCCAGGCTGTCATTCAACAATTTCTGCAATAGCAAACAAAGAGATGCAGCACAGTCCTCTCTCTCTCTCTCTCTCTCTCTCTCTCTCTCTTTCTCATACAAAATGGCTAAGTATGAAAATCATTACCAAGTCTCATCAAAGCATATACTCATATACCAATCAAAAACTGTTCTAATTCTGACTTGATTGCATAATCCCTAGCACAAATATTTTTTTGTGGTAGGCTTTCTCAGAAGAATTCCTAATATAGTGAGCTACTACTTTAATAGTACCATTAGTACTGTACTTCCTGATTTTTTTTGCTGTATACCACCTTTTGATTTATTACTATACAAACAATTTATCATGATCTGATGTTTGGATACAGTTTAGGGCAGTACAACTTCAGATCCACTGGCTTCATTGTAGTTTGAGAGCCAATGTAATAGGATAGCAAATGTGCTTTCTGTTTATCGATCAGTTCTAAAAACATGGACTTGTCCTCTTGAAAAGTTTACATTAAAACAAGAATGAAGTCAGACATTGACAATATGTTTACACTAATTGCTGCAAGGAGACCGTTCAATCACTGGCAGTTTTCATCATTTTCATTGTTTTTTTCTGTGAATACCTACATTGAAATGTAATATGTATATATGACATTTTATATATATTCCCATGTTTATTCCCATGTTTCATATTTCAGTGCATGTTCTGGCAAGTTCATACAAAGCAGCTTTTCAAGCTTCCACAGAGAACTAAACAAGTGTTTTTTATCTACTATGTAAATTTCCAACTGTAACAATATGCTGCAGGAAGGAAGTGAGCACCATGTCTCTTCTCAATATCCATAACTCTAGGGCACAATGTGTAAAGGTAACACTTGGTCGAAGCTGAGTGGCCACACTCTTGCTAGATATTCACCATATTTCTTTACAGCTAACTTAATAATGAGCACTGAACGTTTCTAATTATAGACAACTAAAAAGAATTGTTGTCACTAGAGATATTGGAAGAATTTGCTATTTTTGTGACTGTCAGTAAAAAAAAAACTTGTGGCCCTTCCAAATACCAAAATATTGAAGCATGTTTGGCAGGTTTTGCTAAGGCCCAGTACAGTGACCTAAATGAGTGGCTTTACGGCATTTCTCGGCATGTTGAAATGAAGCTGTTGCCATGAGGGCCTAAACAGAAAGGTCCAAGAAAAATAGGGGCAAACAAAACCTTGATGACAGGCTATCATAGTTCCTTTATCAGGCTTTAGCCAAAGGGAAACAAACTGTAGAGTCTCCATTTCAAAGTTTTAGTGAAAAAATAAGGTGGGGGGTTGACTTTGACAAAGGCAGACCTTTATACATATTTTCCCATATCTTAGGCTGTTAAATTAAAAACAAACCTTAAGATATCCTGGGAACTGGTGTCTGAAACTATGTGTCGTGCTGAGCTGGATAGGAGGACATTCAAGTTCCCAGGATTTTTAAAACATAAGGCTGGGGTACATATGTGGGTGTTTCAGTTTGGTAAATGAGGAAAAAAGTGACACATGTGCTGTGTGCTTGTCTTGATCTATGTATCCATTTTGTCACTTCTTACAAGGAGTATCTGGCTCTTCATCAGATCTAAACGTCAACATATAATTCTTTTCACTATATTATCATTATATGTAGTGATAGGTTTTGCTATGATTATGACATAGCTGTTTTTATAGCGATGATACCGTTTCATCAGCTGGTGGTGTTGTAGTTGCCTTTCTATCTGTCCACAGGAGCAATTTATTACAAGACAGTGTCCAAGTCTGTCTCAGACTTAAACCCAACACCCACTGCTCAGGAGCCTAGAATCCAAAACAGTTTCCCTGACAGAGAAAGTAGGTTAGGAATTTCTTGTTAATGCCAGCAATAACAGCAGCACCTTAACTGGACAAATCTGAGCTGTAGCGAGGTATTTGCTCAGTAGCACCTTATCCAATGTCTACATTCCACAGACTAAACCAGGAATCCCATAAAACCCTACTTTCTAAATAAAAGAGCCTGGCTTGATTGTTGGAGATCAAGCACAGACTTTAAGGTTGTTCCTCTCCTGTCCATCTGCAAAAAAGGGCGGTGTGGACTACAGTCAGGCTCTGAGTTCCTAAAATAGGTCACAGAGGTTTGCGAGTTTAGTCTTCAGTCAGACATTGCTGCTGTATCCTTGAAAAACCACCAATACCTGCTTTGGTGGAACATGAAAGAGCAACGAAGAATGTTTGAGTGTGGCTGACATTGTGTTCGCCGCTCTCCCTTCATATAGACTGTAATGATACACAGCTGTAACCGTTTGACAAGATCTTCTGACACAAGATCAGTGAATGGGACACACAGTAAGTGCATGGGCCACTTCTTTTCCCCTCACTTTCACTCATCGCTTAGAAACAACAAAGGATGGAAATTTGACTCATAAGACTGAGGACAAGGATCCCTTTTAATAATATCCTTAGAAAAACCCAGTCTCTATTATTTTGAATTTGTTGAGTAGTAGTTTCCTCGGTCAGCAGGTTTGAAGCAGAAGGTATCTTGCACACCTCCTGGAATGCTTGCAAGTAAGAGTAGGCTGTAATTTGCCCATAATTACTGACTTCTGTGCCATACTCTGGCCTGCTATACCTCTCTGTTTCAAGTGTTTCTCACCTTGTGTGACTGGCAATAAATTTGGCCTTCCATTGGTTCACCTCTTACCAGCAACAGGCCAGACTGTGCTCCAGGAGAGGATGGGGATTACTTAGATGGAGGGTAAGAGAAGTGGTTTTAAGTTGAGTGGGGTTGTGTGACTTCATGGGTGACCTTTAGCATGCATGTGCCATTGATGATCCTTAACAGAGGACCCCAGAGCTTCTACAGTAAGTGCTCTCTTTCAAGAGCGGGGCACTTCAGCATCTTGAGATGTCACTCTCCCAATGACCGCCTCGCCACAAATATGCATTTGCAATCCTGTGAACACTCATCCTCTCTGAAATACCCCCCAACCCCCTCATCACTGTCCAGGGCCAAGAGACCCACGGATGGATTCAAAATGTAATCTGACTCTCCAAATTAGAAGTTACTAAACCTGAACAAACAGTCACTTGACTTTTAGGTTGGACTAATAAGAAAAGTGCCTGTTCTTTCTGCTCTACATTTGCAAGGTTTTATTAGTGGGAGTTGGCCAAATCTAGTTCCAGTCTAGTTGTATTGTGCTATTAGGGCTTGAGGTATTTCATTGTGTGTATACTTACGCAAGAGCGACTCATGCTGGGTTGGAGCAGTCGGGGGGAAAACTAGTGCTCATTTATGGTCAAATTGTTAAAAGATGTCAGGGTGGAACAACTGTGACCTACATGTATGTCTATTACATGCATTACACACACAGGCTTAATATCCAGAGACAGCTTTGGTCTTTTGTTTGAAAGATATAGAATGGCAGAACATTTTCTAAGTTTTTTTAAAAATTGATATTAACCAAACTAACCAAGCCCATGTAATCACCTTCAGCAAGAAATAAGGTACCTCTTTGATTGCTGAAGTTCTGTAGAATACCATGTTATATAATTTGTTCTTACATCCTGAGCAATTATGCTGCAGTAACTGAACTGTAGCATTTATTGTCCATGGTTACCATGCTATGTCACTCCTGTATCGACATATTGCCTGGACAAAAGCGTCCACTGTACCTTTAAGTATCTGTCCTGTCACTTTTCGGTTGGGAAATATTTTTGTCTTCTTCTAGGTTTGAAATGGTCAGTTATGGTCCACATGACAAAAGGAAGGGATCCCTTCAGCAATAAGCTCACATTTACCTCTAGTTAGCATTCTGGACCATGTCAAACGCTAAACCACTCTGAGATGTCATTTCTCAGCAGTATGGGAGAACATTTCATGCCACACAGTATGTAGGAGCCCCCAGGGAGTGATCAAAGACAATTATCCTCCAAGTTAAACTAGATAAAGAGCAGGATTATTGAACGCATTAAGTGGGGCACTATTTGGACAGGAGAGGAACCCCACTGATGGTTTAATAAGCTGTCAGGTAGTTCTATCCCCAGGGCCCTTGAAGACAGGGGAGGAATGTGTAAATGTTATTTTCCATCTTTGTGCCTGGGACAGCTGTGCAAACTGTGCTCTCACCGCTAAACGGGTGTTTATTGTTGGGGGATTACTGTACATCTCTTTAGCCTTTTTACAGCACATTCAGGAATCGAGCAGAGCAGCGGAGCACTCGAGGCCCTCTCCTTGTGAGGATGGTTCAGGGCCCTTTGATGAGGGCTGCATTTGTACAGCTTACAAAACAGTAACATGACTTCAGAGGTCATCCCATGACTGACTAGAAACAATGAGAGAAACAATGATCGCCTGACTGTTGGGACCCAATTATTGTTGACTGCCATTCTCCTGTCATTCGTTTGCTCGTTTGCTGTGTTTGTACAGATCTGCGGTGGGTGTCCAAACAGTGAACAGTTTGATCATGAAGTAAATGCTAAATTAAAATCAAAAGTTGGATCAGTTTTGATTGTGTTTGATCTGCCACATCAAACATTTTCGTAATTTTTCTGAAAGTTGAGTATGCTGCAGAACTGAAGAACCTGTGAACTGGGAAACAGTAAACTTGCTATAATACAACCTGTAAAATATAGTTTAATTTGGTTAATGGCATTAGTCTAAACCTGTACATGATTTAGGAGGAAGAGAATCAAAGTCTGAAAACAGGACAATTAGTCTCTCAGTGCTGGGTAAAGTAGAAATCTAAGGTGTATAATCCACAGTTATACAAAGCTCTCTAATACAACACACAGTACCTCATAACTTGCGGCTCCATTTCCTCAAACTGTAGACAATAGGTACCTACAATATGTGATGATAGACTGAGCTCAATCTGGTTCTCCTGCTGTCCTGCCCTGGCCTCTTGCTTTTGAAAAAGCCTACATGGTTTCAGGTTTTTTTTTTTTTCATTTTGTGGGTTAGCCTGGAAGCTATGCCATGAGTTGTTTTCAAGTCTTCAATTACTGTACATCCAATTCAAAGTGGTTTATGTGAGAATCTAAAAGAAAGAAAAGGTATTGTTAGGACAAGGGGGCGTCACCATTCCTTACTCACATCTACACCCATGTACAGGGACAGGGGAGGCATAGAGCCGTTGACTAAGTTTGTTTTTAGCATGCCTTTTAAAGGAAGGTACATGAAAGGCACAGCGTGATCAAACCTATGGAAATACATTTTTTTTTTTTTTTTCCTTTTTTATATGTGCATGCAAGCTTGTTTGTGGTTTTTGAAAGCACTTTGTTGATTCTTTGCTTAGTGGAGAGAATATTATTGTGTGGGTGGTGGTGTGAGCTTAAGCACAGACATATTAATACAATATTTATTTGCTTGGTGAGATGCCGTTATCAGGGGAGACTTACATAATTTACATTTATATGGCTGGATGTTTACTGAAGCATTTGAGGTTAGGCACCTTGCTTAAGGGTACAGAATCAGCAGTGTACCTAACATTCAAATCTGAAAACTCCTTGTTCCCTTCTAGTTGCTAAACCCCTATGGGGCACTGTCCCCACATATGTACTCTAACATGCATTTCAATTGCTCTTCCAATACTGTCACCTGTCACAAAAGAGTCACATCTGTGCTGGCCAAGTCTTACAGCGCAGTAATTGAGCTGCAGTACTTGATTCATCTGGTAAGAAAATGAAAGATGTTTAATCGCCTCTCATGATTCTTCCTCTCATCAGGTGAATCTCCAGATGCTGTAAAATTCCAGATCTCCCAGGAAGGCAGCGAGCTGTCCCTGGTGGAGCAGGCCAACGTGTGGCTGTTCCTCAAGCTGGCCAAGACCAACCGCAGCCGGGCCAAAGTGACCATCCGGCTGCTGCAGCGGCGGCAGGGCCCGGACGGGCAGGCGCAGGAGGTGGCGGTGTCGGAGAAGGCGGTGGACACGCGGCGCAGCGGCTGGCACACGCTGCCCGTGTCCGGAAGCGTGCAGGACCTGCTGGGGCGGGGCAGCAACCTGCTGAGCCTGAGGGTGTCCTGCGCCCAGTGCGCCGACGCCGGGGCCGCGCCCGTGCTGGCGCAGGCGCCCGAGCGGGAGCGGGAGCGGGAGCAGTCGCACCGGCCCTTCCTCATGGTGGTGGTGCGGCAGGCCCCCGAGCACCCGCACCAGCGGCGCAAGCGCGGCCTGGAGTGCGACGGCAAGATCCGCATCTGCTGCAAGAAGCAGTTCCACGTCAACTTCAAGGACATCGGCTGGAGTGACTGGATCATTGCGCCGCCCGGGTACCACGCCAACTACTGCGAGGGCGACTGCCCCAGCCACGTGGCCAGCATCACCGGCTCCTCCCTCTCCTTCCACTCCACGGTCATCAACCACTACCGCATGCGGGGCTACAGCCCCTTCACAAACATCAAGTCCTGCTGCGTGCCCACGCGGCTGAGGGCCATGTCCATGCTCTACTACAACGAGGAGCACAAGATAGTGAAAAAGGACATCCAGAACATGGTGGTGGAGGAGTGTGGCTGCTCATAAAGCAAGAGGGCCGTGTGAGTAACCGGCCCTGAGAACCAGTACCACCACAACGAAGAAAACAGCAGAGACAGGGGGAGGAGGAGGGAAGCACCTCACCATCCCCCTCCCTCAAAAGAGACTCGTAAAGGTTTTTTTTTTTTTTTTTTTGTTTTTTTTTTTGGTTAGTCTTGTTTTCGGGGACTCAATGACGTGACGCTGATTTGTTTTCAGTCATTAGCAAATCCAGTCGGTATCTGTAACTTGGAGCAGGCTTTGTGGCACTTTTAGACAAAAAAAGAATATATAATATATTTTTGTTACAAAAATAGAGGGAGCGAGAAGGAGAGAAAATATTTATGTGGCTGAGGTGCAGTGGCTTTCCTCCTTCTTGGCACTGCAATAAAAAGAGATACCGCATGGATGAGGTGCCTGACAAATCTCAAAACTATGCAACGTGTCAAGTATTATGATTTGAGTTTTTTTTTTTCATTTTGTTTTGTTCATTTGTTTTCTTTTTGAACTGTTTACTTTTTTCAAACAAAAAGAGGAAGACTTTTTGATACTTTTTGAAAGTATGTTCCATGTTTTTGTTGTTGAGAGATACTTGAAAGAAACAAGTTTGACCAGCTGCTGGAGCCAAACACTTCTCTATATAATTATTCTAATTATTATTATTATTATTATTATTTTATTATTATTATTTTATTATTATTATTATTGTTTCTTGTTTTTTTGTTTTGTTTTGTTTTCTTAAACGTTCTGAACGTTTACAATTTGCACTATACCAACATTCTGATCAGCCTAGTCACGGTTTTAAACAGGTATTGGGAGAAAAGGGGAGATGCACTTAAGAATGGACAAAAATATAGAGCACATAAGTAAAATAAGAGAAAAAAAGAGAGAGAAAAAATGAATATTAATTTGAATACACATATACACATCTATGTATGAATATATTCTTTTATTTTAAACCACACCAAAGAGTTTGTGTGAGTGTTGCCAATTTTCAGTGTAAGGCTGTTTCAGTTAAGAAAATTTCTTCACAAAGACGTCAGGCTCAGAAAAGTATTCAGCACAAGATTTTTCCTCTTCACTGCAAAGTAGTCACTGACTTCCCATTCCCCTTCATTCATAAGACCCAAGTGCATTGTTGTACTGGTATACTGTTGGAGAGTGGCTCATTGTTACAAAAAAGTAAAAGCACTTACGACCAACATTGTAGTGGTGTGTTTTAAAAAAATGAATGTGCAACATGAACACTTAAAAAATATTATATATATATAAATATATAAAACATTGAAGTACCCCATACTGGCATTTAAAAAAGGAATTTCTTTTGGTGTTCTCACTGAGCACTGGAGCCACCTATCCAGTGCCAGATCCCAGTTCTGCATTCTTTTCTGCCTGTTGTAAAGAGTTGTGTTTCCTGCTTCCTGCATTCAACACTGTACCACTGTGCAATGTCTAATATTGAGCAATTTGAATCCTTTACATACAAAGTTTGCTTTGCAGTATGGACTGAATGAAATTCAGAAATTGCCAAGATGTTCCTGACATAAATATGTATAAAAAAACAATGAAAACAGAAAAAAAGACAAAAAAAGAAGAAAAACTAAAAGTCAAAAAAAGGAAAAAAATGTGGTTGTATTTGTTTTATTTTCTCAAGACAAAAGAAATGACACTGAAGAAAGTGTTTGGACTAAGACTTAAAAAAGACTATTTTTTATTTTGTATATATGGAGTTCCAGATACCGTTGTTGCATTGCTTTGTTGTACAAATCAAAAATGTGCTTGTGGCTATGTTTTCTATCTAATTTATTTTACAGTATTTTCGCTTCACCATTAAAGCTAAAGGGTTGTACACTACTACATCTGGATGGTCAATTTATCATTTCAGCAACTTTGTGTTTTAGCAGTCCGGACGAAAAATCACCTCATGATAAGAAGCCTAATACATTTTTTGGAGTGTTCTCTGTCCTGACTTGTCATCTGCAATGGTGTCCAGTATAGATGTATGGCTTCTGTGTCTTCGTTACAACACAGACCTTAATTTTTCACTTGGAATGATTCATTTAATGGCAATCTGAATCACCTGTTGTGCCAGACAGGTGTCACATCTATGACCCTCAGGACCCTCAATGCCCAGGACTAGCAGTGGACATTACTGTTCTAAATGTTCAAAATTCAAAAATTACCAGCCTGTAAACATATTTCATATCCCAAGTACAAATTAGAATGGGTATCTTGTGTGCATAATTTTTGTGTTTTGTGAGCTGCCTCCTCTTTCAAAAACCTAAGACACAAGTGAATAAAAAATTACAGAGGCAGGTGTGGTGCCTAATAAAGGCATTCTGCTCGTACATGCTAATGTGACGAAGGACACAACATTATAGTTGCATCTGTCCATAGTGTGAAGAGCAGCATTCATTGCAGGGCACCTGTGTGGAGGCATGAGGGAGACAGTGGTATCGGCGAGGAGGGAGGGAAGTGGGTGTGGGGACTGGAGCGAATTCCCCTTCCCTCGGGTGCCTGTCCCAGCCTTTGGCTGCACCATAGGTCAGCCTCAACAGTTTGAACAGTAATGCCAGCAGCTGCGGCAGCACGGCGTTCCACTGACGAAATAGCTCACACATATAAAGTGATCTTTCCGACACACAGCATGAGCGACGCTAGGAGAGGTGAGTTTGCCTGTGAAACAATCTAAAGCTTGCATTTTGATGGCCCTTTGTACATGACTCTTAGCTTTTTGGTGTTCATTAATGCATAACTGATCCTAGAGTGGCCACATATTTGTCAGAATAGTAGGAATACATGAAATTTAAACAATGCTTCAGTGCATCCCACATCCCTGACACAGAGATTACCTTTCAGAGAGAAACCACTTATATCCATTGCTTCAATGATTGAGTTGGCAAAATGCTACCTTTTTAAAACCGGGCCAGGGTATCCCAGGCAGGCTTTAGGAGTTCCTTCTGTCATGGGGGGACTAGGTGGCAGGACACAGTGGACTCTTGCAGAAGCAGCCCAAGGGAAGTGTGACGTATAGTTAAAGCTTCCTTCCTAACTAAATCTGGCAAGCTCCTGCACAGTACCTATGAAAAAGGGTGCTAATTGACTCAAAGGGGAAAACAATCCCTTTGTAAATGTCCTTAAATACACCCCTGTGGATTTCTAGAAGGTTATTATTGCAGCCCAAAAAGGATTCCTGACAAGCAGGAAAGACCATATCAGAAAGGTTGCCCTGGTTTACACATGGGTGTGAAGCACTGAGAAATTCAGTTCTTGGTGGATTTATTCAGACTAATACCACTACTTTACAAGGCTGACATGCATTATTGATCAACATTAATGGAAAGAACATTGATATTTACATTCAAAATATGATTTTATTATGGCAGCAATCCAACATTATCTTTTTTGTCAGAAACATGAGTAGTGATTGAATATGTCCACACATTGACAAAATAAGTAAATGAAAATAATACACTGAAAAGTTGATGGAATTACATTGCAACAGACAGTTGTAAATCTAATTCAAAATACAGTGTGTGTCATAACCACCTACGATCACATTATTTTGAAGATGAAAACGTGACATCCCAGCAATAATCCAGTGACCATGCTGAGAACCCGAGGACATGGAAACACTCCTTCCCCCTTTTATCACAAACGTTGGTTTGAAATGGTTTGGATAGGTTTAGATTTTTCATCTGGAGATCTACAGACATCTGCAGTGAGCTATATTGCCATGTATTTTCTAATCAAATACACAAATGTGGAGTACCTGGCTCATACACTTTTATCCCTCAGGGAAGATCCGATATAAACAAGGCCATCTCCTGAATGACTGTTATTTGCAAAATGTCTTTCATTGTTCTTTGGAATCTGGCAATGCCCCTGTATAAAATATTTGAATTCGTGGAACAGAAGCTTTAAAGTTTACATTGAGAAGCTGCCTTGTTATAAATCCTGTGTTTCCAAAGGCATCTCTTAACAATGCCAGTGCCATGTAATATGACCCTTAAAGTCTCATATATCTAGGATTTAGGCGTGACAAAGAATGTTTGACTAGCCAAGACAAATAGCAATGAATGTCATTTGTGTTTTCGCAAAAAAAGAAACAAAAGAAGAAAAGGTTACATTAGTGAAGACCTTTTAAATGACATTAATGCTGTTGTTTTTCATGCAAAGAAATGCATATTTTCCACATATTGGGACTACATCCCATGACTGATCTCTGAGGTCAAATAAAACACAGCTGTGATAAATGAAATAATGCAATTAATAAAAATGATTGGAATCAGTCCTAAGGGTTATAAACTGAGCTGAATAAACCATTGAATCTGGGTATCAAATCCATGTCAAAAGCTTTGACTTCCATGAAAGGTGCTTTATTATTATTATTATTAGTAGTAGTAGTAGTAGTAGTAGTAGTAGTAATGAGACAAATGACACACAAGTAGGAAAGTTCTGCTGAACCAATAGACAATTTACTAGTTAGCAACACAAAATATTGGCACCACTTTCTGGCGTGAAATTTTGTTGTGAGTTTGTGAGTTGCTGCAATATAACCTGCCACTAGCTGCAATTAGTACGTGGTCAGGACCAAGGCCACTAGCTATTTTCACCATAACTGACATATGCAGTGTGGATTTACATGGCTTCTCGGTCTTCAGAGAAAAGCTGGCATCTTAAATCACCACTTTAGTGAGTTGAAATTGCGGGATACACTCTGTCTGTCAATCCAATAGCAATCCAATCCAATGCTTGGAGATTTGTTGGTGCCTCACCCTCACCTTCTGTAAGCTGTGTCTGGTCTATGCTGTCTTTGCCACACAGATTGTAATATTTCGCTTTTGGGAATTCTAGCTAGCTTGGTAGCTAGTTGGCAAGGTGGTTGGAGACACTTTCCAACTTTTTGAACTGTGCCAGCTGTTTCAGAGTACTGTGCCCTGTCTTGAGCAAGACAGTATTTAAACCATATGAAATGTTGTTGTGAAATAGATGACTGAATCATCAAACCAATCTCCTATTTCAATTGACATTGCATTATTTCCCTTCGTTGTCACACCTGTTCCCAGTCAGCCAGTTCAGCCAGACCAGCCACGCCCAGTTCAGCCTGGCTCAGCCGCTCCCACTCATCAAGCACACCTGTAACCCATTCTCAGTCAAGCCCTGGCTATATAAGGACTCAGTTCAGTTACCTCATTGTGAAGTATTGTTCCTGTGACTCTACCAAGCCTGCTCTCTGCTGTTCTCTTGTGTGATTCCTGTGTTTTGACCCTTCGCCTGTTCCTTGGACCTTGATTGTGTTTTTGGATTTGGATTGGTACTGCTGCTTCCCGTTGCCGACCCGTTTTGTCCCTGACCACGTTTTTGGATTCTGTTAAAGACCCCTTCACCGCACTTGGATCCCAGTCTGTTTCATTTCATTCGAATTTGCTCGCTATCTAGTTACTATTTTCAGAGAAAACCTGAGATCTTGCCACAATTCACTTACCTCAAGAATATAAGCACATAATATGAGACACATGGTGATTAGTTCTTAAAGAATGCCACATGGCAGGGGAAGCTACATGTGTGCATTCATGTATGACCAACAGGGTTGGGGAGCAACAGAATACATGTAACGGTGTTACGTATTTAAAATACAAAATATGAGTAACTGTATTCTGTTACAGTTACCATTTAAATTCATGGTAATCAAATTAGTTACATTTTAAAAATATTTAGATTACTGAAGGGATTACATTGGATTTTTTTCATTTAATTTCTTTTTTTTTTCATTTAATGTTTATTCAGTTGGAAAATCTATCCAATGCTAGGCAACTCCGGGGTGTATCTCCCATATGCCCCTCATGAAAAAAAAAGAAAAGAAAAAAAAGCACGCAGCCTGCCTGACTCACAAGACAGTAGAATGGAGAGTGAGACAGAAGGCAATCAGCGCAAGGTGTTTATGTCATGGAAATACCGGGACCATTTTACTTTCAAATTTGGCAAACGTTACAACATAAAAGTACAATGCAAGCTGTGTTTGCCAGCAACCAAACTGCTATCCGCTTCAAAAGAGTCGACCTCTAACCTAAAGAAGCATCTTGAAGTAAGTTCTCTTTTTCATTACTTAAGCTAATATTGATTGCCAGCTAGCTATCTTACATAGTTTGACTGCACTGGATTAGCTATTCAGCTAGCTAGTAGACTAGTAAGTATAGTATTAATGCTAACTAGCTAACAAGTGGATACAGTGACAAAACAAGTGAAAATTCACATGTTCAAAACTGCGATTACTCCAACAATTTTACACTATGCATATTATACATTAAATTGTGAAGCTACTCCTTTCTCACTCACAATGTATTTAGGGTGGCTCAAGCCTTTTCTAACTCATGTTTTCGTGTAATGTATAGTTTTTGAATTAACACTTACAATTCTGAAGAACTTGTGATGAAATGCCCATAGACTTAACACAGGGGTGCCAAAATGTTAGCCACAACAATGCTAAGTGAGGCTGTGTTTACACGTAGCGTCATTTTTGAAGCTGTCAGCATCTGTTTTACATAATAATCCTATGAAGTAGACCGTGTTTTCAAAAACGCCTTGAGCGTTTTTGTTTAACGCCGTCGCCAGTGTTTTTTCTGCAGCTCAGGGCATTTTTTTTTTCAGTTGAAAAAAGTTCAACTTCTCAGAAAAAAACGCCTACGTCAAGTGCTTTTTTGACAGCTGACCAATCACAAGCGGAGTAGTGACACCTGTCGTTTCCCATAACAACCACCAAAAATGGAGAAGTTAGCGGTTGAGAAGTTCTAGTTTCTGAGCACAGTGAACTGTACAACATGACAGTTAAACTGTATCGTAACATTCATCATAAAGATGCCGTTTGGAGTCAAATTGGATGGATCCTAGGCGTTTCTGGAAAGTGTTTGTGTTTACTGCTTGTCGTTAGCAAAACTAGCCTGTTAGCTAACGTTAGCTCTGCAACAATGTATAGCCAGCTAGATCACTAACAATGTACCTGCTACTGTTGTTAGGGCAACAAAAGACGCTCTCAACTGCTTTTTGGAACAAACGCTGCCAGTGTTTTTTTTACTTGAAAAAATGCTCTGGCCAGCATTTTTCATCAAAAAAGACGTTACGTGTGAACACAGCCTGAACATTATAAAAATAACAGTTCAGACTGTTAGTCAGATGAACATAAAGAAAAGTAATCCAAAGTATTTAGATTATGTTACTTACCTTGAGTAATCTAACGGAATACGTTACAAATTACATTTTAGGTCAAGTATTCTGTAATCTGTAGTGGAATACATATTAAAAGTAACCCTCCCAACCCTGATGACCAATGACCACATTACGGTAGGCAACTTCATTGATCATACTGGTTGTTTAATTATGAAACATTCATTCCTCAATGGATTGCACCTTAGTGATGCATTCCAATTGCCTTCTGTGCCTCCTCATTTCAGACCTCAGAGAGAATATCATGTAATGTTTGAAGAAATTAAATGTTCACTGTTTTATTGATAGTTTTATCGAATGTATAAAATATGAACAAAAATTTATATGCACATTTTCACTGTATGCAGTCTTTTTACAAAGCCTTAATTACAAAGCTGTTGATAGGCATGTTCACCACTGTGGATGACTTAACTCAACCTTTTCATGCATGTAAGATTTGTGGTGGGAAAACAGACATAAGTGTTATGTCAGAATGTTTGCATCTGGGAAAGTAATGAGGCACCCTCATTTCAAGCAGAACACTCTCACTTTGGGTGAACTCCCCCAGAACGTACAACTCCCACATACAAGCTTAAGCTGCCCATGTCTGAATTAGCATAGTGGTAATAGAAGCATGTTACTGTAAACGAGGTCTAGGCGTATATATCTTGGGCCTGAATTTGTCCCTAAGTGACTGATTAAATTTATTTACAGAAACAAGAGTATGTGTCCTGCTTTTGCAAAGGGCTTTTAATCCACTTTTGTAAGATCCTGCAGGTCACAGACTGACAGAGGTCATCAGCCCTCATTCCCCATGTGATTTGTCATTTTATCATTTTAGGAATTTTTTTTTATCATTTTGTTCCCATCTAGGTAAGATATTGTTTTGGGGGCTGGACAGGGTAGCTGGAGGTTCTTATAATGCCGAGTGGTTGAAACATCAACAAACATCTGCAATGCATTGTCACCTATCCTCTACTTGCCCACAGTGTCTTTATTCAAAGTGCAAAGGATGAAGAAAATCCAGAGTGAAATTTTGCATATAGTTTTTCATGTGTGTCAGAGATTTCAAAGTTTTGTCCAAATTTGTCCAAACTGATGCAAAAAGTCACATATTCCATTCTATGCCTATCTTGAGAAAAATAAACATATTCTTTTAATTAGCAGCCCTCCCATTCACCATATTAAAACATTTTAATCTCTTTCAATATAACAATTATTGTATCTAATAATTTTGGTGAACATATACATTGAGAGGGTGCTCATTGAAAGGGTGTGACTGAAATACATAGTTATCTCCCCTAAATGATAATGTTCATGCAGAAAAAGCCAGAGTAAAGTTGAGTGCTTGCCACCTTCCATACTTGTATGCTTCTTGTTTGCAGGACTTAGATGCACGCAGTCAAACAGGCTAGACCTGGTCTGTAATTTTTCATTTTTAACAGAAGTTGCAGATTTATTTCAGATGTTTAAATGTGGGTTAGGATGAGTATGTGACTATGAAGTCATTTTAACCACACTGCATCCACTTTTTTTTTAAAGGGCCCTAAAATTAAACATCTCCATAGTTAATTTAAGTAAGTCAAATAAATGATTCCTCTCTCTGATTGATGACTTTATGGTATTTATTCATAATTCGTACTTTTAGTTGTAATGGTTTTGTTAATTATCTGCATTTTTTGGGCTGATGTGGAAAACTATAGGCAGTGATCCGAATCCAGAACTGACTGTGGTAGACCATCAGAAAGGGAAGGGATGACCTAATGACAAGAGCATGGCCAGTAGGATAATTAGTGACCGCTAAAATGAATAATTTTCTTTTTAATGGTTCAAAATAAACCACAATGAAGATATCCCAGCATTCTTATGTGCCTGAACTGAAATGTACTCATGAGCAAAGGGAATATACATGGTAAATCAATAACTGTCTCCACAAAAGAACAAAACAGGAGCAAGGATTCATATGATTTACTAGATGGCAACAGTTCATACATACACCACTACCCATTACATTTGACCTTTTCTGAAAAGTAGTTAGTAGAGGTAGCAGGTAGTATACAGGGAAGTAAAAGTAGTAAAAATGTAACAAAGTACCACATCAGCAGCTAGACATCACTGTACAAAGTTACTTTAACATTGATATTGACAGTCAAATACAGTGTAGTCAGCTATTGTCCAAAGCTGCATAAATCCAAATGTCAGTCATATTACCTGTTTATTACCTGCTTACTATCAGTTTACTAACTATTGAAAAAAGATTAAGATATCATATAAAGATGTATACAAAGATGGAAGTCTTTACTAACAGAACAAACAGGCCCTCAAACAGTGTGACGGATTGTCACAATAAATTCATGCACTTTACCACAGTCAAGCTACAGCAAATGATTATGGCAGTTCGTTGAAAATGCTGGCATACTTGAGTGAAACCTAATGTTGCAGATATTTCTACGTAAAAGCATTAGGTATTCTCTTGCATATACCCTCATCCCATGTGCTTTACATTCATTTCAATTTTCTGTTTATCATATGTAGAGAAGGTAAGCAGTACAATTAATATGAGTATAGAGAGTGAATCTAGGAGTGAGATAAATAAATATAATTTACTCAATTTTCCCTTGAGCGGGTAGTTAAAGACCTCTAAATATTCTTGTCTATAAATGTATCCTGTTTTATACTTAAGCTTTACACACCCATTACAAATCACAACCAATTGTATTGCAAGTGAATCTGACACACACTATGAATGAGCTACTGCAGAAGCTGTGAGGTTGGGACTGACACACCTAATGAGTTTTAAAATCTGGGTCTGGTATGTGTCACCATTGCAAGACTCAGTAATGATTTCAGAGCATACAATGTTGCCCATTAGCTAGAACTGGTGTCTTACACAAAGGCAGCACTTAACATAACTGCAAAGCAAACGGAGTCATAAATCATTACAAACCTTTAGCTTGGTTCTCAACATCTTTTGCCATTGTATCCCTGTCCTTTGCTGCTTCAATGTGGTTAATCAGGATACCACTTACAGAAAACAGCTGTTCCGTGTTGAAAATTACATTATTGAATCTTTATGTGTCATTGGCCAATGGTCCTGTCTCATGGTTAGTGACACCAAACACTGGATAGGTATTGGCAACAACCTCAGGTGAGCTTGAAATCCACTTGAAGCTTGAAGATGCTCACAATGAATTCTGTAGAAACCTTCTCTACTGGTAGGCACCTGAGTCATTACATGACCTACGGTTAACCTATGATTCCAGCATATAAAGAGCAAATATCAGTTAGGATGTGTGTAACCTCTGTAAGTTACCCATGTTAAATTATACCTTTATTTTGCATTGATAAGAGTCAGAGTCTTATTTTAAAATGACTCAAGACAATCTTTCTTTCTGAAACGGATAAAAAAGGATTTTAAAAAAAACCTCATTAGGTGGCCAGAAGCATATAGCAATGAGCCATTTTGAGTTCAGCCCAGCTGAGAAGGGGAACAAAAATTGCTGTGATCAAAACAATAAAACAGCAAAATCAGCACAGAAATTTCAGTTGCGTTTGTGTTTCGATGCAGCCCTGGTTGGTGATTCATGGTGAGGAGTTGTTGAAAGTGCAAACCACAAGGAGGAACACCAATCCCTGTTCAAAACTCTTCAAAGAGGTAAGAGAACAGACCTTCCCAGGTGGTATAAACTGATGGTGGTACACAGACCTGAAAGACCATTGCTATTAAATTAGTAACATTATAACAAGTAATATTGCAAAGTTAGTGGCCAACATAGCCAACTATCTTTGCATACCAGATGCATAAAGTACATGTAATGGCAGAGAAGAATAGATTTTTTTCCTCGATGTATCCAGACTACGCCACCCTCTGTTAGGGGAGTTGAGTTCCAGGTTCGTTTTTCTGTGAGGGAATATGCCGTCTCCCGTAAGTTGCACAATTCACTCAAGCAGGGGAGCCCATTGGCAGAAATAACAGTTTATTAGCTTCACCGGTAATATTACAACACAGCTATGCAGCACACAATCCTGGAAGTGGCCACGGTATGGATTATCACAAGCAAGCAAACACTGAACACCAGGACTCATGAGTGCATAGAAGGACATACAAACAAATCAAAAAAGAAATCCAAATCCCAGGGCTATGGTATAGCACTTTTCCAGCTGCCCACAACACAGTGATCCTTAGTAACATCCAAAGTGAAGAAAGAAAACCACATGTGTGCTAAAGCAATGTATGTGCTCTCCACCAAACAGTGAGACAGCATCAACAATTGCCATGCCAATACATAGAAAGCTGATATCACCAATACCATGGTCGATAGACCTGCAATGTACTGCTGTTAATACTTAAAAACTCAAAGCATTATAATAATACCCGCCCGAACCGCAGGGAAGAACATGAGTTGGGGGAAGCAATGTAGCCAGTTATAAAACAAAACTCCAGACCGCTACCTGCTTACAATAGTGTATTACGGGAAATAAAACCAGTTTAAAATCAACAGCTCATAGCAGCTTCTATGGAATTCAACACAATTTTAACGTTTTCTGTAATATTCATGTTAATTAGGAAAGGAAATACATTTAGACGCATAAGCGCGGTTAACATACCTTCTCCATGCACTAGAGCTGTGGTTAGGCAATGCTCCATGATTATATGATCCAAGTTCTCTTGCACAGACTGCCCAAATTAGAAAATAAATATTGGCAATTATCAGTGTCCTTAGCTGTCGATGCTGATATGGTGAAAAATACAGATATCTGGCCTAGCAACTATAATACTTAAGTGATAAAATATTATTACTGTATTAGTGGCATTCTGTGGTCATTTTTGATTTGGTTAATTTATATACAGTGGTGTGCACTAAATCAAATGCACAGTGTTTTCTGCTCTTTAGCTGCTGCTCTCAGCAGCAAACTCAGGAAGTCCATGAAGCCTGTGGGAAGAGATAAACAAATAAATTATGAATATAATTAATGTACATACCAAACAAAAGCCTCTAAGTGCAATTGAAAAAGGGCCCACATGAAAGAAATGTACACTCCCGCTTTGTTCAGGCTTCATTTACTGTACCCACACATGCTTTTCATACTGAGTGACACAGTATAAAACATTGTCATACTGACACCATGCTATAGGAGAAGAATAATTTCATCTGTTGTAAGTGTCAAGTTAGGATAACTGAAGTGTAAAACAGACATTGGGCGATCCACATCACACTGCATTGTTCCCATTCTTGACTTTCTCTTTATGGTTGTGAATAGAAAGTTTGTAGCAATACCAACTAGAAAACATGGGAAATCAATGGTTATTTTCCCAGACTTCTGAGGATGCCACAAAATTCACTCACATTACAAATGATAAAATCCCCTTGATCCTGGAAGCCAACTAAATAGCATGAAACATAATTTAACCTGCAAACCTTTTGTAACACTTTCTTTGAAGACTATGATTTTGAAGCATTACGCAGTTTAAATACGGACTTCATAATGAAACATAATGGCATTGTAATACTTGATAAAGTTGGACATAAGCATTTGTTCATATTCATAAAGTCTTTTAATAACCAAAATAACACATAGTGGTTATGCTTAATGTGTTCAGTCAGCAATGTATAATGCATTGTAATCTAATGCATCATAAATGTCAGTCCATAGTAATGAGGTATTGTGACAAAATGATGAAGAATGAATATTCAATGAATATCCTCATGTCTTCCTATAAATATTCAATATTATATCAATTTAATAGAACTACACAAATAGTGCTTCTGAGATTATATAACCCCCTCATAAAATGTCTGTATGCAACACATGCTGGTTTAAGGACAAATTTCAGGGGCTTGAGATTACCATAAGTAGAAATGATAGATGATTATCTACCAAGCCAATCAGGTCTAATCAAGACAGAATAATGGCCTAGATGGCTTATGCTGAAATCAATAGGGAGCCCATTGTACTTAACTATTTAATTAAATAACCAAAAAATTATATATAATCAAAATGGTGGAAGTTCCCCAGGAATAATTCAAGCATGTTTCAGAGTAGTCAAATGGATTGCTAGCGTGTTCATAGAGTACCCAACTTACAGCAGGTTGGAATAACATGATTTCCTTACCATTTCAGCTATTGGAACATAGTTAGTTTGCTTGCTAACTAAATTAGAGTTTTCTGCAAAGTTAGTGATCTATCATTGTAGAAAGAATACTTTTACCTTGCATTACTTTGCATAATGATGGTGTTATGGATGCACTATTTGGGCTACATAATCATTTATAATCAACATGTAAAAGAAACTCCTACCAACATATTTTGTATCTCTAGGGAAATAAAGGAATACTGAAATGGATTTAGATAATAGGCTAGCTAGATGGTGTAATATCAGAACAAGAACAACCATGCTAGTTTTTAGTTTTTTAGTTTTTGGTCAATAAAAACATTTATCTGCATTTAGGAACATTCACTTCTCCCTATAATAAATCCATTGCAGATATTTCACATGTTCTTTGAGATAATTAAGACAGAGCACTGTCCCTGTGTCTCCATGGATGAAACAGTGGTTTTATTTTCCCTGTAAGAACAGGTTTTGTTTACTGGCATCCATATTGATTTTCTAGACAGCCAATGATGGGGTGGTCTTTTACCTGTCTAGGGATGAGCTTTGTGCACATTACAGTTGTTGATAGAGTTAATCTTACTTATTTTTTTATCATAGGTCATGCTTAAATTATGTATCAGCTGCTGGTAGTAAAGTCTTAACATTTAACACAGTTTTTGAATACTTTCTTTGTACAAAGGTATGTAAAAGGAGAAAATATGTCTGTGTTTTGATTTGTCCCTGGGATGTTATCATTTGCAAATACCACCATTTAACTAACCCACTGTTACATTGTCTAATATGAGTGCAGACCAATGGGAAAAAGTAATTAGTGTTTCCAGCACTTGCTACTTTTGTTCCGTCCATTGTGACTACTTGTCAGTGGCAATATGCAAGGGACAAAGCAGTCCAACAAGGATCAGCTTGGAGGGCAAAATGCAATCGATACCAGTCCCAAATAATAAAATAAACCCAAGAAATACATTGAGAAAAAAATCTTTCATGGATGGACAAGGTTAGGAAAATGTCAGTGATTACCTCTAAATATTACTGATTGAAGCTTCCATGCAAAATCTGACAAAAATATTATAAATTAACATGACACACATCATGTGTACCTTTAGAAATATAAACATTAGATACATTTGATGCTTAAAAATTGTCACGACACAATACTATGTAATTAACCCATACACTAATCAATGCTTTCCTTGTCATATTTATTAATAGTTTATATTTTAATGTTCCATTATAGTATGGATTTTCTAAATGTATATGCTGTATTGGCTGCATCAAAATATTGGAAACTTGCTTGAAATCTGTCACTATAGTGTTCTTTAGCGATATATGTGCACAAGTTCTATATCACAGACAACTCAAAGAACCATATCAATATGCTTGTGTGTATGTGCCCTGAACAGATAAGAGAAACAAATGTGTTTGAAGAATTTGAGTGCTTACTCTGGGAGGCATAGCTTTATGGTGAGGGCTGAATTCTCCAGTTAACAACACTGTCAACACAGTAACAACTTCTGTTCAGTTTTGTCTCAAGATAATCTGTTTTTATCAGCAAATATCCGACAGTCAGCCTTCAGAAAGAGAACATTTCCTTTTTACTGGTTCACAGAGGAAGTTTCTGAGAAGGGTGTTTAGGTCTTCACGTCTGTATTTGTATCCATGCATGTGCAACATCCACACTGCTTCATTTTATCAGAAGATGTCGGTTTGCAGATCACTTACCGTAAGACCACAGCCCCTCACTTAGTCTTCTCCATTGTGCGCATGCTCATGCCACTGTAAAACCAAGGCTTTCATCACATGTTTTTTTGTTGTGTCTTATGTCCTACAATTAAAACAAAATTTTGAAAATAAGTAACCGCTGCTTACCACACCCGAGTATTCCATGTTCGTATTTACTCCTATTATCACATGACTGAGATTCATGGATCTTAGGAGAAATCTGACATTACAGCATCAGAATTACAAAAAAGTTATTTCCAGTGAAACGATCATAAAAGAAGCAACGCAGTGGCTTCATCTTTGTTGGTATGAAGCATAATGTCAGACTGAATAGCATCTGCCAATTTGTCTACATAATCATGAGCTGAATCTGTCAAAAATCAAGATAAAAACCTATATTGACATGCATCTGAGTTCCATTTTTTTTTCCATGTGATTATGGTCATATAGGACAACAGTCCCCCTCAGGTCCCTTTGAACAACATTTGCAGACTAGAGGATAATAGACAGTGTTGAACTTTCTTATAATTTTAAAAGTAAATGAACCGGACCAAAAGCGCTTGGAGAAAAGCTTTATTTGGTGGAGATGCAATCCGGCATCATTTCTGTCTGCGAAGCTTTTACTCAGAGAACTGTTACCTTGATCGGCCTTTTATACCATGAAACAAACAGCAACAGACAATAGGTTTACAATGTTGCAACATCAACCTATGCTCCCAATGCAGATCAGAATCTTGGTGTTGATGCTAAAGGCCCCTTTGTTTGTGGTGGTTGCCAATTGCCCATTCGCGGTTGTATTCTACAATTGATGGCTGTCGCCTGCCTTAATCAATTGCTCTTGGCTCCAACTGTAACATGGCGCCAGTGGTGCGGAGCATTCTTTGTAACTATGATAATAAAGCTGTCAGGTTCAACAGTTCTCTTACTCTGAACCATGTCTGGTCAGAAGTTACTGTAATTTTTTTACAACAGGTTGCTGAAAATAGACTGTGTCAGAACTCAGGTAGGGACTCAGGCGCAGACAGGAAAGATGGGTACACAAAGGGCTGATTAAGTCCAAAGCGCAATCCAAAACCGGGTCAAAACAGGCAAGTCCAAAACCAGGAAAAACACAGCTAACAATACTAAAAATCAAATCCAAGAATTCAAGGTCGAGAGAAACAGGCAAGGCTAACAAAACCGGCAGGCAGAGACGGGAAAACCGGCTGATAGCAAAACAGAAGACTGAGACGAACTGGCAACAAGACAGAGACAAGCAGGGTAGATATAGGGCTGGGCTGATGAGGAGATGGGATGCAGGTGCGCGGGCAGGCAGGTGGAGATGATCAGGTAATCAGGTGGGCGGGGACAGGGCGGAGAGCGGGGCAGGGCCGGAACACATGGGAACTGTAAACAAAAGCACATGGACGGGGAAAACAAAAACAAACCGGCTTAAGATGCCACAGTACTGACACATTGACTCATAAGGAAGGAAAAAGGAGTACAGTTAGATCTGAATGAACTCTCATAAAAATCACAAACAATTTAAATGGCTTTCAGAGGACAAACAACAATACTCTCGCAAAATAAAATAAGGGCTTTTTTTTTCAAGAAAACAGAATAGGCTTAATGCATGGAGGAGGATATGAAAAATATCATTTAGAAATTGAAGGAATGAGTGAGACCTTGCTTAAATATCATTGGCATCATGTGTCTTGCAACACTGATGGAGCTAGAAAAAGAAGTAGGTGAAGGAGTGTAGCACAACAATTCACATGCATGTATAACTGCATGATAGTTCAGGCTTGGCAGAAAATGGTGCTTTTAAGTACTAACCTATTTCTAGTTGGACATTTTTTTATTTTATGTGACAGGGAGAGGTGGACTTCCAGTACGTGGGTTGAGAATGTTCTTTTTTAATAACACTGCTATAACTGTTACACCAAATTCTGATACACTTCAAATCATATCTTTATAAAAGGACCAACTCTCAATTTCAGTTGCATAGTGTCACAATAGTGTCATCAAAAAAATTAGGCCATTAAAAATTGAACTGGGGATATGTTACATTTATAATACTCTATACTGCAGATCTTCACATTGAGAAAGACACCACACATTGTCCATGGTACTTTTTTCTGATTGAAAGAAGAGAGATTTGAACTGAAGCCAAATTGTGATTTCCATGGGTTCAGTAGCCCCTGAGATCTCCTAATCATTCTTTTCAGACAAAATGTAATTTCTTGGAATTTCATAATGATATGATCAACACGACATCAATTTTTTAGCACATGCTGGCACATGGCACACTTTAGCACATGGTCTCAAAGCCAACCCTGAGAAATAGGACACATTACAAAATATTGCAATGTGAACTAAGAATGTTCTCATTTTTTCCAAGTGAAAAATAGCAGAATTAGAGGGTTCTCAGTGGCATATTTTCAAGTCTGTGGGCATGACTTAAAATGTGCACTGTGCATCACCTGGTTTGGCAAAAATAACTACAGGTTGGTCAGTGATTCCTTCTTGTATACTCCGCAGAGGACAGCTGCATTTGTGATAGTCCACAGCCCAAATTGCACACATTGTCTCAGTGGCTGTCTCCTGCCAGCCCTGGCCACATTATCAGGTGAATACAGCATTGTTGGCAGCAGTCCTGTCCTCTCTGAGACTCAACAACAGTGTTACGTCAGAGCATGACCCTGGACTAACAGTAACTTTATGTGGAGAGACTCCTGGGAATACGAGATGGCAAAGAGTTATTTCAAGGCTGCCAAAGGCCTAATCTCACACCAAGCTTCAATCAAATTCTCTTCTGGACTATGTTAAAAAAAGCTGGTAGAACTGCTAATTTAGTTCCTTGGGAAAAAGGGTTTGCTGCATCAACATCAACATAAGATCCCACACTAGGCGGTCTGTTGTTTTCAAGGCTGAGAACAACATATCATTATTGCTTTTTCTGTTGGCTTTCGTTTAGTGACAATGGGAGTGAGAGTGACTTGGAAATCCAACACTCACCTCTTTGTTTGTTCAGGAAAACTAGAGCGACACCCCACAGACTACACGGCTCCTGTGTTATCTGTCAGACTTTTTTCTCTGCCCAAGTCACACACGTACAGGTTCATGGTGTGCTGCATGCTGTAAGTAAATACTTTTAACAAGCACAGAAATCACATTCAGAATGAGAGGGAGCTTGCCACAAATAAACACAGATTGGCAACAAGCAACAACAGCTTCAGATTCATTGCTAGGTTGACCCAAGGGGTCATCAATGAGTTCAAACCAGCTTTTGTTTATCTCTCAGGGATACTTTTATGAAACAGGTCCATTGCAGGGAAGAACACAGAAAACATGTTGGTGTCAGCATTGAGCAATGGCACATACTGTTTATTTCGTGATAATGCACATAAATTTAAACTAACAAAAACATTTCCTGTCAGTGAAATTTCACGCTCACCTGAAGTTACAACAGAGCTCAACTTCTAAATTCCTTCTTGAACTGTCTACCAACATTTTTTACAATGGTACATTTTCTGAATATTCCATTTTTGGCTGATTCTCAATCTGCCTGCATTTGTGGAAGACAACATGAAAGACAACAGACAGATACAGATAATGTTACATGTCCACCAGTATGTTATAATCTGTGATGCTGCTGCTTATGGATCTTATGGTAGAGCTGCAATTGTTTCAGGAGGCATCAACCCATGCTGGCATTTACATCCAAGTGTTTAAAATCTCTAAGATATAGGTGCCATAGCCCCAATATAATGGTCCAAGTTGATGGAAGCAACTTTATAAATTGTCTGGGATTTCAAATGTGAGCTGATACTTCGATTACTGCATCGCCTCCCTACCTCTGGGAAAAAGATTTAGCATTAGGGGTTTAAGTATGATAGATTTTCACTTCACAGGCTTCAAAGAAAAATGATCTTCAGAAAACTTGAATGTCTTTTTAAAGGTGTACTGGAAATCCTGTCAGAACAGAATATCCTCTGCATGATGTTTATATTAATACCAGATGGACATTTAAAGTGTTGCTAACATAGTATTTTGAAGAGATCTAGCTATTGTGTCTTCTTGCAGCTACTTGGGTGGCGGGGGAGGGGGGAACAGGTGTCTCAATGTTCCAATTTCTTAAGCAAGGACCAGGGAACAGACTTTTTAATTTCCTGGTCAGCTATCATTTTACACATTTTTCCAGGAATGTCAAAATAAGATTACTTGCTTATGAAAGCATAATTTCAAAATTAAGAATTTTATTACCCTAAAGAATACAACTTGCACTTTCCTTCCTGGACAAACCAAAAGACAGAATTAAGGACTTTTGCCTGAAAAATTTGTCTGTTTTTTGTTTCATACCACACATGCTAGCTTGTACCACCAAGATATGCTGCCCTTTCAAATGGATACACCATGGTTAACTTGCATGCCTGTTCAGCTTGACATGACAGGGCAAAGTTCTGTACCGCCAGATTGTCATCTCACTCTAATATCCACTCACCATGGACAAACAAAAGGAAACAAAGAAAAAAAAAACTCACAGCTCAAGGCGAGTCAGTGAGATTCAGCGGGCTGGCTGAAGACAAGGAACATAAGGAAAAGACAGTGCAAACAGTCAAAGTGCAGTGAACTCCTTCAAACAGCACTTACTTCAGAAGTACTTGGACTGGCTGTAGATTATGCCTGCCTTTCAAGTGATGCAATATTTCCTGATGAGACAAAAGAATCAGGATTCTTTAAAAATGCTCGAGATCAATGTGCACTGTTTCTTTTTTTTTTTTTACTTCATTTTGGAACTTTATTCATTTCTTTGTTTATTTAATTACCTTGCAGTGTTGAATGCATCAATCAGTTTTTTAAAAAAACAGAAGGCAGCAGTGTTTGCGCTTCACCAATAAAATGACAAAAATTAATTAAAGCCTGTATGCCACATATTCCAATATACGATGCCATGACATTAGTAAGTTCAAGAAGGTTAAGATAAATGAAAACGCTTTTGATGGATAGCTAATGCTTTGTGATGTCACCAACCCCATAGCATTGCTCGTGCACACAGTTAGAAGCATAACAAACCAACATTGGTTCTGTGTACACTTCTCTCACAGAATACATAAAACTAGACTGGCATTGATATCCTCCATGCGCGTGGAATCCAGTGTTAGTAAGGGTCAGCAGACAGCAGTTATGTTGTTTTGTTTTATCAGCTACAGAGGGCTGTTAGCAAAACACTGCAGCTGGCCTCCGCCTCACTGCTGCTTCCCTTTTGGCTGAGCTCTCCAAGCACACTTCACCGTTCATCTATTAGTAAATCCAGAAGATTGCGAAGGGATTTCATGAAAGGCTTTAATGATTATCATCGTCCGGGAATCAACATTGGGCTATAAAGTTCTGCATGCTTTTTAAAACAATCGCCTTTGTTTTGGGAACTCGACGACAAATAGTACCAGCAGAATTGGTAAAACAATCTCTGAGGCTAACTCCTGAGAAAGTTTTTTTTTTCTTCTCTCTTTATTTCTAAGGTCTCATTATAGCCTGCTGGCTAACATATTGTAGGTGCAGTGCATACAAAGCCGTACATGCATGTCATATGCTGTTTAACCATATGTTTGGCTTGAGGGTGAAAATAATTATTAAAACAGGGCCTAAAATGATCTGAATTTGATTTATATTGCATCCTGTTTTCCATATAACATAATGAAGGCATAAGGAGTGAGGGAAACAAAATGAAAATGAGCAACAAACAATAAAGGGAAAGTAGCACTGGGAAAAGATATGGAAGATGTTAACTCTAAATGGAAATGTGCATGTTATGTGCATAGTGTTTAAACAACTGGGCTTATGGCCAGAAGGCTGCAGTTTAGTTCCCCATGGTGAGCCACTGCCATTGTTCTCTGCAGCAAGGTACTTCAGCAGTTGCTTCAATAGGTATCCAACTATTTGAATAAATAATGCATAGAATACAATCAGTATCAACCTGATTGTAACAACAACAACAATCAGTAAGGATATTTCACAGTGCTACACAGCTCTCCTGAGTTCCTGCAGTGCTGATAAGTTGGATATGGGAGCATGTAGCATTCATTCAATCAGTGGACAGTGAAGCAACAGTAAAATGTAATGGGCTCTGACATTGGGGTCCATTCATTTTCCCATAATGTTTGTCTAAGCCCTGGTGGAAGTGATGTGGATGAAATAGCAAGCTATTGTCTCATATTTCCATGAACGTAGGGTCCCTCTGTGTCTATATAAATATTTTTCTTGTAGAAATGTCAAGCCCTGACAGATTTATTATGCTGTGAATGCTTTGGATATACTCTGTTGGACCTGTAGCATATAGTAAAGCAGAACTATATTATTGGATACAGAGCCAGCTTTATGTATTTGTAAGCAGGAAAAAAATATGGCCACAGTATAATTATGAGTTTTTGTTTCCAATTTTTGTTTCCAAATTTACTCTGAAATGTATATGTATATACAACTTTTTAAAAAATGGAACAAACTAGCTTTTTCTCCAACCCTAAAATAAGATTACATTCATATTTTTTCCTGTTCATCAAGAGAAAAAGCTAATCTTTCACAGCACACTGTTGCGGTGTTACATTATCTGATAAAAATGACACTAGCTGTGTGCAAAAGTATCTCTACTGGTGATAAGGGTCTTTGGCATCTCACTGATGCACAGCACTAGTTTTCTTTTTCATGCCTTGCACAAAATGCAGTGATGGCTCTTTCACAGGTCCATATACCACTTCATCATTACAGGGGAAAGTGTATTTCAGTGGTGAGCTTTAGTCTCAATAATATGACTCTCTCTTGCATAAGCCTTAGTTTTATGATTTTAGTCTTAAGGCTATTGAGCTGATTTCTGTCTTTACATTAGGAAATAGGGAAGAAATTAAACTTTGAGCCTTTGCTCACATTTATTTGCAGTTACATTCTTAAACCTAGGTTCCAAAATCCAAATATTACTAAACCTGTACCCTCATAAACCATAAAACCCTTAAAAACTGATCCCAGTATTTTACAAGCCTTATTCCTCCTTCCAACACTGCACAATGCTCCAGTTCCTGCACAACTATAACACACTCCTTTCTTGTGGTTTGCGATGGGACGGTGATCCTGTGGTTCCAAAAGTAAGATCCCCAACAAGGGTAAACAATTCACTCATTCTCAGAATACGGCTCACCGTTACATTCTCTAATTTATTATTTTCCTTGAACTGTATTTAAACTTCAACACCATGGTCCTACAGGTCAAAACCCAATTGCCTTTCCACAGCAACAGCATGCCTTTCCATGGTAACTAAATAGAATGGCATGCTTGCTGACATAATATCTCTCTTCAAGATCTGTCTGTCCGTTTCCCCACAGTCAGTAATTCTCTAACACTCTGCATGGCTGCGGATACTTTTTAAAAAAGCAAATCTACATGAATTATGATCTGACAGGTGCCAAAATGGCTCCGTTGCCAAAGTGCTTATCTTGAGTTCAGGCTGAGCTCTACAGTCGAGCTCAATACCAGCTATACCATTTGAAGATGGCAACAGCAGCCAACATTGGCTGAACAAATTTGTTTCAAGAGGGACAGGGGTGAGTAGGTTGGCCAGGGTCTCCTCATCCTGCTGTTCTTGGGCCCCCTGTAATGCAGCAGGCATCTGCAAGGTGCTTGGATCATGTCAGTGGAGTAACGTGTGTCCTCCAATTTGCTTCACTGTTGGACTTACAGAGTGAAAAATAGCTGTTACCTTGTATGCAAGTGTATGAGTGACCACATTTATCTCAACATTGGAGATTCCAAAAATGGCTGTATAAAGGGGAAAAAGCATAAATAATTGTCATCTAATCAGAATAATAAAATACAATGGACAACATTTTGTGCAAATGAACAATTAGTCTTTCAAACGCTGTGATTTTGTATAAAGTTTCACAATGTGATTTTTTTGATAAATACATTAAAATATGTTTGAGCACATGGTGTGGCCATGACCATATTGGTTATCAAAATTTTTATGAATTTCCAAACAATCAAAGCATGAAGTTTGCGTTTGATGAGGTTATAGCAGTACTTTAATTTGGCTTGTACTTTGATGAAGCGAGTGCACCTGGCTGTGGGCCTAGGTTGTTAACTTCCCTGTGTGGACATCATAAATAGGGAAAAGAAAGAGGGAGATGTGGTGAAGAAGGGATGCTGTGAGCAGCTGATGTGGAAAGGAAGTGGTAAGTGGATTTTTTTTTGTTGCAGACAAGATCAGTTTGTCTAGATTTGGTTAAATGCGTAGGGATGGTCTGAAAATTCTTCTCCCTAATCTTCATTTGGAACTATATATATATATGTTTCTGATGTTGCATATTGGTTTGTGCCTATGGCATGGTTTTTTCGAACACATGCTGAAATACTTGAGATTTACTAACATTGTAACTTACATAACATTCACACAAAAACTTTATATCTCATATCTTGCAGCTAATGGGATGGTAAAAAGCATTTTGGCTCAACACAATCTTCAATAACCTTACTACATGGACTAATTCATAATACGTCCACATGTACATATACATTTAAAGAGTAAATGTACATGTGTATGTAGCTTGGAAGCCGTTTCCTGTCTTTTTTATCTGACAGGTTATAGAGGGTTATAGGAATTCACATGCTAAACAATGAAATGTAACAGTAAAAAGGAACTGTCGAATGTGGGACTGTTATCTTATCTGCAAAGTACTTTTTTTCACAAAAAAATATGTTGTTTGCCCGTGGCACTTGGTGGTTCTGTTGTGTATGTGGACATGTGTTTGTACGGCCTATGTGTATTATTCAAGCATGCTTCGTGCCATGGAAATTTCCATCCAATAGATTAAGGTAGGTGCACCTGCTGTTATTGCATTCTCTTGTTTTGCTTTGTCTGCAAAATTCCGACTATAACTTCATCCCTCTATTTTTGGAAGGTTTATTTTAATTTGTTAGGGATGCTCCACCAAAAAAGCCTTTACACTTTGGTTGGTTGCACTGTTATTCTACATGGCAATCCCATTTTTATATACTTATACTTTTATCTCAGGCATAATTTAGTCAGTTAATACTTTCCATATAACTATGAAGACATACATGTGGCACAGTGTTGTTAGTTGAATAAATGTTATATTCTGATCAATTATCAAAACAAAAACTACTTTTTCATATCTACTGTGTATTTCTGTCAGAGGGTTGGCCAGAACTATTCAGTGACTGCAAATTGAGCATGGCATTATATCTCTCTTCTGAGCTATCTGGCTGGTTTTAAGCACCGTGAAAAATATTTATTTAACAGCTGGAATACAGTAGGTGTGTGGAAATGATAATTGATTAACAATAATTTCATAGAATACAGTGATTCAGAAGAGCAGGTCATCCGTATTTAGGGGTAGAAAGCAATGAGTTTAATATGTATCCCAATTTCAGTGAGGGAAACATAACCAAAATTAAGTATTTGCATTGCAAATAGCAGTGTATATAATAGTAATGACAGTGTTTTGACATAACTTTCATGTCTTCAAGCTCGCATGTCATATCAGAAGCCTACTACCTCATGTCCTCAATTGCTGTGTTTATTGCATTGAGCAGTCAATCCTTTTTGACATTGAAGACAGTGTGTTTACATACAGGATCATATTCATTCCCTGCAATAAAATACCATTTAGAGTGTTCAATCCTGCAGGAATGAATGACAGTGAAAAGCACAAAAATTAATTTACTGATGAACATATACATGAAAATGTAATGAAATGAAAGCCCATTTTTTTCTAATTTCATTTAGACATGGTAACACATAGTAAAAAGAAAAGGGAACACATTTCTGAATAATAATTTAACACAGAAAAACTAAAAGACATGGGTTGCATAAGTTTACATACCCTTTAGAGTTATAATTGTACTCATGTCTGACCATTCATCATTGAAATCATGCCAAAAACTAATTAACTTCACCTGTGACCAACTGAAGTGATTCTGATTAGTTCATGATACAATCAGATGCTCCTGTAGATCAGCAATATTCCTTATTTCTTAGTACAACAAGAAGCTACAAAAACCTCTTTGGGATCTAATTGGTGAAGAGTACAGATCAGGAGAAGGTTATAAAAAGATATCAAAGATCTTTAATATATCATGGAACATAGTAAAAACCATAATCAAGAAATGCATTAAACCAGATGACACCTTCACCCCAAGATGGATGACCATGCAAGGAGGAAACACATCTGGGAGGCTACCAAGAAGCCAACGGCAACATTAAAAGACCTGTAGGACTTCATGACCAGGACTGGCCAACAGTTTTGCGCATTCTCCAAAATTCTGAGCTGTGGGGGTAGGGTGGCAAGACAGATGCCACTTCTTCTCACAAAGAAGAACATCCAGTCTCGTTTGAATTATGCAAAGAGACACTCTGGATCTCCTGTTGCCATGTGGGAAAAGGTCTTGCAGTCTGACAAGGCTAAGATAGAACTCTTTGGCGCAAACCCAACACAGCCCATCAGCCTAAGAACACAATCTCTTCTGTCAAGCATGATGGTTTCTTTTCAACAGGGACAGGAGCCCAGGTGAGGGGAGAATGAACAGTGCAAAATAACAAAAGATTTTAGAGAAGTACCTGCTACCCTCTGAAAAAAGGTGAAGATGGGGGAGGAATTTCACCTTTCAGCATGAAAATGACCCAAAGTACACAGCCAAATCCACAGTGGAACGCCTGAAAAAAGGAAGATCAATGTCCTGGAATGGCCCAGTCAGAGTCCTGACCTCAACCCCACTGAAAATCTTTCGACTGATCCTGAGAGAGCTGTTCATAAGCGATCCCCTCACAATTTAAGTGAACTCAAACACAACTGCAAAGGGCGGGAGAAATGCTGGAAAAACTGAGGCATTTGATTATACTTAGATATTGTTGACAACGCTGTGTAAGTAAAGCTTTAAAAGCTTTAAAAAGGCTTTAAAAAGTCTTACTTTACCAAAACAAGAAATTTTGAAAGGGTGTGGAGATTTTCTAGATCCACTGTAAATACACACTAATACCAGTAGGTTAGTAAGCCAACTGGCTGAAAATAGCAAGTGATGTGGTTATGTGCAGGACACCTACACTAGCTAGGCAACAAGCAAACCTGAAAATTCTATAATACAGCTAGCTAAGTAATGATGTAACTATGTGACATGCAGCCATGTTTCACCCCGGAGGCAGTGGCCATCAATAGCAACTCCAGACTGAGTATGTAAAGGCCTACCTTTTAACCATGATACCTGTTGTAAAATGACATACAATGTCAGAAATAATAAGTATATAACGCTTTCGAATGAGTCTTTCTCCTGAATACTTTCATTCAGCAGTATTTTCCTATTTTTTCTAAAATAGCGTATGAGACTTTTCTAAGAAATAATATCATTAACTGTTTGCATGTAGCTAAACAGTCTGTGAGTAGCAGTGATCCATCTTGTTTCCTAACATCAGTAGCGCAAGACCCTCAAACTCCCCTTTACTATTCTCCCCCTCACTTCAATGTTACTTATCAATGGGTTCAAATAACATATTTTTACCCGATAATATTTACATTGAATGTATAGATAGAATGGATCACTCTTCATTTACACTGATATCTTGTGAAATATTAGAATTAAAAACATAATCAGTCCATTCTGGCTGCCTGAATATGCTCTGCAATCTCATATTGAGATTGAAAAAAATATTGTCCTTTTGCAGAGTCTGAAATCAAATATTCAATCACTTCTCTCTTCCTGGGGTTTGGAAATGTAGCCTGCTGATGTTTTATGAATGTAAATTGACAAACCAATTGGTTCTCCGGCCCTTGTGTAATGCAGTACGCTTCATTTGTATGCTAAATAAAGTGTAAGGTAAGGACAAGCATGAAAATAGAGGGTTTTTTTTTTAGATTTGATGCATCTTAAACTAATAATTACACAGAAGAAGACACTGGTAGATTAAAATGCAAATGTTTTCAGCTGAAGGAATATTACTATTCAAATATGTTTTGGGAACATTCATAATGGCTTTTACGTGTATATCAACATGCGTCAGCATTTTCATCTCAAGTGTGAGTGAAGAGGCCGCCTTATCACAAATTGAATGAAAATGTAGATTTTCATATGATTTTGAATATGTAGTCCATAGTGTGTGTGTATATTGTAATAGTGATGAGGCTGCTTGAATATGTCTTTTTGGCATCCTCTGCAGTGGTCTATTTGTAATGCTCCCAATAATAGGTTTCCATTAAATCCACATAATCTTCATAACAGATAATTGTCTGTTCATGGAAGGAATGTGCTGGAAGGCCAACCATTGGCTAATGAACCTCATGTGTTTGATTAGCAGTGGCTTAAATACAGATGTGACTACAGTTGGGAATTAGATAAGCAGTAATTTGATTTTGTTGCTGTTCCTGGTTTAATCAATTCATAGAAGTATTTTTTTCTACATTTGCTCCTTACATGTTCTTTGTGTGGAGTGTATTGACTGGCACTGCAACATATGAAGACCTAAAATCAGGTTCAAGGAATCTATTCTACCATCAGAATAGAGTACATTTGTCTTCATTGACTTCATAAAGTTCATGCCTAAATGTCTAAATACTTTTTTAGTCAAATAAACAATTACAACAAAATTTTATCATGAAGCTCATGTCAGCTAGATAACAGATCAGATGAAATCTTAAAAAAAACATTTATTAAAACCTAATGCTGTTTTGCGATTAGTTCTCTGCTTTCTTCCTTACATTCTTGAGGAGTTGGACAATTTTGTGATGCATCAGTGTTTTGCTGTTTACTGTGCCTCGCTGTCTTTATCATCAGCTACTGTTGCATGAGTGCGTTGCCAGCCATTCCCTTAGTAGGTATACACTCAC
Source organism: Megalops atlanticus (assembly GCA_019176425.1). Classification (NCBI taxonomy): domain Eukaryota; kingdom Metazoa; phylum Chordata; class Actinopteri; order Elopiformes; family Megalopidae; genus Megalops; species Megalops atlanticus. The sequence goes on along the minus strand of CM032876.1, from coordinate 64,914,428 downwards.
AGCCTTTGGCCAAAATTAACCCTGCTCCTGGATCAGCAGCATGGGGTAACTTTATTTTAATAAACTTTAGGTGGAGTGCCTTACCACGAAACAACAAAAAAAAAACAGTAAAAATAAAGCAAAATGAAAAATGATTATGAGCTACACCATAGATGACTGCTCATGCAGGTTATATCTTGGCCTTGTGTTGTGGCGTATTGTATGTATTTATTTCAATATTATTCTGTGCTATCTCTATGCACAAGAACCTGACTTGAAAGTATACAAATTCTTGGGACACCACTGATTTAGATGAGATACATCAGACAAAACTGGTCAAATCAGCTGTCATCAGATACTTGATGGGTACTTGATGGGTACTATTGGATATGGATGCGGATAGTGTTTTACGATACTAAGAAACAAATAACTAAGACTGTTAAAATACTTTTTGGGTCTTTTCTTACTCCGAATCCGGGTCAACAGGCAAATCACCTTCACACCAAACTCCATTTAGCAACCAATGATTATCAATACATGTATTAGCATCAATCAAGTAAGCAATTTTACTAATTCAACAGTACTATTTTAGTGAAACAAACCACACATGTGAACACACAGAGCAGCATTCACATAAAATTAAACTGTTGAATGAAAGATGGTCATAAGAAGGAAATTTGCAGTATGAAGACATCCTCACTAAAGTGCACTTTATTTTTCACACCATGTCAAGAGGACATTTCGTACCTTGTCCTTAATCGCTTCTCTTTCCTTCTCACGTGCAACACCCTTTGGATGGCCTTACTAATAAATACTTAAAATGGATTTATATATGGTTATTCGTGCCAATTCTCAATCATTCAATTATTCTGATTATCTAGCTGGTAATTAACAAGGGAAAGAACAACGGTGAAAATCAAGAGGTCACATGCAGAGGGTGCATACAAAAGAAAAAGACTTCTCATTCACCCTTACACAAATTTTATACAGGGGTCTAGTACATATTTGCACGCTGACATGCATCATAATTACAGTGTTAATCAAGAGAAATGATGAGATGCCATTCATTTTATCTGTTTGACTCATCACTGAGAACACATAATTACGGTGTGGCACAATGCGTTGGTGGAAGATCACCAACAGGACGTGTTTGCTGAATGAAAAAGCAACTGGCGCAATGAATGAGAAGGCTGGAATGACTTTCAGGATATGAATGAAATGAGCCATTTCAATGGCTCTTGAAAATTGACCCAGCAGCTAATACGAACCCATGGAAACCATACCTGGGGTCGATGAGTGCAAATGAGAAATGCAGCTCCTACGTTCCTTTCCATCATATGGAAATAGCCTCGCTATTTCGCAAGCGCTGACTCACCGAGGTAGGTTTCAAAGGCATGGATTGATAGGTTTAATAGGATTTCATAGAAGAACAGGTCATTAGCTATGGAATGAAAAAGATCATTATTTTATTCAAACTTATAGAATTGTAGGGAGACCATTATTTTTAGCCCATTTCAGCACAGCCTGTTCGCATTACGTTGAAACAGAATGTCCTTCAGAGATGTTTAAAATGACTTGGGCACACAAATGACGTCAATCCCCGAAATGACTTCCATTCAAAGTCCCAGTGAGTGGTATGTCCCCATGTCACCTGGGAGATGGATTCTGGTTTTGGCATCAAGGTGTTACAAAATAATTTGATGGAGCAGGAAGTGGAGTTGTGAGACCTTGTAAAGGATTTTTCCTTTTTCTGCCAGCTGGTACTGTGGCATCCCTTGGGGCCACACAGCTGCCTTGCTTGAGAATGGTGTTGAAGGGGCTCCCAAGTGGTTCATTCGGCACAGTAGTGGAAAAAACAGCTTAATTTCTCCAGGGATGAGTGTGGATAGGTTGACCAGGGTTTCCTCATCTTAGTACTCTCGGGTGCCCTGAGATTTGTCAGGCACTGCATGATTTCAGTGGAGTGGTGCCTGTCTTTAAATTGGCGCCCACTTTGCTGTGGTGCGCTGGTTGATTTGCAGTGCAAAAAATTGCTGTTTGCTGGTGCAGGTTTGTATTCCTGCATGAACACAGAGGTTGTCACAATGAGACAGACCTAATGTACAACTGACCGTCCAGAACAGGGTTGCATAAAGGGGAAGAGCATTAAAAAATGGTACTAAAGAGGACTTCCAACAGTCTTTGCAGCCCTGCACTGTATGCCTCCATGTTTGAGCTGTTATTGTAGGCGTTAGACAGAAATCTTTCCTGAATTCATAATTCTAAAATGTATTTTTTAGTTTCATTTAATAACTTGGATGTGGGAAATATGGTCATCTCACTAGCTACTACATAAGCAAGATACAGTGCTAGTAATACTGATAATCAGTTGACCTTGCAGAACACATAAATAAACAATTTTCATATAGATCATGCCTCCAGCTAGTTCAATGTACATGTGCTACATAGCTCAGCTCACACCCTTTCAAATCCTACATGAAATACGATTCAGTACTAATGCATTAGTAAAATGTCTAGAGATGTTAGATGTTAGGGAAAATGATTGCATCTGATAAGATCGTAGTTCTTCCCAAATTGTTTTGCAATTATGAATAAATAATTAATAACTTTCCACATCACATTATTACAGTCAACCTCCTGAGCTTGCTGAGCCTATTACTAGGAGGTGCTGGGAGATGGCACAAGCACTTTCCAAGCACATAGGTATTGGAGTGGAATTGGATACTCTAACGAATATCAGAGTTAGTCTCTGAGCTATAAAATAAAATGTGCAGAAAACTTTAATTCCACCTCCATAACCGTGCCTAAATGCATCCGTTGAAAACTCAAAACCATACTAATATTTACTGATATTTTATCATCATTTGCCATAGACAATGCCATCACACCCCTCGCACAATTTGGGATATATCTCTTTGATAATTATTAAACAAATTAGCCCCATTCAAATCCTAACTGCAATTTAAATCCTGTCATTGGTGAAAGTATTGAATGAAATCATTCAGATGTTAATCTGAATGATCAAAGTTCAGCTTTTCCGTTCAGTTCTGTCAGAGAGACATGTCTCTTTTTGGGAGACAGCTATATTTGGAATCGCTACCCCAGATCTGTCAGAGAGGAATCACAACGGCGCTGGCTGTGAATCACATACAGTGAGGTGGCACGTTTCGATGCATTCCTCAGAGGCTAGCAGCTGATGCACACCTACGGTGACTGAGTAAATCCTCACGCACTGTCTCCTCCACACGAGAGCATGTAACACCCAGGCCTTAATTAAAAAACACAGAGGAGGAGCCCCAGGAGTATGCTGACTTGCAGTAGGTGGGCTGAATTTTCTGTGGGGGAAAAACAGAGAGGGAATAGATTCAGAGGGCAGGGGAGGAAAATAATTGCTGGTGTTCCCCGGCATGCAGCCCCTGTCACAGATCTGCAGGCCTCTGAGCATCAGATACAAATCACGTACCTGTCCACACTGTAAGATCATGCTGCATGGGGGATTCACTTCTTGGCTTCCAACTTCTGTTTCAAGCACTTTTGCGAATGATCAATGCACAGATCATCTTTTTCAGTAATTTTTTTTTGGGGGAATCTAAACTGACATGCTTGGGATGCCATTGATTTTCATAGTTCAGAGCCAGGAAAGAAATACCTGAAGCCCCTAGCAGGAGCTAGAGTCAAGCGGGATTAAGGCCTACTGATACGTAACAGTAATGGAAAGTCAACAGGTGATATTTTGGATATCATCCACTACCAACCATAATTTCACCAAGATGTTTTTAAATGTGGTTAAATTGAAAAAAGGAATAGTTTTCATCCATGACAGTGTATTCACCAGCCATCCATCAGGCGTAGCCATGTAAATGACAATGCCTACTCATGACCATGCGTTAAAAAAATAAGAGAAGAAAGTTGAATTTTTTCCTAGTTCAGCTTGGCAGGCTATTGATTAATATTATTGGAATTGGCAACATAACGTTAAGAAAATCATTTTGGATCCAACTTCAGTAAATGTAACTCCAATATTACTATTCTAGCCTAGCATGGCAACCAGACTGTTGACAATTCAATACAAATGCCAAAACCTGGAAATGTGTAATTTGCGCCATCTCAGAATTTTCACAGCCACCTATTACCCTTCAAGACATAATCTCCTCCTTCAAGACATAATCTCCTATCCCTAGTTTTCATGTTTTGGAAGGATCATGCTCCTGCCTACAACCAAAAAAAAACTTGTTGAATACATCACCAAAGGCCAAACCACCATGAAGCCACCATTCTAAAAGGAATGTTCTTTAAATTCTAAAAATCTGTCCTCTAAACAGATTTCACCCTCAGGAGACCAAAGAAACTGGAAACTGGAAACTCAGGGGATCATTTCAAGGTGATCTTGTGCTCACTTTTTTATGAGCCATAACTGTGAATTTTGATGTCTGTGTGGTACAATACATGCATTCTGAACAGAGAAGGTGATGTGTAGTAGGAACTTCAGCAGTGTTCACCACTGATGGGTATACAAAGCTCACAGATCAGACTCCGTAGGATAGCAACTAAAGTGGGTGGTTTCATTCTTCCAGAGCTCTCAGAGGCAGAAAAGCATTGTAAGTGATTGTCTGGGGGAATGGAAGCATGCCTGGATGGGGATATGAAGATATGGCATATCAACTTTGTCTAAATTATACATTACAACTGCTTAAAGGTCCAGTGAACTGGTGTCACTAACTTAAAACAACATAACTGCACATTTCTTTGTATTACCAAAGTTTTAATAGAAATACTAAATTTAACATTACTTTTGTACCTCCTGAATGGATCTATGTCTGCATACTCCACTGTCGTTGACGTCAGTACGGGTGCAGAGACAGAGTGAATGTGAATGTCAGCCACATAGAGAGGGTGTAATAGTGTGATGTATTAGTTCAGACTATTTGGGAATCGTGCCTGTGTGCTGTAATATGGCTAACAGAGAGAGGTGTGTTTGTGCTCTGATGTTTTACATCTATTCCAAGAGATGATATTTTCAAAATGGCAGAGCAATGCTGTTCTGCTGCCAACAGCAGCAACAATAACAAAGCATATTACATGATGAAAAAAATATATGTAATGATACACATACACCAGGGTGAAATGCAGGCCAATACTGTTATTTGGAAGTAAAGTAGTAAAAGAATACATAATGTTGCAGTAACCAGCCTCATGCAAATATGATGATATGTTCCTATACTAAATACATGGCACTTTGTCAAAATTCTCTCCTCATTTTGAAGCAATTTAAATGCTAATCGGTCAGATCTATACAGACAGTGCTCCAATCCAAGATGAGAGAAGTCTTATTAAAAAGAACATGATTTTAAGAACAAGGTTTCTGTGCCTTGTGAGAAAAGTACAACCCTTGGATACTGTCTTCAAGGGGAACAAAGTTACGCTCGTCTTTCAGCTAGGTAAAAATTCATTTCCATAAAACCAACATTTACACTAAACCAACGGGCACTTCCTTTGTTCCTGAATGTATGAAGGGATTTATCCTTGTATTCCTCACAGGTAATACAGGATAATTGAACATGTTTCTGTAGAGGCATCAACATGCTAGAGAGAGTACTAGCACAATCTTTAACAAAGTAACATGAAAGACTTGCCTCTAAGTTCACTAACTTTATTCATGTCCTTAATTGTTCAATCATTCATGTGCTTTTTGTAATAATCTACCACACATCACTGAATAAAAAGCAATGCCTTGCTACATTTTTGCAGTTTAAGATTATTTTAGCCCTTTAACTGTTTCAAAGTATAAAATTTCATTTTAAAGCACTTTCAAAGCATTTCAAAAAGAAGCATTAACAGAAATACATTACATTTATTAAGCTAACTACTGCTACCATTAATTTCTGAAAACAAATTAATCATAAAATTAACCAGAAGTTAAACTAACAGTGAGAAAAATACAAAAATATAAACAAAGAACTAAAGTTGCCTTCCTGGCAAAAAAAAAAAAAAAACACCAATATATGCATTTAAGCTGGTTTAAGAGAGGACCACTGCAGTGTCCCACATAGAGACATTTTTAGTACCACCAGTATCCTCTGTTTTTAACAAGTTAGGAATCTCATAAATGGTGTTTAATGTTACATACATCTGCAACCATGGTTTCTTGTATTATTTATGTTTGATGTTTTATGCAGCACCAATCAGAGTACCTGGTGTCCTGATACAAAAAAAAAAAATACCACAGCTTCTTTTCAGAACTGCACCATACACTATTATAGGATAATGGCCGAACCCTTGTACATTATTGTGGCTGACTTCAAGACTGACTTTTTTTTCATTTTACCTATGGTCAGACTAGTCCATATGGTGTCACACTGAACACTGTCTCAACTGCCTCAGACTGTCTGCCTCTCAAGGCATTATGGGTAAAAAACTTGAAGCTACATCCTGTGAATATGCTGTGAGTCATTTTTCTTCTCCTCAGCTTTTAGTGGTGACACCAGTGAAAGCATCATACTGTACCTATTCAGTATATAGACTCTGCCCACAACAAGTAGTCCAGCATCAGTAATGCTAGTAGGCTGAGTTGACATTGGTCAAAAAATAAGATAATGGAAACCTTAAACCTGAACATAGCAAGCCAGCCTGGTTTCAGCACTACAGTTGAAAAGAGGTATTATTCACCTGCTTTGCAGAACTAGGCTTTGACTTTGAAAGGCCCTTCATCCATTTCATCCTTCAATACATTACATTATTGTCATTTAGCAGATGCTCTTATCCAGAGTGGTTTACATAGAGTAGGTAACAATTTTATCCATTCATATAGCTGTATATTTACTGAGGAAATTGTGGGTTAAGTACCTTCCCCAAGAGTACAACAGCCCAAGAGGGAATTGAACCAGCAACCTTTTGATTACGAGCAACTGCACGACTTGTCTCAAATCTCCCTAAACATAGTCAAGTTACTCCCTTACTCATCTCACTTCACTGGCTTCCTGTTATCACTCGCATCAAGTTCAAAACTTTGGTGCTGCCATACAGGACAGTGCCTACGACCCCTCTTCAAACCCTATGTTCCCTCAGGATCGCTGTGCTCTGTATCCACAGGGCAATTGACTGTCCCGACCTGACAGACTCGCTCTTCTCAGACACGATCCCTGTCTGTACTGGTCCCTCACTGGTGGAATGAACTCCCCATGGGGGTTAGGACAGCGGAATCACTGGCCATCTTCCAACGCAGACTGAAAACCCACCTTTTCAGACTGCATCTCAGTTCCACTTCTATCCCCGCCCCCTAACAGCTGTTACTTCTTGCATTTGATGCAGTATTATGAAGCATTATGAATTTGTATTCTAGGGACTGTTGTATTGTAGGATACTTCGCTTTTGTCAGAGTACACAAGTTAACTTGTGGTAGGGCTTGAATGGTGTTATGCTCACACTCACTGGTCTGGGAGTGTTGTCAGCCTGGTCTGACACTGTTGCTCGTTTAAATTGAATGGATACACTTATGTTCTATTCTGATGGACGTCGCTCTGGATAAGAGCGTCTGCTAAATGCATGTAATGTAATGTAACGTCCTGCTCCATACCACTACACCACACTGCTGTCCCTTTCAAATACAGTCTGAACCACCCTTTTCCCCAAATCAGATATTTAATTGTGAATTGATTTAAGCCAAGCTGCAGATGCATTCTCTTTAAATGTATTATCCTCAGTACCTTGCATGTCTTTGCTTTTACTACCTCACTTTGCTTTGCTACCTTTCACCCCACTTCCCCCCTCACTGTAGATGTGATTTAGCATAGCCTTTCCTTTTCATATTTCCCAAACATTCTCCCTCTTTGTTGGACATGAACCCACCGTAAACCAGCAAAGATGAATTGGGTTGGATTGTACGCGTTTACTTGGAATGTGTACCTTCCAGCTGGGGAAGTACATACACATTTCAATATTCCCTAAAGTACTAGGGAAGGGAAAAGAGCATGTTTATGATAGCTGTAACTTGTTTGGCTTCTTTTTTACTCAAAGTAATATTTTCTGTTCTTCTTGTACCTCTGTAAATTCTGTGAATGAACTGTTCCCCACTCTGTCCCACAGGTAACAAAACTCAACACAGCTGCACATGGCAGTATGATATGTGTTACTGCAACTGGGACATGTGTACTTGATCACAATTGCTTTCACTTTTGTATTTGTGTTTTAACAACCGTTAATTACCTATTGCACGTCTAACTTGTCATCCTCTAAAGCTTATCTGCAGCTCTGCAGAGCTGAAGATGCGTCAAATGAAACCTTTACCAGCACTGCCTACGTAATGTAGCTACTCACAATTGACCAACACATCAAATGAAAAACACAGCTGTGATCAGAAAGCAATCGTGTGTTGAGGGTAAGTGATGGTACTGATAAACACACTGGAAATGATGGGGCCTAGTTATCAGTCTTTGTCAGGTAGTTTGACCATTTTGACCATTTTGTGGACAGCACAAATGACAATGTGGCATCTTCTCTCCAGCCCTGAGAGGTTAGCAGGACTTCTGAAAGAAAAAAACATTGGAGTGCATGTCTGAGAATTTATTTATTAGACAGTGACTCCGTGTTCATACATCTGGACATTACACCCACAGACTAAATGTCCAAGCATCCCAATATAACATAGGATCACCGCCAGAACACCTATTACAAGGACTTTTGCAGTGGAAATCACCACATGTGATTATGAACAAAACATGAAAGCTGTTGACAAAAGTGCTTGCAAAACATTTAGCAAGTTACTGGTATCTATCTTTCATTTTTGGGTAATGAGACTGCATGTATTTAAAGAGGAGGTTCTAGGAATTCAGCAACATCTTTACATTGGTGTATAACTGTATGTTACAGCAGAACACTACATTAGGATTTTTAAGGGAGAGAACCCATTGACCAATCAAGAATTTTATGAATGGGCTAATTGTCTAGCTAATGTTTCCTAGATAGCTAGCTGTCAAACAATGAGTAACCTCCACACTCACCTCTTGTTCAGACAGTCTCCGTTTGGATTCAATTTGAAAGAATTTCCTCCACTGATACAACTGAAGCTGATATCTGCATATTTCATGGCTGGATTGTAATTTTTGTGTGTGTTTCTTGGCCCTTTCATCTGTCCTTGAATCCAGAAGATATAATTGAGTTAAAATGTTGGTTTCAAGTGCAGCAACAACCACTGCTAAGTCAGGCAAATTGGCTAATTCTGCACCTTGGATTCATTGGTAACACTTTACAGGGATCATTTTCTAACTTGAATTAATACCTGACATTATGTAAATCTTGGTTAATACATCACATGATTTGTACATGTTAATAAAGGTACTGGTTCATGTTAGTTAAGAGGTCCTCGTTGTAAAGTGTCACTGTATCACTAAAGTCAGCTACTTGTTCCTTTACGCCTCTCTGTTATATGTTCTTTTGAATGGCCCTACATATTGCAGGACATCATGGGGCTATATTTGCTCATCATCATGTGCAATCCCCTATTCTTGCATGATTAAGAATGATTAACAACTGAGCTGTACATGGTAGTTAGGTGGATTGGGAGCTCACAGAATTTAATTGCTTTCAGTGCTGCCAGGCTTCATCATCGCACTGCCTCAAAAATGACTTGGCATTTGGTACACCAACGTGCATTGCACTCAGTTGGCACAGTTGCTGTCGTTCAGTACACTATTCATTGATTACAGACAGGTGACATTAGTTATATCACAGAAATGAATGTCAAATATGATTAATTCTCTAAACTAACAGTGTCATCTTGTGCTCTGGCATTGATCTCTTGTTATTTTGGTATGTTCAGGCATTAAGTCCATGGGCTTAATGTCTGGATGTATGGACAAAGAGTCACTGCTTATTTATTAACCATCCTGCTGTTTGAAAATGCTGTCAGTGCAATTAATGCATGAATAAACTGTATGAATAACTTGTATGTTCCATATTCTCCCTTGAAAGTCTAAATCTATGTCTGTATCACTTTAGGGGACAAGCTGAGCCCTCAGAGAATACATTAAGCATCCTTTTAGCAGACTAATGTTCTGAAGCTGGGAAACTGTTCTTTCACCTTTTTCATAACTACATTTGTTTTATCCTTGAGGTATGTTCATACATGAAAGATGGATAAAGACCCTGGGCAATTAGATGAATGTACAAGCTAACAGGTGTGCAAATAGACAGTGGGTAACCACAGAGATTCTGGAAGGTTCCAAGCCTTGATCGATCCTCAAAATATCTAAAGTTCTAATTTCTATCAAAAGAAGTTAAGATATGCGTCATTCAATGTTTGAAATCAAAAAAGATGCTATCCATTCCCATACAAAACATCTGAAAAACACAGGAGTTCTCTATGTTTGGCAGGAGATCACAATGGCTGCAAATGTCTAAACAAACTCCCACACTCCCTCCCAAAATATTCCATCCACTCATCTCCCCTGTTGTCCCATTTCACCAGTGTTAGCTCTCAAGAAGCGGAAGGTTTAGCAGAGCCTGGAAGACACAGGCATCTGGCAGAGTGCTTTGACGGTGCAGAGGTGAACGTCTTTATTAGAGGAAGCTGCCACAGACAATCAAGGCTGCCTTCTGAAAACGCAGTGTTCCCTTCCCAGGTTCCCTAGCAGCCAGATGGCAAAGCGCTAGGCTTTGGAAGGCCATAAATCTTTTCTGAATTTAAAAAGTTTTAGACATAGTTACAGATTTGACTATAACCTTGACCCCCAAAGCACCCCAGAGCCATATTTTACTATTGCAGGCCAAAGTGGAGCATTAAGCCCCAATAAACAACAGATGTTTTTTTTTTTTTGTTTGTTTTTTTTTAAAGCAGGTTCTTCGATGCCCTTCCAAAATGTTTGAACTCCTGCAGGGAAAAAACGGGAGAGAGGATGTTAATAAGTGTTTCCCAGAGTTTAAGATCTTGAAATAAAAGTGCTGTGTGTGTTCATGGCACACTGTAACATGCCTTGTGGTGAGTAAGAACCAAATGAGGACATGGGGGCGAGTGAGGACGTGGGATGATTAGAGTCCGTGAGGGGGAGGGATGATACTAACGCAATTACATTTTGCTCTGCAGCGGGGAAGACTTGTCACACTTATGGTGTGAGATCGATGCATGGTGGGTGGCCTGGTCTGCTCATTAATGCAGAGCTACAATTCACTGCAGAAATGTGATTTTAATAGGATTTTCTAGTGAGACACCCTATGCTGTGCAAGATTAAATATGTGTGGAGAGTAACTTAGGCAGAAAGGTGGAAATGTGCATAGTTTACCTTCATTTTTATGTGCCTTTGTGACATTAATTCTTATACTATCTTCATAACATCTTAAAGCTCAAAATAATCAGACTGCTGTAACATTTTCAGTTGGAACACATTTAAAAAGCTGTCTGCTTCTGAGACACAGGTTGATCTGCCAGTTTTCATGTGCTGGCAGTGTGTGTGAATCCCTTACTTACTTCCCTTACATGGGAAATTGGGAAATCCTTGTCTTAAACAGTCATGGACCTACTGAGATACCTACTATTGGATTCTATACATGCCATGGCTTTGCTTTGGATTTTGTGTTCATTTCTTTACTGTTTGCCTGCATTCCCCTGCACTTTAAATTGCTCTGATACTGCATTCAATTAGCCTGAATCCACTCTGGACCATCAAAATGCCAGTCCCATCCTACAAATGTCTCATCACACAAGGTATTTTCATTTGAGTTAAGGTTCACTGACTACTGCCAGGCCAGACCAAGGTGTGCCAATCCTTAATCTTGCCTTTCGCTTTTCCACTGTATTTAGGGCCACAAGAGGACTATGAGCATGTCTACTTTAGTGCTTCAAATCAAGACCTTTCCAAAGCCCTACTTATTGTCCTAATGCTTTATTAGTTCAACAAGGGTTAGGGGCAAGGCTGTTGCCTAGGATGGGGTGATAGGTGGTTCCAGAAATTTTAAACCAGTGCAGTCAGTTGACTTGTATGTTTGTTTTCAAACAGAAAAAATTGTAGCCTTAATATGGCAAATGAGTCAAACGGTGTATGTCAATATTGTTGAATAACAGATGAGACAAAGGTGGTCCATGCATCACACCTTAATCACAGATTAGCTACTGTATGTGGGATTGAAGACTATCTAAATAACCTGAATCTCAAATGATCAGAGACATTGGAATGTCACTGTTAACTAAATCATTCTGATATTAACATATCATGTTAGGTAACGACACCAATTTTGAAGTTAGTTAGCTAGCTTCCCTCCATATATTTGCCCTCCGTTTGGATAGGATAGTACATCTGGATAGGTTGTGATGGGATTGTGGGAGTCAAACAGCCCTCCTTTTAGGCTGGGTGTGGAAAAACAAGAGAGACTTTGTCCCCAGACTCGTGGACCTTGCATGACCATGCCTTGATGTGATGTAGTCTGGCATAGCAGTAGAAATGCAGCTATTTTGGTTGCCAGTGCTAAACCTGGTTCATGTTTATCACAGGAAGAATTGCTGGGCTGAGATAGTGGGTGTTAGAGATCTCTACATGGTGCACTATGTTGGTACAGTGAGATACTAAAAAAATCCTGCTCGTGACATGAGATGTGCATTCCAGGAATACTGTAAGAAATGAGCAATGATGATTAATTTCTTTCACAGTTTCTCAATGGGGCCATGTAACTGAGGTTAAAAGATATTTAATATCTAAATGGGAGGTAATGGATTTATTGATCAATGGAAGTATACCTTCTCCTTTTGGCCTTTCATCAGTTGTGATCAGTTGAAATCACCGGGGCTTTCCATGTAGAGTAGGTGGGATATGTCTGTCAGTCTGTGTATCAGCCTATCCCCTGAAACAAAGATGTCCTTGGCATTGCATTCATTTCAAGGCATTCACAGATTAGTAGAGAGCTTGGCCTGATAAAGTTTCTGCCAAGGCTGACAGAATTGTTAGCCTGTTGTTCACTGTACAAAGACACACCATGATTGCACGTATTCCCATTTTTAGAAGTCTTGTAAGATTTTGAAGATTATCATAACACAGAGACAGCATGTAAAAAGCATTAGGCACTCCAAAGATGTAATGCATTACTCCTATAAAATGTTTATAAAATGGCTATGTTGCAAGTTACAATGTATTATTTTGTGGTATATGTCAAAGCTGTAGGACTGTGTGGCATATGACATTGTATTTTGCATTCACATGAAAACCCTGTCACAAATAGTGATGGACATTTTGACTCTGTTTACCAAACCAAATAACTTTATTCAGTTCAGTACAAAGATCTAGTTCACAGAGTCACTGATTCACTCAGTTTTGACGACTTCCCAACATATCATTTAAATTCAACTGAACATACAAGCATACAATTGCAAAATGCAAAAATTAAAAACTATATAATGTCCTCAATTGCCCTCCCTCTTTAATTCCACCAAATATTTACAATAGTGAAGATCCTGAATGATGGACATTACAAAAGAGCAATACATTTTTGTGTTCAAATCTGTTTTGAGCACTTGTTTAAGTATTACATTTTTACATAATAGGGCGTTATTGAAGTATATGAAATACACAGTAACAGCACAGACGGAGTCACCCTGTGGTTGGAGATGGAAACATACTGAACGATCTGAAGGGAATTGACTGAATGTGATGTACTGGAAGAACTGAACAAACTGGAAGAACTGAACATATCAGTAGAGAGTCAACGAATTGCATCCATTCAAGTTGAATGTGGCACAAATTGTAAGAACTCGATGAACTGTAGGCACTGAATGAATCGATGTATTGGGTACTGATTCATTCACTACTTTGGGGCATTTACTTTCAATGACTATTAGTTCTAATATGCTGCCTGGACAGCAGCCTGCCTCAATGTAACTTTTTCCTCCTCTCACAGTCATGTTTGCTATTGTAAATTTCTATTGGCTAACACAGTTGTCATTGGGGAGGTTGCCTGACTGGTGAGTCCAATAAACAAATCTTTTCAAATAGTGAACCAGTACATACAGTACACTGGAAATATTTGTTTGTGAACTACACAATAGTCACAAAAGATGTTTATGCTTTTAAATTCATGTTGTGAACTTGGACAGCTCTTGCATCTTCATAAGAATATACTTTGCTAATGGATAGAATATAATGGAAAGGGAATCCCTCAGTATGACGGTTGTGCATGTGAATCCAGTGAAAATGTTGCTTCAGTGTAACCTAGGCATGTAATTTCAAATTGCACTAAATAGGGAAATGCTGAAATGTATCCCAGCCCTGAGAACAATGGTATGCTTCAATGTACATTCACTGGCTACCTAGCAAATCCAGCAGTACCAATGACATAATGTTAGGACAGTTACTTTAAGTAGTGTCACAAGCTAGGCAATGCTTTAATCGGCGGTTTCGTATAATCAACACAACTTGTTAATTTCAGTCCCTCTTCTCTTTATGTAGACTCTAGGTAAGTAGAATTCAGCCAATTATGGATCCGTTTTATGCAAGCAATATGGCACTCAACCCTATGGTAAATCAGGAACATTGGCATGACTAGGGGTTTGAAGAAAGGAAGAAAGGAAAGAAAAAGAAAAAACTTGTTCAATCATGTCATAATTTTGTTCTCCTTCGAGTTTCATTGCTCAGGAATATTGTTATGAAATAATATTGTATCAAAACTATCGTGAATTTTGAGAAATATCATGAGCTGAATGTATCGTTTCATGTCTAGTGTAACCTCATTTACTTAAGAGTCAAAATATGAGGGCACTCCCTGAAGGAGCATTGTTGATATGTTATGGAGATTGAGGCATGTAGGCTGTGACATATGGTAATTATTTACAATTGTGCTAATTTCCATCTCCCTCATATTACTGTTCTTGATCTGGTATGTGTTGTGTACAGGCATTGTATGAGCTGGTTATATACTTTTAAAGGTGATCTTAGCACACTTCAAGTAAAGCCTCATTACACTGAATATTCATAGGATTTTACTTCCTTGGCAAAACACCTCATCACTGTGGACTGACTTAATTCATTACATAGTCTTGTCTGGGAGCATTATATGGATTGTCATTATGCATTATATGGCTTATCACAGGCCTGTATATAGGCAAAAATTCTTGTTTTTGGTGTCTTATAGGTGACTTCTTAAAACTTTATGCCTCAGTTTTTCAAAAAGAGTATTATAAATGAAAAATTTTAAATGTCTTGGTTGCATAGGTCTGCATACCCTTAAATTAATACTTAGTGGAAGCACCTTTTGCTTTGATAACTACAGTGAGCCTGTTTGGATACGTCTGTACCAACTTTCACATCTAGATTTTACAATTTCCTCCCATTCTCCTTTGCAGTAGAGTACAAAGTCACTGAAATTGTGAGAGCGCCGCTTATGAACAGTTCTCTTCGGGTCAGTCCAAAGATTTTCAATGGGGTTGAGGCCAGCACTCTGTCTGGGTCACTCCGGGACATTGATCTTCCTTTTTCTAGCTATTCCACCATGGATTTTGCTATTTGTTTTGAGTCATTGTCAAGCTGAAAGGTGAAATTCCTCTCCAAGTTCAAATAAATAAGTAACTGAAGAAACAGAAGTAGTACAAGTAGCAGGTGCTCACAGGTGGAAATGAGAGGGGAACTGAGATCCAGTCTGAAGAGGTGAGTCTTCAGTCTGCATCAGAACATGGCCAGCAATTCTGCTCTTCTGACGACTGTAGGAAGTTCATTCTGCCACTACAGGGCCAGTACAATTAGGCATCAGGGCTGGGAGGAGGGACCTCTCTGGGAGGGGAAAGTGAGTTGCGGAGTGGAGCCATCTGCTTGGTGCATAGGTATTGGATTGAAGAAACAATGGGGCTGGGCCATTCACTGTCCTGTATGCCAACACAAGGTCTTGAATTTAATGCAAGCAATAAGAGGAAGTCAGTGAAATGAGGTGAGTAGGGGTGTAATGAATATGCATAGGAAGGTTGTAAACATGTTGTGCATTTGTGTTGTGGATTAGCTGCAAGGCTTTGAAGGCACAGAGAGGAAGGTCAACAAGCAGGGAGCTTCAGTAGTCCAGATGTGAGAGGACCAGGGCCTGAAGTAAGAGTTGTGTGGGATACACAGTGAGATGGGGTCAGATTCATCTCAGTGTTGTACAGGAAGAATCTGCACACTTAACTCACCGCTGCAACCTGAAGCAACAAGGATGGTTTGTTATCTAGGATTACTCCAAGGCCTCTGACAATGGAAGTGCTACAAGTTAACTTGCTTATAGCATCCAGGTTGAGGGAGAGGTCATGGAGGGAATGTAGTCCATATCAGTTTTAGCCAGGTTGAGCTTCGAGCAGTGGTCCACCATCCAGCTCAAAATGTCCTTGAGGTAAGCTGAGATACATGCATTGACTTGTGTGTCAAATGGAGACAAAGAAAGGAAAAGCCAAGTATCATCAGTATTGTAGTGGTTGAAGAAGCCAAGTGTGGAGATGACAGAACCAAGAGATTACATGTAAAGAGAGAAGAGGAGGGGGCCAAGTACAGAGCCTTTGGGACACCTTCAGGCAGGCAAACCACTGTTCCAGGAGTACCTGAAGGAGTCTTCACAGATGTAGAATTTATCCCATTGGTGCCTGAGATTCTCAATGTAGCCAAGGTGGACAGGAGAAGCATATGATCCACTACACAGTACTGCAGAGAGGTCCAGGGCAATCAAGACTGAGGAGTGGGAGGATGCTCTAACTGATTAATGAGCTTCAGTGATGGAGAGGAGGCAGTCTCGATGGAATGACCAGCCCTGAACCCAGAATGGAAGGCATCAAGTAGCTTGTTCTGTGAGAGAAAAACAGAGAGTTAGACAATGTGCATTGTAGCATTTGAGAATAAAGGAATGGGCAAGACCGACTGATAATGCTGGAGAGCAGATGGGTCCAGAGTCTGGTTCTTCAGCAGGGGTGTGACTCAAGCCTCCTTGAAGGCTGCAGGCACACAGCCAATGAGTTTATCAGAGAGGAGATGAATGGGAGGAGGCTGGCTGAGATGGTCTGAAGAAAAGGTGATGGAATGGGATCCAGGGCACAGGGTGATAGGTTGGTGTGATGTCAGGAGATGAGCAACATCAATATCTGAAAGTGGAGAGAGCATAGAGAGAGAGAGGTCAGGAGAGGGGGTGGGGAGAAAAAGGGAGAGGAGGGCTGCAATGTTTAAAAGGAGCTGTGGATGTCTGCAGTCTTCATGTTGAACTGATTTTCAAAGTTATCTGCAGAGAGGGCAGAGGGGAGGGAGGGAAGAGGAGGCAGAACAGTTTTCATGGGTTCAACAGTGAAATTTGAATCTTGGTTTCAGATGTAACACTTGTGGAAAACACAGAGTGTAGAGCTTATAGGTAGGTTGACAGTTCGCTCCTGTTCTTGTGGAGTGAATCCATTTGCCATGGACAGAGGAGAGAGGGTCATGCAGGCCTGGAAGTAAAAGGACAGAGAGAATCAAGGGCAGATGATAGAGAGGAGACAGATGTGGAAGCAGCACAGTTGGCAGAAAGTTGAGTAAAAGCATCAGTGGATGAGAGAGAAGTAAGAACAGCGAAGAGAAGTTGATAGGTTGCGTAGGTTGCAGCAAGGAGTGAGATAGGGAGACAGAAGGGTTGGTGACAGGTGGAGCAGTCCCTCAGGAAGACTAGTTTCAGCTATTCGCTGCCTTGTACAGGTAACTGTATTAGGTGAGGTCAAAGGAGTAGAGCAGGGGGAGGAATCCAGCAACTTGAGGAATCTCTAGGTGAAGACTGAAGTCCCTGGAAAGATCAACAGGGTTCCTTCATTTGGGAAGGAGCTGAGGACGATGTCCAGTTCCTCAGGGAAAACTTCCATGGGGCCAGGTGGTTTGTAAACAACAACAATACATATTATAGAGGGTTTAGTGATAGCAACAGTATGAAATTTAAATGAGGAGATAGAGAAATGAGACGGGAGGAGAACAGAGGATTTCAAGGGCTGAGAGATGAAGATACCAGTCCTACTACCCTGGCCAGACGGTCGGGCTGGGTGGGAGAAGAAGGAGTATACAGCAGAGAGAGCTGCTGGGGTTGTAGTGTTGTGTACAGGGTTATCCAGGTTTCTCTAAGGGAAAGAAACTGGAGGTAGAGCAGGGAGGTGTGAGCTGTGACAAAGTCAACCTTTCAGGTTACAGTCTAGCACTTCTATAGGCCTACTGCAACAGACAGGGTGTTGCTGGGAGTCAAGGTAGGACAGATGAGGGGGCAGTGATGGCAAATGCGTCTTCTGCTTGAGATGGAGACCAGAACTGGGAGACACAGGGTGTCTCAGTGTTCTCCCTCAATGGTCTCCCTTGTTTTCATCTTTCAAGGCTGCTGCTACAGCTGCCACTGTATCACAACTCCTACCACTTAAATACCGTGGCTAATTGAACAACACAGCTGTGGAAACATCCTTCTCATCAACTGCTCAGTCTGCCTCTAACTAAAGAGCTCTGGTACTGAAACAACCATGCACAGCTAATTAGCAAAACAATAGCACTAACACTAAACACGGAATGAAAAAACAACTAACAGATATCACCAACTAAAGATTGAAGCAACGGTGAAAAAGCACAAGATAATGTAAGCAGTTACCTCAAATAAAGTTACTAACTATGTAATTGGCTATCAACAATAAAACTAACACTGATCTGCATAACACATGGTGCTCTACTAAATCCACATCTGATGAAACACACCCCTCTGTTCTGATTAAATAGACTCTTTAGCTGTAAACTCACTATGAGTAGACAACGTATTCTGGCAAATAGTGAATGTTGCCCCCATAGAGGATTATTAAAGACCCTGTAGTAGGAGGTTCCCCAGTGTCCAGGCCAAATTCCAAATCAGGCTCTTTCAACATAGACAATTATTAATCTCCCAGTTTAATTGACTAAATTCCTTCCAGCCCTGATCTCAGTTTGTGTGTGATGAACTTTGTGTTACAAAATGGCTGCCATGCATCACCCAGGTGGGTGCTACAGATTGGTTGTGGTTTAGGTGAGTCACCTATCATTCACAAAGTGTTCTGAGATCCTCGAAAGGCACTACAGAAATGCAATCTATAATTATTATGAACAACTGAATAATTGGTTAGCAGCTCATCTCTTGGCTGATACGTTTTGTGGGTTTCCACAGGTTAATGTACGCATCACTCAAAGCATTTGGTGACTCATAAGTGCTGTCTATTCTAATATACCAAGCCAGTGCTTTTGCTGTTTGGATAACTGGAAAGATGCATTCAAAAAGAATGAATCATCTACAAACTGCATGCATTCAATGAGACAATATTTAGATATCAGGGATAAACAATGTTCTCTTATAAGTACCCACCCACCACACCTCCTTTCCCTTCGCAGCATCAGCTGTAGTGTTACTCTGAAAAGCAGCTTGAACAGTCACACATACTGTAAAAGTTATCGAATGTGAAAACATACTGCCTGACAGCCTCACTGCCAGGAAGTCCTCATCTGAGAACAGTAAGACATATGATTTATACTCATAGTCTGTGTGCTTCGGTGTGAGGTCTTGAGTGTGAATTATTAATCAATTTATGCACTGCTGAGCAGACTCAACTCAACTGGGGGACATAAATAGTTAACACAGTATCTATTGTGAAGCAACTGAGGATAATATCTTGCTTAGTCGTCAAAGCAGTGTCCCGTGTGGGAGCCTACCTAACACCAATATGATTAAAAGTTCAGGTCCCTAACCGCAGTTGTACACCCTCCATGTAAAATGATTAATGAGTGTTATTTTTATATCCAGTGTACAAGTACATACATGTATGTACCCAGAAGGTACAGTAACCTCTAAGTCTCTAAATCCTAGTTTTGCATAGTAATAATGTGATCATCTACTTCTGTTTTCTTCTGATAAAAGATATGACAGTTTCTCAGGGAGTCCCCTTCACCATTCAGGTCTTTTGAACGAATAAAGTTCATGGAACGTGTTCTATACGACAGGCAAAAATTACCACAGGATTTGGCTAATTTATAGTAGAACAGAAAATCGCCTGCTCTGGCCTTCTTGAAGAATTGTTGCACAGTGCTGACTGCGATGAAGTGCTCTTAATTTACACACCACATCAGTAGAGGAGACGGAGCAGCAGTATAATTGATGGAGGAGATGAGCTGCTTCATCAGGATGGGAGTGTGTCTTTGGTCATGGAAGCTTCCTGAAGCTGTTGAATTATACTTTAATGCTTCTATGGGCCCAGCTTTCAGACAGCTTTGACAGCCCAACGCTGTGATCCTCACATCTCGAGGAGCAGAGCAGGGGAAAAATACAGGGATGATAAAAACATGTGTGAAATGTACACAAATATCACAGACAGGGACATGTTTTTGCCATATAGCAGAAGTGCTAGTAATAGAGTCTCTCCTGTACATGCAGCACAAGAGTAACACAAGTGAGAAGTAAGTCATACTTTTATACCTTTTACGTCAAACCAAATGACTCATCAATCAAAGTATTTGACAGGCTTCTGTTATATTTTTGCCTACAGGGTTTATTGTATGTTAAAAAGTAGGTAGTAAGTCATGCATTGAAATCCATTAAGTCATGTGCATGATTGCTCGGCATGCATTACGCACTAATAGAGGTTAGCTCAAAACTCTTCATACAACAGTATTCAAAACAGATTATGTCAATTATTTCATTGTGGACAACAGTCTTTGTCTGCACAAGTCACATGACACAATCTCTTATATCAAATCCTTATGAGAAGAAGAGTCATAACCCTCATCACCATGGTAGTGTTTCCTGGTTGCTAGAGAGATCCAGAGGTTGGCCTGGAAAATATCCATTGAGGAACTGTTAAAGACATTATGTGGTTCAGGTAATGAATATGCAGTGCAGGAACGCAAGAGTAGTTTCTAGTGGTACTTATTCCTTGGTCCTGCAATGGGAAAAGCAGTTTTGTTAGGTGGTGCTGAAAGATTTGGGAATCCCTATTGAGAATGTCTTGTCAAAATAAATCAAAATAAATCAA
This sequence comes from Megalops atlanticus, assembly GCA_019176425.1. Taxonomy (NCBI): domain Eukaryota; kingdom Metazoa; phylum Chordata; class Actinopteri; order Elopiformes; family Megalopidae; genus Megalops; species Megalops atlanticus. The sequence continues at coordinate 64,893,484 of CM032876.1, read as the reverse complement.
TTTTTTTAATTAAGTAGGTTCTCCTAAATACTGTAAGATATCTCCCAGTTCATGAACCCTCCTATCTGCCCTTCCTAAGGGTAAGAATTTCTTTAGCAGTCTCAGTCAGCTGAATAATTGCAAAATGAAATTATTATTGATACTTAGAGCACTGACAGTATATGCAGTGACACTATACTCTGAGACATATGGTGAAAAGAATATCCAATGGAAAGCTCAAAAACTGTGACTTAAAGGTGTGGGGAGGGGGCATGACATTAAAGGGTGTGGCACTATTGTTCCCTAACATTGTAGATGTTTCCTAAGGACCACACGAAGTAATGCAGCTTGGTGCTGCATCCTGTTGACTTGCAGAGAAGGTGTTTAACTTTGAGAATTCTGACCCCTGATACCTGCATCTTGAACTGGAATGGCAGTATTTGCGTGAAACACTGCACGGGGAACTTCATGATCTCATGGCCCAAAAGTGAGATGGGCAGACATTTGGGAAGCAAATAAGGCCACCTTCATTTTAAATGTTATTGTCAATGTGCATTCCCAGCTTCACCTCTCCCATACCGCTTAATGCTACCAACGTCACTCCAACCACCTCCTAAACTTGCTGTCTGATGTCACCAGGAGTGTTTTTGCTGTTTTTATTTTTGAACAGTACAGCACACAGACAATGCACCCCCTCCACACATACACACACATACTTTTTTCTAATTAAAGCCTGTCGTCCTGTCGCGGAAATCTAACCACATAATGCTTTTTCTCTCTTTGTTCTGGACGTCAGAGCCTGCTTTTTTGATGTACTCCCCACCACATCAGAAAAGGTCTTGCACAGATTTGGTGATTAACCCCCAGGTTTTTTGATGACTCAGTCACAGGGTCCTTACCGCCCTATACCCCCACTCCCACCCCTGCTCTGGGCTTGGCAACCACCTGCTGTCCTAAAAAAAGCAAGGAAAATTCAAATATTGTACACAGCAGTCCCCTGTTCATCCAAATACTGACTCTGCATAAACTCTAGAGGTAGCCCCTTTCAAAAGCATACATATCTTCTTTTCCTATGATCCTCCCATGATATAACAATGTCCAAAAGCCAGGTTTGTGACCTTACACTCATTTACCAAATAATCAATTATTCATCTTCTTGACACCATTATATGTTCTCTATAGGTCCATCCATTCATATCCAGTAATATGATCCATAAACCATGGTCATAAGGAATTCTCTATACCTGAATATGTATCCTTTAGGTGGCATAATACTCAATGGTTTGAAGGATATACAGTGCAATGATAAATAGTAGTAAATCCTACATTTCAACTGTCAGCAGAAAAAATACCATAGCCTCCTTGAGAGGTTTGGTATTTTTGTATGATGTTTTACAACAAAACAATTCTGAAAATCAGAGTTGTTTGATAGGCCTCTTTTGACCCAGGTGTATTGTGTGAAGCAGCTTACTCCAGGTTATCAGAGGAACAGATCCCCTCATGTGGTTTTGTGTCGGTGTTCCAAAAACCCACAAACACAGAAAGAGCTTCTTGTTTGTCCGTATAGCTGTAATCCCTAAACATGACCTTATGACCTTGAATAAGAGGGATGGTAAATTAGTTGTTTCCAAATTCAAGAATCTGGTAAAGTTGGCAAATAAAAGAAGAGATGCAGCCCACCTGCTACTTTAATGCATCCGAGAAATTTTATTTGCACATACCCGATAAACCAAAATCGAGGTTGTGGTTTGTAGTTATTTCTTTAGCATGAAGATGGGGGAATCTGAGCAAAATAGCATAAGAAAATACAGTGCAATTAACCTATTATACATTCTACTTGTAAAAAGACATGAAGTGTGCCTTTACTGAGAGAATGGAAACTGATGCTGGTGTTGTCTGTTCATAAAACATATGATAAAATCATTTGGGATTAGAAGAGGAAATCTTTTGGCCTTACTGAATGTTTTGTGGGAAGAAAAACTGAAATGTTACTTGTATTTATAACTTTCTTGATCCACAAATCTGTCCCAGACAGATGTCACTCACTTGTAGCAATGTTTTTCCAACCCTGACACATAGGCTACAGTGGAGTAAAGCAAAGCAAGCTGAACTGTCAGTACACCTATGCTGTATGAGTTGGCTGCTGTAGAAATACTGGAATTGTGGTTCTGAATTTTTGAAATAGCCGAATAATAGTATCTGTCTAAACCTCACAATGGGCTAAAGGCATTGTTAAAAATTTGACCAATTTTAATATTTTTTTGCCAAACCACAATGGCAGGTCAAACAGAGATACCCTCCATCTCTACCAATCCACCTAGCTAGACTACTTCTTTCCACTTATTATCCATTATTTATGGCAGTCACTAATTAGCTGGATGGGGAAAAATCAAGTAAACACTTCTGTTGCCATTATGTGTTTCTTCTTCCATGGGTCCCTCATTGTTTGTTGTTATCGAAGGTTAAATTTCATTTGGGCTCATTGTTGGTAGTCCTTCTCAGCTCAGTGCAAGGGATTGAAAAGGCGTTTGTACATTTGTAAAGTTCCGATTTTCTTCTTATTAAAGGTCCAAATAAGGATGCGGGAGGAGAACTGTCAGACAGTCCCTAAACAATTAGCCAAACCAGTCCTGTCCACAACTATAAAAATTCCACTTACCACTTCCTTTCTGCATCAGCTGTTGTAGGTACAGTGCTGTCCACAGATAGATTTGTTCATTTTATTTGTTCAACTTTTATGGACAGTAATACATAAATCTAGTAAAAACCGGGTGCATTCCTTTACTTCTTCTCTCTTGCTCCGTACGTCCAAAGAAGATGGACGTATTTCTTCTCTCTCTTGCTTCACACGTCCGAAGAAGGCGGACGTGTCTCTCTTGCTCTAGACGTCCGAACAAGACGGACGTAACCCTCTCTCGTTCCCGGAGGCCACACCACGTGGGCGGGACATGGACAGCCAAGCCGAAGGCCCTGTCCTGGCTTAGATTCTCCAAGCTAGCGACAAATTGCTAGCGGAGATCAATCAAGCAAGAGCCAAGTTTCAGCGCCAGCAATCAGAGCAGCGCAAACTCGCCACCAGCCGGAGACAAAGGTGAGACCGGATCCACCTCAACGTGTCTCCCGAAAGAAACCCCGATCCAGACCGAACCAGACCAGCCCTGGCTCCCCCACGATGGAACCGCCAGCGAAAACACCCATGGAACCGCAAGATTTGGACCTCATTTCATGAGCTACAGTAGGCTATTAACTCTGGGCATAGGACATTGCATAGCTAAACAACCGATTGTTATCTACATTGATGAATGTTGTACCTTTGTGTGTTTCAGATCATTACGAGTAATGTAACCAGCTATGTTTCGCTGTTCCAAACTGATTTGTCACACACTATTCACCGCACAGCGTTAGTTAAGATACCACACAGAGACATAGGGTCTTTGCATGCGTGTCCTCTTGCTTACCTGCTTTTAATCTGCACAAAACAACCCCGCCGTTATCAATTGTCCGAACATATCCTGTACCAGACAGACGTTATGTTCGTTCACACATGCACATAGACAACTCAAACTCACCGGCGCACGCGCAGCACACGCACGAATCAGAACAAAGGAACACACACCCTGACACGCTCACACACTAGCGCAAGACATTCACTCATATCTTCACATAAGTGTAAATACATGCACATGTTTCACTCATTGTACATATGACACATGTGCCTTACTATTTTGATTGTATATCTCAATAAATGCATAATTTTTCCAAGGTTGTGTGTGTTGTAATGTTACACGTGCAAGGAATATCGCCAACCTCTGCTGATCAGAATTCTAAATGCCTTCACCTCTTAGTTGAATTATCAGTGTTATTTGTTTAGTTAGCTAAGTAGATAATATTGTGATTTGATTAAGATTAACTATTGATGTGGTAATTTCAATTATGATTATTAATTTAATTATTAATTGAAGTTCCAAATTAATAGTTTAGTATGTTTTATGAGACTGATACATGAAACCGAGACTGATATTTTATTTTAACCACTATGGTAGATGCCATATTCTGTATGGCGCCTCCATGTGTTTGATTTAATTATTCCTTACATAATTGGTGCCCTGCCTAAGGAAGACTAACACCCCTTACATAATTGGTGCCCCATGTGAGGAAGACTAATCGTAGGCTTGGTCCCCTACACTGTTCATGACATCCCTTCACCATCTCTGACTTTATTTTCCCTGATTATGATGTCCAAATAGGGGGTCAACAACCTTGGCCCATGGCCAGGAGCAGTCCCTTTGTCAGTCTTCAGGTCAAATTAAAGTACCACTATAACCACATCAAACATAACCTTCACACTTTGATTGCATGGAAATTCATGTTGACTAAAGTACAATTAGCTGAAAATAAGATGTTATCCTGTCAAAGATGGCTTGCAATTTCATCATACTGAATTTTGATAATAATTGCAGCAAGCTATAACTGCTGTTATCATTTCTAAACTGTAGCTGAAATTGTGCTGTGTGTTCAAGTCTTAAGTCAGCGTGTTCTTGTTGTCAGAGTAATTGGTTTAGACTGAACCCCTAGTGTTTCTTTTCCATGAGGCAATTTGGCCTGCAGCACCCCTGAGGACAGAGGAGGGTCTGGTCAGGAAAAAACAGGTAGCCTCCTCTGGTTGTGTTCCCTTGCAATGGCATTTACACTGCAGGCACGGAGCCAGTGCCTCACTAACCTCACTAGCTTGTTTTTTTTTTTTTCTTGGCAGTCGCAGATGTCTCTCCTGTGTGTAGAAAGAAATTAGAGACACGAATACAACCCTGGGACCCACAGCACTGTTTTTATGAGCTCAGGGAAGAACATCTTTTCTAAAAAGCTCTATTTTAGGATACAGATGGCTTGTGGTTTGCTTGTTCATCATCTTCTCAAAACAGTCTATGGATTGTTACACAATGAAATAATTGTAATTAAATGATGTAATAATGTGTCTATTGTATTTCACTGTTTCACACAGACTGGCAAATACTGCCAACACAAAAAGAGATGTATTTGACAGCTTTTATGAAGCAGCACTGTACAAACATGTAAACATATTTACATGTTTGTGTGGATAGAAGTGCAGACTAAGACTGGTTAGGATAATGGTGGGATTATTCAATAACAATGTGCGTGTACTTGCAGAATTTCTTGCTTTGGGAACTGGCAAAGCAAAACAAGATGTTAGAAAGCCTTAGATGTCATTTGCCTTATGCACAGGCAAGATGTTTAAATGTATCTACTTTCCAAAGTGCTACTGGGCATAAAGCAAAAAAAGAGGAAACTGCATGACAATAGAATGTAACATGAGTAAAGATGGAACATGAAATGATGGGAGTGAAAAGTGAAAAGTGGGAGTGTTGAGCTGGAGTGGGTGACAGCTCTTCATTTGTCTGCAAGTGGATTGACTCAAGATGGAATAAATTGAAAATGCAATGCACAAGAGGTTTCCAGCTAAATTATTTAAAAGGAGGGGTTTGTTTTATTCCAGACAATTTTTGTTTATCACACACTTACAGTAACCAACACTGGCATTATGCCATTCATTTTTTATGTCCCTCAGTACATTTCACAATCACCGAGCCCTCTGTTCCTCCCAGTGAAGTCTAGACAGTGAGCTTGTAGTATAGATATAGCAAATTCTGCACCATGTGCAGGGGTCACATATTCCTTGTTGTGAGACTTGTAGAGTTTAAAAAGATGTCATCACAAGCAGTACAACAGGCAACTGTACTAGTCCCTATTGTTAGCATTCATGCAGAAAGAAACAACATTGTAGCAGTACTCTGGCATATAAATGTAACAAATTCATTATGTCTGATACATTTAGAATTAGGAATTCTAGGCATGAATTTGTGGTCAACACTGTCTTTTTGTTGACACACATTGTCAAATATTTCTTTTGAAACAATTTTAATCTAATCAGGACCTTTATTGAACATAGTATGCCACATTACAAGTCTGTGCTTATCCTTCCAAAACAAAATGACACAGTTCACTTATATTTAGTAGTTTAGAAGTTTTCAGATTTGTTTACCCTTTTTTAGTGTATGTTTCCAAATCACTTCCTTTGTTTGCTGGACATGAAACTGAATGCCACCGTATCACCACACAGCTCTGTTCTCTAAAAAAAAAACAACTGGTGAATTATGTTTAATTTACATTTCCTTTTTACTTATTTATGTATTTCTGCTGTTCACTTGTTATGAGGCTGCCAATTAACTCTTCTGGGTGCTTAGTGGTACAGGATGTAACTGACATATAAAGTTGAGGGTAAAAAGGGTAATCACCCTTCCCTTCCTTTTCATAGGTCTGTGACAAGTGTTTAGGGTTAACTCACTGTCAGTCTGCTCTTTCATCTTCTAAATCAGAAGTCAGAAACAGCTATGTCAGAATGAGGACAAGTGGTTCATTTGATTCAGGTAGAGCAGAAAGTAAGAGAAAACTGCTCACATCATCATGTGTCCTCACTGCTGTGCACTCCTAACTTTGAATAAACAAACAATATTTTTATAATGCTGACATAAATCCCTCCCATATGTACTTAATTTGTTTCAACTGTGTCAGCCTACCAGCACAAATTACAAAAAGCTGCTTGAAATGACTGTCATAACTTGTTAAGGATGTAATTCAATCTGGCCACTCTGTAGCTTGTCCTTTGAACAACAATTTTAAGGGAGTTTATTACCTCTTTAAAAATTACTACTTAAAAATAATATCTCTCATCAGATTGTCTATGGTTCAGTGTATAATATTTGAACCCAGATGTAGTAGGAGACGTTGCAGCATAAAACAATATGCACACAGAGGTTGACCAGCACTTGGTAAACGCATTTAGGTAGTAGAAGGTTAAGCAATTCACAATCACCAGGATTCACACCTCAGATATTAAGAGTAGGAAGGTGCTAATAACTTGAAAGTACCAACCCATTTCATGCATGGCAGCTGAAATCATTAATCAAAATCTACACATGTAAACTGAACTTAAATAAAGGTGCAGAAATGTCTTAAGACAAGATATTGACAACCTGTTCTCATCTGGAATGCAATCCAAACACATTTCCTAATATTTGGAAGATCAAAAAGTTAACCTCCTGCATCAATCAGCTCCTCTTCAATTAAACAAAACCAAGGTGAAATCACTACAGTTGCACCAGTGAATTGTCTCTCAACATCTGTGCATCTTACGTAATCATTTCCTTCAATAACATATAATCAAACAAACATTATTTAACCACTCAGTTTCTTTGTGAGTCCACGTAGGTATGAAGTATAGGTTTAGTTAAAGAAAGAATGGCTTTTCTTCCAACAGACGAGGTTCATTAAAAATGTGTAGTTTTCTGGTCTGCCATTGCACTTAACCTAATGATAGTTATTTTGCAATTTATAGAGAGCTAGGATCTGCCACAGCATAAAAAACCGATAACAGGTCAGTTACACAGACTTTGAATTTCTGGTTACCCCTCAGCTTGGAATGATAATTGTATAGCCGGGGCCCACCGATTAAGGCCTACTGAGATTTCAGTGCGATTCAAGGTTGTTGATGTTAGCATCAGATGATATAGTCTGAAATGCAGGATGTGTCCTTGTCTCTATAAAAATCATGTTTGGGACATGCTCCTTGGGTTCAGTTGACATGGTCGACCTCATAGTACAAGCCTTTTGTAGGATGGCAAACTTTGAATGGCACACAATGCATCAAAGTGACTCTGTCATCAGTGTTTATATGAGGTCTCTACATGTGTTTTAAAAGCACCATGTCTGGACAGCACAAAGCAGGTGGACAAGATCTGCTCTGATTCAGCCTTGCAGGGGGAGGGTTGAAAGAGCTGTGACTCAGAAAATGTACATGTACACCTGGAAGCATATGTAAGCGTTGGGCTATCTGTCCATCTCTCTTTGCATTTTATCCTTAAGAGTTCTTCCTCCGCGCATATATATATAGTTTGTGTGTGTCTATATATATATATATATATATATATATATATATATATAGACACACACAAACTGTCAGATGGGATATTCCCAGACCCACTCTGTCATTGATGGGCAAAGGAGGCACCCGTTCAGTGACAACAGAATTAATCATGCGGGGGGGGAGGGGGGGTACGACTATATTTGGATCTCGCTGCAGCGTTTGAAGTGAAGGCAGCGTGTGTCAGCCCATAGCACAGGCAGGCAGTGCTGCTCCCACAGGAGCAGCCTGAGGCAGTCATTAGAAGGAGTCTAATAAGAGCCGTGATGATGGAGAGAGAGAGAGCGTGCCCTGCGCCAGCGGCCGTTGCTCATCGCTCCGCGTGTTTACGTCGGTGAGATCGGGGACCTTGCGAACCTCGCTGGGAGGCAGAGGAGGCCAGCTTGCCAAGGCTTAATGATTATTCATCCGGCTCACGCACAAAGCTTTTAACCCCTCTGTGTTGAGATTTTTATATATATATACATATGAAATGGGCAGAGGATTCTGTGAAATTGCACCATTTCTCAAAGGTACTTCAATGAGCCCATGACCCTTTGGTCAACCACGAACTGAAAAAAAACGCACAAAAAAAAACTCTTTCAAGTGAGGACCTTTGCTTCCTTGTGATATGCAGAATTTTTGTGGAATACTGTAAGATACTAAAACTACACAAATTGCCTTTACTTCCATTGAATCAACTCAGTGACAAACCATAGAAATTTAGGTCCACAGGCAATGTCCTGTAAATGAATATTCATGTGAATAGACAAAATAAGAATGTCATGTGTCACAAATGTCTGAGCATAGTGTGAGATTAGACTTGAAACAAGCGTACAAAGCACTGGATGTCATGAAACAGAACATGATGGTATGCAATTGTTTTTTTTCTTGTCAGAGTTTCATATATATGTATATGTATTTATATATACATATAGATATATAGATATGTATAGATATAGATATGCTTAGTCATACATAGGGTGCTCAGAGAAGAAAGCCAACAAAACCAATTATGCACCATCATTTTGAGAAGTGGGCTACAGTCTATGTTTCTGTGTCTCTGGTGGCAGCCATGTTTGGCAGAGACACCAATAAAATCACATCCAAAGAGAGCGATAAACATCTAATTTGCATACTGTGTGCAAAATTAGTGGCTTTTGTTGTTGCTTTTCAATCAAATGTCTTCATTCTTTGTATTTCCAGCCAGACTTTTTTCAGCTCTGCCATGTTTATGGACATACATAAGCACACAAAAATAGATACTCAGATAAATGAATGGTGGCACACATTCACACACACACACACACACACACACACACACACACACACACACACACACACACCCACCCCACAATCACTTACACAGACTCAGATGAGGTCATTCACATTCATACACACTCAAAAGCACCCCCATGCTGTACACGATACATATGCTCCACCTCACTTCATTCTCAGCCAGTCCATATAAGTCCATATGGAGGAAGGAGATGGGAAGGAGGGGAGGGGAGGGAATTCCTCCGTACACTTATGCCTGTGCCGTTGCTGACAGTGGCTTTGGGCCTCTCCTCCCCACTGTCACCATTATGGTATGAGAACATACAGTGGGAGGTGTTCTGCTTTGATCAGTACTGACGGCAGGAGTCATCCAGGGGAAGCCTGTGACGTGATACCGCCGACCAGATGGGCACAGTCTGAGAGAGAAGAGTGTGGGCACCGTCTCCCTGGAGCTGACATCACTGCCTCGTGCCTGCGGGTGGAGTCAGCAAACCCAATAGGGAAGGTATGCCTGACAGGCTGGAGAGCGAAGGCTTGGCATGCCTTTACCTGCTCAAATCTACTTCCAGCCATGAGCTCTTGTGGCAGACACGTGGGTTTCTAATTCTGTCTGGATGTGTTATGATGACTTCATGTCGACAAAATTTCCTAGGTGTGTTTTCTGAGCCCACCAGGACTACAACACAGAGATTTACTATTAATATCATCAGTGTCATGGCCATACCATCTTTTGACTGAAAGACTGAAAGAAAGACATTGACAGAATGGCATTATAACTGAGCTAATTATGATGAACAAATATAAATAATGATGAATACAGCAGAACTTAACACTTCATTCATATTTGTGTAAAAGTTTTGGTAACATGTGGTTACATTTTCAACATTTAGTCCAGAAAATCCAACTTGTAATTTTGGTGCACCCATTATTTTTACTGTTCTCCAACTTGCCCTTAAAACAGACTTAAAACTGACCTATTACAAGGCAGATTCATTCTGGGTATCTTGCCAAAATTTTTGTTTGTTTCCATTCCAAGATTCCCAACTCCACCATTAATAAATTAAGATCTCTATTGAGAAATGAGACTTGAGTTGTAAATTTAATCAATTGTTACATTCTTTTCTGGCTCAGCTTTCACACAGAAGATTAAATTCACTTCAGTGATTGCCCAGTCTCTGATTTTGAGTAAGCATCATCATAATAACATTGGTTTAAATTGGCTTCTCAAAGTTGAGAACAAAGTGCACGCAGTTCAGCAGATTAGCAGCCTAAGACATTTAGGTATAATTCCACAGGAGTTGTTGATATGCTTCCATATCGAGTAAAGGGGAAGGCAATAAAATGACAATGGAAAAGCTTTACAGTGCCTGCTGGTGAATAGAGTCACCAAGAGAGAGGATACCATTTTTGAACTTATGACAAGAGTGATAGAGTTGCTTAAATTCCCATGGGAAAGAAGACGGCAAAACACTGAATAATCCTCAATAAGGAATAATAAGGAAACCATTCTGACAACATGTGTGAATTGCCAGGTCTGTATTTTACTATTAGTCCTTGAAATATGGGACTGAGGCTCTTTTTGTTAAGCCCAGCATGGCAGTCTAGAATCATATGTCACCGTTCTCATGGTCCTTCAGGAAACATTTTAAGGAACCTCTTGGATGAGTAACTCAATATGATATAGGAAGATTGGGATGAGTGGTTTCCTCCTGTTTTTAGTCCCTCTTTTATTTCTAATCTTTGATCTTTTTTGTGTCTAGACTCGTCTCAAAGGGTTCCAAGTCTGGCCCACTCATGGTTGACTCTGAGGTCACGTTGAGCGCTTCAGTTCGCAGAGGACGTCAAATTGAGGCCTCCTGATCCATTCAAAGGAAACTGTTTCCTGTACCAGAGCATTCTCCAACCAGTGGACCAAAGTAAACATAATTGGTTTTTAAATTTAGTAAATTTTGTAAATCGGGCAGGAGGGGAATTTCCTGAGAAATAAACTGTGTGTGGATTTTGGGTTTTAACAGGCCCTTGTGTGTGTGTGTGTGTGAGTATGTTTGTGTTTGTATGTCTATGTGTGCAAGTTGTCTCATCCACAGCTTGGGCACTACAAATTAATATTTTTTGTTATTGTTTCTGGGAAAGAATATAATATTGCAAAGATGATCAAATCGGCTTTGCTGCTTTTTACCAAGGTTCCACTGCTTTCCATCTGTTTTCAATGAAACACCTCACCATCCCTTAATGAAATGTGAGTCTATGTGTAATTGAAGTGGATACCTCAGGGCTGCAGCTGTCTGGAGCTATCAGTGGGTGAATCACAGAGGCGGAGAACCACTGTCCCGTCCCAGAAAATCCCCAAAATGATCAGCGTTATCTTCTCCTGTGTCTGGAAAACTTGCAGGTGTACACTCAAGCACAAGCCCATCCAATGCTTTTGTCAGAGTGTTTTTTTTGTGCATGTGGTTGCCCTCTGAATTACAGGTATGTTTGGGGAGGGGCACTGTGGTTTTGTCTGAGTCATTTAAGAATTGAGGAATCACACTGTGTACCTCACCCCTGGCCCCCACTGTCGAATTGACTTGTTGGCACCTGGGAAATTGTGTGTGGGGTGTGTCTGTGATTGCGTTCACCTGGCTACAATGTATTGCTTTTCTACTGTATGCCTCTATCCAGATGTATTTTAATAAAAAAACACACCAAATTTCCATCACAGGTGTTGGGCACCCTGGAAACTGCCAGACTTCTGTGGAGCACAAAATCAGACATCAGGAAGGAAGAAGTACAGTGGTATTATTCTCAAGATCATCTATCTTTGACCGGTCTGTCAAAACAATAAAGCATTAACTATTTCTCACAATGTTGCAACTGTATTATAGGTATTGTAACTCACACAACCTCAACACAAACATTCTTTATCCGAAGTAACTGGGCAGACATCCACCAGAATACATTTCTTCTGTAGGGGAGACATGCTGTGCCGGGCAGTACGAAATTAAATGTTAATGCTCCAGTAATGGTAATCATAAATATTCTTGGGTTTAAAAGCTGTTAGTGCCTCACTGACTTTGATTCCGTTTTGAAGTTCTCTGAGAATTCCCACTTGAAGACTTTTAAAAATGCTATTCAATGCTAAGGTTTCCATGGAACGTATAAATGACTTCATGGTTTTGGTGGGAAATAAACTTTACTTGAGGGATGGGGCCACTGAATCATCACCTTATGAAACAAAAACCGTGCTGCCAACTTAGCTTTCACTGCTTGTGCTAGTCCGAGTCTTGTCTCACGTTAATATGTGAAGGGGACATATGGTTTATTGCTGTCTGTGGTTAATGCTGGAACAGAGGAGTGGTGCTACAGAACTTGATCCGTAAACATGAAAGCATTATTTACTTGGACAGAGTTCCTCTGATTTGGTTTCGCTAACATAATATGGTCAGCTGTGCTGGCTTCGGACTGTGGTGAAAAGACAGCACATTCACTACATTCATTTCAACTCAGATATTGACGAGATTCAGAGCTGTTTGAGTGGAGAAAAGTCAAATGTTCAAAAATGTTATAAAAAAGCATGTTAAGATGAGAAACAAATCCGGATGGTGACCGAGACAGCTGCACACACGTAAACACCTAGGGAATTCAGGATGCCCAAATCCTTTGTAATTCTGTTTTTCCTTCCCCATTGCCACACAGTTCATTTAGTTCCCCTCCAAATAAGGTCTACTTTTATCTGCCTTTGCATCTTTCAGCTGACCCATGTGTCACTGTATGCGGGTAATGAACAGGCCTCGTCCCATGATCCGTTTCCATTTCTGATGATGTTTCCAAATCCCAGAGCTCCTTCAGCATGACCTCACTCCTCTGTCGTAATGGAGGGCGGTGGAGGGCCGGTGGCTTAATGCAGATCAGCCGTGTGCTCACAGGTGACCACAGCATTCCAAGGAAAACCAGGCAGAGTAAATATAATTGGCAGGATTTTTCTATACTTTATGTCATTCGTCACAAGACTTAGGCTTAACCTGACCCCTCCCTGCCCAGCTCTAAATGATAGGGAGATGGGTATGTGCCGGTGTACACATGGTGATTAGCGTAGTAGTGCTAAAATGCCTCAGAGTTCACCAGTTTGTGAGCTACGTTTAAGATGTGTCTAAAGCTGGAGTCTTGTTTATAAAACAATCCAGTGGAAAGCACAATACTGATTTACTGAAAGGAAGTACTTTCATAAGTATTGAAACCACAAGGAAGAAACGTTGATAGAGTCCACACACTGATTTTTATTGCAAATAATTATCATACTTGTGCATTCATACCTAGCTATGTTCTCAGGCTATTCACAGAATCACAGCCTAGTCACTGCCTCGTGTCATGAATTTTTTCATTAATCCCCCGCCTAAAAATATTGCACCCTATGGGTTACATCCAGTTACATACTCAACATACATCATACAGCTGTACACATTACTAACAAACTCAGTGCTTGCTGTGAGTTAACGTGAAGATATGGATATGACAGTGTGCATGCCTGTGTATGAGAGGTCCATTCTTCTTTACTTAAATTCAGTCAAAACAAAGGGTAGGGTCATAAACAGATATCACAATTGCGGGGTGGTTTGGTGGGCAGGTATATTTTGAAACTCCCCGCTCCCTAAAAAGGCTGTTCAGAAAATATAACAGGCCCAGCCTGTTTGTGGTGTTTGCCTTGGAATCTCATATGCCATTCTGTTCACTCTGTGGTGTGCCCTTCTGTTCCATTCTGCTTTGTTGTCCTCATCCTCTTTTTGACTCAGTCCCTTTCTGTGATATTTGGCCTTGTGATCTCTGTGTAAAGAGCCATGTAATGGCTGTCTTCCCACATTTTAGGTGAGGTCATCAATAGTGGAGACTGCCTGGGGCCAGGTGACCCAGTCTGCTCCTGAATAACAATGTGAAGTGCTTTATCATTCTTGGCTACAGCTGTGTTGTCACCAGAACTACAGAAATAAAAGAGGCCTGGTGTGTGCCTGCTCATTCATGAATTTGTGTATTAACTAAATTGGCTTAAAAAAGCCAACATACTGTTCTTCTTATTTTTTCTTCTTCTAATTCTTATTACATTCATTCAAAATATGAACACTGATGTATTGCAGATGTCACAACAGCCATGCTACAGTGGACATTGATACAGACCATGTCTCAAACACAGCTTGCCTCCTAAAGCAGCCACTCTCAGTCATCTGGCACGATTCTCACACTTTCAGCTTCAATCACATGCTCTCATGCTCCATTACAAATTCGCACGCCAGGTCTGTGTACAGATATTTTGTTAAAAGTAGAACTGGACTAGCAGGCAAGATAACTGGCTGACAATAGAATTTCTAGGTTGTTAGTGCATTACTGACTTAGCTAGCTGCCTAGCGACAATTAGTTCACTAGTTAGCTAGCACATTAGCTGCTTAAGGTGTACACTGGCTTTTAGTGGCTAACTAGTGACTTACCTAGTGAGATACAGTGGCATGAAAAAGTATTTTCCCCCTTCCTGATTTTCTCTTTTATTGAATGTTTCTCTCACTGAATGGTTTCATATCATCAAATGAAATTTAATATTAGACAAGGTAAACTTGAGAAAAAACAAAACATAGTTTGTAAATCATTATTTCATTTATTTAATAGAGATAGTCACCAATTACCTATATAGTCCTCGTGGAGAAAGTAATTTCCCCCTTAGTTTTGAAACAAAGGAATCAACAAAAATTGATTATTATTAAAAATTGATTATAAGATTCAGGTGACTGTACACAGCCAGGTTTGATTGCAACCAGCCCTTTTGAGTTTAAATGGTATATATGTTGAACCTTACTATCAGAGAGAAGTAGTCACCACAAAGCTTCTACAGGCACACAATTCCACGATCAAAGGAAATTCCAGAACAGCTGAGAAAAGGTTATTGGGATATATCAGTCTGGAAAGGGTTACAAAGCCATTTGTAAGGTCGTTGGACTCCACCAAACCACAGCGTGAGCCATTATCTCCAGATGGAGAAGACTTGGAGAAGTGGTGATTTATTCCCAGGAATGACCAACCTGCCAAAATTTCTCCAAGGGCACAGCAGCACTCATCCAGGAAGTCTCAAAAGATCCCAGAAAATCTTCCAAAGAACTGCAGGCCTCTCTAGCATCAGCTACGGTCAGTGTTCATGACTCAACAATAAGAAAAAGACTGCAAAAATGGGCTTCATGGAAGAGTAGGAAGGCGGAAACCACTGCTCACCAAGAAAAACATCAAAGCTCATGTCACATCACAAAAGCACCTGGATGGTCCCCAAGATTTTTCAGATAATATTCCATGGACAGATGAGTCAAAAGTGGAACTTTTTGGAGGGTGAAAGTCTTCCTATGTCTGGCGTAAAGCAAATACAGCGTTCCACTGTAAGAACATCATACCTACTGTGAAACATGGTGGTGGTAGTGTAATGGGTATGAGGATGTTTTGCTGCCTCCGGACCTCCACGACTTGCTATTATTGAAGGAAGCATGAATTCTGCTATGTACCAGACAATTCGTAAGGAGAATGTCTGACCATCTGTGCGTGAAGCTAAAGCGTAATTGGGTGATGCAGCAGGACAATGATCCAAACCATAGAAACAGGTCCACATCTGAACGGCTAAAAAGAAGCAAAATTATAGTTTTGGAGGGGCCTAGTGAAGGTCCTGACTTCAATCCAATAGAGCTGTGGCAGGACCTGAAAAGAGTAGTTCATGCTCGAAGACCTACCAATCTGCCAGAGTTAAAGCAAAGAAGAGTGGACCAAGACTCCTTCACAGAGATGTGCAAGGCTCATATCAAATTATAGGAAGCGTTTAGTTGCAGTTATTGCCGTTAAGGGTGGTCCAAACAGATATTAGGTTTAAGGGGGAATTTACTTTTTTACAGGGGTGATATGGGTGTATGTTAACTATTTTCTCTGAATGAACAAAATAAACATTAAAATACTGTGTTCTGTGTTTACTCAGGTTCCCTTTTGTTTGAAAATCTGAAACCACTCAGTGCTCCAAATAGGCAATAATCGAGAATATCAAGATGGGGGAAAATACTTTTTGCCACTGTAACTACCTGAAAATACAAGCTAGCAAGCTAATGATGTACGTAGCCTGCCATGCCATTTTAGCATGATAGCAGGCTAGCTAACTGGCTCAACTTGTACATCTGCATGTCCACCCAAGAAGGTCTCAGGTTGAAAATCTCACTCCAGCCAGGTGACCAAAGTCAGAAACCCTGGTAACTACTAACTACCATGATAGGTTTTTTTGAAGCCAATTTTAAGTATGTCCTCAAATTTCCCTTTCTAGTTCATAATTGAAATTCTTTATGAAATATATTTATGGTACATTTGCTCTTACATTATTGGCATTTAACAGATGCTCTTATCCAGAGCGACTTACATCAGTTACCTTGCCTAAGGGTTCAACAGCAGTGCATCGAACCGGCAACTTTTTGGTTAAAAGTCCTGCTTGTTAACCACTATGCTACACTGCCGCCCCCTATGCTACACTGCCGCCCCGACCTCTTAAGACAGATTATTATAGGCTTCTTTTTGAGACCATTTGCTGAGATTCTTTTTTTTCCAGATTTAGTTTATCTATCATTCTCATGTTCTTTTAGCCTGTAACTTCAGTGACATGGGGACATTCCAGCTGTTAATTCTTATAAGAGACTGAACACACTTCTAGATGGTCGGAAGTACTGGGCAGATACAACACTAAAAATCAGAGTCAATCAAAAGGCACTGTTTCCCTCAGGAAAGCCACACAATATTTAACAGGAAATGTACCCAGAGTGTTCCAACAGTGTAAACAAATTCAAAATCCTCTCTCCCTCTTTGGTGGTTAACACGACTATAGACGGAGATACATTGCTGAGTTCATGAAACATTTTCAATACAATAGATGAAGAAACTGACCTTTTGGTTTTGCTGTGTCTATGTCCTGTCACAGCACCCTTCACCACAGTAGCATGTGTGACAAATTACAGAGAGGGCTACATCTGTCTATGAATCATACAGATGAAGGGGTGCTTTCTATGTGGTTGAGGGGTTTTCTCTGTGGTTGATGTATCGAATTTGTACAGACACTCACAAGTTTGAATTTGGTGTGTGCGTGAGCATGCGCACATGTGTGGGTGTGTATATGTGTTTTGGTGGTGTTGGTGGTGGTGGGGGGGGGCCGGGGGGCAGGGGAGGGAGGGATTCTGAACATAACAGCACAACAAATATATAAAGCTACAAAAGTCTATCTTAAGTTTAATCAAAAGTTCACCAAGGCAATGCAGTAGAGAATCAAAGATTTTTCAAATAGCTTGGAGAACAAACAGAACAGTTTGTGGCTTCACTGAAGACTAACAAATACAGGATATACCATACATGCAGCCCGGTCCAGTCCAACCACTGTGCAGACCTGAGGTTGTCAGCAATTTGGGGGGAATTTTTGAGGACAGCATTTTTGTGCATTGGCCTAAACTAAAAAGCATCTCCCCAATAATTATGGGTCTGTCCTCTCTCCTTACATGCTAACAGATCCTAAAGTGACATTGCAGCCAGAAAGGACCAATCAGTGTGGAGTATTCGAGCCAAAAAGTAAACGTACCATGCCCTATGATGCAAGCAAATTACAACACAAACGCAAGAGGCTTGCATAGTAATTACCTGGCGTCGCAGTGTCAGTCTTGCTGTTATTGTGGCATGCATTTCAACCATTTTTCTACTGGCTGTTACATGCATGAAGTGATCTGGGACAGAATGTGAGTAGCAATTTATAAGTGCTAAAGTGATATTGTCTGGTATTGTCTTAACCAAACAAATTCACTTTTTCATTTGTGTTTGTCCCGCTCATAAGGACAAGCAATAACAAGCAAATTTTTTTGAGACAATTGGGAAAATTCCTGTACTCATGCATTGTCTTGTAATTTTTTACCTTAAAATTTACTATCAATAGCTAGTCTCCATAAAGAAGTTTATTAAGTGCCTTTAGAAAAAGCGGCACCTGATTATGGATAGAGACTGACTTATGTCTTGAAAAATCACCTGTTCAAAGGTGGCCACATAGCAAGGGGATACATTTTTTCACTGAAAAAGTTTAATGTTGCATGTGTTCTCCATGTTCTGCAAGCAATGCTCATACCCAACCCAGCTTTACAGTGTGTATTTCTCTCTGGAAGATGATATCTCAGCAAAACGTGTTCGGAAAGGCAAGCGTTTCTTTTCATTATTTTTGTCCTTAATGCATAATACTCATACTCAGAATGACTCAGAAGCAAAACAAACAATAAAACAGTTTTTGCAGCATTATCTGTCAGCATATTTATTGGAGAAAGACAGGGCACATAGCACATAGCAGGCTAAGATGTAAGGAATGTAGTAAAATATCATGGCCCAGAGACATATTTGCAATTACTTTCTGTTAGAATCACTATGTTTTACATTACCATCTAACGCTGCACACTGTTGATTGCTGGCAAGCAATGACTGACTGTCGTTTGTTACCACCTTCTAGGTAGCTAGATGATTTAACATATAATCAAAAACAGAACATAAAAAATGTGATTTGCAATAAAAAGAAAGATTGCTCATTACAGAACAGCTATCTTAGCTAGTAAACTAGGTGCATGTGCTACCTGGCTTAGCTGCTTATGCTAGTTAAAAGTGCAAGCCAGTGGCTGGCTACCAAACTCTTTTAGTTAGGATGCTAGATATATTCACACACACACACACACACACACACACACACACACACACACACACACACACACACACACACACACACACACAAACACACAAACCCTACATGTCAAATTACCAAATGAATTACACTGCCACCTTGCTAGGTAAAAAAAGAAAAAACCAAAATAGAAAATCAATGTACTTTAATCAACATAGCTAACTACTGTGCATGCTAGTATGTTTCCATTTTGGAAAATTATAAATTACATGAGCTAACAATATACTGCTATAACCAGCTAAGCTACTGTCACTATGGCAAGCTTTTAAGTAGCTATACTGAAAGCCAAATTGGGGCCATATTTACAATTTAACCCATAACACCTGAATAAGATATTAACTACTGCTTCATTTAAAACACAAAGCACTAACCTCAACAGAGTAGTATTCATAAAAATAGCTAGCTAGCTATTAGTACTACTCAGTTGACTGTGCCAGCGTCCCTAGAATTCAACTGGTTGCATAACCAACTAATTGGGTTTAACATTGCATGTCTCAGGAGGACCTTATAATCTCATGCTTTTACATTTTTTATCATGTTACTGCAAGTTTGTAGTATTGCTAACTTATGGCCAGTAGTTTCTTGGCTTTTATACAGTGACACAGTGATGTTTAGTTATATCTCACAAGCTAGCTAAAGCATTGCTGCATAGAAACTTAATCAAGAAAAATATTTTTCTGAATAAAAGCTATTGGATGCTAGCCTTATAGTAAGCCTTTAATTTGACAGGAGTTGGTGGTGGTAAAACAGCAACACCAAATCAAGGTTCCATAATCACTGCTTAGCATTTTGGTCATTAGAGTATTTTTAGCAAGGAATATATGCATGATGAATGAGGTGGCAGAATTTGCATTAGGTATGGGGTAGGAAAACGCAACACTTCTCTCAGACATCACCTAAAGGAATTAAACAAGGTGCAAATGCAATGCACCTACTGTAATAGCTTTTTCAAGTCATTTTGAGGAAGACAGATCCATTCCAATCAAATGGTGTTGACAGGTTTGACATTTTAGCAGTTACACACAGGACTAAAATAAATACCCTGCTTTCCAAAATTCACTTTTTTTCTGTTGCCCTTGTAGTCCTCATAATATATGTAAACCTTTCGTTGTACCAAGGTCATGGTGCAGTCTAGGGGCAGAGATGGAAAAATCGTCCTGAATCACTCTTCCTTTGGGTTGCAGTCCTGAACAAGATATGAACTGACATGGCAGGTGATATGCACAGCTATGTAACAGCTTTGTACCTATGCAAGTGACCAACAGCTCCACAACATGCACCACCTGTCCTAGATGTGCTTCTCATTTCCTCTGTGATAAATGTTCATGCATGTCTGTCATTAACCATTTATGGGTTATATCTTTTTGACTGGCAGACAGCAAATGTTTTAATAAGTGTTTGTGTTCATTTGGAAGGTCATCTGCAATATTACCAACATATAATTATAGGGAAGACTGTTCAATATCCATACCCAGCATCTCTGTCATTGCTTATCCCACAACCCTTCAGAAGGGTTGGATAATTGGACAAGATCTAAAAACATGGATATGATCAACCATTATAGTACCACATTGCCACCAACAGGAATACTGAGATCCAATCTGCACAGATTTTATTTTTGGGGTTATAAAGAAGCGAGTAAGGTGCTTCCTTCCCTCCAAGACCTGCAGCTCACCTGCATTTGACATGTTCTGTCCAATTCATCCACTGTAATTTCAACATTTGATTTCTATTTAATGTAGTATGTTGACTATGATGTACATAATATCTGATTAAATGTTACTCTGGTAGCCTGTTGCTTCTTAATTTTTGAAGATATACATTGAAATAGACCGTGTAACGTTAGCAGCTAATCAACAGCAACTTACATCAATTTTTACATGTTATCTATTTATAAAGCTGGGTATTTCCTGCATCACTTTTAGTTTAAGTGCTTTCCCCAAGAGTAAAACAGCAGCTCCCCACCTGAGAGATAAACCAGGGTTATACGTCCTACTTTTTATCACTATTCTGAATATATGCACTTATCGTCACTTATAATCTGCAACAATACATACATATACCTGAAATGATTATAAATACATTAAAACATTTTTGTTTTCCTGTTTTAATTGAATGGTTGTACACCTCCCTTGGTACCCTCTAAGGCAGAGGTGCCCAAATTCTTTCCTATGAAGGGCCAAAAATTAATCTGGATGGAGGGCCACAGGCCAAAAAGAAATGTTGATTTTATGTGAAATTATATTACACTAAAATGTATTATATTTTATAGAAAATTAAATAATAAAAACACTACTCTTTAATCTGCTTAACAGTAATTTTATTAAATTGCAGAGATGATTGTCAAAAACATAAAACATCCATATGCTTCTTTTTGGAAGCATAAACATATTTAAAAGGAAAGACGCCTTTCTGACAGAAAGTGCATGCAACTCAAGGTCCTTTAGAAATTAAGCTGAAAACAGCTGTAAATTATTTTATATTATATACTATAATAAAATATAATACAGAAATGGTTACTAATTCCCCCATGTTTTTATGGTTTTGCCTCCCTTTTCTTCTATTAACCAAACGCCGAAAAGACCCGCCAATTTTGTGGTATCTTTCCCCCGCGAAGAGAAAGAAGAAAGATTCCCGCATAACTGCCTCATAATATGTATAATTATAATTGTTATACGCGAGTAAGAATAATTTTACATGTGTGGATACCCACCGGAGACAGATTTCTAGGCGTTCCGCCAGGGGTATGGACCGCCTGTAGTTGGTGTCCATCCGTGCAATCTGGGCTCCGATCCTCCACAGCAGGTCATCAAACTGGCCCCGAGTTACTCGAAACTACCGCTGAAACCGGCCGTCGTCCAGATGCAACTCCTGAACGAGCCGCTAGGCACATCTCCGGTTGATACTATGCACCCAAACTGACCGCCGACGCCGGGTCCGGCGGGACTTCCAGCGAAGGTAAAGCACAGCCACGGCACTGACTCTCTGTCGCTGATCCATGATCACAAGAAATGAGAAATTCCTTGTGTGCGGAATTTATATATGCTAATTAATTAGCTAGCTAGCAGCGGAAGATAATTTAGCTGTCTTCTATTGTGTCTAGCAAACTTGCTAGCAGCATTGGTGTAATCAAAACTGCTTGTTGCGACGTGGTGCGAAACTATCTTGTGCAATTTTCAGGCAAGCGATCAAACCGGTGCGAGGAAAGAGAAGTGAAATTTCACTTCGCGTTCGGTTAAAACGCAGTTTAACCGCACTATGCTGTACATTGCCATTAAACTCAGATTATGTACTTTTTAGCTGCACAAAATTTACGTTTCGTAGTCATTACGGTTAGGATTTTACACCACTTTAAATATAAGAGGAGAATAAGCATGAGCTCCTCAAATGCCATGGCGGGAAGAAACAAAGGGAGTGTGGGCCAAACGTGGCCCGCGGGTCCCAAATTGGGCAGCTCTGCTCTAAGGGAACCCTGCTTGTTATCCTGCGTGAGACATGTGTCTCAGAGATGGGCAATGATGTTGCTCAACAGCTGCCTGCTTGTTGACATTCCTCTGCAGTAACCTCCTCCACATATACCAACTGATCAGCTATAAAAACTGTCTCCCTGCAAATGCAAAAATATTGTTTTGTAAATCTGACATTGAGATTTTATGATATCACAGAAATGCCAACAGGTCATCTTGCTGTAGTATTTGTACAATGTTTTATCTATTTTACACTTATTACTTGGCATATGAACCCTTTTCTGTACGGTATTTGCAGTGTAATTTCATTTAGTACTGCATCCATCGACTTCACACTAAATTCCAGCTTAGACAGTTTAAGGAACTTCACAGAAATGCGACCGTTGGTACAGCCTGACCCCTCTTGACCTCTGGATCAAGAGAGGACTGCCTGTTTGCTTCTGTTCTGGCCTATTTCTATATAACATGGTTCAAAGGGAAGTTACCACCAAGAAGAATCCTTCCAGTCCATGTTGTTGATTTGGAAAGCTTAATTTATAACCCAGTCTCTCTGGTGTCAAATTTAGATGCAGTTTGTTTGTTTTCTCCCATCAAGCCAATGCCCCAGGAGGTCAGGACAGAGAAATGATTGCATTCTGATTTTGCCTCAAACAGGCTGGCTTCAACAGATGGTAGGTGTGATGAGGCCACTTCCATTATACAACAGTGATTCTCCATCTGTACACAGTGAGGTACAACAAACCCGTACAGTGGGATTAAAACCACAGAAGGGATTAGGAGGCAAACCCAAATCTCTGCATTAAAGTTTAATGGCAAATCTTCTGTCAGAGAAAGCAGTACAATAGGAGGATGTAACCTCGCCTGTCAGATTATCCTTATCTCCCTGAATGACTTGGGCACCGAGCACAGTGGGTACTTTCAGGTGAGCAATAGAAAATAAGTCAATGGGCAGTAAAAGGCAATCAAGTTAGGGAAGCAGGAGGGTAGAACTGGCTACTGTGGATATACTTGGATCTCTGTTTATGGACAGTAGTCACACTTAAGGGACTTATACCTAGAGAGTTGCAGGTTCAATTTTTGGGTTGGATGCTGCTGTTGGCCTCTTGAGCAAGGTAAGCAAAAATATTCCATTAAATACCCAAATTTATACATGTAATGTAAAATGGAAATTGTGTAAATTGCTCAGGCTTTGTAAGTCACCCAGGGTGAGCGTGTCTGCTAAGCAGATAAATAATGCAATGATATGGTTAAGTAACTGCACATATTCTGCTTGGGACACAAGGCATAACATATGCCTTTTATAGAGTCCTACTAATATTACCAGTTGTGTTGCTATCCACAAAATAACTTTTATGTGACACTATGGTACCTTACCTGGCCTTTTGATCCTGCAGGTCATAAGTGAATCCCTAACAATGTTTACCCAAAATAACATGTAGAATATGTAAATTACTGCAAATTAAGTTCAACTCAATAACAACAAATACAACACTGATTTATGTGGTCCTAAACGATTTTAGCCAGACAGGACAGCAGATGCCGTACCCATTCTTGTGGTAACTGATGCCCACCCTGGTAATCACCAGAAGGTAATGTGCTGCTGCTTTTGTTTTCAAGAGCACTAAAGATTAGGCAGTGATATTTTGACAGCAGTTTAGTACAGGGGGCTATGGACTTTGTATAGTTGCATGTAATGGAGTGATGTTGCTCACAATAACGTTAAATATAGCATACATCCCATAAGGCTTGAACAGATATTCTCAGAGGAACATATTTTCATATCCATCTTCTGCTTATCTGTATGTCAGCAAACCATTTCCTCACTGTTTGTTGGTTGTTTCATTTGTTTGTTTCTCTAAGGAGGATTTGGAAAACTTAGTCTTGTGAACATTTTTGATTTATTGAGTAAAATAACAGCTAAAATGAATTCTTGTGATCCTGTGACAGAATGCAAACGCATATTTTCTGTCCTCTGGTTCATTTAAAAGAAAAAAATAGACTGTGGCAGAATATTGTAAGTGTCCCGAAAGGTTGGGTTTGGAAAATGAAATCATTGCGACTCTCAGACGCAAAGAGGATTTACTGCTTTGTTTTTGTCTTATGACATCTCATGAAACACTCACACTCCTTATAACCTGCCCTCGTTCTTGTCCCCCAAAGCCAGTGGACTGTGATGCAGCTACTCCTTCTCCCACCACAACGGGTCAGCGACCCCTCTGACCTCCGATAACACAAAGCAGGCCCCACCCGTTCGGTGGAAAGTTCCGTAATCAATGACCTTATTCTTGGCCCAGTGTGCTGTCTGCTCTAGTGACCTCTGTATCTAGGGCCTCCTGTCCAAATCCGTCCCTCTTCTTCTATCTCCCTCGTTTGTCCTTCACAATGGTGCACAGTAAAATCAACAGTGTTCAGTTAACTCTTTAAGAGCTGATTTTAACACTATGTCTGAGCATATATGGTCCCATTTGATAAAGTGTTAAAACTACTCTGATAATAGTGTTGAATATGTAGAGTTAATTTTACACGGAATAGTGTTACAAAGGAACACTACCAGTGTTGACAATTACACTCATCATTGTTGATATCATTTAACACTTGCTTTTTTACACTGTTGATGCCATTCTACCTTCCGTTGTTGACTCTGGTAAGTGTTACTTGTTAAATGCTCTTACCAGTGTTGTTTCTGTTTGCTCTGCCCTATTTGGTTTTCCAACAGCCAGTGCACTCCAACAAATGTTTACATAACTCTTTAAAGGTACAGTCCACAATTCTAATCCAATACAATTCTTGGATTACTTACTTAGCGTTACTTCTGAATGAGAAATGAATGCACACAAACAAGTAGTTCTCTTTTATCATTTATTGATCACATTGCTGACTCAAAATGCAAGCGGCACACAGTATAGAAAAATAAACAGCCCACAATCATTTGTCATAACGCATCTGAATATCACAATGCCAACAGCACACAGTATGGAACAACAAACTGCTGATAATCATTTTTATCATAACTCATCTGAATATCAAAAGTTCTGTAGTATATTAAATCACTAACTTCAACAACTTGCAGCTTACACGGTTGTGTCATGGCGGCAACTTTAAAAGCCCAAACATGGTCATCAAAGCATACAGTCTTCATGTTTTCTCCAAGAAATATCGCTCGTTCATCTTTAACAAAAATTTCTTTGAATTGGCAAAACAAAGGTAAATCAACATTTACTTTCACACAAACAAGAAAATCCGAACGGTACTCAGTACCTTGGTGTTTCACCCACTTGACAGAGAGGACACTTGTATGCTCATAATTAGTTAGGTTCAACTTGGTTGCAATATCAGAGCCCTCTGTAATGTCACCAAGTCTTACCATCTTTCCTGGACCTATGGTTAACTTATTGCATTTTAAAGCTTCCCAATTATACGCCATGAAACTTTGACGTTTCTTAGCTAGCGTCTTTGAGACATTTTTTAACCTTTTAAGTTGTTTTTTGAAGTAGTTATGTTTTGCCTCATAGCGCATGCACCACATGTGAAGGACTGGCCCAACATTACTAATAGATCGGGGATAATGTATAAAAAAATGGTGTTTTGGCAACAGAGACCTTTCCGGGAACAGACACTTGAAGAGCCTGTGATGCTCATCAAGTAAATGTTTCAGGTAGATAGTTATGCCTTCAGTTAATACTGGGGAAAAGACAATATTCACAATCTGTAGCAATAATAAAAGAAGAGACCAATGTTCATTATCCTTTGGGACAATGTCACCAAAGATGAGTGGTAAATTGTGAAGTAAACACCAAGATTGAATAGCATTTATACCCAAATCATAACTCTCATCATCCAATTTAAGAACTGGGGGTTGGTTTTTCCTTTCTGTACAACCATAGTTGAAATGCTGTACTCTAAACTCTATCTCTGGCAGTGACAAAGTTGGCCATCAAATACTGCAACACAAGTTTCACCTCAAATTGAGCTATTCCCTCCAAAATGTCATGCATAACATCGACAGAGAAATTTTCAGAGGTGTTGAAGAACTGCAAAGTATTAACTAAACAATGCCGCTTTACACCACAGACATGAGATAATGTAGGATTTGACTGAGTTACAATGTTGTAAGTGCATGTCTTTTGTCCTAAGGTTAACAGCCGATTCATCCTCACAGAACACAGTTTGAAATTCCTCTTTTTGTAAAAGGCAAAAACGGCAGCAATTGCGGGCACTATATGATTCGACAAATCCAAATATACAGTTCAGGCCAAGATTATCACCCGCAACCTGCACAATACTACCACGTACACGGCCAGGTAAAGTGGGAATTTCAATACCCTTAGTCTCAAGCACTTTAAGGTCTTGAACAAGTGGCTCCAGAATGGTATTAAATCCATACGTCTTTATGTCTTGTGAGTGGAAGAGGGCACATAAATGAATGCTTACTAAAGAAGAATTAAATTTTGGTGGAAAATTCCGTATTGTAAAATATATACCCCCTAATTTGTAAATGCCCCTCTTTGAACCCAATGGATTGGCTGTCTCAAAATCATTGTAAAACAACTGAATTTGAAGCGCATGTTTGTCAGTAGAAAAAAGAGGGTGATTCTTTATGTACATCTCATCATCTAAATCAGACTAAATGCCGTCTTGGGAGATGTGGTGTGTAAAGAACATGTGTGAAGTTGACTCTAAACCAAAGTGAGAGGGGAAACTAAGCTGGGTGCAGTTACAAGAATAAATAATGTTCTTTTTACACGATAAATTGATCATTTAAAATTAGCTGTTTTAAGAGTTAGCATGTGAAAGAGACTTACAGCTTTGGCTTCAGCTTCCAGTACAGCATGTCCTCTCCACGAGTGTCTGTCCTTTGTGAACTCTCTTTTTTAAGAAGTAATGTTTCTCTAAAGTTTCAAAGCTAATGGTCAACACAACGATGGGTCCGCGTTTTGAAACATCAGCTAAGGGACAATACCAATCAGCCTGAGATTTCTGGAAAGGGGGAGTGGCTTCTAGCCCTACTTGAAGGTGATTGGCTTTCGGTAGGCAAAATTTTCGCTCGACTTGAACATTTTTTAACTCAAGCGAATGCTCATTTCGCCCATTTCGCGTCGCTCACAGTTTAGTCGCGATTAGCACCACCCATTTGCCTCCTGCTATTGACTTTTCATGCTTTCATGTCGTGCGAAAATTTCATGTCGCATTCGGTTAAAACGCACTGTAATTTTGTAAACGTAAAATTATTAGCGTTACGCAGTGGCGGCTGGTGAGCTGGAAACAGGGGAAGCGGAAACACTACCTTTAAATCTATCATTAATTTCAACCTGTTTCAACCTTTATCCTCCTTGATTAACAATAAAACAATTAATTCACAGAATAATCTACACCAATCGCGTAAGTAAAATAAATGATTATGCTCACGAAACAGCGCAGATTGTCTGAAATTTGTGTGCTATTGCGAAAGCTACAGCATGAGATTGTTTAATTAACAAGGATGGCAATTTGTGGCAATTAAGTGGCAAGTAATCCCAAAGCTTTCTATTAAATGTTTCACATTATAGCTTTCTTGTCTTACAAAGTTCAAATTAAAAAACGAAGCTAAATTTAGTTAAATCGATTTAAATTACTGAGAATAAACTTTTAGCTTAGGTTGAGTGCAATGAACAATAACGTTTAGAACACAGACCTCACAAAAACTGTGATGTGTCATGAGCATTTAACGTAATTTAATTCGATAAATGCCATTCTTGTTAATTAAACAATCTCAGGTTGAAGGTTTTGCAAGCACACAAACACAAATTTCATGAATGCATGTTGCACAGCAGTTTTCAATGACATGTTCTTTATGTAATCCTTTACTTTGACACTGACAAACGTCACATCACAATTAGTTCAAACAGCGCTTAGTTGCGTAAGCTTACCAACAACGCGCCCATCTAACCTAAGTAAAATATTGCATTGTCACCGCTGTTTTTTTTATTTTATTATTAACGCTAAAATAAAATAAGACAAGTTTTCAATGTTAGCTGTGTGCCGTTATCAAGGCAAGCAAGCTAGCTAGCTAGCTGGCTACCCAGTGGGTTAAAGGGAACTTCAACTTCAGGACCGCTGATGTCGCATTAAACGCGATGATATAAAACTATGTGACGTATATTCAGAAGAATATAATCGTTTGTAAAGTCCATGCACATTA
This sequence comes from Megalops atlanticus, assembly GCA_019176425.1. Lineage (NCBI taxonomy): Eukaryota > Metazoa > Chordata > Actinopteri > Elopiformes > Megalopidae > Megalops > Megalops atlanticus. The sequence goes on along the minus strand of CM032876.1, from coordinate 64,864,874 downwards.
ACTAATTAAGAGGTTGTCTCAGCTATAGACAGAACATGAGAATCGTAGCCAAATATACTTTAATTCTCGAGCACAACCGCCCCGCCCCGGTCCTAGCGGATAAGTCCAGGGGCCTCATTTATATATAAAAAAAAAAAGTTGCGTAGAAACGATCCTACATTTGATCTAAGATCATTTCTGAAATGTGCGTACATGTGATTCAGAGAAAATGAATGTATGCACAAAAAAACGTGCATATGCCACTCTCCCAGATGTGAAATCTATAAATCACAAATGATCTTGAAAATTTGCGTAGCTGAATGGTTTTAGATCTCTGCTTTGTAAATGCCCCCTAATTAATTTCATTAGCATATAAAGGAGCCCGAATCAAAACCCAAATTCTCTACTTGATAATGGGGAGCTGCAAGAAAAAAAAAAAAAAATTTGCGAGGCCGAAATCGAGGTCCTGTTGGCAGAGGTGCAGATGCGTGCAGGGACGCTGTTTGGGAGCCTTTCCAGTGGCGTTACCACTAAAACCAAGTACACTGGGGTCCAAAATTATTGGGACACTCACTTTTTTTTCTGAAAACCCACAATATTTTTGCTGCATATTCCATCAGACATTGGGAAAGTCATATTTAACTTCAGAGTGAATAGGACATCACAAAACTGAAAATCAATTTTTGTCTTTATAGATTTATTCAATGAAAAAACTTAAATTGCAGATTCATCGAAATAACCACCTTTGGCCTTAACTACTGCTTTACAAATACGAGGCATTCGTATCAAGAGTTTTTCAAGATAATCAGGTGAAATTTTGTTCCACTCATCCCAAATGAACTCTAGGAGCTGTTTGGCACTGGTTGGCTGACGACTTATGACCTTGCGGTCAATCTCATCCCATACAAGCTCAATAGGGGAGTGATCTGGAGACTGCGCTGGCCAGGACATAATTTCACACAATCTGGTGTGTGATTGTTGCTCCAGATAGCCCTTACAGAGTTTAGAAGCATGCTTGGGATCATTGTCTTACTGAAAGACAAAACCACGACCAAGAATTCTGGATCCTGAAGGGACAGCGTGATCCTGAAGAATTCTCAAGTAGTCTTCTTTGCCCACCAAAACATCCCCATACCATCACACTACCTCCTCCATACTTAACAGTTGGCAACACACAATCGTTGTGAAACTTCTCATTACTCCTTCTACGGATGTAGACTCGGCGCTTGGAGCCAAACATTTCAAACTTGGATTCATCTGTCCACAGCACATGTTTCCACTGTTCCAGTGTCCAGTATTGGTGTTTTTTGCCCATTGTAGCCTCTTCTGTCTATTCTGTGGACGAAGCAGTGGTTTTCGAACAGCCACACAGCCCTTAAGCCCAGCTTCTTTAAGGCGACGCTTCACGGTACTCTTTGACACATTCATACCGGTTGCGGTGTTCAGGTGTTGGGTCAGTTCTCGGGCAGTCAGGCGCCAATTTCGCAAGGATGTCAAGCGAAGATGATTGTCTTGCTGCTTAGTAGTGCATCTCTTGCATCCACGACCTGGCCGATTGGTGATTTTACCCTCCACTTTGAACTTCTTGATGATGTTGTGGACACCGTTTCTGGAGATATTCAACTTTGCAGCAATTTTTCTTATAGAATCACAGAGTGCCTTTTGCCAATGTCAATTTCAGCTGTTTTCGCCATCTGTAGTATATCCACAGCAATCTTCTGTGACCATGTTCCAACCTTGTTAGGTTTATATAGGCTTCAGTATGAGTGTTCAATTAGGGGGCAGGGCAACGTTCAATCAGGCCTAATTGAAGTGATGGTCATTTTTTTCACTTGTCTGCACTCAATAAGTATGTAGGTACCTTTTAAAATTAAGTTAATGTCATGAAATTGTCAGTTTGTTTGGCAGAATTAATGTCATACACATTATTAAAATGTTGGAAATAAGGGTAGTCATCAGGCAATCGTGTGCCAACCACATAAAGAGATGTTTTGAAAATGTTAATAGTTGCCAAAACATGTAACTGTGTTTTCGCCACACCATGAATTAGGTTCGAGTGATAAAACTAATAGCTACATGGACACATCCACACTTAACCACAAAATGCCCAGGTGTCCCAATAATTTTGGACCCCAGTGTAAGTGCCATCTGGGCACAAAGCTCTAATAGCGTAGCTCTCGGCAAACGGTACCTGCTCATCAGCCACTCGTCATCATGCGCAAAGACGTCTGCCCAATCTGTAAAAACTCCTTCCCTTCTTATTGCGTGGTTGGCGGTATCTTCAAGAAGTGCCAATGCTGCCGTTCTTCCTCTTGCAAACCACTGCACTATTGGACATTTTATAGCCTATAGATTGACCAAAATGTTTTACACGTGTAATATTTCAGCACACCTCATTGGTGACAGTAAGGATGTGTCAATTATGCTAATAGGGGTAGTTTTGGAAAACCAATTTGTGTTTTGTTTTGTTTTCCACAAATAGCCTATCTTATGTTGTTTTAATTTAGTGATAACTTTATTGTGCAAACCATTACGTATAGTCTAAGCAATGTGTTCAATCTGGCAATACAACTACAACAGCATCTACTACTACTACTAATAATAATAATAATAATGAGGAAACAATTAGGCAGCAGATGTTGGTGCCAGGGTTTCCGTTAGCCGGTAAATACCGGTTTTGCCTGGTAAAATTTATTAAAAACCGATAAATTAAAAACTTGCCAGTCAAAATGTCTGGTAATAATGCTCATACAAAACGTAGCCTACATTTTAGCGGCTAATGTTGAGGTTTTGCTCAATCGTTACTGTTCGTTTTGCTTAATCGTTACTGTCCATTAAATAGTCAAACTGATTTGAGGTTGTTGTCATTCTTTTGTCAACCTAGGTGTGCATTAGGCCATATTTGCGTTTGTAACATAGACTGTTATTGAAACGTGATCGGTAAGTTTCACATTTGTCTGGTAAAATAAATTCTTTCTGGATACCGGACCGGCAAGAAAAAATCCTAGCAGAAACCCTGGTTGGCACTCTTAGATTTCTGTAAACCTGCAGTACTCCAACATTGCCACAAGGAAACGTGGGTACGCCAAGTTGGAACCTGACGTGGAGCTAAGCACTTTTCCACGTCAAAGACCGTTTTTATGAATCTGAACTTTGACGTGGATTTGAGCGTACGCACATTCTAAGATCAAATCTGTGCCTTAGAACGTTTTAAAAATGAGGCCCCAGGGCTAAGTTTCACACAGTACACCCCTGTGTGTCACAAATTGTTGTGTGCCATGGTGTTTTGCCCTGTTAAAGAGAGTAAGTTGTGGGTAATTAATTGTTGTGTTATAAAGTTATAACCGTTAGTAAGAAGGGTACGCACAATTAATAGGGGTCCCCTCTCAATACACTCTGCACAGCGCTCCGTAGCGCTTCCAGCGGCGAACAATATTATATAATTTGCTGCCTACTGAAGCCTTACAGCTGTTGTTTCAGCTATGCCACGGTATGGCGTTATATGAAAAATTCATACCATATGGGAAATTAAAACCAGTAGACCGGATCAACCGGTATACCGCCCAGCACTACTAGCTAGTGTTATTTTAGGCGCAAAAAGAAGCTAGCAACTGTAGGCCTACATATTGAACATAATTTACAACGTCCCTCTTTGTCATTTCAACAAGCGCTATATGTCCTGTGATTAATTTTCAAAAATAAACCTTGAACTTACACAAAAGATTTTAACAAACTCACCTTGAGATATCTGCAGATCTCCTCTCGTGCAGGCAGCATAGTAGAAAATCCCTTACTGAAAAAATTGGAACTCTGAACGGTTGGCGGATTCTTGTGGAGGCGTGGTTTCAACCGAGCATGTTACTCTCTTCAGATCAAAGGGGCTTGTACTCTAAATTATCAACTCTTACTCTGGGGGTAATTTCACACTTACAGGATTAAAATGAACTCTTACGGAGTTTATGGAATTTAACACTTCAAATTTTACACTTGTGATTTTGCTGTGTGTGCCGCATCACACTCGATCCCTGTGGTCAAGTGCAGCCTCGCATGAGACGAACGTGATCAGGCTCCGAGCTCACTGCACCCGGAAATGGGCGATTGCCACCCCCAGCATGACTGTCGCCCCTCTCTTATCTCCTCTCTCCCCTCGGGTGACCCGCTCCCAGGCTGCGCTTGCACAATTACGCACACCTCCGTACGCCATCCGCGCGAAGACAGGACTACAATCTCTGTCATACTGCTAGAGTGGGATAATAAAGCCAATCTGACAGCTCATGAGGGGAGTACTTGAGCTAATTAGGCAATTAACAGACCTGTGTCACTAGCTTAGCTCACAAGCTTTGAGTCATATTGCTGCTGGATCACGGGCCCGGTCATACCTTAATTGCCTCTTGAAATGAAAAGACAAAAGTACAAGAAAGGTTGCATGGGGGAGAAGTTAACCACAACGGGAGATGGGATAGATGACAGTTGATTTCAATGAGGTTGTCATTATATCCTCACAAGGCTGTGAAGAGCTGGCTCCCCACCGACAAGAGCTCAGATTCGTCAGCTGAACTTTAATTCACTGTGCCTCCCACACATGCAGCTGTGAAATCTCCATTCTGTGTTCCCCCCACTCTTGCTGCATGGCAAGAAGAGGAATATAGGCCCATCAAACACACTGGAACAGCAATGACTAACCCATCACATGGTACAGGGTTAAGAGGTAAGGACCTATGCCATTGTACCCAACAGGTGTCCTTCAAAGCAGAAAACAAGATGGGTCTGCCTACAGTAGTAACATGATGGAAACACAAGCCATGTGTTTTTTACATCTGTTTCCTTTCATTTGATTCTGCTTTAATTTCCAGGAAGGCGGAATTAAACCAAGGTGGTTCGTTCAAGTAAATTTGTGGGTTTTAGTTTACTCTAGATGAGTCTCTTAGGCTAACTGTGACCACCTGTGGGAAAAGTGTTGGTACAGCACATCATTCTCCTGTGGCCTTGTTCAGTTCAGGTCTTGAAAGTTTGTACAGTACAAAGAAGATTATCAGATGGCAATGACTGTTAAAGTGACTGACACAATTTATTGTGAAATGGATGACAGGGACAAGTAAGAAAGCAAAATATATATCCACAGCCCACAAAGTTCACATGTCAATAATAGTTCATGTGTTTGTTGCACTTCATGTTTTTCCATTGTTGACTGTTTATGTTATAAATATGCACAAAGTCAGTTAGCTACCTCAATGTAAATACTACATGTAGCTGCAGATGTGAATGTGATGTAACTGATATGGCAAAAAATATAGATATGTGGCACAATGCACAACCCAAATTGGAAGTGACATCCACCCACATTATTTTGGTCAACTTAAGATGGATATATGCAGCACAGAAGCCAGGTAATAATTATTAATTATTTTTAGATGAGTTTTTTCCACTTTCCACTATAGTCATATAGTATCAAGTAAATAACAGTATCAAGAAATAAATGGAAATGAATATTTCAAGCATCTAGCTAACTATATCGATACTCAATTACAGAAATTCCAATTCTTAAAGGTTTTACTTTTAGTGGTGCCTGCTTGTATTGTCAAAATAATGCTTCAGTCATATCATCAAACTGAAGGCTTCACACTTCCATAACCAACTGCCATTTTTCCCATTTTCAATAATGCATATCCCTGAAGAGATTACAAATCCTAGACATTAGCAATATAGGGTGAGCCATTGTTTGTAAACCAACCCTTGACAATCATTTGTCACCAGAGAAAGGTCATTGCCTAGGTAACATTAACATCACACTTCATGACTATGCTGTTTGCTAGACCATATTGTGCTGTATATGGCAATTAAATGAAAGATGAACAAACCCTTTGAAAAGTTTATCGAAGTAAAGCAAGCAAGACAAAATCATCACAGTTTGTAACAAAAGTTATGTTGGCACTGGAAGTGGTGGATCGTTGTTTAGGTGAGGCTCAGTGTCTCAGTGATTAATGTTGTATGATCATTAGTTATATTTTTACACTCTATGATCAGACTGTTACACAGTTACTATAGGAGTACATATAGTTAAAAAGTTGAAACTAACTCAATAATTCAGCCATTAATATTTTGGAAAAGCACACTGCCCTTAATGGGCAAACTAAACATATACAATGATGCCATCTTTACAATAGTAGACACCCATATGGAAAAGGCATTTTTTATAACAGAGAACATTGGAGGGTTTAACTTGCAATGATTGCAATAAGTTGATATAAGCTTTTTACCCATAATTAAAAAGCTCATTGCCACACTTCTTTGTTTATTGATAATTGTAGCAAATTGAGCTTCCAAATAGCTTTGCTGTTACCAATTCTTTTAGAAAAAAACCCTGATCATTAAAACACATGAGTACAGGCAGAGAACTCTTTTACATTGTAATCCTAGTCAGCTATTGTGTTGTGCTAAGGAAGAAAGTGTGCAACCAGTTATGCAGTGAATTCTGCGAATTGGCAAAAAACACAAAGTAAGATGGACCATATTTGGTTTCAACTAAAATTTTAAACTAAATAGTTCTTCACATTAAAATGCTCATGTTTCACTTCCATGAATTATTTCATAAGCGCAACAATAACCTATATACAAAGAAAATAAAAAGATTTTACTTTTTGATGATGCAAATGGAAGTGCACGGTGGAGGTTTGCAAAAGTCCTATTTCTTCACAGAAGGCTGCATTGATGGCTGGTTGGGAAAAGTCATGAAACTGCACTTTCTGGCAACTGTGCGCTGTAAAAAAATAAAAGTATGCTTCAGGCATTGGTTATCACATTTTTGAGAGCCTGCTTGGAATAAATAGCACATACAGTGCAAGGGTCACCAGAACTAAGACTGCTGACAACTGGAATGAAATATGTGTATCCATGAACCTAATAAAGGAAATCTGATTTGCTCTCCATTATATTTCAAGCAATTTACTGGGTGACCGCCCAGATATTAGTATAAATCCCCTGAAAATGAATTAAAAGAACACATATGACAAGTTTGTCTCACTTACTGAATTGCCAGATTTAGCATCTAAAAATATGAGTCCTGTGGATTGTGACCTGCCTTCCTTTGCTGCTACTTCCAAAAATATATAATTATTCATTTTTCAGGCTTTCTTTCACATTCCAGATCTAAAATGGCACTGATTTTATCCAGCATTAAACATACAATCTTAGTGAAGAAAAAGTATGCTCATTCATTGTCCAAAAAAACCCCTCTGCTTTCCCACACATAAGAGATCGTCATTTGCCAACAACGGATCATTTAGCTGTTTTTTTCTCCCTTTGGACAAGTAAGCGTTTCTTCCGTCATTGTAATTCAGAAAAGCCTTGCCTTTTTCAGTGAACTGAAATGCTATTTAAGTTAGTTTTTCTATTGTTCCCAGTTCACCGTCTGCAGTTGCGGTGCTGTAATGAATTAGGCTCGACACCACATGTACAGAAGGCCTGGGTTTTAGAGTCTCTTTGGGAGCATCTGTAAAAAGGCTGGGATTAGGAGGACACTTGTCAGGGAGCCATCACCTGCATGTCTCTCAAGCATGACCCCGAGCAGTCAAGAGGACAACAATTGAACAATGCGCACTGAATTTGCTACAAGAAAAGAAGGTGTGCTAAAAGTGCAGGCCTGTGCAGTTGTAGTCTGTGTGACATTAATAGCCAATTTACTAGGACTACCTCTGCACAGGAACACACATTGTTTGTTCATAACTGCAAAAGTGAAATGATGCTGCAAGAGAGATGACATGATGACAAGGTGTCTCTGTTGTACAATCAGTGACAGTAGAACCCAACCAGGCATCTCAAGGTCATGATTATTTTATCGTTTAACACAATTTATAAAATAACTTATTTAATCCATGTATATAAAATCTAAGATTTGTTAAAGTAAGATCACTTGAGCTGACAACAGCATGAAGGGGATCACTAACAAGAATAAAATATAGTAATTAATTTGATCCTCAATATTATAGTCAATATTTGACTACTTTCTTCTGGGAAACAGAAGAAAGTAGTCAAGATTTCCCAGAAGAATTTCTACACATTCTTCTGGGAAAAAACCCTTATAAGGCAGGCTTGATAAGGCTGACAGCCCCACTTGTGATGATGGACACTGACGTTTCTCCTGCAGTGTTGCTCTCACTCTTCCACAAACACACACACACACACACAGAGTCATGAACCATGATCCATCTCCTGCCTTTCGGAGAAAACAGGGGACACACAGAGGGGCAGAGGAAGCCCAACAGCGGTGAATCTTGGAGTGAGCAGAGCCAGGGAGGAATGCAGTTATCGAAGCAGCAGGGGGTGAGCAGCAATTGCAAAACATTACGCTGCACCTTTAAGTCCTGTATGAAAAGTATATGAACTCAATGTTTTAAACAGAGAGAAGCTAAGTAGAAGAGAGGGCTGCCAAGCAAAGGAACTGGTAGGTGCATTTGGGCAGTGGAGGCTGTTTGTAATGCAGAGGCGCAAAGTCCATGGAAACATAGGGAGGGTAGAACAACTGCAGAGATCACAGCTAAGCACATACACACACACACACCAATATACAATGTTCTACACAAAACATAGAGGCTGACAGTAACTGTGGGCAGTGTGATCCAAAATTGCCAGCAAATTAGACCTAAACACACGGGTTGAATTTGTCTTCAGTGTTTTTGAAAAAGTTCAAAGTTTATTAAGTTGGTCCAATGTCTTGTTGAGCTAATTTTTCCACAGTAATTTCTGTTGAAAATTGTTAGTGTTCATTGCTAACAAATACATGAATTACAATTACTGTACTTTATTGTAATAGACAGATATTATGAATATAAAGTGGCACACTGTATTTGTATATAGATTATTCTGTACCTACTCTACATAAAATACCCACAATTAACCATTTCTGAGACAATAAGGAAATTGGACAGCCTGATACTTGCAAGACACACAAAACAGCCTGAAGTCCTTGGAAACTGTATTAACTGTTACTTAAGTGGTACTAGATGTAAAAAGCCCTTATGGAACATCAGCTGACAGAAATTGTTAGATATTAGACTCCCTCCCTTTACAGAGGCTACATTTACTGTACAACAGCACTCAGGGGCCTTCCATTTGTAAATCTGTACTTTCCATTTCAACAAGGCAAGAGCCTAATCTGTAAAACAGGAACATTTTCATCATCTCATTCAGTTACAGAGATCCATCAATTCAAACAATTGAGAAACATCGCACCGCACAATATGTAATTTATGACTCGCACTCAACTCCTCATTACACTTACACTGTGGATGTAATGTTTCCATCCTTGTGCTTTCACTTTGGATTGCTAGATAGCACCAGTACTGCACACGCACAGGCTGAAAGCAGGATGAGGACCTGTGGTGAAGTGCAATTTGTGCTCTGCGATACAGGTGCAGGACTGGCAACTCTTTTTACCAATATAACCTTTATGGTTAGAATAAAAGACAAATATTTGCGTGATCCACATTATAAATTGTTTTTAAAGTTTTTTATGCAAATTATAAAGTTATATATAATATATATCCATATTATGTTTTTTTCTTTTGATTTCAGACAATACGTAAAAAAAAAAAAACTTCAGATTAGCTTTTAACTAATGCTCAGAGACACTAGAGTAAGCGACAGCGCACATGTGTCCATATCAGTAAGCACCCGTGACAGACGCATTGCTGTTTGGGGCCACAACTCAAACAAGTGTTTTCACAGTTTAGCAATTAGGAATTTCAGTGATACATATTGGGCAGCACCAAGTTTATTCTGAGAGAGGAATGACCCTGTGGCGCTGAGCATGCAGTAGGCCTCGGACAGAGCAGTGAAAGAATATGCAGATTTATTGGCCCATGCATCTCAGAGCAGCAGCCAGACACAACTGGACCGAGCCGTCAGGGTGGAAACCCCCGTCTCCCGCAGCTCACAGTAAACACAACACACCCAGGGTGGGATTCTGGAAAGTAACCCAGACGGATCACACACGAAGTGACGATATTAGCTACAGATATTTACCATACCAGCGCAAAAGGTACACAGTCACATGAGAGCATGCGCGAGGCTTTCATATTGCTTAAGAGCAGAGATTAATTGGCACATCATGCCACCTAACAGTTTCCTCCATTCCTTTCATGCCTCAAAATTAGGAGACAATCCATTCAAAGTGCACTGTTCAGATTACAGACAGTCATATATGTTATTGTGACATCATCGCATTATTTGGCACGCAAGCAGCATCTTGGGTGAAAGTCTCACTGTTTGACAAAAGGATCCACTTTGAAGAAATGGAAAGGTGTAGACTGAGAGGTAAATGGGTTTACCTCTCAGTCCAGTTACCCAGGGAGGACTCTGCATAGTGGAAGCAAGCCTTTGCATCACTATGTCAAGCCGATATCCTCCCCAGCTTTCTACTTAGCACCGAACCACCCTGTACGAGGAGCATCTCCAGGGCAGCCGGAAGGGCAGACCTGGGATTGTGTTTGGCCTACCAATAATTGGGGCTTTCACCAGGCGCAGGCGCTGTGCCCCTAAATGGAGAAGCAGCCAAGCTCTGCCCGCGTCCTCCTTCTTGCATAGGGAATGGGGGGCTGGCCTAATACGTGCGACATTGTTTTTGCTCCTGAGCCGCGCCGCCTGCTCCAGTCTCATCTGGCCCCAGTGGCACGCTGCTTTACATCATAATTCACTCATTTCAAAGGATATTCACTGCATGTTTACCAATGTAGTCATATTACGCAATGTGTAATATGGCCCATTAATACACTAAGGACCTCTTCCAAACATTTGGAGAGAGTTCTGCGAATGGTTGCCTAGGGTCCTGGTTAAACTGCATGTCAGACATCAGTGGCTGGCAAGAATGAACAGTGATTTTGACAACAGATGTTAGCAGACTAAGAGGGTATCGTGACAAGTGGGACACTCTGTTAACCTATCAGACATGAGGTTCCTGAATAAAATACTTCAATCCATAATAATTGTTTACTTGTTATTCCTGAGCCAGTGAGGCTAGGTGCACCTCCATTCAGATGCTGTGCTCTGCTGTGCACTGATTTATGAAAGGGCTTATGATCAGCAGGGGGGTCTTATGTTTGATTTGTGTTGCAGCTTGTATCACATAATCCATGAAATTCAGTTTCAGTGTGAAAATACAAAGATTGTGGTACCTGCTTTGTGACATATGGAATATAATAGTTGTCAACCTTTCAACATACATATAAATAGAAGTAAAATAAGGAGCTTATATTAACACTAAATCTCTCAGTCTAGGCCCAATCTTAGAATAACACCAGCGCTTTGGTCCCCAGAGGCTGGAATGCTAGAGCAGTACTGTACATCACTACCTGTGTGTGAGCTGAGTAGCTCCATAAACAAATGAAAGGGAAAACAGCCGTTTAAAGAAGAATAAAGCCTCGCAGGCAGCTGCTCCAAAGGAACTGCTTGAAAGGCGGATGTGTTGTGAGGCTTCCATATGGCAGCGGGTCACTCTTTCCACACAGCAGCCGCACCTGTGATCACGAGAGGGGAAAAGAGAGGGAAAGAAAAATATTTTAAAAAAACCCCACACAGAAAGGACCGAACCACAAATCTCCACCACTGGAAACTATCCCGCATGCGGTCTTCCAGCTTCATGGCTGTCCTTGTTGTACTGGGAGTGCAATACTTGGCAGTGTCACGCAAATATATAACACCTCCATGAACCACATGACACAAAAAAATCTAAGTCAAACAGTAAGAGTAATATCGATTCTGTTCCATCACAGCTTTTCCCAAGCGGACCTCAGATGACCCCGCCAGTTTCAGACAGTGGCGGGCAGGGGTGACCTCAGTTAATTTTAAGAACTTTGAGAAGACTACAAGTGGCTTTGGTACTGACATTTCAGTATGTCTTAGAAGGCACATACATGCTGTATGTGTCTGTACCTTCACAACATCTGTCTACTGTTGAAAGAGCAGAGGGAAAATGCAACTCTCACTCAGGTTCTACATTTCCTTGTCCAGTAGTGTATTACAACTGCCCCGTCACTCCAGCAGTAGAAAGCTCATTCCTAGTTTATTTCACAATAATCCTCTGTAAAGACAGAGACAGGGAATCTGAGATTTAGGGGCCCTGTCCTTGTATATCTGGGCGTGGAGTGTAAGAGCTATGTCGTTAGAATGACTATCAAACAGATGGTTGTCATGAGGGGCCAGACAAAGAATCCTCATGTTTTTCATTGCTCTGTTATTAAGTCACTTGAACATATAACCACAGTGTAAACAAACAGAAACAAATGTTTGAGGTTTATAGTAATTGGACTGAGAAAAACAGCTGTCCTAACATTTTCATCAAATTAGGAATTTGCTTGAGGACAGGGAGGTGTATAGTTGATGCACAGTGAAGTGGGATACAGACCAAGTGTGTAACAAATTTACTATGTACCTGATAGCAGAACGAGTTCTGCATCATAATCAAAACACATATATACATTACTGAAATGTGACCTTGGTTTAGAATAACAAGATTTGACAACTGGACAGCAACCTACTTTCAACAGGTGCAACAAAATGTTGAACGTCAATGCTACTAGAGGCAGGAGTCCTTTCATTGTTGAAAGAGTTGTGAGAGGCCTACACATTTTCGTTGCATTGCGTTGTTCATCTCTGTTCCAACACTGACCCCTGCAGTTCTCACTACATTTCACCTATAGGGCTTCTCTGTAAAATAACCACAGATGACAAGGAAGAACCTCCTCAGAGGGGAACAAGAGAGTTATTTACAAATGTCTTGCGGTATTGTAAATCGAACGCAATCATTATTTGATGGGAGAATTCCAACACAGACAGATCATCCAATCACATGTCAGGAAGCACAGCATGTCTCAGATCTGACAACCCAACAATGAATACCGGATCATCCCAGTGGAGATTGGAGCCATCACAGGCAGTTATTGCTCAGTCAAATATCTTGGTGAAATTCTGCTGGTTTCCATTAACTTAAAGTTGAATGTTGTTTCCAAAGAAATGTAAGCCGTTTCAGTGTTGTCTGTTGCCCTCGTTATTCGAGGAATGTTACTGTGTTGGTTTGGGAGACAGATCAACTCGAATTATCAGGCCAGAAACGAATCATGCTCTGCACTCAACTCCATATGACAGAAAGTGATTCTGACAACTTCTATATCTGCCTGATCAGTAAATGATTTGGATTTACATCCCCTCCCACTCACACCCACACACCCGCACACCCACACACACACAGATCATTTTAGTATGAAATCCCTAGTGCACTGAAAATGTCAGTCTCTGGCAAAATAAATGCATTTTTTGACATTTCTGTGAGTTCATGTTTAGTGCGGTTGTGTGGTTTACAATAGACACCCCTGACCTCCGTCCCCATCTCTCACGAGTATTGTGTTTAATTTCACTGTTTCCTGAAATTTCATAAGACCGATGAGCATAATTTATGGAGGTCAGCAATAATACTCAAGGTGAGCTGATTCTTGGCTCTCCTTTATTGGTCATTGTTCTGTAAATGGCTCAGTTTCAAAGAAATGTCCTCACACAGTGTTACTGTTGAGTAAAACTTTTTCAGTTTTTTCAGTTTTGTTGCAAATGAAGTGATTTGTTTTAACCTGTTTCATTTGATGTAGAGCTAGGGAACATAAAAAGATTATTATAATGTAACAAACAATCACAAAATCTGATATTTTAGACAGCTGCAATGTGCAAGATGTAACAGAATATACTCTTTTAATGCAATGTAGTTGCTGTAACTCATCATCTTAATTAGAGTAGCTACTATACTTCATGTTATCCAACTTTGTTGAAACATATAGACACTGCAAGCTCCAAAGAGTCTTTACAGTCTGACAGAACAACATTTGGTAAGTTTTGAAGCTTTGGCCCCATAACTGGTAAGCAAGACAGCACAGTGCTCCAATCAAAACCTTCAGAGAAATTCCAAACCACAATGCTCATTGCTTATTAATTCAGCATTCAGATTTCTCGCATTTGTTTGTGCCATAATGTGGTCTTCTAAAGGAATGTTGGGTGTAAAACATGAGATGTGGTCCCTGTATTAATCTGAAGATGTACAGTAGCTTTCAAAGTTTGGTCATTATGAACACAGAACATATCACAAACTCGTGAGGCAGAAGAAACAAAAATCAATAAAAATGCATGTCAAATCTGATAAAGGCTTTTCAACATCTCCTCCAGTCTGTGCTGAGTTATGGCCGGATCAGTTAGCACAAATACCTGCTCCTTCTAGAGGTCGTTTCAGGTAACTGGGACAAAGAGTCAGAGCTATCAAGCACCTGAACCATAACTGGACAAAAAAAAAGAAAAAGAACCCCTTAAAACCTAAAGCCCTGTAATTTAAACACTGCCAAAAGACTTACCCACTGAAGTTTCCTCTCTCATGTTTCTGGCATGAGAGTGAGTAAGCCATGCCATGGTTCAGCACCACAAGCTGGGTAGACATGCCAGTGCGACACACACGTTTAAAGCAACTGCTGTGTGGGAGCACACTGAGGTCAGACTCCACTTCCTGATTTACCAAAAAATGACCCTTTTAAAAGATGGAGAGAAAAAAGTGTCTGTGCCTCTGTGGTGAAGAAGAGGGTGGTTACATGCAGAAAGCTAGCTTTTTCATTGGGGAAACTGGGGTATGTTTGTTGTTTCTGAGTGACTGTCACTGGCTAGGGAGAGAAGGAAAAAGAGAGGTCGAGTATAGTGTGACAGAGAGGCATTCTATCCCAAAATATGACATGCATATTCCATTATGCATAAAAAGGGAAATCCACAACAAGGGCAGACTTTAAATGAATCTAAATTACATTAAGTGACAAACGCAAAGGGATATTAAAAATGAATAAAGAAAGGAGCAGGGCTTGTATTCTTGACTGTTATGCATGCTGTGTGTGCATAGCCTTCAGATGACTCTCCAGCTCAATGTTTTTGGGCCCAAATCATTATTCATGCATCTATTGTTATACTAATGCTGTGTAAAGTTCTGTAATCAGAAATAACATTTTCATCTTTTCAAATAAAGCTCACAATCCCTCACTTAAACTGAATTATCATGACTTGTAGGCCTGAGATTTGGACACTGATTTCTCAGGCCTGGACTTATTAATTAGTAATGCAGACTGAACACAATAGCATGACTCTGCTGTAATGGACCACCTATTTTGATACCAATGAGTGTGACATTATGCAGTGTTCCTGCTTGCAGATTATGGAAGGAGATCCTCCTTTCACCACTACCTGTGTAGTGACTGATGTTACTCCTTCCATGTTCCATTGCACGCATATATAAATTGAAAGGAAATGGCCCACAGTCTAGTATCCCATCAGGCTCACTTCAGTCAGTACTTTTAATCAGCCTGGAAGCCTGGAATTAGCCTGTGATAGGATTACCTTACAGGGATTCCCCTTGCAAATATTGGCCCCTAATTCTGTAATTCAGCAGAATTAGCAAGAGCAGCCAGGATGGAGTCCCCTTCACTCTAGTATGAGTAGGAATCCTGTCCACTCACTAACCCACACCCCCACCACAAAACAAAGACAAAATAAAACCCTCAAAATTTCTTCAATTGGCCACACAGATGTATTCTTTTTTTTGGTAATTTTCAGCACCCCCAACCCCCAATCCATTTGTCTGTCTATTTCATTTCATTTCATTTCATTAAAAAAATCAATTGAAATGAACTGTTGCCTTGGAAACAGCATAAACACAACTGGGAACAGTGGAGGCACAGTTCACATCCCGTTTGCTGCAGCAGCCGGGACCACAGGGGAAAGGTAATCTCACTAACAGCTGCACGTCCGCCTCAGCTGGTTAACTAGTTCACCAAAAGCATCCGCGGAACGCAAACCAAAACAGGAAGGTACGATTGAACGCTTTCCATGGACCTCGCAACTGTGAATCCTGAGGATGGAACAAATAAAAACTGAACACTTTGGGACACGTGAAAATAACAAGTTTTCTTGAACATTCATGTCTGGCCTGTTTGTTGTATTACCTCTTTGTTTCACTGCATTCTGTCCACTGTAGTTATTAGTTAGTGGATAATAAAAGATCCTTTGGCTTGCTGATATACTGCCATGCCTCCTGTGAGGTTTAATGTGAAAGGCACAGCCAGACAAATGAGCAGCACAGACTCAGTATTCAGCTGTTTATAACCAAATGGAATCTGCACAGCAACCTCAGTTCACATGGATGGAAACAGCGAGGGGTCATCTCTCCAGATACTTGTCTGGTCGTTATCAGTGACACAGAGGTGGAAGTGACATGCCAGCATCGCAGCTGTGACTGGTACTGTCAGTCCTGTCATGGGCAGTTAGTTCTCAAGCATCAGTTGGTGGGATGGGGAAGTCTCCTTCTGATGCTAACCCTGATGCTAACACTATGACCATCAGGGAATATAGCTGTAGGTTATGTCTATTTACTCTTCAGTCACATTTTCATCCAGGTTCTTACAAAAGGTCACATCCCTGTACCTGTATGATTTATGGGGTTTAATGCTTATTTTCCCTATATATTGTAAACATACATTGCACTGTTTCCTATGGTATAGGAATGTAACTGGGACAAGATACTGATACTTTTCTACCTTTATCTAGAAAGTGCATGAAACAATACTTTGTGTGACACTATGAATAAAAGTTGTATTGTTTTGCACATTCCAGAGTTACACAGCTTTAGATCAGTCTCCTTTGAAACATTAAGAGGTTTCCCCCTTCTTTACAATTTTTATATTTTTATAGTGCATTCTCCATCCATACTTGTACTGTGCTGACTGCATTTCTTCTCTATACCAGTTACAGCAATCATCACTTTATTATGTGGTTTTAAGGGGACTAAATCAAACCACTCTTAATAGAGCACAAGAAAACAGCAGTCCAAAGCAGTCTCTAACGTACATTCCCAAGGCAATGTTCTATGATGACTCAGTCTGTATTCCGTACATCATGACATTTAACTGCACCCTGTTTATTGGACATCTGTGAAGAAATCAGAGATGATAGTTTAAGACCAGCAACGATCAGGATCTGAGCTTACTTCATCTGGGGCACACCCATTGCTCTCAGGATGGGAGAATTACCTCCCATTTCACAGTGCAGTGAATTTTCCCCAACAGCGCAATGCAATCTGAAGCGAAGGGGTTGCGCACTGAACTCCTGCCACTGCGCATAAGCTCATGTATTGCACTCTTCCAGTCATGTGGCATAATAATAGCGTTGCCATCTTTGTCCTTCTGTATGTCACATTCCTGTTTCACTAGCTACATCTAAAGCCTGTTAAGCTAGGATAATGTTGGTGACTACGAGTGTGAAAAAATAAAAAAAATACAAGAATAAAATCTGCCACATGATTGGCTAACCATTTTTATTATTCAGGAATTGTAATTACTCCAGCAGTTACCACCCACTTCAGTTATTTTAGCAATTCAGACAATAAAGAGATAATGATACACAGAGATGACTAGATTTATCATAAATTTACAGCTCTCTTCAGCATCTTTAATTTAGTGTGGTACCTGACAAGTATGCCTACTGAGTGTTGAAATCTCTTGTTACCATATCTTTGAATATGAAACACTGATTGATGTTAAGCCGTCAACCACAGGAATAATGTTTAATTGAAGACGTACGTGTAGGTTGCCTGTAAAGGGGAGTGTTTGGCATGATTCATGGCATGGAATGACTAACTATACTCAGAATACACATTTTGCCTTCCAAGGTGATCTTAAACTTTTAAGAACTAATTGGATATATATTGTACATATGGCCCCTGATACACTTTACAGGCTGAAGTAATAAGACATGGGCTATTTGTGGACTCAGATGGAGGAAACAAGGACACAAGCTGTGTAAGGATGATTTAAGGGTTGAGGTTCAACTTGGTATTAGCTCTTTCTAATCCCTCTACAGAAGATGAATAGTCTTTCATGTCAGCTCCTTTTGTGGTCATATGACTGCACTCAACCCAAACTGAGGGCTTATAAAAAGCTGGGAGACATATGAGCAATGTTGCCCTCCATCAGTCAGTTCAACCTGTGTGATGCAAGCCCCCTGCTGTATAGAGACCATTGTGCACGCTGAGGAATGACATTATAACAGAATTACTTCATGGGTGGTGCAAAGGGAAAATGCAGTGAAACAGCAACAAATGTCATCTGGCTTCTGATGAGTGAGAGCACCATTTTATCATACGCAATGAGGGACATATGGGGGCACAGGACAGCACATACGCAGTATTGCATTCAGTGCACGTCTGGTACTCACAGCAAAAAAAAAACATCTCATGAATTCCTGCGCTATAGGGTGTTCTCATTGTGTTTAGTATCGGCTCACAAAACAGCTGCCCGGCTGTGTTTTGCACAAGCCAGTTCAGGTTCAGCTCCTCATTTGGGGGTAAACATTATGCATCTGTTTTGTGTATGCTGTATGGATAAGTATCATACAGCTTCTTCAGGTGTGTTAGCTCTCCTGGGTCCACTAAGCCTTCCGTATCACACAGTACACTCTTTTGAAGGTGAAACATTGAGTTCCAACTGTACCAGTTGCTCTCTGGGAAAAACATGGCTACAGAAAAAGACAGTAAATTCTTTCATCAATCAATCTGAATAATATTAAAATGGTGTTAACATGATTTGTGGGTAACCCAGAACAATTTCTTAAAGGAAAGTGGCTCAGGTCCAAATAACTGGGTAAATTTCACATTATGTACCTTCTACTCTCATGAAATTATGTTTGTAAATAAAAATAAATCAGGCACATTTAAACAAATTAGTTTTTAATTTTGCCCATTATGAACTACACATGTAGAATTGTCACACAAGTAAAGTTACCATGTAATTCTGTACTTGTTAATAGACATTTTTTTTTGTTTTCATTTTTCAGAACGCTATGTAATGCACTGCTGCAAAACTATGATCTGTCATTCAGGCAAACCACTATTATTATTTTTTGCCCTTGTTAACATTCTCAGATTAAATCTGCATTTGGACAAAAACAGAAGGAAATTACTCTGCAAGCAAAGCAATGTTTCAAGCTCAAAAAAAAAAAACATTATTTGAAGTCCTGTTTCATCTTTCAGTGGTGTATGAAGTGGATTTGTGGTGCAGAGAACATTCAATTGATCAATAATACCAGCATAAAATTTGCAGGAAGCGAGTTCATTGGCGAATGGAAAGACAAATGCAAATCTGGAATTCCTTCGACAGAAGAAAAAGTTCAGTTTGGTCTGTTTGTGTCATTATGTTATTACAGTTACACTCATTCTTGATCTCCAACCCTCATTCAGAGAATTAATTAGAAAGACATATCTATCTTCAAAGTACAAGGGTTCAAGAGGTAATGCTACACTTGCCATTTCCCTGAATCATAACAAAGGTCTTCTGTGGAATTTATGTGGCTTGTGGAAGAGTTTTATAATATGGTTTTCTCAGAAATGGACGTACTGGAGTCCAACAGGGTTGCAGTGAGAGCCGATTGCTCTTTGTCTGGTCTTCAGTGCACTTCATTCTGACACACTGTGCCTGCCTTGAGCAGCTGATCTATGACATCGTCACTGTATCTCAAGGTGTGCTTCAGAACCTGTACAGTGTGCTGACCAATCAGCGGTGGGGGCGTGGGCCTCCCAATCTTAAAGTCACTGAACCGGACTGCAGGACCTATAGGAAAAAAAAAAAAAAACAAAGATCAAATTTAAAACATTAAAATATACAGCATAATTGTTACATTAAATTGGTATCCTATTTATTTAGTCAAAAGTTTAAACAACACAGCCCTCATTGTCAAGCACCACACCAAACAACAACAGATTAAACATAACCATCAAATTACGCTATTTAGTAGTTCATGTTTTCCTGGAGATTCCAAGGAACCCTGAGAGACTGCACTGCTACAGGTACTTGCCCCATGGCAGACACTCTGTTATGGTGGTTTGAATCTGGGGAACGACTGCATTAGAGACATGTAACTTGAAAAGTGGTTAACTGTGGGAGGATACCACCTGACCATTGAAGTCATTTGTACAATTATGTCCTCTAGACAACTGAAGCGCCCTCCAAGGGTATGTCTGTACTGCAAAATTCTGCTATTACAGAAGGGCATGGGGATTTGCACTGATTATTAGTAAACTGATTAATTATGACATCTGCTTGTTTTTGAGATGTCCAATATAATTTCACTAGAACCAAAAGCTGTATCACTGGGGAAGGCTGAGTCAGTCTGTGTAAGTTTGTTATAGACCCAAAGCGCATTTGTAGTGTCACACATCCATGGCACTGTAATCACTAGAAAATTTACAAAGCAATGTGCGATTCATTTTCTTTGTCAGGCCACACCAACATGAGGCACAGTAATGTAACCTTCCAAGGCCACATATCGTGTATCTCTGTTTAATTATATCCGTTTCCACTGTCTACTGCAGCAAAGCGTTGCCACATTTTCTCTTCAGTGATCGAAGACATGATATGCATTTGGCAGACACACAGCAGAGGATACACAAAAACATTACAGGGTCCTGCATTGATAAAGGCTCCATGCATAATTCAAAATTTAAATTGCAGCCAGCTCTACAGCTGCCCTCCGCAACCTGGGCTTCAGCTGAAGCAGATATGTACAATTGAGGATGTGCAAAATGAAGGCAAAGGCTCAACATGTCAACAAAAGCGGTATCATATGTTATTTTACCCACAGATTAATGGCCTATATTTTCTGTGCACTGCATTGAATTGGGACCAAAAGCCACAGGGAAATACATACAACACTGAAGTTGTTTGTGAAGAGAGGACCACAAATGCTTTAGCAAGTTGTAATTTGCATGATCGTCCCTGCTTTGATAGTGCTATTTATAACCACTTCCCTATGTTTTAGACCTTCATTGCAAGCTAATATTTTTGATGTGACAGACACAAACATGCTTTCAAACAGTGAAGCCAGTTTGCTAGTGATTTACAGCAAACGCATTTGTCAAATGTGGTCCTTTCTGATCTTTTTTTTTTTTTTTTTTGCTTTGATTTCAGTTTTCTTTTCTACATCAAACTTTAAGCATCAGAAAATAAATGAGTTATGTAATAATTACTATGTCTGCTGGTGATGTGTCTTACGTGCCATGCTGGATGCCCAACCAATTGAGGTTAGGAGCCAAATTATGCCTTGTAGAGAGGCCCAGAGCTCTGTTGAAACCATACTGGATTTGATGCTCAAGATTTGGGTGCAATCCCAGATATTCACAGTCCCAACAATGTGTTTATCTTTCTAACATAATGGTGCCATTGACAAGCAATTATGTTGTTTTCCATTATCATTTAATCAACAATGTCAAATGTTTTCATCGTTGTAAAGATGAGGCAGAAGTGTGTTTCTGAGTTAAGAAGGGAAGGTCTGTCAAAGAGCAGTCTACTCCATCACTTTGGATTTGGTTCCCTTTAAATGCTTTCCCTGTATTCTCTGTAGCTCTATGCCTATTAGTTAAACTGATAATAGTGCTATTAACTCTGACAGCACAAGTTTTTGCCATTAGAAAGCCATGAGCTCAGTTCCAGATTATGTGCCCTCAAAATCCTACTGTGCACAATTAATCAGGGCTTGGTACCAGGGCAGAGGAAAACAGTAAGCACTAAATCATTGAATAAAAAACAAAACTGAGAGGCCTGCTGAAAATAAGGACCTCAGAGTCCTCAAGCCTCACTAAAAGGGCTGATAATTCTGCCACAGCACTATGGAATCTGAATCTGCACTCACAGAGCATCCTGCAGGTCTACATTCATGTTAACTTCTCTGTAAGGTTAGCCGGGGCATGAGAGAGATGGCGAAGCTGTTTGATAAAGTAATATCACTCAGAACAAGAATAAAGGATGAAGACAAAAACAAAATGAAGACTGGAAAGAATGTGGAAGTGTCAGATGGAAAGAGTGTCTCTTGTCCAGAGACAAGAAGTGCAAACAGGCAAGGAGGGAAGCAAGAGAATTTGAATGAGCCCGCGTTCAAGCATGCAAGCGCGTGCGGTTTGCTGTCTTTTCGATGCCTCAGCAGTTAGAATTCCTGCCTTCACCACATCCTCTTACTCCTCCTCAGCACCCCTACCCCTGATCAGCCAGCTGAAGGGTCTTCATTATCTCCTGCACATCTGCTTCTCCTCAGTGTTCACTGCCGTTATCGTATACACTCTCCTCCAGCACGGGCCCTTGGCTTCATCTGACAAAGGCCTTTCTGTTCCATCCTCCCTTTGCACAGACTTTAATCATGTCTTCTGCTGTTTGTTTCCCCCCAACCTACTGCCCCCTAATCAGATGGCAGACTCTTGCAGGATCAAGCCATGATTTACACTGAGGCGTTTCATCTTGACATGCTCGTTTGGCAAGGGCCCCGAGTCATGCATTTCTTCTGCCAGAAGACCTCAGAATCCCCACACATCAGTGATCAGGTATATGCTTACTTTAGATCAAAAGGAAATTGGTTGATTCAGCCTGCTAACTCCATACAATATACAACAGTATACATACAGTACATGTATTCAATCAAAATCTAATGCAAACCATGAGGCTGTACCATTTCCATTGCATGAAGGTAATGAGCTTTTCCAATGGAGAGATTATAACCTACAGGATACAACTTATTCCAGATTCTGGTCTATAAAAGCATCCTGTCACTTTTGCACAAGTTTGCAGTGATCCTGCATGTCTGCCATTCTGCTATTACATGCCAGGTTCTCACGGGTTTAACAGTGACAAGGAGGGAAACCCTCAGCCTACAGCCCCAGCAGAGAAAGACAAACTTGTGCTCCAGGACCAATTTTTCTCCACCTTTTATATTAATTCATTAAAATCCAGTATTTTCACTAAGATTGTTTCTGGAGTAAGCATATGAAATATTGAGGGTCCAATGGTCTGGTATTCAAATATGCTACAGTTGGTCTTTCGTAACTGTATCAACCACAGACATTGTGGCTCTACAATAACAAATTTAGTTGTGTAATGCCTGCAAAGTATATGCTTTGACTGTTGTGCTGAGCTGCAGATTTCCTGAAGATGACCAAGCCTAGCACCGCCCAGGGTAGGTTTAGCAAGGCTGGGTGCCATCTCACTGTTGCCCCCCTCCTCCCAAACCCTGACCTACAAGACCGAATGCAGCTTCTGGTGTGGTGCCCCTCCCTTCAGCCGCACTGGTTAGTGCTGGCTCAATGCCACTCTTGGCCTGGTTCCCATGTGGTGTAAATATGAAAAAACAGACTGAGAAAGAGCAGACAGTTCCAGTTGGGACACCTTCGTATAGGACCATGGGCAGAGGACATCAGGAAGGGGGGGGGGTGCACTGAGGAGAACAGGGGCTTTCTACTGTTGCAATGAATTTGAAGCTGAATTGAGGTTCAGTGGTCTACACCAACTTCCGCAAGAAGCAGCCTTATCAGGGGAAAAAAAAAAGAGAATTCTAGGAAAAACTAAAAATAAATGTTCATGTCATTGTTTCATGTCTTGTGTGAGTCATCTCCATGCCATCCGGATGTCTCTTTGGCGGGCATGCGATATAAAGGAATAAAGAGATTTTCCCACTGGAAGAGTACAAAAGGCCAGCTGGTGGACAAAAGCTGGGTCTTCACGTGCTGACCCGAGCTGTCAGGCTGCAGGGATTCTAATGGCGCAGCCCGAGCAGCAGCAGAACTGGGACGGCAGTCCACTAAATTAACACCCAGTGGAGATGTTTTGTGCACTGAAGCGGATCAGACTCCATTGTCATGGTGTGGGCTTCTAGCAATTTCCTTTCATTAATGGAGCGGTGTTTGTGTGTACGTCTGTGCGTGTGAGAAGGAGCGGTTTGGACAGCATCATTTCTCTCCTCTACAGAGGAAAAAGAAGCATGAGCCGGCTCCTTGTGTTCCTCCTTAAAGTCACCCTGACGTACATGTACTGGTTGTGACATTTCAGATCTTTTCAAAGATCATTTTCTCACATTGCTGCCTCTTCCAGCCTGGCAGCTCATCCCAGTTTCAAACGGCAGCGGCGAGGGGAAGGAGGGGTAGGACTCAGAGAGAGTCTCAGCATGATTATCGCGCCCGACCGCCACATTCAGACGAATATGTGAACATCTTCATCAGCGACTCGGGTGCTTTGAACCCAGAGAACACGCCGGATCCTCTTTAATCAGCTTCTGAAGCTCCCGTTTTCAGCCTAATACATGTTTCATGGGAACTGCTGCCTGGGAGTGGACCAGGCTGGTGGGCGAGGGGGGGGGGCGGGTGTAGGGCGGGCTGGGTGAAAAAGTCAAAGCTCGTCTAGCAGAAAACTTTCTCGCTCAGTCCTGATCCATCTCTGCGTGCGAGTTGCTCCTCTGTGAAGAGGTGTGAAGTTAGTCAACCTCTTCACTGATGGGCATGTCCTTTGGCAACTTGGGTTTAACACACAGGCAAAATACAACATACAACATTAGAAATTCCTAATGCACACACCTGGTAGTAATGCATGGTTGTGAGCAGGTGGAGACTCATTAAGGTTAGGTCTTCTGCTGATGATTGTGAGATTAACTGTTGAGACTGTCAAGTATATTCATGCATCCTTATGGCATGGATTCATCATGTCCTGAATAAGTGGTCATCTTAAAAGGTTACATGTGCGGTGATACCTTTTCAGATATATAGTACTATATGATAGTGCATGACACTAGTTAAATATACAATTTGAAGAGAACTACTCATCTTAAAAACAGTTCTAAAAGCCTGTGATGAAAATAACCTTCAGAGGACTAGAGAGCAATGAAAGAAGGGTTCAGTTACCACAAATCTTGAAAGCCATGACGCCTTGTAATCTCTCCTCCTTATGAAATGAAACAAAGCCACCAATAATATCCAGCAAGTACAATGTATATATTTGTACATTAGGTTAGTTACTGACCATCCCTGCTCATCTTCCCTCTGCTTTTTGATCTGATTAATCCTGGAGATGTCTTTACATTTTTCTCCCATGAGTTTTGGTAAAGCACTACTGGTCCACGGGGTTAGTTACAAGGATTCAAAGATGAAAACCGCACACAGATACACAGTTTAATGAAAGAATGAAACGCACCAATCAAGGCCTGGAAATTAGATGGTTCTATTTACCAATGTACCAAAGTAGACTATTTACCAAGTATAGCTTTGAGATTTTCTTAAAAGTTTCCACATACTCCATCTTGAAAATGTTCTGTGATATATTTATCAGTTGAACGGGGGATTGCCCAGGAGATCTCATCCACAGTTCAGTGTCGAGCTCAGTGTCGTCCATGTCTTCCCCGAGCAATATGCGCCACAGACTCACTCAAAGTACACTCCCTTGTACGAGGCTCCTCGCTGATGAGACTCTCTGACTATTAGCTGCCTGTGACCCCGTGCATATTGCAACCAAAAGTAACCCACACTGCAGCATGTACTGTAAGTTGCAGAGACCCAGCTGGATGGGCTGCTTTAGGGTATTCCTCCTCAGAGATGAAAATCAGCCAGTGCATCATGTATTTCTTGGATTGACCATCCAATAAAGTAAAAGAGCAATAAAAGAGCAACCATCACTTCAAAAAAGATTTAACACAAACATTATGTAGCTGAAGCATTTATCAGTCAATATCACAGATATAATCAGCCAATTATGTCTTTAGCACAAATCAGAACCAAACCTAATGCAGCGGTGACCAACTGAAAATATGCTGTGAGGGGCACATTTATTAAAATGTTGCCGTTTCTCAGAAGGGCATGACTGGGTTTCTTCTCCTGCTCTTGTATTTCCTGAAACATCAGAGTGGCATGTGACCCTGCTGTCACATCAGCTTCAGAACAGATGACTATTCCAGTGTCTGTTATAAGTGAATTCTTAACCTTGCTTTATGTGTCTGTATCTAGAGTAACGAAGAAAGAATGTCACATGTACCTTAACACAAGGAAAACTGCTTTTCTGTATCTCAGAAGCCATTTTATGACTCAGTTTGTTTCATGTTCCCAATATTTTTTTACACACAAGAGATGAGAAAGATCAGGAGCTTCATGCTCTCTTCCCTCATTGGCCTTGAGCAGTGGAGACTTTTCTGAGTTCTGGGGGGTAAAGGAGTCGAATACACAAGAGTGCAGAACTTCACCCCTTTACCTTCATTTAAGTTTTTCCTTTTAGTTGAAATTGAGGGGAAAAAGTCACACAGAGGTTACGGGCAGAACAAGTTGATTTGCTGCCCTCCATCACCTCCCCTTCATTAGAACAGGACACAAGACACAACTGGAGTGCTGCATATGAGTATGAGGGCTTAAAGCTTAAGGGTCCAAAGACAGAATTTGATTCACTACGAAATAAAACCATAGACACAGGCAAACTTATTCAGTCATTCATGAATTTTTGCAAAATTTCTTAAGGGAAGGGAATTACTTAAATGCTGTTTTAAAATTACATGAACAAAAATATATGATGAAAGCTGGAAGGCTGAGTTGTCAGTGCAGCCCTTTGTACTGTATAATTCACTAACTCAAAGGGGAAAGGAGGAACTGAAGGCATTCGCCGCTCGGAGGCTCTGACGAATTTCAGCTCAGTTAGGCGCATCAACAGGATCTCGCTGAAACTTTGCTTTCATTCAGTGCAAAGACCATCAGCTCATAAAAAAGCACAGCGTTTTGGTGCTGATTTAGAATGACATCACTTCCTGCATTAAGAGGGGGGATTAAAGTCCCATGGGGCCTCTTGTATTTTACAGCTTTGTTTCAATTACCACTCGCTTTCCATTTAAAGAAAAGTTTTAGAGAGCCCTACAAAGACTTTGCATGGCTGAGCCTTTTTTCTGAAGGAAAACTGGGATGTTAACTACTCATTTCAGGATGCTTGAACCACTGACTACTGCACATATAGGGATTCTTACTCAATTGCAAAGATCTGTGTTGTGGAGGCAGGTGGGTTGGTATACATGTGTATTTGTGTGTGTGTGACAGAGAAAGAGAGTGAGGGAAAGAGTCAAAGAGGAGAACATGACAGAAATGAGAAAGTCTGCCCCTATTCGCGTACAGCTCATGAACTGTAAACATACTCATTCTCTTCCAAAATCACTCATTAGCTGAACACAGAACTGTAGAATATGGCACATTTGAAAATTAGGAGAGGTTTTCTGTGCTCTCAAAGCACAATGTCAAATCATGGCCAGTGCTAATGTGATTCATGGAATAAGGCTAGCTTGATGACTGAATGACTCATTTTTGCATTGTTGCATTTTGTAGGACTTGAAGGACTTGTGTGACTGAGTTCTTCAGGATTGCATTGCCGTATATAAAGACTTTTAAGTCTGAATACAATGGGGCAGATGGCACTCAACATAATTCCTTTGATGTATAACTGTGGCACGCTAGGAGGGATGACTAATGCTCTTTGCTGTCCTTTCCATGGTCCACCCTTATGAATCTTCACCAGATGTTTCTAGCATCCGAACAACAACGTTAAGATGGTACAAAACAACTTCAAACCAGCTTGAACTGGAAGTTTTTTAAAGGACAAACAAGGAAACGTGTTTTCCGTTTTCCCACTTGGCAACCTCAATCACATCTAGGCCAGGGGTGCCCAAATTCTTTCCTATGACGGGCTAAAAATTTATCTGGATGGAGGGCCGCGGGCCAAAAATAAATGTTGATGTTATGTGAAATTACATTACATTAAAATGTATTATATTTTATAGAAAATTAACATTCTAAATTCTAAATTAACATTCTAATAAAAAATAAAAAAAAATAAAAATTCAAAATAATAAAAATACTACTCTTTAATCTGCTTAACAGTAATTTTATTAATTTGCAGAGATGATTGTCAAAAACATACATACCTACCCTCAAAAACATCCATATGCTTCTTTTTGGGAGCATAAACATATTTAAAAGGAAAGACACCTTTCTGACAGAAAGTGCATGTAACTCAAGGTCCTTTAGAAATTAAGCTGAAAACAGCTGTAAATTATTTCACATTAAATAATATAATAAAATATAATACAGAAATGGCTACTAATACCCCCACGTTTTTATGGTTTTGCCTCCCTTTTCTTCTATTAACCAAAAGGAGAAAAGACCCGCCAGGTTTGTGGTATCTTTCCCCCGCAAAGAGAAAGAAAGATTCCCGCATAACTGCCTCATAATATGTATAATTATAATAGTTGTTACGCAAGTAAGAATAATTTTACATGTGTGGATACCCACCGGAGACAGATTGCTAGGCATTCCGGTTGATACTAATACTATGTACCCAAACTGACCGCCTGTGGGACTTCCAGCGAAGGTAAAGCACAGCCACAGCACTGACTCTCTGTGGCTCATGATCACAAGAAATGACAAACTGCTTGTGTGGGGTATTCATATATGCTAATTAACTAGCTAGCTAGCAATGCAAGATAACTTAGCTGTCTTCTGTTGTGTCTAGCACAGTGTTTCTCAACCCTACTCCTGGCAGCACCCTGTCCTGCATGTCTTCTATCTATCCTTGCTCTACCTACCTGACTGAACTCATCAGTGGCACATTTTATTAGCTGAGCACACCTGATTTAATCAAGCAGCAAAGATAGATAGAAGATATGCAGGACAGGGTGCCGTCAGGAGTAGGGTTGAGAAACACTGGTCTAGCAAACTTGCTAGCAGCATTGATGTAATCAAAAATGCTTGCTGTGACGTGGCGCAAAATTTGCTTGTTCATTTTTCAGGCAAGTGATCAAACCCGAAGCGAAATTTCGCTTCGCGTTCGGGTAAAATACAGCTTAACAGCACTGTCCTGTACATCGCCGTAAAACTCAGATTATGTACTTTTTAGCTGCACAAAACTTACGTTTCATAGTCATTACGTTTAGAATTTTACAGCACTTTCAAAATAAGAGGAGAATAAGCATGAGCTTCTCAAATGCCATGGCGGGAAAAAACAAAGGGAGTGCGGGCCAAATGTGGCCCTGATCTAGACCATGCTCTAAAACTATTTGGAGACCTCCCCGTGACGTGGACTGCCAGAGGCGTCCATCAGCACAAATCCAGCATGCCCCATTGACAATGCCCCCTTTCCTCCTTCTTGTAGCTCAGGTCCGAAAAAACGTCACAGCCTATTTGACTTTCCGAGCCACAGTCTCCGGGCTTTCTCCTGCTGTCTGCAATGTGATGACATCTCCGCATGGGAAATGCAAAGAGAAAGCACTCTGGAATCGTACACTGGTCACCTGGAGATCTGTTGGCGGAGTGTACACTACCTGTAATTAATCTGTCAGTGAAGGCTTTTGTCTTGGAAAAGCACGGGGAGCAAGCCCATTCAAGTCCTCTCTGCACAAGGACTAAAAATAACCAAGGGATACAATGTGCAGCCTTTTGAGCATTTATTTTTTTAATTTTCTTGTAATAGTGGACTTTCTGTATGCTCTATCAGAGTTTTTCTTAAGATAGCCTGTGACCTCTGTATATTTTTCCCAGCTGAAATTTACTGAGCTCTATTTCAACTTGTACTTGTATTTTGTATCGTTCCTGCTCATTGTCAGCTCTCGCCAGGAGTAGAGTAGACTATGAAGCTGAACCCAGTGGACCATACCGGGATTAACATACAGGGCTCTTGCACAATCCATCGACTCTTTTAGAGAGCTAAAAAACCACAAGACACAGAGAGATTAACGAGTTTCTAAGGCTCGTAGACAGCACTGAAGTAAAACCAATGGTTTTCTTTTGCTGGATGCAGGGAGGGGGGTGGGGATTTTACATCAGAATTTTACCTGTCAATTCACATGAAGTCTCCCCGGACCTTAACAGCCACAGGCAGAGAAGTCTGACGTTCACAGTTCTCTGTTTTGGCCAAAAGCAGTTCAAACAACTTCTTGTCCATTTATTTCTGTTCCTTCCATTTCCCTTGGTTCAAAGCTTCCTTGTCTGTCTTCATTATTAGGATACTGTGCACTCATGCCTCTTGGGGGAGAGTTCCCTTGTCTCTCTCCAGCAGCAGGAGAGGAGAGATCTGTGTGAGAGATTTGTGTGAAGTGTAACACCCCATGTCCAATGATAGTTGTCACAGATATTTGGACATTATAAAAGTGTTTAGTTTTCCTGTGTGTAGGGAATCAGTCATGTGACAATAGACATATTATGCAAATATTCAATGTAATATGTTTACCCACATTGTGTTCATTTAGACAGTAGGATGCTTGATGCTTGATGTCACAGAATTTGCACAGTGGTGTGCGTGTGTGTGTGAATAGGACCATAGTCTGTGCAGCCTATGCATGTGTCTGTGTCTTTGGAAAATGTATACCCCACTAACCTGAGAGGTAGCAGCAAGAAGCTCATTCAATGAGGTTAGCTATGAATTTTACCCAGTCCACAGGAAAAGAAAGCATGTGGGTTCATGTGTGTCATGGGGTTTTATCATTACATGACATAATATCTCTGGATTCTGTCAATTGGTTTATTTCTGTCTTCTATGTTGTTTTGTGCATGGGCTCCCCTAGAAATATTCTCACGGTACTGCCACCAAAATCACCATTTGCCTGAATATGTACTTTCAGTCACCTCTCAGGCTTGAAAGGTGGGTTGACAAAATGTGCAAAATAAAAAATCTCTGACTTACCTTACCTAAAGAAAAATCTGTCTCCTTGTAATACGTTCGGTACAGGTGAGACATCCTTTGCATCATTTTCCAAGATTTTGCGTGGCAGATTAAAAATGATGGCAGAAATTTATGGAAAATGTAACCACGTCTTTTCTTAGAAACCCTGACTCACACCCCAAGCTGAGGAGAGATGCTGACACAGTGAGGTCAACCGTAAGACGGCATTGTACAGGCCACTGAGAAAGTCAATCACTTTAAATCCAGGTGCAGCTCTTATGAAAGCACCCAACATGACTAACACAAGAAGTATCTCTTCACTGGGTTTTTAGGAAGCAACAGGCATTGTCACAATGATGATTATGCTTCAAGAACTTTGTAATTTTTCATTTTTTTTGCTCTAGGGCTTTGCCTTTCACCTGAGACCTAGCAGATCCTGGTGCAGTGCCTACCCTAGCAATATGACATGGGCCGCTAAATCAATAGTAATTGTTTTTTGTCAGTACTTCGGCCCCCTAGCTGTTGTTTTGGTGTTCTCCCCATCTGTCAAAAGTGGTCCATGTGCTTTTGTTTACTGTTTTCCTTGTCTTCCAGCCCTGCCTCGCTCTCCACCCTTTCCCCGCCCACCTGATTACCTGATCACCTCCACCTGCCTGCCTGCCCACCTGCATCCCATCTCCTCGTCGCTCCAGCCCTATATCTACCCTGCTTGTCTCTGTCTTGTTGCTAGTTCGTTGCAGTGTTTTGTGCCTGTTTCGGTCCTGCCTGTGTTTTCTGCTTGGAGTTTCCTGTGCCTACTTTGCCTGTTCCTCTACTTTGTCTCTGCCTGCACCTTGCCCTGATTGCCTGATCTGCCTGCCTACCTGGTTTGACCCAGCCGGTTCCTGTTACTGATCCCTGTTTGCCTTCGGACTGCCTGCCTGGTTTTGACCCTGCCTGTTCCTGTTACTGATCCCTGTTTGCCTATGGACCGCCTGCCTGGTTTTGACCCTGCCTGTTCTGCCACTGTGTTCTTGTCCAGCGATTCTAATTAAAGCCGCCTGGAACCTAAAGAACTCGTGGTCTGCGTCCGAGTCCGTGCCTGAGCCCTGACAGTTTTTAGTTTAAAAAAACTATGAGAGATGTGGAAAAGGCATGATTCAATTAACACTGTGTTAAACTGGGTTTTAAAATGTAAAACATAACCAATAACACACATCATATATTCCAATTTCAGGAAACAGGGTACACGTTTGTGCCAGCTGTAATTCAGAGAACGTGTGCATGGACTGAGCACAGCATGAGGTTTGGTCAGGAAGACCATTCTGTGTTGAATGTGCCAGTAGGTAGGGTATGGAAACCCAAGTATCCAAGTAATGACTCTGTCAAGAACTTGCTATTGTTATTGTCCACTGTTTTCAGAGTGTCCTCGTGCCATGGCACTACAGTAAAACTGGTAGTGTGAAAAGGATGGCAACTCACTGTTAAATCATACTGGGTCTGCACAGCCAGTACAGCCAGAGGAATTCCCTGGGGTACTGCAGTCACTGCAGAGAATGAGCTTTATTGAACACTTAACTGTAATTCTATCCACATGAAACAGTAGCACTATTCTTTAACAGCCGAACAACCTCCCTTCACATTCACTCAATAGCCAATCCAATTGGTTTCTGTCAAACGTTTGTTTTAATAAGATTTTCTGACTGATGTGACTTGCCGAAAAAAACTAGGATGGATACTCTGCAGTACATATACTCTCTCACTGCCACACCAGTTCAACCCTGACTGAATTTTCACAGCTGGCTTTATCATCAGGGGGAAGATGGAAATATCTTTTGTGGCTGCAGGCCTTCAAATAGAGGTTGAGAGGGTGGATGTTCTTATTGGATATGAATGTCATCATACCAGGCTCTATAAATCAAGGACACTGTGATGCCAGCTCAAGAGCCTTCTCTTACACCTGTGCAATCTCTTTGAAAGGCAGGACATCTGTATGAGAAGCAAAAGAAACTTTAAATGAAAAATGCATTGCTCCTGAGTAGCTCTGTGGTTAAGGCACTTACCTTGAGCACAAGCTAAGATATGTGGCTTGGTCTTAATCACAGGTTCTGATTCAATTACAACTGTGTCATCAGCCTACGGTGACTGGGAGCCCACAGCAGTGGAACTAACTAGCTTTGTTTGGGGTTCCCCCCATTTCACTGCTCATAGGCACCCTGCAACTCTTCAGGCAACTGCAAGTTGTTGGGATGATGTCAGTGGAGGATCTGAAACAGTGGAACTGCTTTTGAATGGAGCATGGCGGCTGATAGAATGGGTGGGCTCTGAGCTGGTGCTATGCTGCAGCAATACACTGCAGCAAGATACCAGCTATGAGGTACATGCTTGCTGGGATGTATTTCACAGATGTCCTTTGAGACATTCTATGTTACAAATGTTTTGCAGGCATCACACAGTCAGCACAGTCACAGTTGCAAAACAAGATGTGTAAATTGATCTTAATTTACATCACAGAAACCACATCAATAGCGCTTGTTACTTGAAATATTGTATGCTAACTTTCATAATTTAGAAATACTGTAAGTGAGGTCTTAGAGGTCTCCTTTTACAACACAAAACCATCCAGTTATGAGGTGCTAAAAGTATTTCAATGAAAACTCCCAAAAAGGGAAAAAAGATCAACCTTCAGTACCTCACTCCTGTATACACTGTGTATAAGTCAAATAGGTGCCCAAATTGCAGGTGTGTCAGTCACAGAAAAATCAAACTTTCAACGTTAAACACTGTCAAGGAGAACAGTGTTGAAAATCATGACGGCAAGCACCAAACAAGGAAAAACTGTGCCAGAAAAGAGGAACAGTTGTGGCAAGTCAAAGTCCCTAGATAAAACTATAGAAAACTTGACAGGTTAGTTGCTAAAAACCACAAATTGTGTTCAAAAATTACCACAGAACTTAATCTACACCTCTGTAACAAGAACCAACACCTCTGTTGTAGTCTCAACAAAAACTGTACACTGTGAGCTACAGAAAGCTGACATGTACAATAAGACTACAATAAGACTTTGGAAACCACTTGTAACAAAGGCCAATTTGCAACAACGCATAATCTGGTGTAATGAGCACAATACCTGGAGTGGAAGAAAATAATACGGTTTTATGAGTTGTCTTTTAGTCTTTTTCATACACCTGTATGGGTTTATGTTTGGACAAAGCCAAAGTAAGCCTCCAACCCACACTGTCTGTTCCCAGCTGTTGAACACGGTGGTGGATCTGTTATGGTATGGGTTTTCATCTTGCAGTAGTCATTGAGTCCTGCCATTTACTCTGTACTGTGGTGTAATGGTAAGGAGCAGGGCTCATAGCCAAAAAGTTGCTGGTTCAATTCCCCATAAATTGTAACCTATTCCCCACAAAACTGTAACTTATGCAAGCTGGTCTGGATAAGAATGTCTGCTAAATAACTGCAATGTACTCGGCTTGGTAGAATTATGGTCTATGAGTACGAAGTTTTCAAAATATTCCCATATTACAACACGGTAACAGCCTGTACACACTGCTAAACAGTGGGTCATGAACTCCAGAATGACGTCAAAGACCTTCCATGGCCTCCTCAACCAGATCCAACCATAACTGAACCTTTATAGGAGGTTTTGGAACATGCAGAGAAGCCCTACACCTCCTTCATCTCTGAACAAATACTTTCCATCTTGAAGCATTCCAATAGCCCATTAGAAACAGTCCAAAACTTTAGAACTTAAAACTTTATAACAAAACCGTATAACATTCGAAGAGGGACTGAAGCTGTTATGAAGGAAGAGGGTGGGCCTTTATTAGTAATAAATAAATGATATTCATATTTTGTTTGGTCTTTCCATTATTTTGGCTACCCCCTGCAGGTTTCCATCATGCCTTTGCAAGACAAGAAAGTAAATTCCTGAGATAACCACATGGTATAAAATATTTATAAATTACAATGCATGCCTTAACACTGCTATGTGTTCCAACAATGCATTTCATAAGAATACTTGCACAGCGTACACCTCCACCGTGGTTTATATAAAGGGCACTCAGGAAGACAAAGAACATATACTAACCTGCTTTTGTACTTTCCATCACGCTTTCATAGAAAATCTTTCGCTTCTTGTCTTTGTAATTCTGAGTGCATTTCTGCAGTATTCTAACATTGGGTGCATCAAATCTTGTAACAACTGACTTTTCTCCTCACATTTCTTCTCAGCACTGTCAAGAGTTCTGAAATGTGTTTTAAATCCTTAATCATGGTATGTTGTTAGGGAAACAGCATTGGAAGACTTTCATCTCTTTCTAGGGAAGCTGGAAGTATAATTACAGAAATTATGATTTCTCATAATTACAGTGTGGTGTAGTGGTAAGGAGCAGGGCTAGTGGCCCAAAGATTGCCGATTCAATTTCCAAGAAGGCCACTCCTGTTATTGGAAAAGGTGTTTAAAACAAAGTGCCTCAGTAAATATCCAGCTGTATGAACAAGCAACATGTAAAAGAAGACTAAGTAATATAAGTTGTTCTAGATATGAGAATCTGCTAAACACTGGTAATGTAGTGTAGCAACTGTGCAAGCTAACCATTGACTGATAGATCCTCTGCTTATGGTACCTGTTGTCACATCAGATGGCATCAGTAGAGGGCACAGGTGAAAGAGACATAGTTGAGCCATTTTGGATTTTTTACTGGCTCCCACTGAAAAGGTTCTTGAAAGGTCTTTGCAAACTGACACTAGTTTATCACCATCATTGAGACCTGAAAGTCAGATATCACTTGCAAGGATGGGAGGTGTTCTTTGTTAAATGCACTATATACTGCTTTGCTCAGATATGGGCTCAGGGACAAAAACAGGCCTATCAGCTTCTTTACAGCAACATGTTACATTATATTACATACATTTAGCAGACCCTGTTATCCACAGCAACTTCGAGCACAGGAGAACAGAAGTGAACAGAAGAGAGCATTTATGTTAAATGAGCAACAGTGTCAGACCAGGCTAACAACAATCCCAGACCAGTGAGTGTGAATGTAGCGAAGGGCGAGAGCAGTCACTCCACCCGGCCACGAACCCAGGTCTATGGGGTACCAAACATGTGACTTTAACCACGACACCAAAGAGCCAGGCTCGTTGGTATGGCAGTCAGAGAGCATACTCAACCGTAGTGACAGCACTCTGTCACACTGCCCTCCCCTTCTGGAAGTGCGCCCGTGCGCTTCACACACCAAGGCGTCCCTCGCGCATCCCCCACCATACTTCTCCCATCCCAGGGTGCCCCACTCACTCGTGCTTCACCCATCTTTGGGGTCCCTCACACCCTGCTTCACCCATTTCTGGGGTCCCTCACACTGGGGTCAACCTAAACTGGGGTCCCTCATACGGCTCACGCACCGGGCACACCTCCGATGGCCTCGCAGCCAGCCATCCCACCTCCAACACCATTTGTAGTGAAGGGCAAGAGCAGTCACCCCACCCGGCCTCAAACCCAGGTGTACGGGGTACCAAACATGCGACTTTGAACACAACGCCAAAGAGCCAGGCTTGTTGGTAGTCAGAGCGCATACTCAACCGCAGTGACAGCACTCTGTCACAGCGAACATAAGACCATTCAAGCACTACCACAAGTTAACTTGTGCTAACCTGAAACTAGACAGCCTAGAAACTAAGGGAAGTCAAGTCCATACATTACCATACATCACACAGTCACTAGATCAAAGTATCCATGACATATCACAATACCACATGTAAAATAAGCAGCAAGTAATACAAGTAGCAGGTGTTAGGGGGTGGGATTGAAGTGGAACTGAGATGCAGTCTGAAGAGTGGTTCTGCTGTCCTGACCCCATTGGGAAGGGAGAGTCAATCGCCCCAAGGTTGCAGAGCACAGTGATCTGGCTGGCACGTTCAGTTTGAACATGATACAAATAAGTTGTGGTGGAAAACCTAACTGTTCTATAAAAGCTTACCTCCTCAACTATAATTGAAACTGAGTCATACATAATACTGCCTGGGCTGAATAACAGACTGGATGGGTGATGCAACTGCCAAATTTTGCCTGCACAAGAGAATAACTACATCCACATTGGGGTTTTTTGAACTATTCTCAAAGTTTCGGGTTGTCCATCTTCTCAAATTGTGTGTTGGCTGCAGCTAAAGTCTCCACTAATTCAAACATTCTCCTCATGTTAAACTGCTTCCAGTTGTTCTTTTAAATGTTGTAGTCTTTTTGTCTTTTTATGGGGAAGCCATTCTTCTATGCACAGTATATCCCCACTTTTCTGTTTTTTTTTTTTTTTGTCACTGTGTATTAAGTATCTTTGGACTGGTTCTTATATTCTGATTGTTCTGGGCTATAAAATAACCCTTGTGGCCCTATGGTCTTTAGGGGAAAAAAACTTCTGATCTGTGATTCATCAAGCATGGCCTCAACCATGTTGTACTATTGCTCTGATACATATTCATAAGGACCTGTGGCACTGTGTTCTCTATAAAGATACCCTGTGGATTTTTCCTCCCTGGCAAGGCAGAATGGCCTGTTCTCGATGCTCACATACAACAACGTCCAATTAATGCTGCTGCTGCTTCAGGAGCCAGGGGGCAGAGAAGCAAAGGTGAGTGTGGCGTTAATGTAACGTCAGGACATTATAACCAAAAACAAAAATAAAGCTGGTATCTTTCCATGTTGAGGAAGACTGGTTAATATTGTGGGCTTGCATTGACAAGTACAGTTGCAAACCTCAGTCCCTGTATAAAGGCTGTACCAACTCTGTGGCATTGTAGAAAGGGAGGGGGAAATTGCAGTCAGTTGTGTGAATGCTGCTTGGTTCTATGCCAGTATTTGCAAATTCCCAGTAAAAGCTTACATTTGTTGTGCTTTCTCTCGGTAGGTGAACACCAAGGGGGATGTAATTCAAATATCCTGTTTTTATTTAGGAGAAGAAATCATGTCCTCAGTGCTCTGTTTACAACAACTGTTTGTAGTATTTCCAGCTTCAAAAGTAACAGTTGTAAATATAGTTTTCTAAAGAGTTTACACATTTCTGTCTAAACACAAGGAAGAGTTTTGTCTCAGAAGACTTGATTGTTACTTGCCTGTGTACACTACAAATAAAATGTAATAATAAATAAAATATTAAATTTACACAGATTTAAAAAAGTACGAAAGTTGATTGCTTGTGAATGGCTACAAACCTCGAAAGAACTTATCATCTTCTGATAAGACAATTATAATACATGTACTTACCAATACAGAAAAAATGCATGCACTTTCAATTGGTCTCAAATTACAATTGTGCATTTTGACCTTAGACATTTCTTAAACAGGATGAAACCATTTTCATGTCTGCATATGGAAAAGATTATGAAGGTAAAAAAAAACTGAACAAAGTAAAGTACTGCCATATCCCAAATACCATAATAACACCAATAACAGAAATAACACAACTAACACCAATCACAGCTTCTGTTTTGGTACAGAAATTGGAAAATACAGCTCAGAGTTTTGGGTCTGGTCACAAACCCAAGTTTGCCACAGAGATACCGGCATCCTGACAAAGGAGCAGTGTATAATTCCCAATGGGCAGCCTTCTGAGTGACTTTACTTTTAATGGTCATTCTGAGACATACAACATGAATTACTGTTATCTAACAAACAGAATAACTACTTCCTCGATGAACAGAGCATAGAAGTCAAGGACCCAGTTACCAGATATTAGTTGACAGGAGAAAAAGATTTCAAGAGTTTCAAGAGTTTTTTCTCTTTATTTTTGACATATTTTCTATGATGACAACTATTAAGAGTCATGCTAAAAATGATTATAAAACAGTCCCAATCCATTGCTCCTACTGGTCAATCTACATTCCAGCCTCATCAGTATTCCCTGATATAGCACAGTTAAATAGAATTTTCACACATTGATTTAATATCATTGCACATTGAGTGCCTGCTGCAAAGGCTAAAATTACCTAGCTACTTAGAAGTACAGGAAGTAATAGGAGAGACCAAATTTAACACGTTTTATTGATTACATGATACATCATTTGCATAGTGCCTAAAAACACCCATAGCCATGCAAATATCCATGAACAGTCATAGACTAGCTAGCTATCGAGCGACTAAATGCAAGCTAGGTCACAAGCCAGGAAAATAATGGAGACAAGTGGATACAAGGCAGAGCCTTCACTACAACGTTATGGGCAATCACCACTCAAGAGCAGGAAACAGCAGAGGAACATCTTGTCTGTCTGAAACTGATGTGTTCACCCTCTGTTGCATAAACAGAGACCAACTTCCTGGACACTTCTATCAGTAACTTATCTGGAGTAAGCCAGCATTGGAACTATACTCTGTATTGTTTACATGAAATATACAATGACATTTCAAAAGTCTGCTTGTTGAGTAGCTTGTTCAGTAGCTAGCCTGAGAATCCAGTAACACCATTAAATATTGTTAGCAAAATTACTATAGCAACATTATTGTAACAAGCCTGGTAACTACTTTCATTGGCAGAATGATGTTTTTTGTAATCAATAAAACTTGTGAACTTGATAAATTGGTCTCTCCTAACACCTAATGTAGCAAAATAGCTGACCTTAAGTTTGGCCAACTATGGATCCATTTTATATATGTATATATTTTTTTTCTCTTGTAGTATGGGCTCTCACGCCATAACACTTTTACTTTTACTGTTACTGTACACAAGTACTGAACACATAAATGACAATGCCTCTAGCTGTGCATATGTTCATGACAAACCTCACCCACCTGTGTCTTATTGATCCTGTGCCAAATATGTTTAGAACAATGGTAGGGTACCACAGAGTCATTGCTACCAATTTGAAAATTTAGGTCAGAGCAACTTTTTAACTGCTTGATTCATGGACATAATGAAGCAGCAGTATATCACAGATGTTTCCCTGACCAGGAGTCACTGAAAACCATGGACACAAAGAGAACCAGAATCCCAGAGTCTTTGCCTTGGAATTGAAAAAAGATGGGCAAAGTGGTAAAAACGTGGGTAAGGGGAAAACCCCTACTGTTGAGGGGCAGACTGTGAGTCCACCCTAGTCACACACATTCAGTCTGAGTCTCACAAAGGCCGCACGTACAGCCAATACGGCATTCTCGCCAGGGCCTGTTAGTTTAAATAAAGGGGTTTATTTTGGGAAATGCCTGGCAATAAATTGTTTTGCACACTCGTTAATGAGGCAGCTTCTCGCAATCAACAGTGCAAAACAATCTACAAAGCTCCCCAGCCACCCACCCACCCCCACCGCCTGCCCACTGACCCGCGTGAAGCAGCACAAAGGGAGTCTATTAGAGTCACTGTTACACAGCGCTAAGGTACCGTTAAATGTTGCACTCAGTGATGATCACTATGCCCTTGCCACCTTTTTTTCTTTTTTACTGGTGTTATTTTTACTTTCACACAATTAGCAATTTGTTTTTACAATTGATTAAAGAAGAAATGGGAGGAGGGGGCAGATGGCTGAAGACATTATGTAATTCAATGGCTCTCCCACTATTGTTTGCTGGCCGGCTCCTCTCCCTGGCAGCCATTTTAAGTGACTCTTTTTAAATCTGAAGCCCTCTTATTACATAATGTTTACAAATGTATTCTTTGCGGCAGCTAATGGCCAACTTTCCCTTTTTTGTTTGCTGGAATTCCATCACTGGTTTTCCCTTAAAAGACAATGGACCTGCTCCATGGAAGAACACGTTTTCACTGCCATTCACCAAGCATCTATTCAGGCTCTCTTACTTGTAAGACAAAGAAGACACCAATTACAGTGGATCAGCTCACAAATGTACACAGACATTTTTTTCTTTTCTTTCATATGTTTGATAAACAAGTTTGAAAACTAAAAAGAAAGGAAGCTGTCTGTATGATGAATAGGGATGAACTTTGGGTGCACTGACAACGACCCCCACCACTGGACTTTTAATCTTTTGAAAGAATATCACAAAAGAGGCTGGCAATGATGTGAGAGTTCAGAGCTGTACTTATTGAGGCAGAGGTCAGACAGGGCTCTGAAATGGAAATCAGTGGTTGTCGTGGTTTTCTTCTCCTTCAGATAATTATAATCACCCTTGATTGTGCTAAGATGAATACAACAATGTGCAAGACACAGAATAGTAAACAATAGATCAAAGCCTTCAAAGTGTACCATGGATTGTTTAGGAAACTCTTCCAGAGATGTGCTGATATTGAATGCATCCAATATATGTTGGAGGATCATTTAGAATTCATGAAATATCAGACCCACAAACCAAGACCGAAATCTATCCCTCTAGTATCTGCAGGAAGACCAAGACATCTGACATCTCTTTCTTTCTCTCTCCCTCTCTCTCTCTCTATTATATATACACACACACACACACACACACACACACACACACACACACACACACACACACACACACACACACAAGGGATGGTATGCAGCGATTGCCCCGATTAAAAAAGTGTGCAGCGGATACAGTTTGGGATGAACTCGGGATGCACTGTTTCTAACATCTTTGCATCGGTAAAATCCGATTTATTTATATATAATTATTAGTAGAGGCCCTATGCCTTTATTATTTAGAAATGTGACCAATAATTTGTGACCAATAATTTTACATTTACATTGATTCCTCCTCTCTAAACTGTTTCTCAAGCACGCTCTCTCATCTCCACTGCTGTCAGTGGCCAATTCTCGTCAAGTCTCTCGGCCAAGTCTCACGCAAGTTGGAGGCGTGTCCGGGCGAGTCACAGATTGTTGCTACAAATCAAATGTTTGGCGACACTTCGGATTTTTCAAGAGAGACAGACAATTTGACAAGGCACATGCAATTTGCAAAATATGCCGTGCCGCTATAAAGAAAAGAAACAGCATAAATGAGATGCTTACTGAGTTGCAGTACTAAAGAAACAAATATGTGAAGTAAAAATGGCACTTTTTTAGTTGATTTATGATTTGCTGTCTGCTTAAAAAGAACCAAAGAAATAAAATCAAACTATCTGTACCATAGTGAATTGCATAGCATCATATTCTTTTGCATCGCACTGTAACGCGTTGAATGGCATTGTGTTGAATCAAATCGTGTCGAATCGCACTGCATCGCAATAGGGGTGAATCGTACTGTATCGCATTAGTAGTTGCTTCATATGTATCTTTAATGTATCGGATCGTTGGCAATGCATCAAGATGTGTATCGCACCGGCCTCAGTGATGGAGATGCACATCCCTAATACACACAAAGACACACACACTTTTATATGGGTTGCAAATAGAAGACAATTCAAAAAGGTTGTAAATACATGGAGCGTCTTCATGCAATGGAAAGCTTTTATTATGCAGCATTATTAATTATTTTATTTGGCATGTCTGAACCATTTATTTCCAGTTTCCCTTTCTTTTGCTGTTTTATTTTTCTCCAGTCAGCACGGAACACATCCGGAACGCTTGTCAGCCCATAGGGAGCACGCAAGCGAAGGACGCAGAACTTTTTAGTGTGTTTATGGGCCACTTTGAACTAAACCAACCATTCTGTGGTTAGACCAACCACCTGAAAAAAATCTCTTTTGGGAATTACTCAGGATCCACTCGTTATAATAGACATGCCATGAGGAACGAAGAGAACAAAACTTAAGGAACATGTTTTCTTTCTTCTTCACCACAGCCCATTCATGTCTGACCTTGAAAAATGTCTGCCTAATTATGTCCACCCCTTTGAAGAGGGAAATTCTGTGCTTCCATACATAAAAGTTTTGCAAACCATCAATGTCTTCTTTGAGAATGCAATGTTTTGCTGCTTCTCTCTCTTCCTCACTTGATTATAACTGATGTCATCGAGTCCCCAGAGCGGTAAAACATATATGAGCAAATGTGCACTACAAAAGAAAGTTATAACAGCCCCAATGATCCTGGTGGATAGCCAGGCCAGCTAGGAGTGTCAAAGGCCAGATCAGTGTCAAAAGAGAATGGGTGGCAGCGTAGCATACTGTTAAAAGAACAGCGCTCGTAACTGAAAGGTTGCTGGTTTGATTCCTTGCTGGGACCCTGCTGCTTAGGGGTGTAATGGTACGCAAAAGTCACGGTTTGGTACGTTTTCGGTACAGTGAAAAAAAAGACATGCAAAACATGAAATGTCTTTTTGTTTATTATCAATTTAACTTGTAAATATATAAACTTGTACAAACGTGTAAACAGTGGCAAACTGGCCATAATTTCCTGAACACATAAGGAACGCACATAAAGGCACATACCTTTCTTTCTTAAAAAAACATACCCACCTCTAGGTATTATTTTAAAAAAGTAAGTTAATATTGCTGCAACCTACTAACAAAACTTAAAGTGCTTCTGAAGGTTATCAAATAAATCATGATAAAAAAAATAAATACGAGGCTGCATCACTTCCATCTTCTGGAACTGCGACACGAGACCGTGGACGATTGTATCGTGGTTTCTTTCTCAGTTTCAGAACCATTACACCCCTACTGCTGCTGTACCCTTGGGCAAGGTACTTAACACAGAATTGCCTCAGTAAATATCCAGCTGTATATATGAATAGAAGCTGTAAAAACTGTAATGTATGTAAGTTGCTGTGGGTAACAGCGTCTGCTAAATGACAATAATAAAGATAATGATGAATGGATCCTGAACAAGGGCGATCACACCAATCTGTCCTGTCTCGTTCTTCATCTCATGACCCCAATGCAACTTCTCAGGTAGCACCTCTATCCTTTTCCACGAGGTGGAGCAATATTTGAGTACAGCCCATACAGCCCCTGTTTAACCCAGTGGGTTCATGTACTAAGAAAAGGCTACAGGTGACTTGAAAAAGCACTCTTCTGTAACTGCTGAGAACACTCGAAGTGATGAAAACCTAAACTGGGAGGTGATGAAATGTATTTCTAGAGACTAATACCTTCCACTTCAGATGTGGAGTTCAATGAAATTTTGATTGAAAACAGAAGACTTTCCAAGATAGCATCCAAGACAGTATCCAAGAAAACACCTTGCCTGCAAAAAAACACTACAATATCAGAAACTTAAACCGTAATTTGATTTGTATTGATGGGGTTTCAACTGAATATTCAGGTGTCTACTTTACAAACCAGCTCAACAGACAATGGGATGTGAAATAGTGATGGTAAAGTAGTAAAAGTTCTGCAGTATACAGAAGTCAATGTACATTCATAAAATGACATAAAAAGTTGGTTTTACTGCATCTCATTTAGGGTCTATGCTGCTGTCAGGGGAAGTGTTAAAGGGTTAAATCTATGGAGAGGGGAGCACTGTGTGCAGCTGCAGTCATCAAAACGCATCTGGAAGCCACAGACCCACAAATTTGCAAACCCCACTTTCACTGCACTTGACCACTCAATGTCATCCCAGACCTCTTACAGAAAGTTAAAGGTACCCATTATGAATTGCTTATATGTGAGGTTTCATTTGCAACAAATTACAAATGGTCAAATTGAATGTTTCAAAACATTCACAATTTCCACACATTCAAATGGCAAAGTTCCAATGGCAATTCCAGTAGCAAACATGATCAATGAAGGAAGATTGCTAAATGTATTCAGTATACTGACTCACAGAATTCTGGTATGTCCCAGTATTGGTGAAATTATTATATTCAGATACTGTATATATACATCACAGAGTTGAAAGAGTAGACACTGCAATACTTTGTGTTGCATTCACCTCCAGAAGAATTTTAGATTTTATTGTACTTGCATCATTTTACAAATCAACCGAATCAAACAGTATGTGGGAAAATGTGGACATTTAACCAGACAACTGTGGCATTGAAAATACATTTAGTTTCAGGATCATTTGGCAGCACGGCCAGAGACATGTCACTCACTGACCTGGTACAGCAATCCTTCCTGCCGTAGGGTGGTCCATTTCCAAGATTAGGTCATTGTGGAGAA
The DNA here is from genome assembly GCA_019176425.1 of Megalops atlanticus. Taxonomy (NCBI): domain Eukaryota; kingdom Metazoa; phylum Chordata; class Actinopteri; order Elopiformes; family Megalopidae; genus Megalops; species Megalops atlanticus. Next base: position 64,820,431 of record CM032876.1, on the reverse strand, counting down.
CCTGAGAAGAAATACACAAAGAACTTATTGAGTTGGTTACTTCACTGCATCTCCACTGAGGAAGGCGCAATTCAAATCATGTTTTTCCTTTGTCAGCTGTTGGTTTGCTGTGGCCAGCTCTGCCCATACAGGTCTTTCCACTTTATAATACGTAGCTAGTCCAAATTTCACATTACAGCATTCATACTCTATACTGTGTGTGCTAGATATAATACATCCATGTCTTCTGGAACATCAGCTTCTCATTCAATGATACTCAGCATTGAATACAATTTACCTGTTGGAAAGATGTGGGAATCTATGCGTTTTTTTTCTATTTAGTTATTTCCTCGGCTATCCACTCAAAATGGCATACTCTAAAGTTCACCTCCACATACTGCTTATGAGCTGCAGCTTTCAAATGGTATTTGATAGGGATGCACAATGTTGGATTTTTGCCGATATCCAATGTACCGATATTTTCAAACTCATTTTGGCCGATTGCCGATGCCGATACCGATATAGTGTGTGTGTGTGTATATATATATATATATAGATGCCGCGTAATTTAAAAATGGTCTCCCTCCCCTCCGGAAGCAGAGAGAAGCTTATCTGTCTTATTATGATCGCTGGCTTATTTCCCATCGCATTCTCTCCTTATGGAGCCGCGATATTTATTTTGAATGAGCAGAGACACAATAAAGTTACAGACTTTATTCACTGTTCAGTGTCGTTGTGTAAGTGTACAAACACAAAAATTACACCCTCTGTTCAAGTCCCAAAGCAGGAACTAGGCGATTGCAGGTTGTCTTATTTTCCATTGCTGTCTCTGCTTCCGGAGCCGCGTTATTTAAAATTTTTCTCACAACCCCTCCAGAAGCAGAGAAAAGGTTAGCAGCACACAGCTAGGATCCTCCCAGGGTCAGAAACTTAGCTAGGGGTCGATTGAAGCCATTAGGACCTCCGTTCGAGTCCCAAAGCACGAGCTTGGCAATCGCGGGCGGTCTTGTTTCATTTCAAATCGCATTCTCTACTTACCAAGCCACGATACAATAGCCTCACGCCCCTCCGGAAGCAAATAGAAGGTTAGCAGCACACAGCCAACATCCTCCCAGGGTGAGAAAACTAGCTAGGGGGTCGGTCGAAACCATTAGGACCTCCGTTCGAGTCCCAAAGCACAAGCTCGGCGATCGCAGGCGGTCTTGTTTCATTTCAAGTCGCATTCTCTCCTTAAGGAGCCGCGTTATTTAAAAATAGTCTCACGCGCCTCCAGAAGCAGAGCAAAGCTTAGCAGCACACAGCTAGGATCCTCCCAGAGTGAGAAACATAGGTATATATTTTACCCCTCCTCGCATCACTGGTGCTTTACAAGCATTGCAAATAGCAATTTTGTTATCTGTTTCAGATATTTTGAAATACTTCCATACAGCTGACATGTTGAAGCTTGTTTCTGGCGCTCATAATAAACATTTAGCGTCATCGCGTGCACATAGTTAACGCGTCACCTTATCGGCCAGGCACATCGGCAGAATTTTTCACATCTGCCAATACCAATAATTAACTTCTTAAGTTTTTATCGGCCGATACCGATGTTGTGCCGATATCATCGTGCATCCCTAGTATTTGACAGTTTCTACCCTGTAATTTCTAAACTTATCTTTTCTTCTTAATTTCCATCTTAATTGTTATTAATTAAGGCCTATGCTACTCTTGGTTTCACTGTGAAAAAAGTAATTTATATTTGACTGATATCTTGTCATTCATACATACATAATATGTTTGGTTATCCTCATGTCCTAATGTCATTTCAATTTCATGCTCACTGCTGTCCTTCTGAGGTTACCTCTTGTAGAACATACCATTTCTAATTTTGACTAATTAAACAATTATTTAGAAATGGAGCAATTGATCATCAGAATCAGACCAACTTATGCTAATGGAAGGCATGTTGCTTTTCCCCATGCACAACACAGGCAGTTATTGGCCCTTGACCTGGAGCCAATAAAACCAATTAGAGGAGAGTGTGCATTGTTAGAGAGTAGAAAAGGGACACGGCCACCTACTTTGTAAGTTTCACGTCACGCATTGTCAGTTATTCAGCTCAGTAATGTGGCAACGCAGCCTGACAGGCCAGCAGGTCACGTTCACATCACACCGCCCTTTCTGTTTAAAGTGATTTCCAACAGCTTTCACACAGAATGAAAAAAGCATTGCACGGTATCTGCATGTCTATCCATATACATTAGAGTTGTAGCACAAGACACTATATTTGAGTTTTGTGCCTAGACAATTTAAATACTGTAGTCTGGTTGTCTTACATCCTTGCTGACTGTTTACATCGTGCCAGGTGTTGCTTCATTGATCAGAATAATTAAGTTGTAACTTTTTTAACATCAAGCAGAGAAATAGCCTTATAATTTATCAATTAAGAGTTTAAATTAACAAAATCAAGTAATGTTAATAACATCTTACAACCATGCCCTCACAATAACAGTGTATAGTTCACAAAAATATTAATTATTGTTAAACTGGAGTACATAGTTAACATCATACAGTATTGCCAGGTAATACATACAAACTGTGATTTACAATCTCAGAATTCTTACAAATTCATAGCAAACCAAATGAATGGTTAGGGTAACAAAGTATAATCTCTGATAATATGCTTCATTGTCTGTCTTGTAGAATGTATTCTGTAGAAAGAAAAAAGAGAGCTCAAATGACAGTGATTTAGGGGATGTACCCTAATCCCAAATTTCAACAGCAACAGTGAATCAGCTCTTTTAAACTGCACTGGCCAGTAAAGCTTCAGGAGCTTTTTTTAGTAATCTCAGATTCATTTGCCTAATGAGGCTTTTGCAGCAAAATTTGGAACAAATATTATGCAACATATCTTTTGTTATGGAGGGTAATGGAGCTATTGTACAAAAATGAATTAAATTGGCTTCTCAATGGACTGTTACTATGCTGGTTTTGAAAACCACAGGCACATATGCATGCAATTTCCTATAGCAATATTTCTTCTGAGCATAAATAAAATGATATGCTGGGATAAATTGAATGGCATTGCAATTGATACCAGCATAACGGGATACTGCCGTTCAATAAAGCTTTACTAATTTTGCAATTTACTAAGTTCCATAATTTTAAAATACAAAATTGTCTTTTGTATTACTGCAAGCAACAATGGACAACATGGTCTTAACATCTAAAATCTCTCAATTCTGACACTGCAGTTATTGCAGAAGCAGTGTTTCTAAGATACAGCTTTTGTTTCAAGCAAATAAGTAATTAAATTTGCATATTATGTGATGATAACCATTATCATCACATGACCAAATCAGACATGAATATAGTTTGTAACAGTAGTGCAGAAAATATTTTAAGTCTGACCCAAGTTGAACTATATGGGGACATACAGATTGCAGCTGTATCCATAGCTACACTAAGTTCACACAGCAGTTGCTTCCTTTAACAAAATAGGGGTTATAAGGTTAAGCTACCATTAAATTACAACAAAAAGGTATAATAGTATGCCTATTGTTTCAAGTACATTTTTATATCTAACAGATTTCCAAACTCCACTTATCCATGCACTGCACAAGTCGAGTGAAAACATTTTCAAATTCAATTCAGTCCAAACAAAATGTTATCTTATTTAAGTAACGTTAACTAACATTAGCTAGCTCAATAATGTTATAGGAAACCACAAAAGTCATATAGCCTAATTTTTCCCTTTTGACATGATATTGTAATACCATCAAAAAGGCACTACATCCAGCATTTGGATGATGTTCTTGATTCACAGAATTGAGTTTTAACAGAATGGTAACTAATGCCAGGTTTACTCCCTGGCTAAATCTGGTGGCTTGTTCTGTTCCACTTTGGTGGAAATTTCCTGTTTGTTTGGTTCTTGGTATCACTCATACCTTATTTAAGTTGGTATGCAGAAATGGAATTAATCAATTATGAACAGTAGATCATTCAAATCTGAGGATGCATAGTGATCATTCTCAAGGCTTTATAAAACATGCAGCAGTTTTTGAAAGAAAGTATTTTGATTCATGACAGATCATTCAGAAAGTAGAGTCTGATTCTGTTATTCACGAATGGTTAGGCAACTGTTCGCAATGGGTGGCAGGAATGTCCACACTGAAGCAATCAGTTTCATGTAACCAAGTTGCACGACTAAATCTCCTAAGTGTGTACATGGCTCAACACAAAATGTGCTTGTGACCAGAAAGAATGTATACATGTATACCTTAAGTCTATAATACAAGACTGCTGACAATAGTCTACAGAACTCTCGAAAGTCCACTGGACCAATGAGGTAACAGAGTGTTCACCTCTGTCCATCTGTCTCTTCTCTGTGAATCCCATCTGGAACATGCACCAGACAGGCCTACTGAGTGGCCATCTCCCCCAGAAGAGGGTAATGAGCCTGACTGTGTTGATTCAATGTTCACACGTTGGAGCACTATCTGCCTGTCAATCCCATTCCCCTCTGCCCAGCACCCATAGGCACCATTTGTGAATGAGCAATTATGTAATACTGTGATCAGCTGAGCAAGAAAAATGCATTCAGCTCCATTTGGGGAAAAAGAAGCTGTTATAAACAACTCATAAAATACCAGTACTACCACATAGTGAAGATAAAATGTAAAAACATCAGCTCCCATATCTTATTCTCACTGGCTCCTGTCATAATGCTATTATACAGCTTCTTGCTAATCTGACACCTACATAGTGTAAGAATGCACTAGATGCAAAACTTAGTTTAAGATTTGAGCTGAGCCTGAATTTTACATTCACAACAGTGAAGTGGGTTTATATTTTGGAAAAGCAAATGTGAGACACACTGGCAACGATCAATTGGCACAGCATTGTCTACCACTGGGGTCCTCTCATAGTAGAAAATGGGAAAAAAGGTTAAAAAAAAAGAGTGGCAACATTTCCCAGTGAGAAAATGTGATTCAAGTAAAGGGACATGCACAATTACCTAGTGGTAGAAAGCAGGTGAAAGAACACAACTTTGCGTTTACTGAAACACTAGCATTATGGATAACAACATCTGTTGGATTAGAGAGCACTAGCTGAACTATGATCTCTATTCATACTTAATAAACATGAAAAAGTAAATCTTCCAATGGCAATATCTGACCTGCTGATCAACACAATAAATAAGGAATGTGTTTTGACATTTCAGGATCTCTGGAGTTAGTAGGACGGACATAATTCATTTTTACCATCTTGTCTAGGTTATAGCAGTTGAAATACAAATAGAAGTTTGTGGAGTGTATCCAGTATGCCATAATTCAAGCTAAAGTCTATTTGCATTTCCCATCCAGAATGTTAGATGTTATTATAGTTTTATGATGGATTGAAGAAAAAATTCAAACTAATACACCAAATATGTGCTAAAGGTATATACTAGATAACTTTTTAAATAAAAATAGCAATACATCAAAAGACATTTGGCTTTTTAAAGTGAAATGTAGATTTGCACTATTATTTATTATTCATTTAATTGAAACAAACCATATATTAGTGTAAAACTTTTTTCTCCCTACTTGTACTTTCATCTTGTACCAGAATCTGAGGCCTCTCTCAGAGCTGTCAGAAGACCTTAGTGTCATTGGCGCTATATGTCTGAATGTTGGTGAATTTAACCCAGACGGTTACATAAGACCAGTAAGACCAGCAGACATGGGTAACTCTCTCATCTGCTGATGCAATATACAGTAGAGGCTTCATGTACTCACTGACCCTTTATGATATATAACCACATGCCTTGTCATCCAGAGACAAGTATCTTCTCCTAATCATGTCATATTTAGAGGCGGGTAGGACATGTGCTGTGTGCCATTCTAAATTCATTCCTACTTGCTTTCGATGCGTCTCAAATGTCCTACATGTAGTGTAATCGTGGATGGTGCACAGATGGTGACTTTTTTCTGTCTGCAGTGGTCTCTTGTTAATTTGTGACTACATCCTCAGAATGAGAAAGACTAAGCCAGAGAACTGGATCTGAGACGCACAGTAATTAAACTGAGCCTGTCACTCAGAGTTTTATTACAGGTCTTGTGACCTGTGTGCTGTATGAAATGTGTTGATTCACCTAAAATTGCAAAATTAAGTGCTCTTCATCCAAGAATGCCCTCTTGCAGGTGGTGCCATGTCTGTTTAAATACAAAACATGTGTATTGTATTTACACTGTCTGTACTATGCCACATTTCCCTTGTAACATCTGTGACATTTTTGAGCTTTTCTTATGAGTTTACCTGCATGCAAATGTGAACCAAGCTACATGAGTTATGGTGGTTATAAAGAGAGAGCCCATGTTGCTGATGTATTTCCCACAGAAAAGATTCATGACTGACAGAGGCTTCTGGCTGACTGAACCTTTCATGAAAGAATAACAAGAGTCCCTGCCGATGAGTGCACAAGCTTGTCGTGAAAAGTCTCACAGTTGGCCAATGTGAAAAACAGGCCTAACCCCTATCCGATCCCTGATAGCAAGAGCTTTCAAGCCTCCAGCATATTTAAAGTCAACAGGAAAACCATTGTAAGGGGAAATTAAGACTCAGCAAATGACTTTTACCTGTTGGAGTGATGTCAGAATGCAAAGCACAGATACATACATATCATAAGTATTTGCTCCAACAACCCAGTGAATGTAGTAAACATAAACTCTGCTTGAAAGGTAGGGCTGTTTTGAAGACCACTGTCCAACACTGTTGACCTGCACGAATTAACTGACTCCACAAAGCTGAATAAATAATACATAATAATTACAACAATATAATAAATAATTGTAATACAAGAAATGGTATAAAGGAGATCACAGTCACTGGTTTAAGAGAAATGGAGGAAACATTTGGGGTAGCACAGCAGCCAACTCTTTCTTTCCTCGCTTTTTCACTGAAAGGGTGTGAAAGTATGCCCTGACTTTTCTTGCACTATTATTATATATCATTTCACAAGATGGACTTTAAAAACCCCTTCTATTAACTTTGTGGAAATATACTGGGTCACACAGATGTTGACAGGACCGTGGTGACCTGAACTAGACAGACTGGTAATTCATTAAGCTACACTGACTCATGGGACTCCATCATGAACAGTTCATTCAAACTTGGGAGTTGGACCTACTTCACTCCTTTTTTCTTTTGGAAGAGAGGAGATGAAGACGGATGTATTGAGGTGACTGAGTGTGTGTCTCTGACTTCTCTCCTCAGAGCTACATGCAATGCGATTAACTGCAGAGGTGAGTCAGTGAGTGCAGAGTGTTTGGGGTCTATGTGCAGCTGAAGGTGTTCTATAACCAGAAAATGTGAAACATATGGTGGCTACTTTTTTCCAGACCTGTCATTTCACTGACCTGTTCCAAAAAAGGAATACATGTGAGTGTTTTGGCAGCATTTCACACAGAAGAAAAAAAATCAATAACTTGACACAGTAGTGTCTTTGAGAGATGATATGCATCAGTACTGTCATGTTTCGGAGTTTTTTATTGCATCTGGACACAGCAACATGTTCATATAAGTGACGCTGAAACGGACTGTGTGCTACTGTGAAGAAGGTGTATACTGCACTACCTGACTATACACTCTGTCCAGTTTTCATGACTTGCAAATGTAGTCCAATAGAAACAACAATTCAATTACAAATACTAACCCCCAAACCTGAAACAATTATGTGTGGCATGCAGTTTCTGTGATTTTCCTAATATAAACTGCTTCCACGGGACTACTAAATGACAAACAACTGATGTAACGTTAAATCCAATGAAACAATTGCTTTACCAATCAACTTCTTTCTACTCAATTTTATTAGTAGTTCTCAACAGAATAAAATTTAAAAAAACTTTCAAAAGAGGGTAAAATGGTGAGGTAAAATATCCAGGTTAACAAACAGTTTAGTAACACTCTAGGCTGTTTCTTTCCCTCAACCCTAAATATGCTAAAAGAAAACAGAATAATTCATACCCTGAAGCTGGATTATAAAAAGCACTTTAGACATGTAGATGAAAACATTAGTCATACGGGAAGAAGGGGCCTATAAGTATCCCAGTGAATCAACTTGTGCTAACTTTTGTATTTCAGTGATTTTACAAAGAACCACTTGGGAATCAGACTGGCACATGAGCACCACATGTGTAGTGTTGCGCCGGACACAAGAAATACACATTTTAATGGCTTTAATTTCACACTTCTATGTCTGCACATAGTAAAAAGCATGTTTATTGGGATTGCTCTCATTTGAAACAGCTGTCTGGCTGCTGGAGATGTTTCTCTGCGTCATAACGTTTCCTCCATCCAGACACTTCACAGAGAGTTTCTTAGCAAGTTTTGTGGTGGCGTGGGAGGGAAATGGAAAAATGAATATGAATTAACATTGATCGATGGCTTTAATTTAAATATCATCCACGTTTTTTGCACCTTTAAAATCTATTTTTCATGTACTGGTACACATGCAACAGGATATGAATGTTACACTTACTATAAACTACATATTGCAGAAGTAGCTGTTATTAGGAGGGAATTTAGGGGAATTTCATCACACACCCAAATAAAATGCCAGATATAATAACAGACAAAAGAAACAAGTGTCTGCTGGATGGTTGATTTGGGTGCAAAAGCGGAATACCTCATACAGGGTGTGCCATTTCACTGAGAAGTGAATTTTACATACATTTACATGGTTTCTACACACTGTACTGCACAAATGTACATCCTTTCAGTAGTCCACAAGAAAACTGCAAACTTCACATTTCCATCAAAGCCCATTCCCCAGTCCACTATGGTGGACAAGGGCATAAGGACTTGTAAAGTCTTGGGGGGTACAGAGTTAAATTTACTCACCATAAAAGTTTTATAACTGAAAATAAAATCATAAATGTGACCGAAAAAAATGTCTCATTCAATGGCTCTGAACAGTGTTCTCACCCACTACAGAAGCAATAAGAATGTACCGACCTACATCTTTGACGGTTAACTGCTTTTAAAAGCCTGGCCCCCACCCCTCTCGGCAAGTAAAATTTTGTGACATCTTAACCAGACCTAAAAAGGTTTGTAGCGCCTGTGGTGTGTGGAAGTCCAAAGCATGCATACGTTAAGAGCTTTAATGTAATCTGTATTATTGTCATGACACAGAGGAGATGAGCAGCATTTTTAACCCCATACAGAATAGCACCACACTTGTATATTGCGATACTCAAGCAATCAGAGCTGGTGACTAAATCCTTTAAAGTCTCAAGTCTCAGGTTATTGGGACACAAAAATAACATGACAAACGCAGTGGAATATAACAAGTCTGATGGTTACAGCTTCTTTAGTTAAATTCCCTCATGAGATCCTGAAATGTATTTTATAATGTATTTCTCAAAACTCAAATTGCTGAATCTTACAGCAGAAGTCTGTATGTGATCAGACAAAAAGTTATACAGTGGTAAGTCAGTTTAACTGCATCTGATATTCCATTGTATGGGCTGCAAAAATGTCTGAAATGGCAAGCCAAGATAAGTTCACCACCCCTTTTTCACATTGTATGTAATTCATTCTGAACCCAGAAGCAACAACCATGACAGCAAACTGCAGCTTCCTTCAGTCTGTTTATGTGTACATGATGCTTAAAAATATATACAAAGGAAATGATGATGACCAATGTAACACAGCGGTGCCATCTATTTGCGTCAATGTACAATGAAGTCTACTATTTATGAAAATGGAGAAAGGTGACTCTCATCAACCTAAGCACTTACTCTGCTAAATGGGAAATGCTACAATGCAACCTAAAATCCCTTAAAATTCTTAACATGCCAGTTTGATTGAGCCTGTGGAAAAATGAATGACCTACCTGCTAGTTTAAATGTCAAGTGACAGTGAGGACATATATAACAACAAACAAACTTTGAACTTGGTATCTTCTCACACACAGGTGGTTGTGAATGTGGCTGCATTTCACTCCTTATACCAGAACATCTAAGACACAAACTCAATACTAGGTCTGTAAACTGTCACACAACTCTGAGTTATGGTTTCAGGCTACTGTTTCCACAAAAGAACACATCATGAAAACAATGTTTCATTAATATGACTACAGCTTTAAGTCATATAGTCAGTAGAATTACATACGCTATAATAATTACTTTGCAGCTGGGCTTAAATGCTTGGATGTTCAAGTCAAGGAACTTTACAGCATGTGACAGAATCATCTGGGGACATTTCTCAAAAAGCAGAAAGATTAGATGGCAAGTTCTCTTTTTTTTCAACAAAAGACCATAAGGGACATATGATTTTGGAAAAAAACTGGCAATTTAAAATTTAAGACTCTACAGGGAGTCCAAATGTTCAAACTTCATTTTGAATAAGTTGCCTTATAATATGATGAAAATGTCTACTTCAATCAAGAATGTGTTCAAAGTTCAACCCAACATTTTTTTTCTTTCAAAGTTAAATCAAATATTCAACATGTTTAACCAGACAACTGATGAGCCTTGTGAGTGCAGTGGTCTCATTATGTAATAGCTGCGCAGCAGAATCTTGGGGGGGAGGGGGCATAATTATGACACAGAGATGAAATGATGGTAATAAATATGATCACTATGAAGGCCTTAAAGCACACCATCTCATTACCTAAATGAGCAAGTGAGCAGTGTGAGATGGAAATCCGCGACAGACCATGTCTGTGCATGTGATCCACACATAATCCACATCATTATCATGGCAAACAGTACTTTCTTCCAAAATGATTTCACCTTTTTATCCGAATACACATATCTGGCTATTTTTTGAATGGTTGTCAGAGTTTTGTAGGTTCCTGATGCTGTCACCATGGTCTGCTTAGGTGATTTGACACATAGTGACTGCCAAGACTGAAGAAAAGTGTGAATGGATTTTGGAAGGATGTCAGATGTGAGCATGAGACTGAGCTGTGCTTTTCAGAGCATGTGCCTTTTATCGAGCCAAATTAAAGACTACAATCTTTAAAATATACAGGGAAGTCAGAGCACAACTATTCAACTCTGTGGAAAAAGCCGTAGTATGTATGAATAAACATTCTGAACAAAACTGTATGCCAATCATGATGTTCTGTCGTTCACTTATAATATTAATGTAGCTGTACATGTTTACAATACTCACACAATAAACAATAGTCACCACTCATAGAATGCTCACATTTATATTTTTTTACTTCCAAGGTTTGTCTGCAAAATAGAGTACAGCACTGTATAGCTACAGAAATACTGACCTAAGACTATAACACTGGTCATATCAGAGCTTTGACTCTGTGAACCTGGGTAAGCATGAAGAAAAAAAAAATTAAAATATATACTACATGATATAATATATACATATAAATGATATACTACAGGTCAATACAGCTGACATCTGCTAAGCAACATCCTAAAACATGACATATTTTCTTTTTTTTCACCACCAGCAGACCACTGCATGTAAGACTGATGTTTTACAGCACTCTCCACAGTCTCTGTTGCTCACCATTCTACTGACATATTTATGTGAGAACTGGTGTCAATGAGGAGCAGTGATGAGGAGCATACTTGGTTATGTACAGTATAATTAGTTTCATTATTCACTAAAGTATAATTAACTATTATTACTAAAGTATTTAAATAAGTATTTTAAATACCCACACTTAATACCCATTACATCCTTAATCCATCTTCATAAACCAGGTATGACATGACAAGCCTCAATGAATTCCACTATAAATTCCATTTGGTCTTTAAGCTTTTTTATTTCATTATGAAAGCGTTAAACCAGAGGGGACTGTAAAGATTGAGAAAGGAAAAAAAGATTCTTTGGTCAGAAGCCGTCAATGTCCCTTTAATACATCTCTGCCTCCATAGCCTCCAGGGCTCATGCTTATGAGGTTGAGGCTAAATCGACTGCATATAGCTTACCTGAACTTTTTTTAAACTGAATTTTCTCTTAAGACGGTTTGGGAGTTTATATTGTATCCAAGGCTCTGTAACCCTGTCATTCCAAATCTTTACTTTATTGGTCGGTGTACCATTTGTAAAATGTTAATAACTACCAAAGTACTACGAATGAGTGAAAACATAATGTGATGACTACATTCAAAGGGCTTAAATTAAGACACAGTGACATTATATATAGAGTGGAGTAAAGTGAGAGCATGCTCCTCAGTGGACTAGCTCAGAGTACTGTACACCAGGATGGCTACCAAACAAGAACTATATTCCCCCGGGCCACTGAACCCCAGCCAGGTGTGTGCCCCATCATCTGCAAAGTTTTGGGGGGAGGGGAGGGGTGGTTTGGCTTGGAGGGAAAGGTACAATATTGTTGGATTGACTACAGAAAAAAATACCCATTTTGTTGTCATTTAGAACTCTAATTGCTATGGGTCATCTATGTTTGTGACAATATATGTTTGTGCCATTGGGCTGATTCTGCACTCTGATTAAGACAGCATTCAATTTAAGCAGTTCAGATGAAATGACAAAAAATGAAATGACACAGACCACCGGAGAGGGACCTCTTCTATGTTATCTTGTTCTTCCCCAACTCAGACTACAGAGAGCATGGGGAAATGTGACTGTTCTTATAAGGGAATCGAGACAAACATGGCATAACAAGCCTGCATTACACAATATTAAATGGTTTCAAATAACTGTTATAACATTTCTTTGTCTTTTAAAGGTGTTACTGTGGTGATGTATTATTTGATTAGAGGACAATAAAACTGGCATTCCTGGGTGTGTAATTAGAGGAGGATTTACTTTGGAGCAAATGCACTGCTTACTAAATCTTTGCAAAAGAAGGCCAAGAATGCAGTGCTGTTTAAAACTCGACTGAGGTTAGCACATTCCTTCTACATATCTGCCAGGGTCTCCATGGGAGCTGGTGCCTGCAGTAGTTGCCTCACAATAGCAGATTAATTTATTAACTTATCATGGCTAGCTTCCCTCAGCTGAGCAGCTCCTGGTAAAGATAGTATGGCACACGATACTACCTTATTGTTCAAGACAAAAGAGCAGACAAAGTTCACTCTGAAAGATACCATTTTCCACATCCAGAAGAATTCCACCCTGTTATTCAGTGCAGAGTTTGCAGTGCTCCAACTCAGAGATAAAAAAAAGTTGTGTAAATCTGACTCAGGATAAACAAAGAAGAGCAGTTTAATTATATTTCATTATCTTCTTATCTGTGATGGACAATTAGTGTCTCTGTGCCCTCCCAATCTCCAAACATGTACACTACTGTACATCATTTGATGACTTCCTGTGGCTGTGAAACTGTTCTGAGTCAATGGCACAATGCCTAGTGTTAGTGGTAAGCTATTTCTGTTCTCATTAAGAGGAGGCCATGTCAGAATTGCATTGGTGTCATGTAGTGGCAGGTCCCCTTGTTTTAGCAGTCAGTGATGTACAAGCCTGCAGTGCCATCCACAGAAAACAGCAGCTTCAAAAGAACTGCAACTTGATAATGACACATCACTCCAATGATTCACAAATAAATACAGATCTCATTTCTAATGGACAACAACAGCAATACTTCAGTTCAAAGGTTTCTGTAACGGATGGTTTTACAAAAAAAAGAAAAAAAACAGTAGAATATGGTTCATACATATTTCAATGCATACTTCAATGTATTGTGTTGAAATACATTCATTCATCATACACTACAATCATCTATGACCTTGGGATCAATCATTTCCTTTGTGATTGGCAGAGATTGTTAGGCCATTATTAAGTCAACTAGTCCCTTGCCAGTTGTCAGTCCTGTCAGTAATCTTAATTCTATGAAATCCTCTTTGTCTCCATCTAAGACTCTGTGAAGAAGATACAGTGCATTCAGAAAGTATTCAGACCCCTTCACTTTTTTCACATTTTGGTATGTTGCAGCCTTATGCTAAAATCGTTCAAATTCATTTTTTGACTCATGAACCTTCACTAAATACACCATAATGACAAAGTGAAAACAGGATTTTAGAAATTTTTTGCAAATTTATTAAAAATAAGAAACTGAAATAGCACATTGACATAAGTATTCAGACCCTTTGCTATGACACTTGAAATTTAGCTCAGGTGCATCCCATTTCTCTTGATCATCTTCAAGATGTTTCTGCACCTTGACTGGAGTCTACCTGTGGTAAATTCCATTGATTGGACATGACTTGGAAAGGCACACACCTGTCTATATAAGGTCTCTCAGCTGACAATGCATATCAGAGCAAAAACCAAGCCATGAGGTTGAAGGAACTGCCTGCAGAACTCAGAAACAGGATTGTGTTGAGGCACAGATTTGTGGAAGGCTACAAAAAAAATTCTAGTGCATTGAAGGTTCCCAAGACCACAGTGGCCTCCATAATTCTTAAATGGAAGAAGTTTGGAACAACTAGGAGCCTTCCTAAAGCTGGCTGCCCGGTCAAACTGAGCAATCGGGGGAGAAGGGCCTTGGTAAGAGAGGTGACCAAGAACCTGATGGTCACTCTGGCTGAGCTCCAGAGATCCTGTGTGGAGATCGGAGAAACTTCCAGAAGGACAACCATCACTGCAACACTCCAGTGTTCTTTGCTTTATGGCAGAGTGGGTAGACGGAAGCCTCTCCTCAGTAAAGGCGCATGAAAGCTCACTTGGAGTTCGCAAAAAAGCACCTAAAGGACTCTCAGGCTGTGAGAAACAAGATTCTCTGGTCTCTTGGCCTCAGTTCTAAGCGTCATGTCTGGAGGAAACCAGGCACCGCTCATCACCTGCGCAATACCATCCCAACAGTGAAGCATAGTGGTGGCAGCATCCTGTTATGGGGGTGTTTTTCAGCAGCAGGGACTGGGAAACTGGTCAGAGTTGAGAGAAAGCTGAACGGAGCAAATTACAGAGATATCCTTTATGAAAACCTGCTCCAGCCCGCTCAGAACCTCAGACTGGGCCGAAGGTGGACCTTCCAACAGGACAATGACCCTAAGCACACAGCCAAGACAACGCAGGAGGGGCTTAGGGACAACTCTGTGATTGTCCTTGAGTGGCCCAGCCAGAGCCCAGACTTGAACCCAATTGAACATCTCTGGAGAGACCTGAAAATGGCTGTCCACCAATGGTCCCCATCCAACCGGACAGAGGTTGAGAGGATCTGCAGAGAAGAATGGCAGAAAATCCCCAAATCCAGGTGGGAAATCTTGTCGCATCATGTCCAAGAAGACTTGAGGCTGTAATCACTGCCAAAGGTGCTTCAACTAAGTACTGAGTGAAGGGTCTGAATACTTATGTCAATGTGATATTTTAACTTTTTATTTTTAATAAATTTGCACAAATTTCTAAAATCCTGTTTTTGCTTTATCATTATGGGGTATTGAGTGTAGATTTCTGAGGGAAAAAATGAATTTAAACAATTTTAGCATAAGCCTGCAACATAACAAGATGTGAAAAATGTGAAGGGGTCTGAATACTTTCTGAATGCACTGTATCTGGCCACTTTGATGTGTCTTCTTTTGCCAAAAGCAGCCTTAACAAAAAGATAACCCCAAGATGGGCACATTGTGATTTTGTGGTTTATGCTCCAATAAGCCTCACCTCACGCCTTCCTCCACCTAAGTTCCTCAGTTATTTAATGTTTCCCATCCCATTTTTTCCCCATTTTCATTTTTCTCTCCAACACAAGTGCCAAAATGGTTTTCACTTTCTTTTGATATGGAGTCAGCTTATATAAAATGATTAATTATTGTGGTCTTCAGAGCATTAAAGATGAATCCAATGAAAAATACATAAGAGAAGGCCGTCAGACCCCTACATGTTCAAATTAGATGTGATTTCTGACAAGTGGTGGGAGGATCAAAAGTTCAGCAAAAGCAGGTTCAGAGGGAGACTGTTAACATTTGGATCTGATCTGTGTAAACAGCGAAACAAAAGCGCAAAAAACAATCTTTTTTTTATAATTCCAAACTGACATGCTCATGAGCAGCACTTCAATCCAATCCAGTAATTCAATCCAGTCCTTGGTCTTTGGACGTAGCCTCTGCCTTTGATGCCACAACAGGCTTAAAGACTAAAGCAAACTCACAAAGAGCTGCTGACACCACTATATGGAGGTCACTCAGAAGCCCTGAGAATAATAGATGAAAATGAATGTGAGATGAACCTTTGCGTCCTCACAGCTTATTCAACCAATCAGCCCTATATAGCAACAGTGTTTAATTTATGCTTTACTTTGAGGAATGGCGCATTGATATTAGCCTAATCAACTTCTCACTGGGGACGTGATGGCCTTACAGCTACAAGGAGTACCGCAGGTACCATTAATCACATTTAATATGCAAAATGGCGCAGAGAAAGGCACCAATTACGTAACATCACAGTACTGGAAAAATTTATGCAAGACCTAGTGAGTTATCTGGCCACTGAGTTTCAGGAAATGCTATAGCTTTTTATTATAATGCACAAAATAACATTTATAATCCTGTTGTGATTTATATTGCAAATATGTCATGGCAAAATCTCAACCATCACAGATTCACAGATTTAAAAAGCATTCAGAGAAAATTTTAGGAAAGACTAGAATTCCTTAAATACAGGTTTAATAAAGGAGATCCTCACCTTTCATGGTTTCACATACTCCCACCAGGCAGCCCTTCCTGTTCACTCTTTGTTCCTGATGCCAACGCTTTTGCTCTTCTGAATCTTTTACATTTTATATTTTCTGCTCAGCTTGTTACCGAATTATATATATCTACAGATGCGCTCCTGAAAGCATTTGGGGGTATTAAAATATCATAAACTACCTAAGTAACAAATACACCTTATCAATCAAATAAAGTCCTCAGCAGCAATCAAATACACCTGAAGTATGAAATGTACATTTATTTAACAAACATATCTGAACATACACAAAGTAATATACATTAACAGTCACATTACATTATTAAATTTGCTCAAAAGAGAAAAAGACACTGGCCTCCAAGACATCTCCAATTCAGTCAGAACTGCCACATAAACCTCTTTTGTTGCAAATAATGGCACCACAAGGAATCATCATTAGTACTTGCATTTTCCACTCACAGAAATGGATCCCCAATTTTGTTTGACATTGATCTCCATTACTCAAAGCAACCTGATCAAATTTCTCTAAAAGCAAAAGAAAAAAAAAAACCTCCCTCCAAGAAAGCAATAGGCAGTTACACATAATGAGACATAAAATCCCTTACTCTCAAGAGAGGACTGTGATTTTCACTGACAAAAAGAGAAACAGTCTGAGAGACAAAATAAACACAAGATTTGTTTTTGTGTGGTTTATTACACAAATCAAAGAATCAACCAGGATATCAGAGGGGTTACCACATCTTTGTTTTCATCGAATTTCAATGTTTTGGGGGTTCCATCATGCCACAAAGTGGCAACCCCTGTCCCCACACAGGATTTCCTAGAAGCCATTCTGAAGTGGCCTGAAAAAAAGCCTACAGGGAGATGCATACACAGAAAAGCTTTGAACACTGAGACAACAACAACAGCACTAAAAACAGACAAATAAATAAAACAGTTTACATCTTGGAATGTTTAAATGCGATCTTTTTCAAGATGCCAACCTGAAAAAAAATTTAACCCTTTTCCTAATGTTATTCTTACATGTACACTTCAAAAAAGGTCTACAAAAACATTTTATATGTGTAGATGCTTTCGGTTGGAACAAAAATATGCTGTACTGACAGTATTTATAGCCTATATAGATAAATATATTTAGTTATCAAATGTATAATGTGGATTTCTAATAAAATTTATCTCCATATGGTATATATAACTCCTTCAATACATCATACTGTATAAATACCTACTCATAGATCTTTAGATCATGTCTGTGTCCTGTGGCTGTAATTTTTCCTCCTGCCCACTTCTATCATTGTGAAGAAATGTAATATCAATGCTAATTATTCCCAACTTGCCATTTAAAACCTCCTACGTGGCCTTTGTGTAGAGTAGCAAGGCATATTAGATTTGTCGGTTCATTTTACTTCATTTTTTCAGCACACTCCATTCCATAACCAAAGCCCAAGTCCTACAATGTTGCAATATGTGTCCATATGCTGCCTCCAAGTGTATTTATACAGGTGCTGGTCTAAATAGTGTCCCCGCGCACTAGTCAAATACCATCCCTGTGGTACAATATCAGTAAGAGTAGCTGTATTCTGTGGTCTGTGTTGCAAAATAAAGTCAATATTAACTGCTAAAAGATCTCCAGTTTAACTTTTTCTTAAATCTGTAAGCTGCCAATTCTCTAGAGCACCAAAGCCAACAGATTAAGAGAGGAATCAAGTAGTTCACAGGTTTCCCATAAAGAATTACACGTGGAGTAAAACAAAGCTGTCAGTTCTGGACATTCTTTATCCACCTGTCCAAAAGTGCTAGTTACTGCATTTCTGAATTGAAGCGATCATTTGACCATATAAATGACTACTATGGAGTACTGAAAAGAGGGGTAACACCAGGCAACCTGCTCTCATGAGCAATTTGATCAGAAACTTATTGATAAACATGTAAACATTATCTGGTATTCTTTTAGTTAACTAATCATCCTCAACTACACACATACTGAGATTTTGTTCCAACTGGAATAGGGCAGCAATACCTAGAAATACAGGCCAACTGTACAGGTTTGTTTCAATGTATACAAGTAGTAAAAATCAATATTTTCAGGATATGTATGCTTATGATTAGTTTAACATATATAATCTTGTGTGCTTATTTAGTTCAACTGTTGTCATGTTAAGGGTCACCATGTACACCGAACAAGATTCTACCACAGAGACAGTTCGTCTAAACTTCTTGTTATGAATATTTCAGCTGAGTTCAAAGATACCCTTGCTTTACCAATATAAAGGAAACAAAAAATATGGGTACCCTTGCTTTACCAATATAAAGGAAAAAAAATATGGGTCTGGAGTGGGGACCTTTGTATTAATTGAGCTCCACTGGTTTTAAATACCCAAGGAAAAAAATCTGAAAATGAAGTAGAGACAGTGCTTTACTCCTGACAAGATCTACACCATATTTACACAGGTGTGTTTAAATTTCAAATCCATATGGCTGGCTGAGGTGAACCATAAGGTTCCATAAGATCACCATGATCCAAGAAAGCCACTTGGAGTGTTTCAACTTTGGCCAGCACTCTATCCTTGCCAGTAAATTCCACAGCTACACCTCTTAGCCAAAGAGTTTGTCTTGGGAAAAAAAAAAAAAACATGAAAATGTCATGAAAAATTAAAGATGAGACAAATAAGGTATGTAGAATTTCCTTCTGTAGTCTGATATAAACACTTGACATTGATTTATCCAGTTGTGTAAATGGGTAACATTGTAACATGGGTAACATTATAAAAGCCGATGTTAGTTGCTCTGGATAAGAGCGTCTCCTAAATGCCAATAATGATGAGAACCTTTACATTCAGCTGTGTCTTTGTATTCTCTTGGAAAAATGGAATCTCCGCTATACACTGCAAGTGAGGTAAAAACATTTGTGCACAATAAGCTGATGTACAAAGATTTGAGCAGTAATGACCATTCTTTTTCTAATGGCAAGAAAACATTCAATCAAATTGTCCACAGCCAGAGGAGGCTCTCTTGCAATCTACAGATGTCAGCTAGAAAACTTCAAACATATGCTGAAAATGATCTGATCTCTGGTTAGTGGCATCAAACAAAGACAATTCTTTTGACAAAAGTCCTGTTCACATAGATGTTTTCTTCTAGCTCTTACTATTAACACAGAGCTGGCTAAACTACATGGATCCAGCAGGACAGGAGCAAACAAACTAACATTAGCAACTAAGAAAAATAAAACAGCTTTTAAATCACAGTTTATACATGGATGATTTATTACAACTGTCAATTGATGTAGCTAGCTAAATACACAAACCAAATCTCTTTCAATGCAACCTCTGCTCAGAAATGATTGTTTTTTTCTGTGCATTTCCAAAATGATGAGTGAGATAGAACATTGCCATGTGCCATGGTTTCTTGTCTTACAGCACAGACTAGTAATGCATTTGCTGAAAACAGTAAAATTATTATTTGGGTGTCCTTGTTTCATTTTTTATTTGTGATTTGGGTTTGCATTAAAAGCACCTTACAACTGGCACATTTCAGGGCCATTTTACATACTACTTTAACTGTCCACTGCTGCATCGATCCACTCCTCAAAGCTAATGGTCACAGCCGTGTCTCACCCACAATAATATTGCATTTTGCATTAGATACCTGTAGGGTGACTTTACTCCCTCTAAATAGGACCCATATGGTACACATATTCAGTATAGTGACATGCACTTTATGATGATTCAGAAATGTCAGAACACGTAGACCAGAAAACTGAATGAAAATAAACTCAGAAAAGCAAGGCAATGCAACAGACTTACACAAAGGCACTAAAGGGGAAAATATCTTTGTTGCCTTGTCATATATATTTTCTGCCACTTTCAATGGCTCTTTTTATTGTTCTCTTTCTCACTCCCATGCTTGCTGTAAACCAAGATTTTGCGATTGTGAAAATTCTTAAAGGTAGCATTTTTATCCGTGTAAACATGGATCTTCATGAAGCAGGTCATCATGAATCAGAGACTGCCTTTATTTTCTGAATGAACCTCATTTGCTAGAATGTAGGTTTTCAGTCATGTCACAGATGCTTTTTTTTTTTTACAACTTTTCAAGGGCCTCTACAATGAAAGAGCTAGTTTTCTATATATCAAATGTTGTGCTTATATCCAGAATTTTCAAGATATTATTGACATCATAGTAAGTCAGTGGATTCTTGACCACCCTCACCTCCATGACAAAATACTTGATGACAGTTCTTCTCTGTCCCCACCATGAGGGACTGAGAATGCCATGAGAGACTTTCCCATTACTGGGGGAGAGTCTTCATGCACATACACTGATAGAACAATGCATGGCTCTTGCACTGTCAGCCAACTGAGTTTAAGATGTCTCTGTAAAGACAGCCACAGCAGAGGTTCCTGTCTAACAGCTGGGGGGGGGTGAAATGGGGGAAGACACTGTGGTTGCTCCAAATGTACTCCAGAGTACAGTACTGTAAACAGCTGGCTGTATCACCCTCAAACAAATGGGCAAATCTTCAGCATATCATACTATACAGCACATCAAAGCCATTTCTCTGTCTTGGGAAACTTTCCTGGGTATTGTGTGGTTTTTGCTGGAACTCTTCAAACATGATTCTGAGTAGAGCAATTTTTGTTTCACCTATATTTTTATTTTGAGCTTGTATTTAATAAAAACTGTTAAAACCTTTCCACCCTTAAACTTATACTAGATGGCTTTTGGGAGCTGTGATCACTTCACATATCAAATTCTGCAAATGTGTGCTTTTATGGTACTTCTGTAAGTAGCCACACCCACTGCAACAAAGCTTCAAATGCCATATACAGTTTACTAAGCATCAACAGAAATGTATCTAACCCATCGCCCCAGATGATACAATACAGCACTAACTTGTAGTTGTAGTCCAGCCTCCAACATGCCAATAGCAGAATGGTTTTGTTCTCTTCGTACGAGGGGCATACTGCTTCCTTTTTGTTTGCTTGTTTGTTGATTCCAAATCCCCCCCCCAAATTTAGAATCATTGAGCTCTATGTATGTACTCAAAGCACTATTCTGTGGGCCAATCTCTTAAAAACATTACCCCCTTTGCTGTTTGGGATGATGCTCTCAATCCTCACAAATCTCAAGGTGGATGGTGAATTGCCATTCCGTATGCTCTGACACCCTGAAGAAGGATGGATAGCCGAAACCCATTAGTATTTCAATTCAAACGTGTGCTTCAAAATAAACATAAGTATAATGTAAGTAACCTGCCATTTTCATCCTTACTTGCAGGATGTGCTACTTTATTCTTTTAAGCCACCACTGGATGTCTTTTTGGGCGCAGCACTCTTCAGGGAATAATACATGTCTGTTGTTGAAGCACATTCTTCTTCTACCCCAAATATGTCGAATTCATCTTTTATGCAAAAGTGATGTATTGATGAGTAATGTAATATTTTCTGAATGACTGTTTCAGATAACTCACAGTTAACTCAGTTAAGTCACACATGAGGATCAAAACTGTAAATTATTTGAAAACCAGTTGTGCCAGTTTTGCAGAAATGAGAAAACCACATTCAAGAAACACACAGATGCAAGAAATATCTCCACCAATACTACAAATTCCAACATACCTAAGTTCTACAAATTCCACCATACCTATGTGACTACTTTCTTCTCTTCATTCAAAGATAAAAAGCAATGTAAAGTATCCACAGCCCGCTATTTCATAGTGGCTGGTTATTAGCTGCAATATACTGGCACATCTAGGTGTACAGTTGTACAATGTGGTGCTCAATGAAGTAGTTATAAAAGTAGTTATCAGTAGTTATCAAAGTAATAACAAGTTTGAACAACAAGAAAATTCATTGGCATAAATATTGATTTCATTACCTTTCTTGCACAGTAGAGGTATGTTCAACATGTGTTTTTCTGTATCCATGGTACCATTGTGGAAAGCTAAAAAAATGGCATGCAGAAACCTTTCAAAACCTATAGGTCACAAAAATGTTTAATGGTTTTGACATCTGTCATTTAAATAATATAAATCAACACCAACATTGTGAATGGCTTCACAGAAGCTTTTTCAGTTTAAAACCATGGAATCCCTGTGGTATCAAAGGCAAAGATCAATCCAGACCAACTCTGAGTCTATAGAATGGAGAGATTACAAGATCAGTTTTCAGAGCATGCAACCCAGCAGTGGGAAATGCACAGAAAACCCACTGGTCTTAAAAATAACCTGTTTAAGATTTTATAATGTGCACATTTATATAGCCATCTCAATGTCTTGTCCTCTCTTCTCACTGACACTCTGTGTAATGTCATGATTTCTTACACTGACACAGCCTGCAAAACATAAAGAGACACACATAATTTTCTTTATCAAGTCCCAGCTGAAATCAGCAGACCATTGAAGAGATTAACTGCAGGGAAGCAAGACAGTGCACATTGCAGAGGTGAGGTGAGGACATGAGACTGACCCAGATACAGTGTGCTGCACATGCTGAGATGTTGGCCTACTGTAAAAAGCTCCTGTAAGTTGGATCATGCCTGCCTGCATGTTGTGGGAGTGGAAGTGACCACAGGTAGAATTTTCACTTTTTCACTATTTTTCAAAGAAAACCATTTCATATTCATACAGAAACACATCACACGCTCAGGTGTTGAAGGCCCTTTGCCCCATGTAAACACTGATCTGCTGACAGGGGTTAATTTGGAATCTGGTGCCTATTGATGCTCTTTATTTGATTCCAACATGGTTGGTACAAAAAAGCTTAATTTCAAACCCACCACAGATTTGCATTCTAGAACATGTGGAAATATGAGACACATAACCCTACAGCCTCTGACTTTCACACCATAATACAGTATTGAGGTCAGCAACCCTAGTGTATGAGTCCTTCTCATTGTGACAAAGGAGCAACAGACTCATTCACCTGTCATACCCAAAGAGCCAACGTCAGAGTGAGGGGCTCAAATCCCTGTACCTGCTACACGTGAGCCTACCCTTTGCTGTTCATCTTGCACTCCTCCACATTCATTTTCAAACTCAACATGCAACTGTATTGACTAATTCACTTGTGAAAACATGGTCTAGTGGCAATAACATTTTTACATCAGAAAGAGTGTTACTGGTCATTGGATCAATAAGTTTCTGGATTTTCCTGAATTTTCTCTACCATCACAATGAGACCTTGAGCTACTGAGGGGCCCTGGGGGCATTAGGAGCTGGCAGCTGTGCTATGACTCATATCTACCACACAGCACAGAAACAACCCTCCCAGCACGAGAGCTGAATGCAACACCATCACGGCCACTAGCCCTCTGAGCGCTGGTCTCAAACCACATCTCCGATCAGCAGGACAGCTGTGATTCGTCTTGAAAAGGAAAAGTGGGGGCGGGCAACTGCCATTGTGAATGGTCAGGCTCTGAAGGCTTTGTTATAGATTTATTTTCAAGGTAAAAACCATTTAAGCCTGTGGGAGATGAGCGATTCAGTCCTTCATTACTTCGATGTAATGATGAGCATTTTGAGAAGAATTTGCTCACAGCCCCCTTCACTCAGAGAACTGAGGAGCAAGCAACAAAATTGATACAAAAAAGTTAAAAAGCATGTATCACACGCAGAGAAACAACCACTGTCTGGGTTCTTTTGAGTAGACTGGCAAATCCCCTATGGATGTAGGATTATCTGCTTTTGCAATACAGCACTGAGCTTAGCTGGGATGTGTTTCTATTCCTGTCTGAGGGATTTTCAGAGGGGCAGGGAAAAGCATAAGAAATACATGCCATTCCCAAGAAGGACAGGTATTGACCAATGCATCGATCTTGTGCACATCCTGCCCTGATGAGTCATTCAACAGCACTGGACGTCAGAGAAGTTGAGCAGAAGAGTTTCCAGCGCCACAGAAAAGTACAATCAAGCAATCACAGGGCTCAGACCACGAATAGCATGTGGCTAACAAAGCATGAAGCCACATTACTAGATTTGATTATTAGAGCATGAATGTACTCAAGTGCTGAGACCCCACTTTAAGTAAACAGTTTGTCCTTTGAGGTCCAGACAGGCCATTTCAGCTACTGGGTTTGGGGTTGGGTAATTCCCCATGCACTTCTCATCCTTTCAAACATGACTGTGAAGTGATAAAGCGTGACCATGGTCAGGGAAAGGTGGCTGGTGACAGGGCCCACAGTGCCACTCGATACACCATGTTGAATTTACAGTCTGATGATGTCATCTCCAATGGAAAACTACTAATGAGAACAGACCTTAAATGAAGGTCCAGTAAATCTGTTGCAAAATGCAAAAAGGGGCCTCTATTCACTACTCCAGAAATATATGCATATGGTTCCACAGTTCTGGGTGCCACCAATCGTTTGCGCTCAATACATGCCTGCACCACTGCTCCCGCCATCATTCCTCTCCATTCAACCTCATTTTCTGAGAGGGCAGCAGCAATAGGCGTATGTTCTGAGGCATCTTAAGAGATCACATCCCACATGCAGTCTTCCATCTACATGTTGAGTTTATACATAAAAAAGTTGATGTAATTAACTCAATCAGATTTAAAAGTCACATTAATTCAGCTGGAAAGTAATTCATTTTTGCAAAGTTAAAAACTATCCTATTAAATTTACCTATACATACATACCGTAATAATATAAGTTGCCGTGTAACTTTAAGGAAGTACTGAGTCACTGTTGTGCTGCTACATATTGCTTCACTTGTGTATTTACCTAAGAGTTTGTTGTTATTTTCTGTTCACAGGTTTGGGTTTGGGGTTAGGTTATGATTTAAAGTTTGGGATAGCTGAAGTGTTGAGGCTGGGGAAAACAAAAATTATTCAATGGGTTATTTACATATCCTGGGTAAATATATAAACAACAAATGCATGTATCCTTGTAATAACTTTATAACAGGATGGCCATACATGGCAGTGGTTACAAAGTAGATACAAAGCAACTGCAGTTGCAAGTAGTTGCAAGTAGTAAAACAGTGCGACAAATAAAGTGCTCTAAGTGAGAAAACTAAAAGTGAGTTTGTCCTCCGCATGTATCTCAGAATCTCCTGTTTTGCAATCCTTTTATAAACTGGTGACGGTAGCAGCATATATTTTTTTCTCAATGACAAACATGAATGCCTGCCATAATGAATGTCTCATTGATCTCAAAGGCATAAAGAAAATTCCTACTCTTTTCCGGTTTCTTGCTGCCAGTTTTAAGAAGCATGTTCTTCACAGAACCTGTGAATATCAAAGTGAGTTTGGCAGAAAGACTCATATCACGTTTGATCTACTCCATGTGCAGATGCTCTCACCTGACAAGCTTAAGTGCTCTGGGGTTCTTGTGAGATTTATACTTTAAGCCACGAACTTTTTTTCACAAGAAGTGAAAGTTAAAGATAAGGACAGAATGATAAGGTGACAGTTATGTCTGAAAATGTCCTCATCTTGGGGAATACGCTACTCTGACTTTTAAAACCCCCTGTCAGATAAAATCCTGAGAAAGGTCCAAAAACTACAATTTGACATTTTAAACAGGCAAGCTTTTTTATTGCAAGAGCCCAGAGTGCATGGGAGGTTTTTACTGAATTCTCATTCAATTAAACCAGACTCTAGATATCATGGAGGTATCCATGGGCTCCCACTGTAAATCCTAACTTCAATGCCTCCGCATCCCTGCTGAAAGCTGTCAAATGTAATGAGGGACTTAAATCATCCAACAGTCCCTGTTATCAAGACCTTGTTGCTTGTAAACTCCGCAATTCATCTCACTCTTCAGAGACATCCAACAGCAGAAGGAAGAGTACCACAGAAACTTCCACTTCAGCAGAGACAGCCATAGAGTCTGAGAATGAAGAATATCCAAATAATAATACAATGGTTTAAAGTTACACGATGACTAAATATAAGCAAAACTAGCTATAACAACCTACACACATATGTATGCACATGGACAGAATGGAAATACACACAAATGCACACTTGTGCACTCACGCACACACCTGCATACATGTGCAAACACACACATACCCACACACACTTGCACACGTACACACACACACAATCATGTGCCAGTACTGGTTGTGTGCATATCAGGACAGAATACAGAAGGCTTGACAGCAGTTTTTATAAGTGTCACTGGATCGTGGCTCAGTCATTCTCCTACTAAACAGCTGACTGAGAATTGGAGGAGCACACATTTAATGACAGTTAAAGAGACTGCTCACTTTGATTCCCAAGAGTTCACAATCTGAGGCAGACATCAAACACAAGTGATGTCATTTTATGTAAAATAATATTACTGAGCACAAACAGTGTTCAGGACACACTGTCTAATATGATACTAGTCTTTATAACAGATTCAAATATAAAAAAGTTCCCCTGAAATAAATACTCTTCAGCTTGTGATTCTGTCATTACTATTATTATTATGATCATCATCAGACAGCCTATCAAACAATAATCTCCAGCATGTAGGTCATTAGTTTTTGTTCAGTTTAAGGTCCTCCACAGCAGAGGAAAATCCAAGCACTAGGGAGTCTACACATAGGCAGCACAGCTCTGATTACTGATGAAACTGTGACAGCTGGAGCAAAGGGGACCTCTGCAGACAGAAACAAAGATTACAATGCGTGGGAAAAAGTGTCACAATCCCCTGCACCAGTAAAGGTCAAATCTGCAGACAGGATCTTGGCCAGTGGAACACATTCAGTTCAAAGCAACTCATGATTCACAAAGCTGAAATACAAGCAAACGACAGGGTGAGTAAATTGTATCAAATATATCAAACTGAATCTTAGATATTAAATTCATTATTTGCTTAACATATATAACAAACACAATATCATGCAAGAATACAGAAAGCACTAATAAATACTGATTTTTTTTTCCACATGAATGTATCATATAATTCTGGACCATAATTAAAATGCTATTCAATTAAACTGTCACACTTACAAGCATTGTAATTAACATATTAGATAATAAAATTATGTAAAATATCTAAAATCAGTGAGCAGCCGGTGGGTGAACACTTCAATGTAGTTCATTTAGCATTATTATTTGTTTTTCTTTGGTCTATATATCAGGATAATTCAAAATCACCTGATCATGCTTACAGCAAAATGTGGATTTGCCATGGAAGGGGGATCTTAATATTTTGGTATCACTATTCCAAAAGGTTGAGAATCTACAGAGGCACAGACGTATCTGGAAAACAGAGGCACCTTGTAGTATCAGAACAACAGATCTTATAATGCGATTCACATGTGCCTTTAAATGCATAATATCTACAGTTCTCTCACTCACTTGAAACAGCTGCAGCTCTTTTCCACATCCTTAACCATCAAGCCAAAAAATAGTGAAATCCCTGGCATGGTTTGTCCTCAGGTTTGACTCTCACACAGCCAGTGGAAAATTGTGTTGATAATCTCATGTTTCTTACACACACACACACACACACACACACACACACACACACACACACACACACACACATATGCCCATGTGACTGCCTTGATTTTTTAAGTCTGACCAGACAAAGTGAGAGGTTACTGCCAGCAAGTGAAATTAAAAAAAAACTACCCAAAAAATAAAAAAGTAACAGATGTTGGTTGGAAGATCTGAGTATTTCCCAGGTGCTCCAGACAACAAGAATGAAAAATAATGAGCAATGGTGAGGAGAAGTCTGGGGGCTGCAGGTCATTCGAGGAGAGTCCCATTCTTATAGAGGTCTCCTTACACCAGAGCTCCCAGAATATCACAAATGGCTTTGAGCATTCAAAACATCACTATTAAGGGCATCTACTGTAGGGCTTTCCCCTGAAAACATTTCCATTGAAAGATTCTCAGTGAAACATGGAACTCAGCCAGTAAGTACTGGAAGAGCCGTGCTCCACTTCCACCCCTTTCTTTGTTTCACCCATTATAATCCCTTCTATGCCCCCTGCCTAGGCATTTTGCAGATCTGCTTTCTCTGAACTTCATCAATGTCAAGGTCCCTCAGTGCCCTCCATTCTTCGACCAATGGCTGGTCCTGTGTTTCAGGTTCCTCTCATGTGCCTCTTCCATTCTTTCTTCACAAGAAATTGTCAGGTTCATCACGACAATACTCCTCGTGTTGCTTGACCACACCAGTACATCTGGTTTTAATGTGGTGCTAACAGCCTCATGTAAGAGCACACTCATTTCCAAATCTGAAGCAGTTCCCAGAAGGCTGTATTGGTTTCACCTTGTCCACTGGGCCAGCATTACTCTGATATACTGTGTGTTTTTCATTCGGGATAAATCACAAGTTTCTGCTGAGAGCTGACTTTTCTTGGACTGTAGTTGCAAAAAGCTGACTTTTTCAATATTACTGGATGTTTACTGAGCAAGTCTTTATGCTTCTTTGCTGAGCACAGGAATGATTTCCCTAATCCACAATGTTCCCCCCAAAACTGCACACGTATCACATTCACTTTTCAAAATGAAAAATGGCAAAACGTTCTATGCATGAACATCACACACTATTTTTGCCATTTGACGAGAAATCGATATAAGCAAGTAGTATGGTAGCTGCCCTAATATCAGCTTTGTGACAAAGAAAACAATCATTTACTTACAAGGATAGCTAGCTAGCTAGCAAACCAAATTAAAACGACCTCACTCTTTTTCAGCTGGCAGTGCCAAAAAAATCTAAGGTCAGCTGTAAATCAGTGTACCTTTGGACATAGGAGATACTTCTGAACTGATACTTCTGGAAAGATATACATGCTACTGAGCCCTGGAAAGAATGATAAAGAAGGATCAGTTACAACTTTTTATCATTTGGCAGATAACACTGCCTGTTGCAATGAATCAATCATGACATTTACACATTAATCAATATTTTTCACACTTTTTTACACTCCAATAAAACACTGCTTTTAATGAGATGCTCTGTGACAGCAGGATGGACTGAGCCTTACGTGTCTCAATCCCACTGAATCCAATACGGTACAATATCACACCTATCTCATATGTAAGACCAATTCAAAAGACACATCTATATTCAGCCATTGCACGTACAGCTTGGATATAGCTCCTCATTAACTGTTTTTTTTCTGAAACTGATGTCCTGTGTATGCTCTCCCCTTGTCAACCTTTCCAGAGCTTTCTGTTACTTCTTCTTTTTCATTCTATCTTGCCCTAACTGGGGACAGGAAATACACTTAATAAATCAGCTCCACTCACTTCTTAATAGGAGACGCTCCTTCATTTTCTATGGACTGGTAGATCTTTCCCCTCTCCCACACACCCTCGGTTTATTAAAGCGCCTGTATGTGAAACAGGAAGCTGTGTTCTCCGGGAGGATATCTACCATTAGCCACGCGGCTGGAAAAGAGGAGAGAGTTGCCAAGAGAGTCGTGGAACGGCAGCTGAGGAACTCCACCTGCAGCTCATCTCAAGGTCGTCTGCACAGCTGTGTGAGTCCACGCCAGCACCACGGATCATTAGAAGAACTTTCTCAACAAACGTGAGAGGCAGAGGGAAGGGGAAACCAGCAAAAAATAGCATCTGGTCAAAAAGGCACAAAGGGCATTTTGAAGCCTCTTCAGCCCAGGAGGGAAACCATTCGCAAACTTGTATGTGTCTGGTGCTGCTTTTCAACTCCCACCTCAAGCCCTTGCCTTGACATTTACAGTGCCATGAAGACACACAAACTCTAATCACAGCGCAGTTTCACCACTCTCTCACAGATCCCTGGGGGATGTTAGAGGGTTTGTGGACCGGTTGGAGGTATAAATGTCTTTCCTCCAGAAAGAAGACATAAATTATCCAAGATCGGAGAATCATATCAACATATCCTCCCTTTCCTCTCATCTCCCAAACTACATGTTTTTACAGGCGAAATGGAAAAAGAAGCCTTCATTATTTTTTGTTCATGACCACCTGCAAAAACTATATTTTGTCCTAAACAGACACTTTATTTCTGAGGCCTATTCTAATTTTCACTCTTTTTAACTGTCATGAAGCATCTTGGTTTACCTCCTAAAACATTAGCCATGTTCAATAGTTTTATTTTCACACAGTTCTTCAAAATGAGTATGCAAAATGAGTAGCAAATTCCAGACCTAATGATAACCCATTCAAATGTTGACCAACCTCCACCTCACACAGTTCTTGTAACATTAATAGAGGTATTGTGTTCTTGGTCCACAATGTTCTTGAGTATACAAGAAGGTCTTCCACCAGGCTCTGATTTACATCGGGCAAAGTGGAAATGCCTCAAGAGGTTAAGATGTGGCGTTGGACGTTCCAAAGTGTGCCTAAACAAATGGGGATACCAAGACAACCAGGATCTCACTTGTATCTGGTACAGAACCACAAAGCACGGAGCACCTACTAAGATGTCCATCATTGGAGCACCAATGCACGGCACAGGATTTTGCAGAATACAGTGATGTTGCTGCAGAATGTGTTCAATTTTGGTTGAATCACATCTAGCTTTGTACGAGGACTCGCCAAGAGGAAGAATAGAGATATTCCCAAAATAATGCTAATGAATTCAAAATTAGTACCAAATAAGAGTCCAACATCCCAAGTTAGGATGGGAGCCCTGAGCAATCAGCTGTTGACTTTTTAAAAATCCAAATCCAAACTGATTGTTTGAAGTGACTCAAAAAAAGATGATATCCACTCAAAAAATGATGATATCCAAACCATGTCTATCAATAATTATGTACAAATTTTCAAATCAAACCTAAGTATTTTTGTTTAAAAGATGCTTGTGCTAAGCTTCAAAATTATCCTAACAGAAACCTTAGCCTCTTCTTTTGGAAGAGATTTTTGGTGTTGTGCTTCATTATGTTTAACCTCAGAATTCATGATCTTAGTTCACTGGGCTGAATGTGAACACACCATTAACAGGCTGTTCAAATCCAAACAGGGCCTCACTCACTGGAACTCACAGCACCGCTCAAGGATTTATCACTCTAGAAATACATTCTTCCTTTTTAGAAATAAAATGAGATAAATGAAGAAGAGAACCTGAGGAAATGGGAAAGACAATTGAAATTGTTGATTAGTCTATATCGTTCTCCCCTGTGGCAATGGAAAAGTCCGTTTCTGGGCCTTGCATCAGTCAGAATTGGAGTAGATTCCAATGCTAATGTCAGATAAAAGTTAGCTGAGGCAAATTTTACATTGTCTGAGGCAAAGTGTATGCTGCACAAGCAAGTGTGCTCTGTCAGGATCTAGCCCCCTCTTGTCACTACTGTTTGCCATTTCTTACGGCGATCTTCATTTGACGGGAAATGATAAAATGATAGTCCTGCCGTCTGTGCATGATCGCTGATGCATCTGATATCCCAGAGTGTTGTGTACATTTTCAGGTTAGCCGTAATGACGTTATGGCTTTCTTATGACTATCGACATCGTTGCACTCTTAGCTAGCAACTAGTGTTCACTTCACCAAACCGAGGTCACTCTGTGGTTCTGAGCCCAAACATGGTGGTGGTGTCTGATTGAACTTTAACTGAAACCTTGGAATAGTCATGATATACTATGGGCCACATTGCTCAACTGACCAGCAAGCAACAAGCTGAAAACAGTGCTACCATCCCTATGACTAACACACAGTATCTGCAGCTTGCAAGAGTATACATATGCCATTTTGGCAATAAATTTCAAGAATGGCACTAATGATTCAGTATATATTTGCCCATCCCTACTGAATGCACCTTTTGTAAGTTGCTCTGGATAGGAATGTCTGGATAAGTATAGAGTCTATTCAAATGTAAAAGAGAAAAACTCTTATATTCACATGATGCCAAACAAACATCCATAAAAGCAACATTACACCACATCATACTAGCTAGATCCAGGAGCATTTCTACGACTGTACCTTGGTCTCAAAAATGATACATCAATGTATGAAATAATTCATGACACAAAAGAAAATAAATCAACACAACACTACACACTTTGTTTAGTATACTATAACAAACCTAACACTTACATTCTGATATGCAGCACCCAACAGAACAACTTGCTAGCAAACAATATATATTATGCTCATACTGTATAGTGGATTATCCAGGTTGTTGTAAGGTTTGATGATGAATTGGAGTTACGGAAAAATTGGACCAGGAGCACCCTTTAAAACCAGGGTCTTAAATATGATATTGCCACGTATGTCTGTATTCTGTGGACCAGGCAGGGCTCCTTGTCTCTACTTCATTCTCCGTTCTCACAACAAAGGCGTGCCAACACCTACGTACATTCTAATATTTATTTTTCATAATACATAATTACTGTATGTGGGCAGACCAATCAGTAGTCCAGACACATGTGGTTGCTAACTTTAGTTCTGTACTATGAAACACATGCTCCACAACCTGGGCAAATAGCACTTTTTTTACACAGCTAACACAGAGACAGCATATGTGGAGGTAATGTTTGGATGCATAGGCATATCCTAAAATGAAAATTTACTTGCTTACTTGCTCAAAAAATTACTTGTACTCATATTTATATATTTATTTACCTATTTAATCTTTAGTGGTGTGTTACTGTGTGCTTCCTCTTTTTTATTGTTTTTCCTGATATTGTTATTATCATTATTACTATTCCGAACCGGGACCTGAGCACCTAATTTCATTCCCTGTCATGCACAACATGTCCTGGAATGACAATAAAACATCCTTATCCTTATCCTCACTTGTTCTGCTTGTAGGATAGCTGCAGGCACGCACTTCATTCATTTCCGTGTCCCTTTCTAATTCTCCAATGTCCATAAATACTAAAGAGAACCTTTTACATTCAACTATGACTCCAGCAATTCTACTCTGTTAAATTCACTTGTACATTATGGTTTTCCCATTTCAAATTTTCATTTTCTAATGTTATACTGTAAAAACCTCTAGGCCATCAAGATTGTTCTTGGCTAAATGAGCTGACTGTTTGGTAACCCAGATGACTAAAACTTATTCTAATACTTTGTCCAATCCTGTTATTATGTGAATACACATACTTATGACTTGTTTATTGAAATATTTTGTCACATAAATGTGTTTTTGTGTTAAGAGCAAATCCCTCTTTGTGCATATGTCTGCCATGGGTAAGACATTGCAATTGTAGATTTCCCTATTCAATAGGATCTGAAGACTGTATCCCATGCAAATGGAGATATCCACCTGTATTTCAGAACTGTGTACGTATTGTTTACAAGCAATTAATTACTATAATTAATCTGTATTGTCTGTATTGGTATTTATATACATACACCAGTTGCCGCAATTCATTGTAGATAACGGTATTTACTAAAGGACTTATACTTTGACCCTAACCTTTATTCAACCTCAGAACTGATGTATTCAGGAACTTGCTGGTCCCCAAAGTTTTATTCTCAATAAACAGAGTTGGTTCTTCTATCAGTCATTTTCATCCATGGTGCATTGCGCACAGTATAGTGTATTCATTTACCAGACCCTTAAATTCCCAATGAGGTATTCAGTTTCTACAAACAGCTGTTCACACTAATTGAGGATGACTGTAGTGTGTGAGATGGGTGGATACCATTTTAACATTCATCAGTGTAATCCCCATTTCTAAACTTTCCTTATTTTCCTCTCATTTTCTCACTCTCTCCTCCTGAAAATCAGGAGAATCTGAATTCCAGGGAGATGTAAGACAAACGATTCTCTAAGGCCAGGAGCGTCTTCCGCTTAATGACTCAGACGGGGGCGAGGCTGTAGTAGAGGGTTGTTTTGTGGCCATCTCTGGATTTCTATCTAACCCCTCCAGCCAGCAATATTAATCTTACACAATCACGCAAAGGTTTGAGCTGAGCGTATACAGTCGCATATCCACATGACTCTAGCAACAGTGGTAGTGGCCAGCTTCCTCTCACGAGCTAGATTAACCCCCATTTTCATACCACAGGAGACAGTCAATGTGGGCAACGTACTGCAAAACCAGCACGAAGATAAAGTGAAACAAAATCAAACCGTATTTACAAAAGCGACACCTATTGGCAGGGCTACCTGAGAAAAGCAATATTGTGATCAAAAAGGGAAGAGAAAGAGACTACCTGCTCTACTGTGCTGGTCCCACAGTGTGTGTATAACACAGTACAGTTGTGCTACATGGGCAGGCTCACGCTCAATGGGTAGAGTGCAAGTTATATGTTGAAATGTGTCACTTTATAATGACATTTTCTAAGCACCAAGTGGAATTTGGTGGGTAAACTTTGGATGAAGCAAACTTTTGTCTCTATTCTTCCAAAGCAATTCTTGAATACAGGGACACACACAGACTTCCTCCTTATGTGGAGAGTGAGGTAAGTCCCTGCTGAAACTCAGTGGGACCATGGCCATGATTTTTGTCCTGTTTTAATTCCGTAACACTCTATTTGGGTTCAGGATGATTCAAGCAATAAATCAAACTACAGCATTACTGTTAATTTTGCCTATGGTACAGTAACATAAAAATAAGAGGGATTTCCACTCAATGAATTCATTCACGACAACATAAAAGTTTAAAAGGCTAAACTCCTTTTCGATAATTTACACAAGCCTTCAAAACAATAATGACATTCATTTCTTCATTGTATCTGCCTGCAAAATATTGTAAGAGAAATAAAAATGTGAATTTATTTATTGATTTATTTTCCCCTGTAAGATGGTCTAGTGGTTTCACATACCCTTCTAAGAAACTGAGCTGAAATTACATCAAGCGGATTTCTCAAGATACTCATCTTAGTCTGTGGAAAGTAACCTTGTGTCAAAATATCAGTATCAGGCTGAGAGTCAACGCTCAGACGAGTTCCTAGACAAACTTGCCAATTCAGGGCAGACCCTTCCCCAACCCTGTCACAACTCCACAGTCTCCTACAGCACCCTCTGTGCTCCACTCCCCCCGAGTGGAGATCCCGATCCAAAGACAACACCACTTGTGGAAAACATACAGTGGCATGCAAAGGTTTGGGCACCCCTGGTCAAAATTTCTGTTACTGTGAATAGCTAAGCAAGTAAAAGATGACCTGATTTCCAAAAGGCCTAAAGTTAAAGATGACACATTTCTTTAATACTTTAAGCAAGATTACTTTTTTATTTCCATCTTTTACAGTTTCAAAATAACAGTGAAGGAAAAGGGCCCAAAGCAAAAGTTTGGGCACCCTACATGGTCAGTACTTAGTAACATCCCCTTTGGTAAGTATCACCGCTTGTAAATGCTTTTTGTAGCCAGCTAAGAGTCTTTCAATTCTTGTTTGGGGGATTTTCACCCATTCTTCCTTGCAAAAGGCTTCTAGTTCTGCGAGATTCTTGGGCTGTCTTGCATGCACTGCTCTTTTGAGGTCTATCCACAGATTTTCGATGATGTTTAGGTCAGGGGACTGTCAGGGCCATGGCAAAACCGTCAGCTTGCGCCTCTTGAGGTAGTCCATTTTGGATTTTGAGGTGTGTTTAGGATCATTATCCTGTTGTAGAAGCCATCCTCTTCATCTTCAGCTTTTTTACAGACGGTGTGATGTTTGCTTCCAGAATTTGCTGGTATTTAATTGAATCCATTCTTCCCTCTACCAGTGAAATGTTCCCCGTGCCACTGGCTGCAACACAAGCCCAAAGCATGATCGATCCACCCCGTGCTTAACAGTTGGAGAGGTGTTCTTTTCATGAAATTCTGCACCCTTTTTCCCCCAAACATACCTTTTGGGGGAGATCAGTTCATCTTCTACTCACTTAACTATTCACAGTAACAGAAATTTTTACCAGGGGTGCCCAAACTTTTGCATGCCACTGTACAACTTCCTGAGTGTTCCCTTTTTTGGTCTAAATTTACTGACCGTAACATCCTTTCAGTTCTTTTTAACACTTTTATTTATGTGAATCATGAGTTTATTTATTTATTACGGAACCAAGGCATGAAACACTGCTCAGCTTTGAATCTGATCGTAAAATGTAAAAACCTTTTTGTATCATCCGTTTAAAGAAAGGCTAAAACCACCATGCTGCAATGAGCAACTGACTGCGTTCCACCTCTCCTAAATATTTATCACTGTCAGTTTTATTGCCACTGTCTGCCTTATCTATATTTTATTCCTTACTTATTTATCTTAATCATATATTCAAAACATTCTTACTTGCTCTTGTCAATGTTAAGTATCATTCAGAACATCATGAATCACATGACAATTCCACTACACCATCTATCGCTATACTGATTTGAAGACAGTGTGACTGAGGAATGCCTGAATCCAGAAGACAGTGCTGAAATCTGGGATCCATAACCGTCAGAGCGGCACAGGAGCAGAGCCGTTTTGATTATGAGTAACAGATTACACAGGTGATCTGGGTCCAGCCAAGAATGAGACCATAACGATGACATCAAGCCCCTGGACGTGAGCGAGCAGACAGACTCAATGAAGCATGAGGCTCCCACTGCACTTTTTCATGGCAGCTGCGTTACCTTGTGTGAGAAACACTTTGGGTTGCAAGGCATGTAAAAGGGATCAATCAGATTAGCAGTAAACTGATTTACTCTATACTCACATTTTATTTCTCCTGTCTGGCAGGGTGCAGGTAAGGTGGCAGTTAGCCACATGACAAAGGGGCCTCCATATCCTACACTGTGACAGTGGAGGATGTCTCCACTGTGGGGGTCTGACCACCTTGAACCTTACAAGCGAAACTCTTCAACTTGTTAAGGGAAGTGCTCACGTAACCACTAAGCCGGGGTAACAGCAATGACAAGTCCCAGGCTGGGCCATCCAGGAGGAGCCACAACTGCTTCAAACATCTGTTTAAACACGGCTGTTGTGTCGAACGTATATGAAGGTCTGCCATTAGTTGGGTCAGGACATACTGTATGTCCTCACTTGTAAATAGCTGATGGAAGTTACTCAGTGACACTACACCAGGGTCACTAATTATCTGACATATCATAGCAAGCAGCTGGCGGGAACCAAGGGCTGAGAATTGCACTAAAATGACAAGGGGAAGACTCCCATATGAACCTTTGGCAGTCGTTCCAAACAACAGGAGTGGCTTATTTCGGGGTGAGCAACCGCAGAGGATGTCTCTTTTGAAACATGTTGTTCTGATCAAGCTGCCCTTTTCATTGTTGATTAGCTAAAGTACAAACTGTATTCATTGTCCATAATCAATGAAATCAAAATAGCTTTTATCCAAAGTTCCTTTCGATGATAACCATCAACCAGTTTCCAATGTATAAACTGGTTGACCGTTCTAGTTTAAACTCAAAATCCATATTTGAATGGAATGGAAGCTAATTCAGTGTTTATATAAAACCTCTAATAATATGATCCTAAAACCAAGTGAAGGTCCAGGCCATAAATTTGGTGCTTCATTTTATTCTGGATCATGCGCTCATAACCAGTAAATATGCAGTCCATAGAATCAGAGGGCCCTTCCTCCCAA
This sequence comes from Megalops atlanticus, assembly GCA_019176425.1. Classification (NCBI taxonomy): domain Eukaryota; kingdom Metazoa; phylum Chordata; class Actinopteri; order Elopiformes; family Megalopidae; genus Megalops; species Megalops atlanticus. The sequence goes on along the minus strand of CM032876.1, from coordinate 64,782,475 downwards.
TCCCCTTACAGCCTTTTCCATTCCTAAGATCAATAAGACCTGAAATGTTGTGGGGTGACACATTTCACAAATCTGGCCAACATATGTGATGAACATACAGTGGATCTAGAAAGTGTACACACCCTTTCAAAATGTCTTGTTTTTATTGCCTTGAGGCCTGAAATGAAAACCCATTAAACCCATTAAGTTTTTTCCACTTTCATTTAGCCATGGTAGCCCATTACATCAAAGTAAAAAGAAAGGCAAAACATTTCTGAGTATTATTTTAAAGTTAAAATTTAAATTTCAAGTTTACTCAGCCTTTATAATGGGAGTTGTAATTGTGTTCAGGTCTAACCATTCACCATACAAATCATGCCCAAAGCTAATTGACTTCACCTCTGACCAACTGACATGATTCTGACTAGTTCAGGATAAAATCAGCTGCTCTTGAAGGTTTTTCTGTTAGGTTGTTTCTTGGTACATGCCAGTTTAAGGAAAACACTATGGGCAACAAGGAGCTACCAAAACATGTCGAATTGTTGAGGTAAAGATCAGGAGAGGGTTATGAAAAGATATCAAAGGCGTTAAATATATCATGAAACACAGTAAAAAAAATAAAACATAATCAAGAAATAGATCAGGCCATCCCTCCAAGATAGAGGACTGTGCAAGAAGTCCACCAAGAGGCCAACGACAACATTGAAAGAGGTGCAGGACTTCATGACAAGGACTGGCCACCAAATGCACATAGCAATAATTTTGTGTTCTCCACAATTCTGAGCTGTGGGGTAGGGTGGAAGTCTATGTGGAAGCCCCATGGAAGCCACTTCTCTTGTGGTCTGATGAGGCAAAGCTAGACCTTTTTGGCCTTAATTCCAGAAGATATGTTTGCTGCAAAGCCAACACAGCCCAATTAGCCTAAGAACACAGTCCCTACTGTCAAGCTTGGTGGTGGCAGCAGGGACAAGAGTTCTGGTGAGAACAGGGGAAAATGAATAAAGCAAAACACAAAAAGATTTTACAGAAAAACCTGCTACCTTCTGAAAAAAGAGGAACAATTTCACTTTTCAGCATGACAATGACCCAAAGCACACAGCTAAATCCAAAGTGGAATGGCTAAAAAAAGGAAGATCAATGTCCTGGAATGGCCCAGTTCAAGCCCTGACCTCAACCCCATTGAAAATCTTTGGACTGACCTGAAGAGAGCTGTTCATAAGTAGTTCCCTGACAATTTAAGTGAACTCAAAGTCTACTGCAAAGAATGGGATAAAATAGCAAATTCTAGATGTGAGACGTTTGTACAGACTATTCCAAACAGAACCACTTAAGTTATCAAAGCAAGAGGTGCCTCCATCAAGTATTAATTTAAGGGTGTGCAGAGGTATCCAACCAAGACATTAATGTTTTTCAATTTAAATAGTTTTTGAAAAATTGAGGCATTTGATTTTAACTTAGATATTGTTGGTTACAATGTGTAAATAAAGCTAAAAAAAGTCTGACTGATTCACTGTATGCAAGACACTACTTTACTAGGGATGAGGTTGAGGTACTTACACATACACTGTTCAAAAAAATTAAGGGAACACTCAATCATCACAGTATAACACCCAGTCAATTAAACTTCTGGGATATCGACTTGTCCAGTTAGGAAGCGTAAGTGACTGTGAATCAAATTCACCTGCTTTGGCGCAAATGAAAGCAACAACAGGTGGACAGGCGAGAGGCAAGATCTATATTGTATACATCTATATGTATATGTATATGTATGTATATGTATAGAAAATATGATGGAATCTCACCCGTAACCCTGTCTCACATGTAACTGTAACTGGCATCCTCACCAAATACAGCTAAGAGGAGTCTCTAGCAATAACAAAGGCTTTGGCAAAGATGAACTGAGAGTCTAGAATTCACAGAAAGCTCTTCGTATCAAAAGCAATCCAGTGTTGTTCAATTTCAAGCATAGGAACTGAGAGGGCTCGTTCCATAGTAACTGAATTTTTCCTTGAGAATACCCCTCATTTATTCACTCCCACATCTGCTTACAATTTCCCAGTTACACATCTGTGCCTGGCACCTTGCATACTGAATTTGTGTACTATAAATATCTAATATTAACATTAATGTGTGTGTGTGTGTGTGTGTGTGTATGTGCATGTGTGTGTGTGTGTGTGTGTGAGAGAGAGAGAGGGCAGTTGTTAGACATCCAGCCACAATACACCACATCAATCACAGTGTCGACATCTTTAATGAACTGTGTCAATTATATTGTAATCACATAAAATATGCTCATCTCAGTTGGAGATCAGCGCTAATGTTTTCATCTTGTGAGCAAAAGTAGTTAAACCCATAAACATTTCATTATACCTTCCCCAACTTTATCCATGACATACTTTGTACATTTAAAATATATTTATGAAATGAATATTTAAACAGTTTTTACTCAACTGCCTGCTCCCTCCTGCTTAAACTTGCAGTCCAAGAACTGTGATTGTATCATGCAAGGATTTAATAGATCCCTTCAATTCAACAATTGGAAAAGATATGATGAAAAATGTGAAACCTAGGCTCAAGCAATCAATGATTTATGAATATCAAGCATTAATTGAAATATATAGTAAAGATTCAAAGGATGCAGAGAATACATTTCCATTTTATCTCAAGACAGATCCTGAATCTTAAGAAGTGAAGCACACTGCAGCACTGAGTCATCAACCAGCATACGACAAAGTTAATTCAAAAGACTCCAAACGCACACTTTTACATTACTGCCTTTTGTTAGAACATCCAAATGTGTTTAAAGTTTAAGAGTGAATTTGTTGCATTGCAGAAAATAAAACTCAAAAACAGATTGGAAAATAAATATTTATAAAGCATGTAATTTATGTTGTGAAAATGAATCTTTCTATGAATATGAATTTAATCTTAATATTATCTTTTTAAGGTAATAAGAATTTACATTTATACAGGACTATACAAGAATTATTTATACTCCATAAACCCTTAATAAGGTTTTATACAATGTCATGAATAATCAGAAATTATTAGTATAAGACAAGATTTACTTTAAATTTAAATTACAGCTAAGACAAGTACTCTCAGGCATTCAGAGACAGACGTTGACTTGAGCAATGGCTGACTTTTTTTTCCTGTGGTAGAGTCTAGACAGAGGCAAAAGACAGAAGATGTCCTAAAAGGGACACTGTAATTTCTAATCTGGATGTAATCTATAACATGGATTTTACTGAATTTTATTGGAATTTCAATGTCATTTTTGGATGATGGCCTGGTGTCCATATCAAAGTCATAGTATTCTGGTAGCTGATTGGTCTGTCTGGCTCACAGCAGTTCAACAGCTCCTCAAAGTACAGGACTCATTTGGCTGACTGTTCATATTCTCCTGTGATAATGTTTCATATTTGTCCTTAATGGTGATAGGCTGCTTCATTTTATGTGCCACCTAGTGATCTTGTAGGCAATGCTAATCTTTCTTGTGTTTGCAATTTCTACAGTAGACAGACCTTTTGTCTCTCGCAGTGCTCCTCTTCACTTTTTCCTTGGTCTTATAAGCTTTGTGTAAAATATCAGATTTACTTTTTTGGGAAAGACGGCATGGGGTTAAGTGACAGTTGCATATTCCATTTTATTTGCATGTTTAGTCACTCATCCTTGTTCTTATATTAAGCCTCTGAATGACCATTTTTTGTTCCTCTTCTGAATTATGCAAGCACTGTATGTTCATCTGGTCGTGTCCACTATCACGAAATCAGCTTTGTTTACCCAGAGGGTGAAACCAGTTTGTGTGCACACTGCATAAAATGTCAAAAAATCACATCACATACACCTTGGGCAACCACAATAGGGAGTACAATCTCAACACATGATCAATGTGAGTTTTTAATTCACTCATATGCTGTGAGACCAGAATAATAACTTGTTTTTACTTTCTCCTGGTTTTTCAGGAAGTAAGACAGATTGAATACATCTGTGCAACTTCAGTGCTAGTTTCAATGAACCAATCCATTTGTTCTACCACCAGAAGTTCAGTAAAAGAGGCCTCAATGAAAATATGCAGGGGGTGAGTAAAAAGAATTGTTTGCAACATCAGGACTGTGAATAATTGTTTTGCTGAATGGATTTCAGAACCTTCCTTTAACATGAGAATACTTCAAAAAAAGTTGCAGATCTCATTGAAGTCTGTCTTTGGCAAATAAACACTGTAAAAAGGAATGACTGACCTGCGGATCAGAGCAGACTTGCTGAATGCTGTTGATTGGGCCGCAGGGCACGCCGGTCCCCTCAAACTTTCCCAGCCAATCGCCTGTCCTCTTTTCTGAGAATCTAGGAACAAACAAAGTATCTGTGGTTTGAACTGTGCACCACACATTTTAAAATGACAGAAAGAAAAGGGGGCCACAGCTGGGCCAGATCCAGAGAGTCAACAACATCCAAAAAATGCAATGCACATGTGGTTCTTGGAAGGCCTGCATTCATCCTGCCCTGAGCAAAGAACAATTTCAGAGCAGATCACAGGCTGTTTCTCTCCACCCCATGCATATGCGCGTACACACACACACACACACACACACACACACACACACACACACACACACACCAACAACCACACTCACAAATACCTATGCAGGCTCGCGCACACACACACAACTCACAAACACCAAGGACAAGAACAGCTCAGGTCCCAATTCACAAAATCACAGACCCTTCCCCCTCCTCTAAGCCACAACTCTTCCATGGCCATGTTGTGCAGACAGAAAACTTTTACATAAACAAGTCTGTGTTTGACAAGGTTTGCAACAGATGATTGCTTTGTCTAGTGTGCCTCAATTCTTGTACAAAGAAAGGGTTGCATGGGGGTTTGCAAATAAGCAACAGGTATTCTGTGCACTAAGACAATAATCATCCAGCGGGCTTAGACCAAGATATCAGACAAATTCCCAGTATGTGACTCTGAGTCATTGGCCCAGTACTTCACCTTCCAGAGGTACCACCAGATATTGCTTGATAAAGTTTTTCCTAATGATGGGGAGGGGGCCATCTATGTCCATGGTAACTATGTACTGTTTTTTGGGGCAAGAGAAAACAGTTTTTGGCAGCTCAAGACCACGCAGATCTCACTGGAGTTACGTATACATGTCATCACGGGTTTCATCTTTGTAATAACAGTCTAAAGAAAAATAACTGTTAGCACAGAGCAACAGCATTTTTGCCGTTTCATAAATAATTTAAAACTGAGTTTAATACAAGTGAAGACGGGCACTGTGTACCTTTCAGAAAGGATCTGCAGCAGCTCTTTTCGGTTCTGCACTCTCAACTTGTTGGTTTTGTACTTGGGGTCTTCTGCCAGGCTGCTCAGATTCAGAACCTGGACACAAAGCAGTTTGTTCATTATATTCTGACATCAGCAATTACACCGTCTATGATTTTTTGCAAACCATGCATTTTCATACATCATGGAATGAGAAAAATTAGATGATATGAACAATTTACAATTTATATTCATGTCAAACCGCTAAAAAGATGATTTTCATTTGCCTCCTTTTTTGAAGTATTCCACAAGCTTACAAAATTATCTGTAGATACTGATACCAGGGAAATTTGCTGTGTTTTTGTAGAAATTATTCTTAGTTACTAACTCAGCATCAAATTTAATGTAGATGCTATAGGTAACAAACACTACTCTGGTTAAAAAAAGAGATAAAACCACAGATAATCATGTAGCTGGTAGATTAGCTAAGAGACATAGCTAGACATAACAATCAGTAAAAAGTCAGCTTAGAGATTGAACATGAAGTTCCACTGAATAAAAGATGTTGAGTAAAGCACCAATTGCTCTTAACTCTAAGAAGAGAAAGACTTGATGAAATGACAAACATTCAGCTAAAATCCAGAAGATATTACTTGGTTGAACTCCACTGTCAAAATCAGACAGATCTGCAGATTAGCCAATTCAGGTTGCGATCGCATCACATTATACTTTGTGTGACAATCAAATGCCAATGGATTCTGATGTCTGACATTGGTATTTAAAGGTTTAAAAAAGTTTAGTTTTATCTGGAATCGAAACATACATAATTTCATAGATTATTTCATTGCAAGGATATCTGAACAAAATTTGACACCATGTAATTATTGACTAGATCACCATGTAGGACCACATCTAGCGAGACCAGTTTATTTCAATTCACCAAAAGCCACTCTCTTCTGTTTCAAATATAATTAGGATTACTGTTTGCATTTTAGGACATCCATTGGCTTGGACCATCAACTCAAACACTATAGTTGAGATTTGGGGACATTGTTGATCATGCTGGACAACCCTGTCAGTCGTGCTGGAATGTTCTTATAGCCATAGCAGAACATTTTCAGTAGGACATCTTGTCAGCCTTAGCAAGACATTTTCAGGCAATTTTCAAAAAATCCCTCTACACCTCACATGGAAGCTCTTCTGCAATTTGAATTTAACTGCAATGGAATATGGCACATGTACCCACTTTGGAATACTGCACTCTTTACACTATACTCACTCTTTATTACAGAAATTACACTTACAAAGTCCACCATATTCGATTTTCTGCCATCTTGGATTTCTCAAAAAACACTTTCTGAAACCATTTATCGATGTGCAATTTGTAATCAAAGCAGATCTGCAATCAGCAATATGCTCGTTGGACTATTTAAAAATTACTGAAAGAGAGTTTCTGCATTAGATACAATGGTCACAAGAAGTCAATCAATTTAATGCTTGCACCGGCTTGAAATGGCAATTTGTTAAGAAATATGGCTAAGCCATTGAAATTTACTCATATTGGCAATGTTATGTGCAGCACTAAACACCATTTACTACTAAACCAATTGACATGACTTGTAACCTTCAATAATTTGTTCTTTGGATGTTCCTCTGTAAAAAAGATGTGTAAAAAATAATTCCTGCATTTAATAAAACAGTCATAATGAGCTAATCCATTGAGAGGTGTACTGAAACCTGGAGCTCAAACTAAGTTTGCTGTGAATCCTGGACAATTAAGTAAAAATGTTTAACATTGTTGTATATAAGATGCATGTTGAAATCAAAATGGCATTACCAGGTCACATGATATTGTTACTAGGTTACTGTGACTAAAAATGTTAAATGACAGAGATGTCAAACTGGCATTTTTTTATAATACTCCTCATTCCAACATCAATATAGTCAACTTGCTAATACAATGTTTAGGACACTGCCTTTGAAGCCTCAGAATCACTAATCTGAATAATGGTGCAGGACATGGTGAATTCTACATATCATCAGGTGTGGCATAATGCCATTAAACATATATGCATATGTGCATATAATTACAGAAAAATGGCCGAAATGTTTTTATAGACACATATTTTCTGCCCATTGGTGCTTTTGCTTGCATTTGGCCCCTTAATCAGTGCTTGCAGATAAATTCACACTTATGTTTTCTAGTTTGTGATCAAGGGAAAGGTGGGGTGGGGGGTGTAAACTGAAATATCTCAGCTGGCTTCCCATCATTCTTTGAAACTGGCTCTTGGTGAAAAGTAATTGGTGACCCCTGCCCTATACCACTCACCACACAAAGCACCCTCGCTAGCACCAGTTTACAACCCTGCCAGCTCTCACCATGGTCTCCTACCCCTGCCAACTCTAGCTCCCCACACCATTCCAAAGATTTCTAAACACCAGTACAAAGATAACCACCCTTACCATTCACAATGCACTTTCTTTACAACACCACAGATGATGAAGAAAAAAATACAGGTGGTAAAATTAAAATGACAGTGATGCTCTGTGAATCAATCCCCTTTGTACTTCAGGCATGTTTGGTGCTGCTTACCTTGCACACTTTCACAAACTGCTTGTCATTACCAGCTGCCACAACAATGAACCCGTCCTGGGTCTTGAAGCCCTGTATGCAAGAAGAACAGTAGTGTAAATTACCGTCATGTTCAGTCTCTACTACAACAATAAATACAATACCCAACTGGATGTAAAGCACCAAAATTTTTATCTGAGAGTTTTAGATACATCAGCAAGGTCTGTGCTGCAGCTTGTCCATACAATTAAAATAATCAATAAAGTAATGGAAGTCTAGAATACTATGAAAATATGTATGCATTTCACAAATTCTGTGTTTACAGACATCCACCTTTTTAGCCATTCCCATTTTTAGCTATATAAACATTTTATATATGTTCAATATGAAAATTAAAGAGGACATTACTAATCTCACAATTCAATGAGCTTTTATTATTAGTATTTTTATTATTAGTATTTTTTAATCCATATAGAACTCAGCACAGACTGACTGTACAAACATCAAAATAGTGACTGCATAAAGTATATACTATATGCAGTATAACAACAGATCATCTTAAATCTTAAAGAGAAAATTCTGTAATAAATACTGTCCTAAATTCAATTTGTCAATCCAAACCTGTATCTTTAAAGACATGTAGCGTCAGAAATGACAGTGAGGTAAATATTACAAAAGATATGAAGGAAGGAGACTAAAAGCCACCATCGGATTCTAAACATGAGCTGCAGTCAAAACAGACGTTCGTTTAAGCAGCTTCAGCAGAAATATTACTGAGCACTGGGCATCACAATTCATTGTCAGGATTCCTGTAAAAAGATTTAATTTGCTAATTAATCCATGCCTTTATTTTCAGGGTCCTTACAGAAACAGTGAGCTGGTGAGAAATTAAAACAAAGAATTTTTCTCCCATGAGCTGAACAAGGCTGGAAAATGCTTGAATTTGAGAGGGAGGTGTGACTATCTGTTGGCCAATCAGGCTACAAACACACGTTCCCTTTAAGAGCTACACCAGTTTGAATGTTTATCAGGACCAGGCAAAAAATATTACATGAGTAGATTGATGTGCTTCCTCTGATCTGTAATTCACTACTTCAGTTCTTTTAATGACAATTACAACTACCATGATCCACAAGTAAAGCACTGTACCTACTTGCACACACATATAATTTATATAGTGAGATACTATAAATACAGCAGTTTCATTGTAACACTTGCTCTTCCTTGATTGCAATAATCCACCATGCATAACCCATTCATAATCCACTAGTCCTAGTATCCCAGTTTAGTTCACCTGTTCTTGCTACCTAATCTAGAGGTCTAACATCCACAAATGCTGTGAGTTCACTCTTCCCCTTTATCAGAAATTACCATAATAACTACCTGGTAAATGTGTCTGTTTGTCCCTTAGACTAGGACTTACTTAACTCAGGTCTTGAATCCAGGGACTGACATCACTATCCATAGAGGACACACACACACAGCATGCTCCACTACACTCAGCGTGGAACTGAAACCAAACAGTCTTGCAACTGTCTCCACCGGCAGACCCCCGGAGTCACCACTGCAGCCTGTGGGAAAGAGAATGCCGCCATCCCTGCTGAACGCCCTTTAAAAAGACCCTTCCATAATGAATCACTCTCTGTTTATCAAGAGAAAAGTTAATAACAAGCAGCGATGGCCTCAACGGGAGATGATTCAAAACCGCCAAGCCCATGTTTCCTGCCCCCCCTACACGTCAGAGCGCGTGCATTCTCCTTTTCCCCCCAGATCTGCTCGGGTGGTAAATCAAGATACTTGAGAATCTTTTTTTGGCCGTACAAACACAGAGCAAACAAAGCATTTATTCATGGGGCATCCTCGCTTTGCCCAAGGTTGCTGTTTATCCCAGGCCACGCGAGACAAAGGGAAATGAAGAACAAAGTGCACAGACAGCACTTAATGAGATTTTGTTTTGACAAACTTTAGTCCATCAGATTAAATTAATTCAAATGAAGGAATCAAGCACGGGCCACAACACAACATGCGGAAGTCCCAGGACTGTGGCAGACGAGAGGGAGAGAGGTTAACCAGTTTTTCACTGAACCTGGACATTCACTTTTTTCCTCACACGTAGCTGGGCAGACAAGATGGTTTCTTTCCTCTTTGACAGACTGGACTCCACTTTGTGGGCTTTCACTAGCCTCAGTGAAACCTCAGCTAAATATAACTCACCAGCTGAGAGTAAAGGGCTTTCTAAATGGTCACACATAAGCATGAAAATACATTAAATGTAATTAGTAATATGGCTGAACATTTTTTCCAGTCTAAAATAGCAGGGACATTATGTCTTAATCTTACCTAATATTACCTATTGTGTCCTGTTTGATCCAATGGATATTACACTGTTTATTTGAAGAGCTTTATTTTAAGAGAGTTGACTTTCAACAGGACAGAAAAATTGCAAATATGCACTTGGTTATTGCTGCAAGTGATAAGTAGTTATGCATGTGAGTGAAGCTGGAAATTCAATAAAAGTTAACTGGAGACAGTCCAATAAATATTTGCAAATCGAAACCGGGATTGGTGTTTGATTGGACTTCTCAAGTCTACTGACTGCTGGATAAATGCCAGATATGTTGAATAAAGACAGTATGTGTATTCACAAAAACATATAAAATAGCATTTTAAGCCTCAACCAAAACTGCAAAGTAAGCAAAAAACCTTTCTTATCGATCAATGTTCTAAGCAGTGGTGGTATAAAGCTTAGTTGCTGTTAAAAAACTTGTGCAGTGGTAGTACAAAACAAAACTGGAAACAACACTCAAATCACAAAAGTCTATAACATCACTAATAAAGACAAACATGTTTATAAATGTTGTTCTTTTCAAATTCATTAAGAGAATCAGCAGATACAGCTTTTCTCAGTTCAGACCTGAATAGTAACTGTAGTTACCCCATGTTCTTCTTTTGAGGTATTTTTCAAACACAAAGAATTTTTTTCTGCCATTCTATTCAAACCATGCCAAAGAAGATCTTAGTTAAGAAAAATAATTGGCGAACTCTAATTGAGCTCAGTTCTGAATCTAATCTAATCTGTCAAAGTTCCTTTCCCAGTTTTAATTAAATAATTACAAATTCCACACAGCCCCCAGCTGACCCTGGCTGATAGATTTCTGATTAATCTTCTCACACTAGAGAATAATACAGAAGGCTGAGCCTGAATCATTATCAGTACTCTGAATTCAGTAAATTATATACATCAGTGCCAAACAATGCAAACAGAGCATTACTTCTCAGCGTACAACACAAGTTATCAGACACATATAATCAGACGCACATATACACTAGTAAGCCCTGTTGTGGCTGCTTTTCCAAGGGTGATGACATACAAACTTGCCTGCTTCACAAATCCAATTATCCAGACACTCAAAGCAAATGGCTCGGAATGCCACTGTAGCCTGGTGGCCCACATGATCAGCGGTGAAGGCCACGCGGAGGTTCGGACATATATGGCTGGGGAAATCTCCAACAACACAGAGCTCTCAGACCAGCCATAAGACAGATTACCAAGGTTGTGTTGTTGTACTCCCTCTAATTAAAAGTTACATATTAGTAGTAATTAAACGCACACTCTTGGTAACATTCAAGGCAAAATGACTGAAACATGCACTCTCTCTCTCACACACACTGTTCGTCTCAGTGACAGCACACATTACTTTCATGTTCAGATTGATTTAGATTTCACCTGGACCCCTGAAAACAGGCTACCAATAGTATTAAAAATACAAAAAGAAAAATGAACAGCAATAAATGTAGACAGGACAAGATAAGCATGCTACAGGACATTCATGAACCTGACAATAAAGTACCCATAATTATAGCAATCATTGCAACAATATGGACTAAACAAACAGGTCCAAGTTCAATTGTGTTTTGTTTTTTTTTCCTGTTAATTTGTGTTCAACTAATACAATACATGCAAATTATCTGACATAATGACTGTGTCCCAAATTGCATTTCAGTCTCCCCATCAGAATTTCCTCTCAAAATGACACCAAGAACTGCTGAGTCACCAGTTCACGGGTGTCACAGTCAGTAATAAGGAGAATTCACTTGCCTTCCACCCTCAGCTCAGAGTGCATGCATACAGACCTCACATTACTCTGATTTCCCCGAATTTACTGCCTCGCTGATCCAGCAAACTGCAGAGGCGTCGGAAAATGGTAGCACTGCCTGTTCGACAACTTTACCACGGAAGGTATTACATTTTAAGGTATGAAAAAAATTGTAACATAATAATACTGCTAATAAGCCAGGAACTAATAATCAACTTGGTAGTTATTGGAGCAATATAAAGCCCAACTAAGGACTAATAAGGCCTTTTCATAACCTTGTCTTGTTTAAGTTAACCTAGTTTAAGTAAACTATTTGCAAATAAACCTTCATTAATAATGCATACTATAATCAATTAGGAGTTAAGACAAGTAATTAGCAACATGTTAATTATGCTTATTATGTATTATTTATGTATTGCATATAGGTTGTACATGCCTACTTACAGAGCCGCATTATGGAGTTAATATTATGCACTAGTTAGGCACTAACAATGTCTTTTCATGCTATTTTTATAAATTGGTCACTAATTAGGCAGTAATGAGCTAGTAAGAAGGATATTTTGATCCCCTGTTCTTTTTTTTAATTTCCATTTATTACGAACGTAGAACAAATTTACTGGTCATCATAACACTTTTTTTTATTAATAGGTAATTAATTAGACAGCAATGGGCTCTTAGTAAGGTCATTTTGACCACCTATTTTGAAGTGAAGATTTATTTCCACTTACTGATAACTTAGACTTACAGGTCACCTTAATACACATCTAAAAATAAGCTCAAGACAATAAAATAAAAATAAAGATTAAAAATCACCACAACCTATCAGGTACATGCCCTGCTCCTTACCACAATGCCACACTGACACCCAGTCCCATACCCATTAAAGTCAAACCTGTGTATATTTTGACACTGGAACAACAAGACAGCATAGTACGTAGGTACCTATTGGCCATTAACGGTAATTCAGCATCAAGCTGAAAAACAATATGAAAAAGCATAGAGCAGTAACTGTTTAAGTGTTTAATAGTGTTGACTAATTATTCTTAGGCGATATGCCTACATCATTCTCATGTGGACATAAAAACAAATAGTGATATATGTGAACAGCACCAGTGTGTATCAATGTAATGTCTAATGTAATGTATTACATATGTAATGTATGTTTAGCAATTGTGTGCCGGGGCTGTGTGCGAGGCATAGGATACATCCATGAACCCAGGTTGAGTCTCAACAGGTGGGTTTACAGTTGGTGTTCACAGCGAGTGATCCTGCTGTTCTAAAATTTGCAAGTAGCTCACTCAAAACATATACACACACGCACGCACGCACGCACGCGCACACACACACACACACACACACAGTGGTGGTCACTTGCCAACCACAGGTTTCATTCAAGAATTACCCCAATGTTGAAGACTCTGTGCTTGGCAAGGACTTCAGTGTAGGAAAAATGATAGGTTTAGGGAGTGTGATCTGTGAGACTTAAATTCCTATAACACACACATCAAGGAAAAAATAACCATGCTAATCTTCAAAACAGTACATAAGGACAATAAATCTCTAAGACTAGGAATTTAAATGAGTTTGACCAAACAATAATACATATTGCAGCAAGTCACAATAGCCAGGGACACGAAAAGGCCCCTTCAAGCAGAAAATAAGCGTCCACAAAAACAATATAGACATGTTTATCTAATTGCATATACATTACTTTAAATTTAATAGCTTCATGTTACACCTGAAACATGACATTTAGATTTCAACCCATCCTACAACAGGATTCAAAACTGTGTTTTTTTACTGATGGAAAATTGCAGAAACAGGCTGTTATCCTATTACACCACTGCAGCATTCTTGTCACTTCCCCTAATTAAAGTCCAGAAAGTAATGTTCATTTACAAGTATGACATGCATTCAATTCCATGCTTAAAGACCTACACGTTCATGAGCAGACTTTTAAGTTTGTCTTGACATGTCTTGACTATGGCCATTTTTGGTTGCCTGTAGCAGCTAAATGTCAAAAGGATCAAGTTCAAATGTAGTTAATTCGCTTATTTTGTATGTCAAGCAGAGTAGATATACAACATTTGACCCAGATCAAACAAACCTGATGAAGGAAATGGACTCATCTTTATATTTGCAAAGGGACAAAAATGTATCCATCTAACTTTTCCTTTGTAAATTGTTTTTGTTACCATTTTGTTACCATTTTATTTATACTTTTTCTTTTTATGGAATTACCAGCTGTAAATTAGGCTTGAGCCGCCGCAGCATCCTCCACATCCATGCAGGAGTGATGAAATGCAACAAACGCTACCGTCCAATTCACCTGACTGTAGCCAACGGCTATGCTTCACAATACAGGTTTCCCGCAGAGCACACACTGAATGGAGAATAGGTGCATCTCCACTGATGTCATCCAAGTGACTCACAGACACCGGGCAAGTCGCTAGAGGGTGCTACTAAGTTGTATTTATACATATGTCTATGTCTAATGTAAGTATTAGCAGTCATGCTTGTTTTATCATTGGTCGTTACCAGATTGCTGAGTACATCACATGGGCGTGAAGAAAAGTATTTGAGGCAAAACAAAGCTAGGGGTCTGGGTAATATCAGTGGGCGTGTGCAGTCAGCTACTGGGTTAACAGGCCACCCTAGGGCACACTGAGTGAGGTTTGGGACAGAGCTGATGCTGAAGAAAGAGCTGCTCATAGAGCACAAAGAGGCCATGCTGCTTTGTTTAAGTTGGCATTTCCTTGATGGTGCAACCCTGAAGTATAAGCCCGTCTCTAAGGTAACAACAGGAGGTAGTTTCCTGGCAAATGCACAGATGCAGATTGTAATCTGCTGCTGTCAGCTGTTTCAAAAATGAGGACAAGGTGAACACAGAGACTCCATCATTTTCACGTTGCCTGCAGCCAAGATCAGCAAGGGAACCTGGGCTATCATTCTAGGACCAAACATAAGGAAGGGTACAGGGAACACAGAATAAAAACCCAGACTCAATCCTTTGGTGATCCCTGCCTGCCAAATGCAAAACCACTGAAAATCATATCTACCCATTATTAGTGTCTATCAGGATTTAGCTTTCCCAAACTTGTATACGCTTTTTAAACAGAGCTCTCTTTATGCATCCTCAGCTTTGTTCTTGATATTGTTGTGCAAAAGTAGATTATTATACTTAATGCTGACATTCTACCTTACTTTTATCCCATGGGTTGATGGTCATACCGGATTGACACTAACTCTTAGACTGTTAAATGGCGTGTATTTCCTTTTATAAATTTACAGGACAGGTAAGCACTGGTCAAGGAAGTGGTGCTTGGTCTAAGCTGTTGCCATTTGTTTCATTTAAGTAACATTAAGCAACATTATTACATTAATCAGTCTCAGACTAACCAGTCCCTACTGTCACATCTACATATGTATCTTGTTCACTTTACCCCCCAGGCTCATTAAGAAAAAAATGGTTTGTCAGTCTTAGAAATTCAGACTTGTTCTTTGTTTCACATGTAAGCATTATCCTCTGCTGCTAAAAGGAACAGAGGCCCACAGGGTGCCAGTGGGAGAGGAATTGCATGCGAGTCACTCCAAATTCCAGCCACCCTGTGAACCCTCTCAGGGGCGCAGAGTGTGGTTTGCCGTCCCCAGCCAAACCCGCACGGCCCCTGCTTCCCCAGCCGTGGGCGAGAGGAGCAAACGCTCCTCCCTTGATCACCCGACCAGACACCCTATTTACCAACTCACAAAGCCCTCTCATGTGTGGACTGGGCCTGCCCGCACTGCACACAACATACAGCCCATAACCCCAAACAGCCGTCATTCTTTCTGCTGGGCTGGAAGCAGGATACCCTCCGGGTGGAATGTACACCAAGAGGCTGTTGCTGTTGTCTCTGACGCCCCTCATTGGAGGAGCTGTGAAGAATCTCCCTGGGGTTTGGGGGTTATCACTCCCCAGGCTTATTATCTCAATTACGTTTAGGGCACACCACCACGTTCTCACAGTCCCACAGTCTTCTGTTCCCCCATCCCCACTCACACACATACCAAGGCACTGAGAGAAAATAGGCAATTAAACTGCAATGGGGAATATTTTTTATATAACCACACTGCAAAGACCAAGGCCAAAAGGAGTTAATGGAATGCTGTAGAAAGCCCTGATTCAGTTCAATTTGTGGAAGATGTGACTCAGAACAAATGCCTCAACGTACTTTCACATGGTTTTACACTTTCATGCCTACAGACCAGTTGTAAATGTTGCTCAATCCTTAATGATAATGGTACAACAATCATAGAAGCTATTCAGAATGGTATTACAATTAGAAATCTTTTTCATAGAAATTATTCCTTTATTAAAATTTCTGAATAGTTGCTAAAATATGTTGTTAAACTAATTTATTTTAGGGTTTATCCTGAGCTTGTCAAACCTGATCACATTTTTATAGTTTTATCAAATCTAGCCACTTTTTTATCTTTTTTATCATTTTGATTTGTTTAGTGTTTCCACGCAGAAATACAAGAAAGAATAAAAATTACCTCATCAACTACAGATAAAATTACCACTGAGTATTCCTCCTCTGTATACCCACACACAACATATTTTGATAATATCTCCTTCTTAAATCAATTTAGTGCAGCTCCTTCTGTCACAGAAGATTAATTTGTTCTTCAGTTAGTAGTTCTACACCATACTACAGTAACTTAATATAATTTTTGCTTGTTTGCTTGATTGATAATCAAGCAATTGAGTAGCCTAACTGAACACTGTCACTGTTACATTAATTCACTTAATTGAATCTTGTAGCTGCAATCTTCTTACATCAAGGTATTATGTAACATTTGTACATATACACTGAATGGGAAATGTAGGTACCTTTATTTTGTTCTGAACATCCACAACCAGAATAAACTGATGGTGTAAAATCAGTTAGTCTGCACAGACTTAAATACTCTTGAAAATGCAATGATTTTCTGAATTGACTTTGTTAGTCTTTTCTGCCCTTCACCTTCAAATAAAACAGGCCATTGCAGGGCCATCTACCTCTTTATGGTAGATATTAAACATTCATGATTTCTTTGTAATGATTCAATAGAATTGATTAAATATAGTTATTTAAATTCTCATTCTAATGTGACACAAAAAAATTATGTGAGACACATCACCTGCAAATGTATTCAGCTAATTGACATGCATGTTAATCACACAAAACAAGCTCACAAGTTCACAAGTCACCACTGAACAGTAAACTTTCCAACTATGAATTTTTCTCACAAAGGACTATCGCCAGAAGTGATATCAAAGCCATATCAGTATTCATTTAACGGCTCAATAATACCCAACTCATTATGAGCTCAGATGGAATGTAAACCAACACACAGACTGTACCCCATGGATCAGATCTGTGTAATACTATTGTACCACAAAACCTAATACAATAATCATACAAAATAAGGGTTTCCATTTCATTTTCATTTTGATAATAATAAGTCATTTACCATACTTTGGAAGCTTGGATGGAAAGAAATAAAAGCCATTCGTCATTTTAATGGACAAGAAAATGTGTTGTGGATTGTAATTTATTATTACAGAGAGCACCACGCAACGTAACCATAAACTATGAGCCTAAAATTCCATGTCTTTTCCATATTGTTGTCACACATTCCTGCCCTGACCAACCAATTCTGTTGTCCTTGCCTTTTTGAGCACCATGCTTATTCCTATTCTTTTGATTATCACAGATCATTTAAAACCTTGTCTGTCATTTGGGCAGATGAAAATTTCTTGAAACATAAACACTGCACAATATGTTTCAATATTTTGTGCTTCAGTATCAACATGAACAATCCAATAAAACAGTCATTCACATACAAGAAGAAAAGATGAGAGCAAAGATGTTAAATGTACATGGGGGAATGTGAGGTAGCCCACCACAAACCTATACTTACTGTTTACATTGCTTTAAACAAGAGGCAGGAAATTCTGTACATTTCTTGCCGAATTACCAGTATTTGCATATACAGTCATTACGATGAATGAAACCTGATACAGATCCCTTTGAATAATAGACATGTCAGATTTGAGTGACTTGGACACTACAGCTCACCACGACCAAGCCTGTCCTTCTCCCCAAACCCTCCCATAAACCTCAAAAAAATTAGAGTTACAGTAACATCCTGCAAGATAGCAAGACTGACCTCTAGTGCTTGTTCTATTCATGAGCTTATCCCTAGAAGACAATGCAACATAACTGCAAGAGTATCACCCTGAGGTATACTACCATTTTGGCTGTCTTGCCCTCTGGTTGATTACTTCACTCTTAGTCAATCTCTGAAGCTCATACAGCAACTGATTTATGGTTCATGCATCAGCTGTATTACTGCAGAAGTACATTCCATACAGTTTATCCACTAACTCTCTGCTCACCCTCCTCTGACCATTATCTTTGTATCATTGTCAGCACCATCACTGTTGTATTTCTACCTGATTCCAAAGTTTAAGACTGTCAGCTATCAACAATTTACCCTGTAAATGCAAGAACATGGCATAAGTTCATACAACCCACAATGATGCCTCTGTAACTCCGGCAAGGCAGTGGTCTCAACATCCTAACACTGCATACCTGCTCCTAAGAGTGTTGAGTGGGCAAGTGCACTGCCTGCCATGTGCACACCCCTTCAGAGCACGTGTGCAAGCTTGCGTGCTATCTTATTTATTTCTACGCAACACACTCTCTCATCATGCATATGGTATTACCTGACACCACAGACACTCCAGAGCACCTCCAGAAGATAGTGTGTATGGGCTAAGTACCACTCAGTTCCAGCACTTATCATCAAAGACTTGCACATATTCTGTTGTTTATAACTGTGGTCATTTCAAATGGTTCAGCCTGGGAATGAAATTGAATAAGTGAAAAAAGGCACGCTAAGACAATCTGAAACATTCCTCTGAGACAAACATGTCCCCAGACCACTGCCCAAGCCAAATAAAGGAAGAAACAGAAAATGTCCAGTAAAAAAACACGATAGCTATAACCCTGCTAAAATATACAATTACAGCCATGAATCAGCAACATACTCAAACAGTGGGATATACACTTTCTGTGGTCAAAGCAAACTTAAGGAGATTAACACTGGGAATGCTTCCTGCCAAATGTCCAGATGGTCCCCATGTGATGGGCGCCAAACGTGACAAATGGCCCACTTCTGGGTATCCAATCAGCCCTTTAACTTCCTGCCAGTGTTCTGGATCACCTATTTATCAAATACCAGAAACTGAGTAGAACACACTAGAGTGAACAACACCAGACTGTACAACAGATCTTCACAGAGGAGGAGGGGGGGGGAGTTCACTGTGTGGGCAACAGAAGAGTATTGTGGGGATAATTACAGCAGATTCTGGGCAGAGGAGCTGTGAGTTGCAACATTGCCTGACCTGTAATTCATTTTCAGTGTAAACTCATCTCTGTGTGAGAGCTTAATGACAGCAGTTAAAGGTAAGCCTTGCGAGGTACTCTGTATGAAAATGTCTACAAAGTGAAGGATGAACATATTAGCTCACTTCCCCTTCTTCAATGCCAGAAATAACTCAACTGATGATACTGCATTCCTAATATTGAAAATATACTCACATTGTTTTCAGAGCCTAATCAAGAAGTCTACTTAATTGTCAAAAATAAAGACATGCCTTTTTCCTTCGTTTATCTTACACTTTGTAGAAATTTATATCAAATTTATATGTAGAGATTATATCAAAACTTTGACATAATCTCACATGATAAAATCAAATAAAATGTAGACACGTTACAACGCTTGAATGTCTGAAATAAAATTGTTCCTAATATTAAACGGATGCATACAGAACTTTAAAACAGAGACACACAGATTAAATTTATGTTTCAATAATGCACCTTTTTCATATTATTCCTTTATTCATGAATTCAGATTTTTTGTGATGTAGTTCAGAAACGCATTTTCAGTAAACCACAACGTAGACCTAAATTATAAAAATGGTCAAAATTGCTGGAAATCACAAGTCCTGCTGTTCTGTTTCCAAGCCCATTTAGTGGACTGCCCCAGAATGCCAGAAATGACAGTATATTTTATAGCAGCTGTATAATATAATCTATTGCACTTTTAGTTATTTTTCGTTCCTTTGCCCTTGAATTGACTAAAACAAACCTCATAATAAACATGTACACAAAAAGTCATGCATATTGTTTCCTTTTGGGTAACACTCCACCAAGTATCCTCCCTTCAATGCACACCGCCCCCTCCTGGAGGGTAAATAAACAGCCACAGATGTGTGGGAGGAGTGTTCCCAGCGAATATTGAAGCTTCCTTGGACTGGCTCAGTAAAACAAACTGCCCAGCCCCAGAGACACTGTGCCAGTGAACTGAATGA
The DNA here is from genome assembly GCA_019176425.1 of Megalops atlanticus. NCBI lineage: Eukaryota > Metazoa > Chordata > Actinopteri > Elopiformes > Megalopidae > Megalops > Megalops atlanticus. The sequence continues at coordinate 64,762,154 of CM032876.1, read as the reverse complement.
ACCAAGAGACGCAATACCTCACACCCAGTGAAGTCAACACAAGAGAATAAAACCTGATGACGAGGCTTTCTGAACTGTTGTCAGGGACAAGATGTTTGTATTCAATTTACTTTGATTGTTTTATTTCTCCATTCCAGAAAAAGGAAATTGGTTTTAAAAATAAATGTGCACTTCTTTGACAGGCCTTAACAGGAAAACTCAAAACATTCTTTGATGTGGTTAGATTTTTTCTTTGATAAGAGTGCCAGTCCTTAAAAGATCATCAAGGTGAATGCTTTGGAGAGATGCACGGAAAACACATTCAGCTTTTCAGCTGTGATACATGGCACATCAAAGTAAATCTCATCAATCTGTAATAGTAACTGTTCCTCCAACTGTTACTAAAATTATATGACCTATGACATCAGAATACCACATGAAAAATGAAGAGGTGCTTAAGTTGATGCTGCTTTTCTGTGTATTTTGAAAAGTGTTAATTATGGGTGTCTGACTAATAGCATATTATTTCCATTTGTATTCCATCACTTTACTTAATATTCCACATATGGTGCTATCCCACAGTGAAATATACAATGTCCTATGATTCTACTGCATTACAATTTCTAAATGCCAACGGTATGTACACGGGGCCAGTAATACAAATGTGACAGTGTACATGTGACAGTAATCCAAATATAAAATGAAAATGGTACATCAAATCACTATCCGTGAAGACATAGAATTTCAAACTGAATCATGATTATTACACATATATTGGAAGGGTTAAAGGCCACCTAAGAATCTTCATATCAATGCAATAAAATAATAAGCCAGAAATTTGATATCATCTCAAACATGCAATACAAGTGTAGATAACCTGATCAGAAAAGAGACACACATGTTGACATTAAAATTTCTTTAATCTTTCTAAATGCTAATCTTGGGTGAATGGGAGATTGACATGGGCTAATTATTGTTCTTTGTTAATAATCAATTCAGGATCTTGCCATCGAATCTCATTTTATATGTTGCCTTTTCAAAAATTTTACATAATGAAGTTAACATATCATTGCATTATTTGGATATCTTTCACATAATTTTTAGATACACCATTTTATTGACTTTGTCACCAATTTTACAGCAAAGAGTATTATTATATTGGGTATGTTATGTCATAGATATAACTTAACAAACACTGTAAGTATCTCACTAACTAGTCTGCTACTTGGTAGCAGCTGTACCTACATTACATTGTTGATATTGTTGTGAGAGAAGATGGCTATTACGCAGTATGTTGCATAGGTTAATGTTATATCACTTTAGAAGAGAATTTGGACCAAACATACAAGGCCTGCTAGTTAAATATATGGAAATATTGTGTAATCTAGATGGTTAGTATGGTTTTAGACTGCCTTGCTTATTATATGACTACTGCAAATTCTTCAACATTTTATTTAATGTCATACGATAGTTACATTTCTGGTCATGCCAAATACTGCATATACCTTTTGTTTTAGCCAGAAATGTAAAATACCTGCTTTTTGTACAATAATTCTATTCTGCTGTAGGGTTCTGCTGTGCCTCAAAGTTATTTTTGAGGAATTACTTGTATGTAGCACCTTACCCCCTTACCTTACTGCCAACATTACCTTTTTAATTGTAACTTCAAAAGATGATTTTGTCCTTCAATTATGGGTTACATGAATGTTTCAATGCATTAACTGCTGCTCAGTCTCTGCTGAAGCCATTTTTGCAAGAACTCTGTGAACTGGCCAAACCTTTCTCTGTACTTCCAACAATGAATTCTCTTCTTCACTCAGGCTTCGGAACTTGCCATCTCACTTGCAGATGAAAGAAATGAGGCTGCTCTGAGGACACGCACTATGGTTTTTTTTTTCTAGTTCTCCGTTCAGTGACCCCTGTGGCTTAAGTATTTTTGTGTTTCTCTCACATGAGAAAAACAGGGCCGTCGTGTCCAAGCAAACACTCCAGGGTATCTGTACAGACACAACAGGACCCTGTGTAGGGAGTGAAGTGTCTGTTCCATGAAAGATTTATTGCATCGGATTATCTGTCTAATAAGACTTGGGAGTTCAGCCGAGGACAGAGTCTCTTCTTTCTGAGGATAACCAAGCATATCTGTGCAAGGTTTTCCCATAATCTATGTTTGTTTTCTACTGGCCTAATTTTCACTAAGTTACCCTGCATTATTCATATCACACATCAATCATGCATGTGATATAACAGCTACACAAATACTGGATGTAGAACCATTATCATTTACTACGAGTCTTAAGAAATATGATAGCAAAGATGCTCAATTGAGAATAAGATTGGTCAGTAACTGAAATACTAAACATACAGCAGGCAAAATGTGAAAATACTGGTGAATTAATGGTGAAATGTTCTTGTTTAAGATGTGCTTCCTTAAGCACAAAATCAGCACTAAAACAAAGGGGGAGAAAAGATAAATTTATACCAGTGTTTTAACCTGGCAACTTGATACCTAGCATTTTGCCTATTAAATGTCAGGGTTCCAATGGCTTCCAGCACAACTAATAGCTTTAATGACCAAAGACAGCAAGAACCTGGGACCACTGTGGAACAAACACAGGGTAACAATCAGTGGCTTTTGACACATCTTTCATGTTCTCACAGAAAGATGTTATTAACACAACATACCATGCTTCATCTTAATTCTGCTCTCCCCAACTTTTGCCTAATCTATGCCAAAATGGAGTTGTGTATACACTTTTTGCACTATGCCAGTGTGACAGGATTGAAAAGGCCTTGCATACAATACAATTCCTACCTGAAAGCCTACTGTTTTCAGTGTGTCAGACAGAAACTCTAGACACGAGTATTAATTGATAATTTTCATAAGAGTTGTTTTCAGGAAAACTGAACCCACAGGCTCCAGCCATTTGCCCAGGGCTTCAATCTGAGATTGCTTATAAAACCCCATGCAATTTGGGGTCCTCAAATCAATCTAGGGAAGAAATCATTGTTTATTTGTAATTGCACTACACCTTTGCAACATACAATTTGTTTGCACAATGGCCAGGTTTCTCTGCTGAGAATTCTAATTCTTACTGTGCTGTGTCGTAGCCAATATCAAGAAAAAGGCTGAAACCCTTGTATTTGCTGCTCTTGTTTTGTTTCATTCTCTGTACTGTTTCAATATATATCCTTCATCACTCACCAAAATCTTCCACCAGTTTTTAGTTTGTATTAGCATGTATGTATGAGCATTTTAATCAGATGTACTATGTTAATCGTCTGTGCTATGATACCCTACCTGATATGGTACAATGCTTTCATGGGCTGTGCCCCATCGCCTGGCTTCCTGACCAGCGTTGAGGAAGTTCGCCGCAATGTGGGTGAGACAGGCCACCTGAAACGGACAGAAACATATTTTTAATTTCCATTTCACCAGCAGGCACGTATCCTGCATTGCTGATGCAATATTCTGAGATGAACATATGAGAATTCTTTAGTTGCTGTTACTGTTGCGGTAGCTCAGTTCTTTGAAAGTGACACCTTTTTTTGTTCCTCCACAGATTCCTCCAAATAAAGTCTTAAGATGATATAATGGGGTACAACAATGTTTGGAATGTATTACTACCAAAATAGAATGGATATGTACAGATATTTATGTCCTTATTCCTTCAACAAATGATTTTATCCGAACCAATAGTAACGTAGTTGTTACTATCATCGCTATGACTGTGAGAGCAATAAGACAACAGGTAATTGAACACATTTATCATTTTGATGAATTAATACTTCTTTTACTTTTTTATTTTTGACACTTTTAAGCAGTGACTCTATGTCCATAGATCCAATAAGCCCACATATTAAACACCAGAACATAATAAACAAAAATAATGCAAGAACTGTGTCAAGAAACTACCTTGTTTGTTTACAGACATGTAGCCAGAAGATACGTGATAAAATGTAAAACATTCACGTTAAGAAGCAGTAAGTTACTGTGCAATCATACAATGTTGAGTTACTCCATTAACGTTAATTGTTAATCTATCTTATTACCAGTATGAGTCAATAATTTGGTTTTATAAATAAGCTCACTGCACTTCAAGCCAACACTTTCACTAAATTCTATCATCAGGATTCACGGACAGTTGAAAGCACCAAGAAACACATACAAACTTTACAATCCAGCCATCAAATACTCAGAGATCAGCTTAAGTATCCATGCAAGAAAACTGTCCATGCAGGAAAAATTTGAAAGGAGACTGTCAGAACACAAGGTGAGCTTGTAAGTTACTCATTATTTGACAGCTAGCTATCTAGCTATTATTAGCTAGATAATAAATTATGCAGAAGAATGTACAGGCATTAGCCCTTACATAAAGTTCTTGGATGGTCCATTTTTCTCCATTAAAAATCCCAACATAGTGTTCTACTACAACATACAGTTATGCACTGTGAAGGAGAGCCTTCACCACCTCTCCCTTGAACCTAATTGTTAATTGTTGTCAATAACTTGTTAATTGTGTGCACCTGATAATTTGTTTGGGGAACTGGCCTATTGGCTAACGAGCCACACCTGAATAATTGAAGGTGGATTAAATACAGGTGTGACTGCAGAGCAGGAAAGGAGGCTCACTTTGTCCCTGCTGGAGGTTTGCATAGGCTGGTTCCTTTGTTTTGTTTGGTTTTAACAATAAATTACTGGTTCTTTTAATCTTCTGTTCTTTTTGGGCTCGTTTATGGGAGAAGTGCTGGCCAGGTTCTCTACATACACCAATATAAGGATGTTGCTGGATTCCTAAAACCTTCTCATTGTATCAATGAGGCCTCATTACCCAAAAATGAAAGATACCTGTAGCTAGCTAAATGTTTTAGAAAAATAACTTTCATTAATCGCTTTCACACCCTGTCCACATTCTCATTCAATTGTCCCCACTCAAGCAACATATCTGGCCTGTGTGCATATACAGGAAAAACTACAGAATGTGCATGTAAAATGTGTTCTGATGATGATGTCATTTTGGGATGTTCAGATATGTAGGCCATGGATTTGATGTTCAGATCTATGAACACAGAGTCACTGTCTTTTTTATTAATGTGTCACATTTAAAATTAATTCAATCAAGTGATGCACCCAAAACTATTCACTGCTAACCAGGCACCTCTTTCTAACACCTAGTTCTATAGTGTTGAAGGAGGCACACACATCTGAACCAATAATACTCAATAAGGTCCATCATACAAGAGAAGCTTTTGTGATCCGGAAGTATTCTTAACAAAGATTAATCTGACGAAATATGCTACAGAACAAACAGTCTTGTAAAGCAGGTCATGTAAAGCAGACATGAGCAGACACAGTGTCAATTAATGTTTTGTGATATACAAAAGAGGGGGACCCAACAGAACAACCATCAGGGTAGACAGATCTTTCCTGGAAAATTGACATTAGCCTAGTTTTTAACCCACCTGAGACCAAGCGTAATTGATTTATTTTACAGCACAGGAGTAATACTTCAGATTTTACGAGTAGGAGTAGACACAAAATGCTGTGGCAGATAGTGTGGAAACTCGGTAACCTGGACAGAGACATATTAACCAAACAAGCCCATTTTTTTTATTGCCAGGAAAGGCAAAAGCAGCCAAAGCACACCAACTCCTCTGGTGTGTTTCTGTTTAAAAATACAGGCCAAATTCAAACCAATGCCAAATGGCTTCAAAAAATAATCAACTTGTTTTTTATTTAACTGCTCTGAACTTGGTTTTGGTTTCTGGGTCCTTTAAAAATATTTACTTCCTCTTCCATTTTGCTTTGGGGGTATAGGGTTCAGATGCATGTTTCATAATAATACATTTAGCAACCATTACTAAACAAAATTAAAGAGGCCATACTATATTAATATATAACGCTAAGAAGCTAGTGACACTAATTGCATCAGTAAAACAGCCAGTACCTTTGTGTAGTGTAGCTTCTGTCACTAATGCATTTCTTTAAATATATTTGGAATTTATTTTCAGTAAAGAAACCATTTTCTTATTTCACTGCTCATTTCTACTTGCACTTAACTTCTTGTATGATGGTCAAGTTTGCCTGGAGAGGACTCCAGTTCTGCCTGTGCTATTTAGGAGCTAATGTCAAGGAAAAGGCTGAAACCCCTGTATTTGCTGCTCTTGTCTTGTTTAATTCTCTATATTGTCTCCCTACACATATTCCTCATGGACCAAAATCTGTTTACCCACTAATTACCAGTTTATATGACTGATCTGATTTTTTGTGCCACTTCATAATGCTTAGGTCACAGTAAAAACAAATGCAATTCAAATCTTGGTATTTCATAGAGATGTTGACACAAACATGAGGCATGGAATGGACACACAGTACTCTGAAATCAAAGCGACAAACTGTGTTTTGGTTTCTGAAAACCAATGGTGGAAATCTTGAAGGCTTTGCTAAGTCAGACCTGATTTCCAGCACCAGACTACACATTGTGCCCTGCATAAGGCCATGTGTTGCAACTTTTGTCATATAACAGCTTTTATATTCAGGTAATTGTATAACATTAGCTTTATTCTTGAACAAGCTGTCTTAATGATTAACTGACAACTAGTCATTTACTGACTGCACCAGCACATACCAAATAGGCTTCACTAAGCTTGTCAAATACTATGGAATGTGGGGAGAAAAATATGCAAAATGTTTATACAGAGACACATAATTATGACTGAAACAGACCTAGACAATCAAGACAGAATTGTAAGAAAGCCATATAATCAAAATACTACCATAGGAAATGCAAATATGGGGAGTAACCTGTGTTACTCTTATCTCAGAAATACCAAATGTCTGACCATTAAGTATGTCTAAGAATGTTGTTGACAACAAAGTCCCATTCCTACAGAATTGAGGGTAAAACCTTAGTGTTGCTGTTCTGTACTTACTGGGAAATAATTAGCACAGATGTCATTGATCCAGATGTCACCAGTCCTGATATTGACATTACAAACTTTGCCAATCTAGCATTTTGCTCAGTTTTAATGCAAAACTCACTAAATATTTGAGTCTACAATCATCATGAATCCATTACAACATCCACTACTCTAACAGACAGCAACAAATAAGTGATTTAGCAAACATGGTTCTAGCACAAGATGATCCAAAGACATCTATCGAGTTAAGTCTCACTGCAAATAAACAAGATGTGGACCAAAGTTATAGATCAATTAATTAATGGTTAAATGGTACCTAATCCCAATCACTTCAGACTACAAATAAAAGGCATTTCTCCATTCTATAAAAAATCTTTCTCACACTGTATAAGTACCCTACATTCCCACCACAGTGAATTTGTTTCAATAAAGCCAATAGATCCAGAATAGCAGATTCCCAAATTACTATTTTACACTTTTGCCTAGTGGCAGGAGGACAGTGAAGGCCAGCACGAAAGCTTGTGATGAAGGAATTCATGTGAATTTGATGCGAAATATTGGAGGCTAAGCAACTTTCAGAGTAAAGCTTTCCAGCCATCCAATTCTGTACAATAGTCATTATTTTAGTGTCAGGACACCAAAATCATTTAAGCAGGCAGTATGTATATGTGGTCTCCCACACCTGACACTTATATAGACTGCTATGTACCACTATATCTTCTAGTGGAGCGTCGTTGTCATGACAGCATGTAAGCAATAGGGTGGAAAAATATACCCAGCCGTACAAAAAAAGACATGAAAGCAGAGGGCTGTCCCACTTTGCCCATGTTTGTATCCAGTCCGGATATCCCAGTCTTGATCCTCTACTGGTTCCACTTTTGGTTGATTACTCTAATTGTGGAGGTCATGTGTTTGCTGTCTCCTCTCTGAAAGCCACAGAGCCTTTACCCTGTCCACATCCACAAGGAACAAGTCATGTTTACCCACAACTGTTCAGAGTAGTCCTCTCTTAAAACTTCCCTTGAATTTTTATGAACAGCAAAAGTCAATAAAATGTCTGAGGCAGAACTGTAAAGAAATGAGATTATGTACACATATAAAATGACGGAACCTTTTGTGGTTATCGGTAACAAATTATGACACATTATTTTAAGGAGCTGAAGTATTAACCTTGGATAGATGCTATACAGAACCCGAGAGTGGTATGAACATAGAGTTTGCTCCAAGAGTAGGAGATATTTGCCTAATGTTTTATGACAAGTCTTCAGATATTGAAGGTTTTCACGGTGTTTGAAAGTGGACTGAATCATTCTACGAGACAGTTTGGATGAGGGGTCATTATAAACCCCCAAATGGGTAATCACACAAGTATATGCAGTTGGGGAAACTGAAATGGTGACAATGATGTAACTGTCTTCCAACGTAGTGTTCCTCCACTTTTGGGGTGTTTTGAATATGGGACCTGCTGAGGAGATCTCTTCTTGTAAAGCATGACAGATAGAGGAGGGATGATCTGCACCAGGCTGACACGAAGTCTGCCATTTATGTGCAGAACCTGAACATTTATTCATACAGGACATTCACTCTGCCCATTGTAATAACCCCAGCATTTTTGTGATTTCTTTGGTACTCTATCACGACCCCTTCACTAGCTGTAATTGACCTTTGAGGGCTCAAATATTTAGGCTAAAAGTGATGCATATACTAGAAAAATATCAGTTGAAGACAAATAATATCAGTGAAACATAAATAATTACAAATTGCAAACCTATTATTTATTTCCAAAAAAGTCTACACTGACAACAGGCATTGAACTTCTCATCAGGATAATGCCAACAGGATTCAAGCAATTAGCCATTCTTAACCTTCAGTAATATTGAGGTATTTGGAAAACTTTCAGCCAGGTCAATGGGAGAATAGTTTGCCATTGGATGACAAGTTCTTAAACAATAAAAAGCTGTTTCTGGGTTTATGGAATGGAGCTGGTGGCTCATTTGGTCTTGGGCACTCTGGTTACAAAGCATATACTTAGACCTACTTATAACATAGTCTTAAGAAGACTCTTTTAAGCAGTCTTGATACCAAATCTTGGTATAATAATCTACCAGCAGACTATTAAATAAAACCAATTAAGTGTTTTGAAGGCAAAATGTTTATCATCTACATTAATGGAGGTGACATGAATATCTTCCTAGGGTAAGTGCTGACTAACATGCAGCAAATAAAGATATTGTGTGTCTTGATTTTGGGTGTCTGCAAGCCCTCATTTTACTTCCTACAAGTTGAATTTGTAGCCTTGAAAATGAGGCCTTTTGCTTGTCAATTTGAGGAACGACATGTGTTTCTGTCCTATCTTTTATTAAAATTGAATTTGTTTTTCTTTGACACATCAAGAATAATACTGACCATTTATTTATCATCAATGCAACATTTATTCCATACATGATCCATTGGAGTCATACATTCCTGTGCTTTAACTATATCCTTGTTTGTAACCTGCCTCAAGCAGAGGCAAGGTCACATTTCCTCCAACAGAGGAAAAGTGAGGAGTGTGCGCGGAAAGGAATCGGCCAGGAGCATAAGCTTATCTCTAATAATCGAGGGGTCTACCACAACATACATGATTTAGCGTGAGTGTGACAACTGAGCTGGTGCACAGCCGAAAACCAAACATGCAACTCAGAACCAAGTATTAGGAGGGGCTGCATCCACAAAACCCACAGATTAAATATAGACAGAGAACTCACTGCAAATCTGAGATAGTGGGAAGTTGGGGGGGGAGGGGTATTTGGAACAGAACATGTGACAATACTCTGCAAAGAAGGAAGTCTTAACTTCTATTTGGACAATACAGATATGTTTGAGTCCTGGGTGCAATTAAATGCAGGAAGGATATAAAAAAAACTTCTGACCACAACAGAAGAATACAAACAATTACATAATTGGAACCACTTCCAAAACCCACATCCTTCGTATGTACTAGTATCATTCAAAGGACAACTGCTTATATACTAGCACAGGAATGTCTCTGGCATAACATTATAATTCCCCTAAGTGGGGGATATAAGAGTCTGATTTAGAGTGTTTCTTGAATTTTTCTGATTTGATAAATAAATCACACTGAACGTCTGCTGCCCAGAAACACAGTTCTATCAAAAACTAACTGCAGAATGCTCCGTTTGCCTGGGTCTCTGCAGGCCTTACCATGACCTTCAGTAAATGAATGGAAACAATATAACAGTGAATGTAGCTCATGTGGGGATGAAGGACAGTGATTCACACTATTCACAGGTTCAGCCATGTTTGTCAAAGCAATGGTGATGTTGCAGAATGTAGCTTGTGGCACTGTATTAAAAATAACATGCAGTGTGTTTTTTATTGTTCCAGCTATTGTTGGTGCCACTAGAAAATGGAACCTGGCTTCCAGCAGATGAGGAAACCATAAATACACTTTGTACCACCCCAAAGGTCACTTGATGTTTGATATCCATTAGATAAAGGTAAACAATGGAATTAGCTTTTGTTCAAAGGGCGAACATATTGCCATGTGAGGAGCACTTGAAGTGACAAGAACACCCTCTTTAAAGTCCTTGTCATAATAATGTTTTGTTAAATGCAAGAAAACCTAATCCACACCAAGCAGGTATGGTTTCACATTTTTGTCAGTCACAAGTGGCTAATGCCTTTCAGCTTGGGTAAAAACAAGACAGAGTTTCCGTAAACATTTTTCAGAAAGATAACCTTAGTACTATTGAGGTGACACCTTATCAATGAAGAGCACTGTCAAATTTTACCTGAACAGGGACTTTAAACAGCTATGTTTAAAAACAATTGCCTGTACATTTTATCTGTTACCTCTCAAATCTAAGCAATGCATATGGCTGTATACTAATACATATCCAAACAGACCAGTATATGCACACATAAAACAAACACATGTGACGATCAAAGCAACATATATGCCAGTCAAACTTACCCATGTGCCAGCAAACTAGTGCATGTGGTAGCAAACCAATACATATGTACATCAAAGCAATGCATCCCCCTGCTAATTCAGTATATGACATGTCAAACCAAATCATTTCATATCCAAAGCCAAATCAATGTATGCAAACCAATATACTTGCCAACAAGCTAAAACATATGCCAAAAAACCAGTCATACACTAAATGTAATGTCACAGCACACAATTACACACCTGTTCTACATAACCAAAACAATATTCTATGGCAGCAAATCACTCCACAATTTTACTATTACTCTTTAAATTATAATACCATGTCAAACTATTAAGTGTTCTTACTGTACAAGAAATAACATAATTCAATTTACTGTCAAATAAATTTTAACTGAAAGTAAAATAATTGGAACAATATGTATACATAATATAGTACCTCTCTTTTTATGATGCTCATTAACTCACATTCCAATTCTACGGGGTGTGGAACTAGGAAAAACAGTAAAATTAATCCACATAAATTTTACAGCATAATTTTTTCCTATTGTTATAATATGAAGATGAAGAATATGGAGGAATGTGGAGACAATGTTAATGTGACAGTTTGAACAAAGCCATTTAATATTAAAAAAGGAAAGACCCCAAAAGAATGTAAAATTCAGAGAATAATGTGTGTAATGCTATAAATAATTTTAAATCTCAAACAGGTTCCACACAAAGTAGTATTTACTGCTGTGTGAACAATGGAAGTTATGACAGATGTAAAGATTGATCAGTAAAATCCTATGAAACCCAGATATCCACTACACTACTCAAGACTGGAAGAGGCATGCTAATATTATAAGTAGTGATTGGAAACTCTTCTTAATAGACATACTGAGCAAAAAAGAATCCTTTCTCTGTATTTATGCATGTATGTTTACAGAAAAATAAAGCATATGGATTATGGATGTGTATTAAATAAAGCTCCAAATATAGATTAAGGAGGATAGTTTTCAGACAACTCCTGCACAATATAGCAAACCTAGATAACCTGATTTTATTAAATAGTATAAAAATCGCACCTACCACTTTTGTTTTGTGTTAGCTGTTCAAGGCATCCCTCCCCAACTGTTTATGTCTATATGGGTGGTCAAAAATCTTGGCCTCATGGACAGGTGCAATCCTTTGATCAGACTCCAAATTAAATATTAGTATCCCCATACTTTGACATCGACAGACATTACATTGACAGAAAGCTCCACATTCTCCAACAGACATATTCACACTATGGAAATTCAAATCGACCAAAATGTTTTGGGTGTCAGTTTTATTAATTACTGTGATACTCTCAAGTGACTCTGACTATTGCAGTACATGACCTAATTAGTCAGAGAGGTGATTCAGGTAGGATGGTAAGGTGAAAAGCCTGATGGTAATTAAGAAAAGCACAGAGGAATTATGCCTTGCTTATCAATACAACAATTGTTCTGTGCCCTTAAGAGTTCTAATTAAGTGGTGTAATGCTTATGCAACAAAGTCACTTCAGTGTACAAGGGCCAGCAATGAATGATCAAGTAATGCATGCTCAATGTATGTTTCTCCTACTTGTCTGCCCTTTACTTAAAAACTCAGAGTGATTATGCAGAAATGTCAGGCTTTCAAGAAAAAAAAATCTTTGCTAAATACCTTTTACCTGCATTTAATTTGCCATTGCAGTGTAAATTCCCACTGCTTGCCACATGATAATCAGATATGTTTGAATTCTATGCATGTGCATTACGGTGTCTGAATGGCTCAATATTCTCAGCACCAGAACCAGTCTTATGTGTCAAAGGAGCACGAGTGATATTGCCATGTGCTGATGGACAAATGGTTTGGAATTTACTCAGAGTGAATGGCCAAGACCCAGTGGATTGTGACTTTTGGACCGTCAGCTGGCAGATTTGATTAAAGGCCTTCAGCATTTATTATTTTGAGCATTTATCCCTTCAAGCCAACTGAGTGACACAGCTACACAAACAGGGTTCTTTGAGGTAACTGAAACAGGTTTCTTTTTTATGGAGCTTTCCATGGAGTTATGGCTCTCTTTGTGTTGACTAAGGGTATTTGCTATGGCTCTTTTAAGCCTCCTGGTTTTTCTTCTGCTCTGTTGATACTGGTGCAACCAAGGCTTTAAGATGCCTACACAGAATGGTAAAAATACTAAACAGTGGCATTCCAGTTTGTGGGCTGGGGAAAATGAGGAACTTGCCATAAAATATACAGAATCAAAGCTGGAGCTGAGGGCGGTCACAAACATTCAGAGCGTCAGTTCATCATAAATGACAACCTCAGATGCATTTGTAACTGAGAGCTTTCTCCCTCTCATGCTATGCAGCTCTCTCTGGAATTTCTTTATAAACCTGCCATGTGCTTAATAAACTCTGTCCCTTCTCCCTGACAATTTATGTGTTGAGTCAGAGAGTGAGGTTGCATCTGTCCCATGTTATGATGTGAGAAAAATGGGACTGGGACATAAACCATTCCCCCAAGAGCAACAGTGTCATCTCTTTGATTCATTGCCAGCCAAAGTGCCTGGTGCGAATTTAACTTTGAACTTTCCTTGTCTGCAGGATCATAGCAACATGCCGTCTGAAAATACACACTTTGACAGAGGAGGTATAAACTTTGCATCGTCACACTCCATTGAGTGCAGAGGAGTTAAGCTCACATCCAGTGTCTTGTCCCTGTTCAGTCAGATGAGGGAATTTCTATGGAGGTATTCTGTATGTTCAGTCAACATAATAAAAAAAAACCTCTTTAAATTTCTTAGCTGCAGAACCACAGTGGATATCTGGCATACTGTACAGTGCATTGTTAAACCAATACTGGGCCATACTACTGCACAACTGATTTCAATAATGGTCAGCAGTGAGCATTTCACAGACAATGCGTTAGTTAGAAGTCAAATATATAATATTTATAGGGTTACAAATACAAGATACTGCTGTAATCTCACAGATTTAAATGCAGACAAAATGTCCTACACATAGGATACCCCATGCAAGGTAAACACAAATACCTTTAGAACCAGATTTCATGACTACTGGTTACCCATTTTCCTTTTCAAAACTTCTGAGAGACCTCCAGATATTTCAGATATTTTCTTTTAAATTTTATTTTCTTTCTTTTTTAAGTGGAATATAATGGAGAAAACACAAATTGGAGGGTCATGCTGGGTCCATGTTGATTCAACTGATAGTAAAATTGAGTAAAATGCTTACATTGTGATATCATGTCAAATATTATACCTTGTTAGAGAGGACCCAGCTATACTGTAAAAGTGGATTTTGATTAAAAGAAAACAGGAAGTTCTTCAATTATTTATTTATTTTATTTTAGGGCCTAAATTATAAACATTTGATTTTACCAAAATCAAGGAAAACAATTTAGGTCAGGCCAAAAAAATGGACTCTCTGTTGTGAGCATGTTTCCTGAGCACTGTGTGTAAGCCAGCCTTGCAGGGAAGTCAGTGTTACCTGGGAGGAGAGCAAGTTGCAGTCGATGTGCAGGCCCCTCCCTGTCTTTTGCCTCTGCAGGAGAGCAGCCATGATAGCCCCATGCGTGTACAGCCCTGTTGCCAGATCAGTCATAGCTACTCCAGGTCTGACGGGATCCCCACCCTGGTATTGAGAGGTGCAGCATTAGGAAATGTGCAGTATCATACATATAAAGGAATATATCACAAATATGCACGCGCACGCGCGCGCGCACACACACACACACACACACACACATACACAAACTGACATAAGCAGGCATAGACTGCTTGCCCTCACCTCTGGCCCAGTGATATGCATCATGCCTGACACAGCAGAGGCAATGGAGTCATAGCCGGGTTTGTGGGACATTGGCCCAGTTTGTCCATATCCTGCCAATATATACATTTCGATTGTAACACAAGGAAAACTGAAATCAAAGATATAACCCACAATCCAGCACTGCAAAACCTGCACATTTGAGCTGATGCACATCTGAGCACATCTTGACCCCTCTTATTTCTAATAACAAATCCATTAAGTTAAAATACTGAAAATGACTGTGCTATAATAGTTTGGTAAGTACATAGACAAATGGCTTAAGATTGAAACTTTACTCAGATGTATGATGTATGCAATGTGTTGCATTTTACGTGGAGTCCACTCCAGTGGATGAGAACGGAAGAGATTCTCAACAACTTTCTCTGCAATTTATCCGAAACAGTCTGTGCTACGGCTTCCCGCTGAACTGTCGAAATCAGAAATGAGCTTGAGTCCTCTGTGCACTTCCTCACAGTCACAAGCACCACAGTTCAGCTGAACAAAAACAAGGGGAAAGTGTGTTGTGGTACTTTTTTTCCTGAAAACAAAAATTGAGATGAAACTTCGCAAATGTGTGATGTTACTGACAATCTCATCTTTGTTTCTATATGTCAAGTTATATACACTGATGTCCAATCAAAATAAACAACCAAAGAGCAGAAGAAATGCATTTTTCACTCTGTACACACTAGGCTTACAAAAGCTAACTGTAGTAAGACATTTTTTGCAACAAACTGTTTATGCAATGTTTTGGCAGGATCCAGCTGCCATATACTGAGGTCGCCAGGGAACCTGACTTTTTAGAGTAGCCGTCTAAACTTTTCTGACAGAGAACAAAATTACAAGGGAAGGGGATTTGTGCACCAGAGAACGATTCCAGGATATGGGGCTCCTCACAGCACTGGTCTCATTATTAACAAGACAATAATAAAGTGCAATTCTTTATTGTCCTTGTGATTGAACGTTGTAATAAACCTGGCTCTGTTTTTCAAACATAGACTGGGTTTCACGTCATTAACTTTCACACAGCAAGAGAAGGAATTTTATTCAAACCGCAGCCCTTTGAGTGGAGGCTGCTAATGCAGTACACATGCTGACAATAACTTGTGTTCTCAGACTCCACTTAAAACCCACTTAATTTCACTGTAAAGAAATTAAAATTGAATAAAAAGCTTTGGCACTTCTGTGGAGTGAACTTTCAATCCTAAACCACTAAACCTCAAACTTGCTACAAGGAGCGACAAGACAAATGGCATATACTTTACATTGCAGCTGAAAGCTAATTCTGACAGCTTATTGTTATGTTTATTTGTCAAATAGGGTTGAGTTCCATGCAAAGCTTTGTTAGTTTGCGTTTTGTTTTATTTAATCTTTAACAACATGCGCGTTTTAAATATGGAAAGACTAAATCAGTTGGGATGAATTGTAAAAACGCTCGAAATCAGAACCAGATTTCCAAACTTGTATGTTAAAATTAAACAATGTCCTCAACTGCGTCACTGAATATGAAGGAGAGGTGGAAAATGTGTGATTTCTTCATGTGGCCTTTGAGATAAATATCTACATAAGCATACATACAGTGTTCTCTCCCTACTGAGAACTGTGAGAACTAACATTTCAAAGGAACTGGGCACACCAGTGATGTTGAGAAAGATGAACTAAATCCAACACAACATGAAATAAGCTGCAACTAGAGATGTTTCTGGGGAGAAGTATTACTGAAAATTAAACTTAGGGTAAATTCTTCTGGCCTTCAATAAGCTGCCATAATCCATACATGACCAAATAATTACTTGCTAACCAAAGAAATGTTTTAGAAAATTATGATGGACCACTGTAAATTGCCACCAGACCGGTCTTTCAGCCCTTGATGAACTGA
Source organism: Megalops atlanticus (assembly GCA_019176425.1). Taxonomy (NCBI): domain Eukaryota; kingdom Metazoa; phylum Chordata; class Actinopteri; order Elopiformes; family Megalopidae; genus Megalops; species Megalops atlanticus. The sequence goes on along the minus strand of CM032876.1, from coordinate 64,745,599 downwards.
GAGGGTGCCACAGATGTATGAAGCCAATTACAATTTTAAAAAGCAGGACCATTAAATTAAAAATCTGTTTAAAGCCATAGACAGGCCAAATTACCACAGAGGTTTTGTTTCCTTCAGGTTTAATTATAGAATTAAATTGTTCACAGTTCAGATAACTCACTTACAGATCAAACAGAATTATACATTTCTGATGGAGTTGCCTTCTTTGAGTCTTGCCAGTGCTTTCTTGTTCATTACTGCAGCCATGTTGTGTGGCTTAAGTCTGCTTTGCATTTGCACATAGAAAAGACATGGAAAAAAGCTACTGAAAACTGTGAGGTTTTAATAGCTGGATGCTAAGAGGTGATGGAGATGTATGTACTTTCAAAATTTTTTGTTTGGGTACTTACATTATTCAAACTGCTACACTAATTCTTATCTCTTTAAACTGATAATAGTGTTTGTGTATAGGGTCTACAGGACAAGCTGATATCTAACCTTACTGAACTATCTGTACACAGTGAAATGGGCTTGCAATATCTCATGACTGGCGTGTGACTGACTAAACTAAGATTTAACCTTTTCAATTTTACTGCAGGTCTCTGGGTGGGACCTCTGTAGCTATGCCTGATGTAGAACAACAGCTTCTGCTATAATTTTCACCAATATAACTGCTGTATAAAGCGGGAATTCCTGGATTAAAGCCTTTCAAAATAGTGGTGCCAAAACATTGAACTGCTGAACTTTGGGAATTTGGGGACTCTGGGGATGCATCCCTCATAATCTAATTGGTTCACCTAAACTAAACAATTATATTGCAGAGAATACTGACTCGTCTATGAGTATTGAAAAATGATATAACCAATACTACTCCAGTGATTATTTTACTTATATCATTAGTTACATCATTGGCTTGATTTCTTCCATGCAAATATGCCATGAACACAAGATACAACCAAATACAATCAAAACTGAACATCTTGACAATAGACACTACAGTAAATACTGGCTGTTTACCAGAAGCCAAAGAGTCACTTGTGATACTTTGGAAAAGGCTTTTGGAAAATCCATATATATACATTAGCTAAATTAATTCAATGCACACTGATACAGACATCTTTTACCTTATTTCAAAATATTCAAGGCTCATATTTTGCAGAAATCCAAGTTAAAGTATCTGTAAGGTAATTCAGAGCAATCCCATTCTTACACTTTTTATATATTAATTTGTACTAAACTAAGTTCTTTTACATCATCTCAAGTTACTTTAGTTTTTTACAGATTGAACAAACATTTCTCTTACTGGTTTAGAAATCATCTCATGGTCTTTCAATTCAATTTCACTAGGGCCTGCTGATGTATTTGGTAGCTTTTCAAATATTTCATTGTCCCTTGTGTCAACGTTTTCTCTGATATTTCCTGTGTATCAATTGTAGCTGCTGGCATATCTTTATATTTCTTCATTGTTGGAGCACTCAAAACATCCAAAAGGAAAAACCCTCCACAGTTTCCCCGCTGTATCTTCTGTATGTTGTACAACACATTGACAGATTGCATTCCTGTGTAAGCAACAGATTCCAGACTACACTGATCAAAAAATAGCACAGAAAGCTCAGTCTAGAATGAAATAAATGTGAATTAATTATGTCAGGCTTTTTTGACCTGACATATAAAAAATATGGAAAACATGAAGACATGTGGATATTATAATTATAAATTAATGTTTTATTATTATTTTCATATTCTGACCTTTACTTCCAGAACTGATTGAATTAAAGCATTTCCACATTTGCTCACAGTAACCAATTGTGCCTTTATTTGGACTCAAAATATGAGTACTGAGGCTAAAGTGAAACTTGAGCCAATCAAAGCATTTAACTGACAGTCCTTTCCTGAAGAAGTGGGCTTGCAACTTAATACTGTATCAAGTTCAATTTGGCCAGGACATTGTCTGCACTCCTTACAGTGAGCAGCATCATTGGATTTGCAACTCTCCAACGCATATATCAAAGAACACAACACAGCTGCTTGATGACCACACTTTTACAGTCCCAGTGCCCAGAGCTTTCTCTGTTCATTTCCCCACTACTGATGCCTTTATATTACAATCCCTTAAAAAATTAAGATTTGTTGTCGGAAGGAAATAGGTAATATGCAAGGATTATATAATGGTATTCAAACATAATGTAAAAAGATATCAAGACATTTTTACTATACTATTTAAGTATAGTTCCCTTCATTTTTGGATTCTATCTGTGGATATGTAATATAAATTGGAATATTGCACTTCCCCAGACACATGGATAAGTCCAGTTACAAAGCATGACTTTACCCGTTTCCTTTATTTTGTTGGTTTCAGTGGTCAAGTTTCTCAGTAGAATAAAAGGGTCCACCTTAAGTAAGTAAGTTTAGCTCACTTAAGAGAGTAAACTTACTGTTCCCTCCATATTTATTCATACCCCTAATTACACAGAAAAAAATTACACAGAGTAACTAGAAGCAGCATTCCGTACAGCCAGCTAGATAGAAGCAGAAGGCAGTACAGCTAGCTAGCTTACTTGCTGCTAGTAAGAAAGCAATTCAAAGAAAAGAAGCCGTGATCATTGCTGGACCCACTATCTCCTACCGATCCCTCCATATAAAACAACACAATATTATGAAATTTGTCACTTCATGCAGCATTTTTTACTGACAAGCAACATTTGTGTCATGGCAGATGTCTGTGAAGACAAAACGTTTACCAAAAGAATTAAGAACAGATGCACTGCACTGTAACTAAATCATCTGAATTTATATTATGTATTAACATTTAGCGATTAAATTTGGTAAGGTTAGCTAGTATGCACAGACCCCTTCGCACAGTATTACTACCTAGCTAGCTGAATGCATTTTTGCTTGCTGCATAATTGCAGTTGCGTGGATAATAATAGTAAGAGAACATTTAACAACACCCAGCCTAACTGAAAACAGCATTGGTGAAGTGTAACAACATCCACCACAGTTTGATCACTGCTGTTAAACATAAGCATTATAAAAGAGAAACTGTGAAAAAGTAACTGCCCACCCACAGTCATAACCTTTCTTTAATTAAGCAGCTGCAAGAAATAAGCTCAACCGCTCTTCAGGACAGATACATATACACACACACATATATATATATATATATATATATATATATATATATACATATATACATATATATATATATAATCCCTTGAAGGAGAAAACTGCTGTAGGTCAGCTGACCTTCCATATAATTTCAGTTTTCCCATCCTTTTTCCATCCATACTAAGTAGAAGGAATTTTTACAAAATTTTGTTGTTTCTCTCTATTCTTCCAAAGTTCTATGATTCTAAGAATAACCCCAGTCATATGGGCTGACACTATAAAAGGGAAAGTGGCAGGCTTTGAGGTGATGATATTGTCCCCTATAAAGTGTAGGAGTAGTTGTCCGTGTCCTGTGCAACTACAGATACCTTGTTGAGGAGGAATGTGATTTGAGAATTTCCTCCCACATAGTGAAATCCAGCATGCAGAATGAGTACTTCTGCAGCAGTTCCAAGGAAGACATAAGTCTGGTCCACATCATACCTGAGATGGAGCAGTACACTAGTCGAGGTGCCACCTTCCGAACATCCTCATATCCCAGCCCCATCTGGGCTAGCTTGCCTGGGAGGTAGTTTTCAATGAAGACATCGCAGACTTCTGCTAGCTGGAAAGAGTAGAACATACCGTCACTGGACTGTTTCACTGAAAATGTGTAACTGGTTCACATCTGCTTGCCCTGCTCTGAACATCTGCTTGAACATTATATGTAATTAATTAACAAATCCAAGCAAACACTGGCTATCTGCTTCATTGTTACTGGTTTTTGGAGTGATCCTAACAAAATAGCACAAATTAAGTCATTTGGGAATCATGGGGGTTCTTCCAGTGTTTTGGCTCAAATGTTTTTAATACAGTACTTCCCGGTGCTAGTCCAGGGGACAAAAGTGTGTACTGGTATTCTATTTGCTATTCTATTTGCTAATGCTATTTGTTATAGTTTATTATGTTTTTTGTTATCAGACAACAAATCTAATAGATTAGTGGAAAGGTGTTCTTGGAAATGTGTTATGTTCATAAGAACATAAGTTATTTCTTGCATGTATTTCTGTTTATTAGTCCCCCTCCCTATGTGTTTAAAATAAATCCTCACTGAATTCAGTTAACATTAATTATTTGCTTAATTAACTGGTATATTTTAGTGTCTCCTTCGACATTGAATTATTGAATTATTGCCTTCTGTTCACCTAATTGAGCCAGTTGCCCTAAGATGATTTGTAGGTCACAATTAATGGAAATAAATTCAATGCATTCACTGTTATCATTTTACAAGTAAACACCCTATCCAAATAACTCAATCTTTTCACAAAGGTCTTACAGAAAAACGCTTGAGATGTTGAATCTTGTTCAGTATAAAATTGGTGGTGCAAAAAATTGTAATAAATCAATAGCTGAATGAAAATTAGCATACGCTTTGGTTCTCCAGGACCAAGATCAAGAAGCACTGCTCTAATGAATAGAAAGGTAACATAACATCTTCCAGGTAGAAGAGTTGGCCATTATATAATTCATAGATGTGAAAATTACAATCAGCTCCTTACCTCCAATATTAATTTGACTCCTCTTGGATCTTTCAGATTTACTGCAATACTCTACAAAAATGTTGATGAATAAAAATGCATTAGAGTGTGATTTGTACATCAATATTTACGACTTGCCAGAACCACTATAGCACAGCTGATGGGCATGCTTACATTATAAATGTATTTCACAGATGAATATGATTTCATCATTTTGATCAAGCATGACCACAAAAATGACATGGACAGTTCATTTTCACATTCAATTAATATGAATGACTAAGAAATTTTATGGATTTACAATAGAACAGAAATAAACATTTTAAAGTTATTTATATGTATATACAAATAAAATGTACCTTCTTGTTCCGATTGACACTAAGAAAATAAGCACTCTCATTCCCTACAAATGGAGGACCCCATGCCCTGGTGTCATCCCCAGCACCTGTCAGAAAAAGAAGCCACGTGGCAATAGGGGTATGCAATATGAATTCAGTACTTGCGGCTGATTAAACCAGTTCACAGTTCTCAGTAAAGAATACTATTTTGTGGCATCCCAGGCTCTTTGGCGTTGCGGTCAAGCTGCAGATTTGTTACCCCATAGACCTGGGTTTGAGGCCGGGTGGCGTGACTGCTCTCTCCCTTCACTACAAATGGTGCCCAGTGTGTGAGCCATATGAAGGACCCCCAGGTTAGGTTTACCCCAGTGTGAGGGACCCCAGAGATGGGTGAAGCACTAGTGAGTGGGGCACCCTGGGATGGGAGAAGTACCAACGAGCCTGGCTCTTTGTGGGGAATGCAGATTTGTTACCCCATAGACCTGGGTTCTGTGGGGTGACTGCTCTCTCCCTTCACTACATATGGGCCCAGTGTGTGAGCCATATGAAGGACTCCCAGGAGGGCAGTGTGAGGGACAGAGATGGGTGAAGAGTGGGGCACCCTGGGATGGGAGAAGTACGGTGGGGAATGCGCGAGGTTGAGTATACTCTCTGAGAGGGCAGTGTGACGGAGTGCCCACTACGGTTGAGCCTGGCTCTTTGGCCTGGCTCTTTGGTCAAGCTGCAGGATTGGTACCCCGTAGACCTGGGTTCGAGGCTGGGTGGGGTGACTGCGCTCTCCCTTCGCTACAGTCAGAGTGTTCACTTTGAATGCAAACTGAGCTTCACAATCTGGGTTTGATCCTGGCCGTGTCACTAGGAGCCCACAGTGGCAGAACAAAATTGGCTTTGGTCCACCAGGGATAGGAATGGGTAGGTCAGACACTGTTTGCCCGTCTCATCACACACCAGTGACCCCCTCTGGTTGTTCAGGAACCCATGGTGTGCCTGTATGAACCTGCATGTCAGGTGTCTTCCTCTGACTCAAGCACACAAGCTTGGCATGAGGACTGCCAAGCTGACTGCCAAGACGATATGAAGGTGTGTGTTCGTTTGTCTGTGCTCTCCCAGATAGTTAGCAGGGTTGCACTGAGGCTTGTAGCAATAAGCAGTATGATACAATTGAACATTCCAAATCAGAAGAAAAAGGGGAAAACCCTTGGGTATTTCACATAAAGGACAAAAAATTATAATAAAAATAAAAAATAAGGGGAGGGCAGTGTGAAAAAGTATAGCTTGTTTGAGGTTGAGCCTCATTTGGCCTGTTTAATCACATAATAATCAGCCATTTCTGTCTGTAACTGCTTTGCAGCTTATGCACTCAACATTTTAACTATATCCATTCAAAATGTTCATTTTTTGGGGCTTCTTCAAGTATAAACATTCAGGTGTTTATTATGTCATGACACTCTTATATATATATATATATAGATATATATATACTCTTACTGCAGTAAAAGTTAAACTTCTTCCTCTTATGTGAAGGAACACATCAAGGTGGGATTCAAGAGGAGGTTGACATCTTGTAATCATCTTTGGAGCTGGGCACTCTGAAACTCACCTGGTCTCTCCACTTTAATCACTTCAGCACCAAGGTCTCCGAGTATCATACTTGCAAAGGGCCCCGCAAGAACTCTGCAGAATATTCCTTATTTTATTATCACCATACGCGGAGAAGGATAAGGAGGCATTATGATATTAAGTTTCATTAATGGTTGACACCATAACTGGATGAGCTGCACACAAATGGCACATATACAATACATAGTGATGTAAGTGACAGATGGAAAAAAAAACATATCTTATGAGAAAAGAGTAAGAAACGACCAATCTACCTTGTGACATCCAATATTTTGATACCATCAAGTGGTTTTACCTCTCCTGCATCTGTAGGGAAACAGAGGAATGGACATTGCAGCATGAATACTGAACAACGAATGTCACGTAATGAGAGTCAGATGTCGGGAGTTAGAATAGACAGTGGTATATGTTAGAGATATCATGATTTTCATACCATTTTGGCACCGTATACTTACTGTCCTTTTGAAACATAGGTTTTGGGTTGTTTTTTTTTAACTTTCACATATATAATTAAAGCACAAAATAATTTACTCTGTTCACCTGACTCTCCAACCTTTGACTTGAGTTGTATCTGGCAACATTAGAGGCTAAAGTCCATGCAATTTGGATTATTTTCAAATCTGCCAGCGAGACATTAAACATCTCCGTAATTTCTGCAAATACAGAGAAGTCTTCCAATTAATATTACTAATGACATTCTATCAACAGTTAATCAGTTTATAATATTTTATGTTCGAAAAATACCAGCTGTCTGTGGAAAAACTAATGTTTTTCTTGCTGCTTAGTGCGACATACACCAGTAACACGTCTGTCGCAGTGATCGTTACACTTTAACTTTTAGCATTGTCACAGTTGCACAGAATTCACATGAAGACGGGAAATATTCTCGGGCAAGTTTGCAATATCAATCCAAATATTAATGTAACTGCTTAACCAACTAGATAAATGCTAATTTATTTCTATGGATTCGCGTGTTAGCCATAATTAGCTTGATAATACATCTTCATACACTTCACGTAGCTTGCTAGCTCGCTAGTTGCAATGCCTTTAATTTGTCTAAGTTGGCTACCCACGTAGCTTGCTGACAGTGCGATAAACAAAACTTCTCTTCCAACCCGGGTACCTGGCTGCGTGCAGGCGAGCAGCCTTCTATGACTCGTGCATGACTGTATTTGCAGAAGCTGTGAAGAACGCGCCGCGTTGAACCTCAAACTGCACATGAAGCCCTTTGTGAGAGCTGATGCTCCCGACATCTTGCTCGGTGTTACGTTGGTTACTGATTACTTTAGCCACACCTGCGTCAGAAATGATAGAGAGAGAGAAAGAGTGAGCGAGCGAGAAAGAGTGAGAGAGATGAAATACAAAACAGACCGGAAGAGCACGAATCTCCCACGAGATGGACATGACAAGCGAGAGCTAGTGCGTCTGTGGTTCGCGCGTAGGTTGCGCCGAGAGGAGTACACATCAGTGTTTTTTTATATATATATTTAGTAGAATTACCATATTACCTATGGCAGTGTATAACCATTTATAAGTGGTATGTTGCCATAACACAACTGGTGTTTACGTGGTGGTTATGTCTGGTAGTGGAAATAAAATCCTGATGACAAAATAAGATACTTGAGCCAGCGTCTGGTTAATAGATGGAAGAGGGGAGACTGGAATTTCCATTCATTCTATAGGCTCTATGTAGTCAGTAAATCGCAAATGATAAAAAGGGAAGAGAATCGGGAACATTCAAAGGAGGACTGCCATCACACATGTAAAAAATCAGCGACTTTATTCTAGCAAAAATACGTGCCATGTGCAACCATATGGTGCTGGTGTTTTGGTTTGTTTTTAGTTTTGAAGCGAATATTACATTTCGGTATCTTCTGAAGAAAATGTTAACTCTCAGGAAGTTTATGCTTGAAACGGAAGAAATTGTTCAGCTCCATGCCAACAGAATTGACACCTAGTAGGCATTAGCCCGTGCTTTCAATGTTTGCAAAAGGAATACAATTCATTGTGAATTGTGTAAATAACGAGAAAAAAGCCTGATTCTTTGTCATCTTGAGCTTTAATACTTTAATCTTTAGGGTTCGTCTGATAACTGAAAACTGTGCCCATTTTAAAAGTTTCAAGCAGGCAAGCTTGCTCCGACAAAAACTGATAATGGTTATGGTCTACGATGGTTTTGCACCTCTGGAGTCCGGACCAATACGCGTCTTTGCAATAAATTAAGATTTCATTGAAAGATCCCAGCTTTTTCGGAATATCTTCATTTAAGGAATATATCCACAGTATTCATTAAGAAACGTGTACTTGACAAATAAATTCACAGTGGAAACCGGCAATGTACTTGAGACGTGGGAACCTTTTTACTTAGAACCTGTTTCCTCTTCGAACCTTTAAGTTCGTTTAACTGACAAGCAATGCACTTCCTGTTGCGGTTTGAGGTGTCAGTGGTCACGTTTTTTCTTTGACGCAACTAAGTCAGATTTAGTTTGCTCAGAAGCGGCTAATAACGGGTAAATTTAGTAAACTTTGTTAAAAATGCGGAGGTGCGGGGTTATGGATAGATGAAGTGTTCAGCTCCCATTTTTGTGAACATTTTGTGAGCTGACAACTTATACTAACTTGGATGGTTAGTAATTATTAGTTTTTAGAGGTAGTCTTACTGTGCGTACCATAATCGCAACAATTATCTCATTAATATAATACACCGTGAATCCACTTCCATCAGTCCTATAATGTCTGTTGAATGTTTTCAAAAACAAGTATTTAAATTGGTAGCTGGAATGAAAAGGACAATTGATTACATTTATATGCAACCATGTTACTGGGAATTGTATCCTCAGCCTGGATTTTATTGTTATTTGTAGTCGGTAGCTGCTAAATTCAAGGATACCTTGTTCAAAATCACATTTTGGTTAGAGTGATGCTTGAAATGCCTGTCCGGTGCTGATGTCTAATACGTACTCACCATGTACGAATCAAAAACGCTTCACAGTGCGAGATTTTGAAAACTTCATGGAATACATGTTAGCCGCTTTCACCAGCTGTGTCTCTGACAAGGGTGTGTGCGCAAAGCAGACAAGACGTACGCTTCGTAAACAAGTCATAAGTCAGTTTATGAAGTATTTGAACTTTGCACAGTAAAATCTGTGGATGAAAATTAATGCAATTTCTCACTGTTACCCACAAGTGATAAATACGCATGTGTCTGCAATTTTTAACCCCTTTACAAAACTTCGGTCCTTATAACCCAAGGATGGGTTATACCATACTTGGGTCATTACAGTGTTATGACAAAATTTGAAAAACGGTGTGTTGCAGTTATTGACACGTTTAAGCACCTGGCTGGATCCTCTGTGTATAGTCTTCAAAACCCCGTGTAGTCAAACTGCAAAAAACCTTCAGATTTTTCCCTGTCCCTTTGGCTCATTGTTATTGTTCTTGAAGAAAATAAAATGTGTCGTTATTCCAGTGAATATATAGGGATCATTATATGGAGAAATATAGCTCATTGGGTTGCCTGTTTCATAGATCTTGTCACCTGCTAACATATTTGTATTTCACTTGAAGCAATCGGTTAACTCCCACAATGTGTATAGAATGCTGCCATTCCTCCTGTCATCTCAAGCACAGTCTGCAAGCTTCTGCCTGGATTTGGTCTTCCCTAGGTTTGAGTGTGTTCACTTAGGACCCAACAGAAAAAAACGACAAAATCAGGGGTTTCCAGCGATAATGGGGATGTGTGCACATATTCACATAAATATACACTCACAGAATCAAATACCAACAAGTATATGAACAAATGAAGGTGACAGTTGCTAAATTGAGTTTGACTGTAAAAATGAGCATACAGACTACATAACAGTACTTAGAGCCTGCAGTGACATCTGCTGGCGATCATTTACACACTTTCAGCTGGCATTTTTACCAGTGCACTTGTCACGCGATCACATTGCATTTTACCGGTAATTCTGTTTATTTAGATTTGCACTAATGATAAGAACAAATTCATTCATAAGGCAAATGCTGAGGTGGAAGAGGATCATGGTGAGCTGTGATGCTGTTACTATCTATCAATCATTACAGGAGTAGTCAAATTTGTCACAAAATTTCTAGTCAAATCCATAATCTTGTTTTACATGAGGTATATCCCATTTGAAATCAATAGGTAATTGAGATTTCAGAACAAAATTTCTCCCTAAATTCCAGCTAATGGTGGTAAATTAATTATAATGCATTTCAATCAAGCCATCATTATTATTTATATTTTGTTAAAAATTATTTAGTTCAAGATGATAAAGGAATAATCCATATAAATCCCAGCAACCATACCACCCTGTAGCTCTCTCCTGCCTGATGACTGAAGTTAAACAGCATTGGGCTTGATTAGTATTTAGAGGGGAGACCTCCTGGGGAAACCAGGTTGCAGCTCTAAATGGTATTGGTGGGCCAGTGGGGGGCCAATTCCCCACTGCAATGATGGGAACACTGTGCTGTAGGAGATATGATCTTTAAGGTATGACTTGAAGCAGATGTTCTGACTCTCTGCGGTCATTAAAGATTCCATGGCACATCTCACAAAGAGCAGGGGTTCCCCTGTGTCTTGTGGCTACATTCCCAATATGGCTCTCTAATCCTCTCCCAATTTAATTGACTAGATAATTCCCCCCTTCAGTTGATGTGTGGTGAGCTTTCTGGTGCAACATGGTGGGTGTGCTTATGGGTGCTGAAGTGAGACCCTCCATCACTGTGAAGTGTTTTGAAAGGCACTATATTATAATGCCAAAAGCAATGTGCATATTGCCTTATTATTTGTGGTCTTATTCATTGCAATGCTGCTTCATTTGCATTTTTATCAAGTCATAAAAAGGTAAAAATGTTAAGACAGTAAATTAAACAATTGTGGAGTTATTTCTTCCTTATTAATGTATTAGTCCAGACCAGGCATTAAGTTATTAGAAAAATAATGAGCATCTCTACTTTACGGAGTTGGCTTTGGTGACACATGAAGTTGCTAAACTTAGACACTGTTTTGCAATTAAAATCCAAGAAGAAAACTCAAATTAGCATAGTGACTCATTTTAGCAATTAGCAGACCTTTTATGTAGGCTTGAATCACAATAGCCCAAGGGAAATCATCAGAATAAGTAAAGTATTTCGATTTTCTAGAAAGCTCATATTTGACATTAAGTTTAAATCCAAAGGATTCTGCTCATTATCAAATACTCATCTCTTTCCAAGAAAACATTCCAAGCAGTAATGGATTTGTACTGAGATGGACAGCTTCATAAGTGTAAGTATTTTCTATTATTTAGAATATTTACAGTACAAGCCTTCAATACCAACCAAACCATCATCATTGTCAAAAATCAATATTTTCCTTAAAAACATATGAGGAGTTACTGATTAGAAGCCTCACCCTACTGTATTTCCTCTCAGGAACAGAATTTGCCTCTGCTTTACTTTCTGTGTCACATGTTGGCAAAAATACTTTCAGGAATAAAACCTTTGAGCCAGAGGAAAGTCAATCATCTTGACTATGCTGGCAGTTACATTTCTGTGGTCATTAAACAATCTTGAGCCTTCTCGTACTGACACAATGAAAGGAGGCATGTTCACCATGCAACCAACACCACTGTGCTTTACCAAAAAAAGTACCTGCAGTACAGTCACAGCAGGAAATTGTAACAGGACAACAATTTCAATTTGTATTTCTTTAATAAACATATGCCAGCAAGAAAATTCATAGTACAAAAGACATTGTTGTCGATCTCCTTCTTGAACTTGGGGTAAATGTCTTTTTTTACTTGCTTTGATTTATACAATGGTAATAGACAAAACAGCCTTTCATAATTCAATAACTTTCAGTAAAGACTGATTTCTGCAGTCAACAAATTGTTGACACTTATTTCAAAACAGTACTGAAAAAAAAAAGATTTCTCCATAGAGGAATCCAGTCAACCAATCTCTCCTGGTATTAAAATGTGGTTGGTCCAAACCTATATCACATTCAAATTTCAATCTGTGCACAGGTAGCTCATATTTAATCACTTAACAGATTTTGACTACTTCGTTCAGTAGTGCGAAACCAGTTAATACTAATCCACCCTTAGGCATTTAAGAAGGAAGCTAGAGTACAGATAACAATTACCTGGCGTAGTAAATGTACGCTCAGAAAAGGTCAGATTTTAATTTAAAAGACAGCAGTAGAATAGATTAAAAACAATATGAAATGGTAAGCGCAAGAAAGGCCCCCTGAATAACCCCACTCTTCCCATGTTTGTTATATACCGTTCCCATACAGGGGAAAAAAAATGCTTCAGTCAATGTTTCTATAAGTATTACAAATCAAGTCTGTGTTTTCCCCCACAGTCAGGACCTGAGAGGGTTGAACTAGTACTGTCTCAAGTCTTCCGTTCTTAGTTTCTGTCACTCAATGCGCCATGTGCCACTCAGAAGGGAAGTCCTCGGCCCCTGAGAGCCGCAGCGTTCATGTGTGGCATGAAGCCGGGGGGGAAGGGGGGCACACTGGGCTGGGAGGGGGAGCCCCAGCCTTGGCCCGGAGGGGGAGGCAGGGGCGGGGGGGCGCCGTCTTGTCGGCTCAAGCCGTGGTTGTAGACGTGGACGCTGGCGGGGTGCGGGGGCAGTCCCTCTACGGGAAGGGGGCTGTGATTGTACTCGAAGCGATGGTCCTTGTCGCCACTGAACACCAGGCCGCCGCTGCCGCCGCCCCCCATGGCCCCAGCGTGTGAGAAGGGCTCCTGGTACCCGGGGGTGTGCGGCCGTGCCGAGGACGAGGGGGGAGGCGGGGCGGCGCTGCTGAACATCTCCCTCAGCGAGTGGGGCGGCAGGCCACCTCCAAGCATCCCGCCCAGGTAGCTCGCCCCAAAGCCCTCGCCGGGGTAACCTGAGGGGGGCAGAGGAGGGGGCAGCGGAGCGAAGCCACCGTCTCTGCTGTAGTCACCGCTATAGCTGGGCCCCTCGGGTTGAGGAGGGGGCGGGGGAGGTGGGTATTCGGGTTCGGGCGCCCCTTCCCCCTCACCACCGATCCCGTTGTTGCTTTTCGGCAGCTGCGGGCGGCCCGCCTCCGCCCCGCTGTTGGCATCGGGGGCCTGCCGGTAATCCAGGTCCTCACAGGGGGGCGGCGGCTCTGGGGGCTCCGGGGGTCTCTGGTCTGGGGGGAGGATGAGTGGCGGCTCTGGTGCACTGGGTGGCTGCCGGGGCGCAGAAACCCCACTGCTCTCAGACACTGCAGGAGGGACAGGACAGGAAGTCAGAGTCATACAGCTCACGTGCAGTAACTTGGAGGAAAGAGAGAATGGACCTTGGAGGAAAGAGAGAATGGACCTTGGAAATTTCAACCTATAAATTATCATAAACATACTGACACGCAACGGTGTTTCCTCGACCCGCACACGACAAAGAGAACCACCAATCACAGACAATGTGCCGACCGGACACAGGTTCCACATTTACCTGGAGAGACAGGGCTGGGCTCCGGGGGCTGCTGCAGCTCGAGGGCCGGCTCCGGCCCTGCCGTCCCTGGAGGGGGGCCGGCTCCCTCTCCCCCCTCCCCGGAGCCGGCCGCCTCCTTCCTCTGCGCCTGCTGGAGCTTGAGCAGCTGAGCCAGGAGCACGGTGAAGGTGCTCTGTGCAGCCGCAGAGACCGCCTCCCCCTCCGGCTTATTGGGCGCGGGCAGGGGAGGGGTGCGGGGCAGCCCCCCCGCCTGTGGGGGCTGGGGAGGCCTGTGGAGCTCCGGCGGTGGAGGGGGCTCGGGGGGCTTCTCCGCCTCTGCCAGGATGCTGGCGGGCAGCGAGACCTTGGTGAGCTGCTGCAGCATCTCTGGGTTCACCTTGATGTTCATGACCTGGGCGAACTGCGCCATGCTGACGGAGCTCTTAGACTGGAGCAGGTTGAGCAGCATGGCCAGCTGCTCTTGAGTCAGCTGCGAGCTGGACGCCTTCGAGTCTACGGGGAAGCGAGGAGGGAAGGATCAACACCACCGACATCTGGACTGAAGGAAGCATTTGCCAATTTTTAGCTATGGCAAGCTGTGCCTTAACAGATGGAGGAAAAAAACGGCCGCAACAAAGAGTTAAGCGCTTTGAGTAAATGCCAACTCGGAATCTTGTTTCAGGGTTTAACTAAAACAGGCGAAGGATGCAGGTTGATGTCTGACAGAAGAGAGTGTGGTGTGCATGTGATGAGCTGTGAGGTTTGACTGACACAGCATGGTCACATCCAGACAGCGTGTGTGTGTGTGTGTGTGTGTGTGTGTGTGTGTGTGTGTGTGTGTGTGCGCCGGTGGGATCCACTGACCAAGCAGAGCGGAGGCAGCACTGCCCGAGAGCTTGTGCTGGCCAGGGGCGGACAGGCCTTGGGGGGTGCTGTTCCGGCTGTCGTCCAGCCCCACATCTTTGCGGGGGACCTTGGGCGCGGCCGTCTCCTCTGGCACCTGCTTCTGCCGCCGCCGCTTCTTGCTCCACAGCTCGTGACAGTCCTGCCACAGCGGGAGGCTGGGGACAGAGGAGGAGGGACAGGGGCGAAGGTGAGCGCTCTTCCATTTCAGTGACCGTAGTTCATGCATTAATTCACACTCAAGACTCGTGTATTTAGGCCGTTGTGCTAAGCCCCATAAGTTGCCAGACATCAGTAGGGGAGTGGACGTGATCGAAATAAAGTACAAATAAGAATCACACCCTATCCAGACAGGAATATAATTTATACGAGACAATTCTTGGAGGTGGGTGCACACTCACTCACACTTGTGAGAACTACAGTATAGGAATTAGGAGAGCGAAATGCAGACAGTATTACGTAAACATCCAATTAATGCAATAGAGATAAATGAAGGTTTTACGTGGGGTATCTACACACAGTGTACTCCGCTTACAATATTACAGTAAAGTTTGACCTTTTAACCTGACAAGCAACAGTGTTCTTGGAAACAGTGGAGAGCCCATTTGTGGTAAACCTCATTAATCCACGCAGAAGTGGCCCAGACTGAAACGTACTCTGGTGTTGGCATCTTGACAGGGTCGACGTCCTTCAGGAAGTCGCTGTTGAGCGCCTGCTCAGCTGTGCAGCGCTTGCTGGGGTCCAGCGCCAGCATGTGATCAAACAGGTCCAGGGCCATGGGTGGGATGCTGACAGGGGAGAGATCGAACGAGGCTTTAGACTGATCCACAGGACGCCACTTGGCAAAAACGTTCAGCCCTGCCTGCATTTCACGTATGACCAACGACCATCTGCAAGGAGTACACTATTGCAGCCCATAATTACAGCACTGAGCGCGAAAGTTGAGTGCAGGCCTACGTACAATGCAAACTCTTCCCGTAATCGCCGTCGATACTGTTTCTTTGGTTTCATGGTATTGAAGTATGGCAGCTTGATGACATCAGGCCACACGGCAGGACAGGGGCTGCCACAGATTCGGCTAGGGAAAGGGTTGGAAGACATACAAGGTCAGGAACACAGAATGCATCCAGCTCTACCTACACCAGTTAGCCTGACAGACTGATATGCACACTGGGTAGTCAGGAATGTGTTGTTCAAGTTTTCGGTCACATTTTTAACTGTCTACTGCAATCTAAGATTTTAAAATTAGTGCAATGCACACAACATACAGCACACTGTGCCATATGAACCACAGGATACACTGCCACTTTGTTAGATGCACTGTGTATGTCGCTCTGGATAAGAGCATCTGCTAAATGGCAATAACGTAATGTAATGTAAATAATGGACAGCCTGAGATGTCACAGCTTACCTAATGAGCTCTAACTGGGCAAGCTCCTGGTTGGCCTGAAAGATAGGCTTCTTTGTGAACAGTTCTCCCAGAATGCACCTGTGTTGGAAAGATCAAACTGATGAGGAAGTTGTGACATAAAAATATAGGTACATATGCTAGACCTGTTTAGTTATTAGGAAAGGACCATGATAATAAACCTTTGCATGATTGAAATATATTTGTCTCATTTCCCTCTCTCCATTTAACGTTTCTTGCTCCTGACTTCTGACATGCCCTTTGCTTAGACAGGTATTGTATCACATTTTCATATCTTCCACTAATCACTTGTCGCATCACGGCGTTACCCCTTTAAGAGTTCTCTGAAGTTGCTAAGTGAAGTAAGTTTCCCTCTGGCTGTTCTACCAGAGAGCCCATAGCAATGATGTTTCTCAGCAGCCTGCTGGAGGACACAAATCCACACGTTCCTCTCAACACTGATTTTTTTAGTGCTTGTAACTTGATACTCCACGCTTCAGGAAAGGATTGGTGGAAATTCATCGCTTGTCTGGAGACTTGAATTTCTCCCTAGGAAGGCTGCTTTTATTACCAGTGAGATCAAACTCATTTCTTTTTGCAGACCTGTGTGTCTGTGTAGGTTTGCTAACAACATATTGTTGAATGTTATTGTTGCTGTGTTGCATGTGGCATTTGCAAAGACTTTTTGTGCTGTTTGGGACTGGAATTGGATTTAATTAGAATATGTTTCATATTCCTCCCAGGAACGTCGGCTAGCATTGCCATCCCTACACACAAGGCAATCTCAGTCCAGACTATTCTCATACCTCTTGAACCTCTTGAAGACCCAGCTCTTCCAAGAGCACCTACTCTCCTAAACACTTCTAACAACTCTAACACAATTCCATCTCTGCGCACTTTTTGCCTTGCACTTTTTTCTCCTGTAAGTATTTGTTTGTTTTCACCTTGTTTACCTTTGTTTTCTACTTTCCTTGACTTATTTAGTTGAGTTTAGTTGTTTAGGTTGCACTTAAAGCTTACTCTAAGGTCTCCTACACTACTGTAGCTTGCTTGCTGTTCCTTACTTGTAAGTCGCTTTGGATAAAAGCGTCTGCCAAATGACCTAAATGTAATGTAAATGTAAATTATGCTGCTGATACTTGTGGCTTAATTACCAGGTATCTTTGCATTTTTGGGGACACTGACGCATTTTGCAATACATTTTTTTAAAACTGATAGTGTACGACTATTTCCCACAGAACGAGCTTTAGTTAAGGTGTTGATTGGGCGAGAAGGGAGTATTAATTCCATATTTAAATAAAACCAAAGATAGGTGGGTGGCTGAGCATTGCAGGTATTTATCAGACCCATCGGGGACACCCACGTGCTCCATCTTCCAACCACATGTATTCATTGATTTCAACATCCAGTCAAGGTTGGTCAAAGTAAGGAATTTTTTCTCACCCAAGCAACAAAATAACTGCCAATAACTGAACCAAAATGACTAGTCTTTCCGATTCCAACATTGTTAATCATTTAAAAAACTTGATAACCTTCTGTCCAGGATTGGGCAACTTTGTGGTAAATCATGAGAGAAGGTAAACAACTGAATATTTCAGAGTACATTGGCACTATGGGCACTTTCAAAAGAGGAAGAGAAATGAAGAGGGTGCAAGAGAGGGGCTCTTACCCACAGCTCCAAACATCTATGGCAGGTGTGTACCTCTCCTCCCCCAGCAGTAGCTCTGGCGGCCGGTACCACAGAGTAATCACTTTATTAGTGTAGGGACGGCTGCAGGACACATAACAATCAGTAAATCAGTCTGCTGGGCTGCAATAATCAATAATGACTAATCACTACCTATAAACAAGGGGGGGGCACAGGAACAAAATGCCTCAAAAGATAAACTGAAGTTCCTCAAGGCAATACAGTAGTATTTATAAACCCCTGAATGCGCCCTGTCCTTCATTCCCCCACCATGTCCCACTTGCCTGTCTGGCATAATTAACAGTTGCTTTTGCAACTACAAAGGTTTCACACAAAGGTATGTTTCTCCCTTTATAATACAGAAGAACTGCCTTTCCCTGCCCAGGACAGATACAAAGACACATACAAAGACACCTAGTTAGAGACAGAGTTAAAATCCTTGAGTGCTTAACATGTAACTGCTGGGGCCAGCTGAGGCCTACAGCGTGGATTGGAAGAGAAGGCAGTGGACGATTTATGGTATCATCACAAACTACTCTGTCCTAATCCAAACAAATTCACTTCCTTTTTCTCTACCGCTGGCTGAAGAGCATGCTGGCTCTGAGCCTCGGTCATCCATTTACAGCTGACACTCCATACAGACTGCACAGTCTCAGCAGACACCTGGATCGCTTCATACGAGTGATTTAACATCTTCCCGGAAATGTTACAACCACTAAAAAATGTTTGGCAAAAATCAAAACATGTCTATCAAACTGATAGGTGTTTTAAATATGAACCACTGCACTAAAATACTTTCAGGGAAACCTATGTGTAATCATTGATATTGCTGTTACCTTTGATATGAACAGAAACAAAACAATCAACAAGGACACGGCTTAAATTTCTTTTACATGGTGGTGGTGGGGGGGGACACTTGTTCTAAGGATTTCTAATGTCTAGGCTGGTTAGTTGTGGATTTGATTTGGACTGTAATATCCACAATTTATATTTAGGTTAGTTGATATGTGCTCATCCTAAACACTACTCATGATTGACTGTTAATCGCCAGTTCACAAACAAAACCACTTGATAAGTGGTACAAGTGACTAGCATTCACTTCACTGTCAGACTGCACAGTGACTGAGCAGGGCTCCAATTTAACAGGCCGGTCATATTCACAAGGACAGTCATATGTTATTAAATCTCTGTGAAACCACCCAATATATACCTGAGGGGTTGTCTGTTCTCTAATGCACTTTATCAAAATAACAGGAGAGCAACATCCTTATGATGAACAGCTCAATGGACATGATTTTTGGGTGTCACTAATATGAAGAGAGAAAAAAGACAACACACAAGGAGACCTAGCACATACCTCTCCTCAGAGTTGTAGAGCCGAGCCAAGCCAAAATCTGCAAGCTTAATCTGCCCCCTAGTGACATTAAAAAAAACATGACTATGGTCAACTTTGGAGTAGCAGTTTCAGAGCACCTTTGTGTTCCCTGGTAAAGTCTTGGCTGCAGAAAATACTCGATTACAATCATAGACATTGATCATTTTTTTGTTTAAATACATTTTCCAACATTACCAATACTCTGTAACAAACTGAATATTTTACATTTTCAGACGTGTTTAACCGAAATGTTACCAGTCCAAAAAAGTTTGCATATCGGTCAAGCCCTGAAGTGACGTCTCACTTATCTCTAAGTGAAGCCAACACATTTGAAGGATTTTTGTCACAGCCCACACAAGTCACACATTTTGAAAGCTGGTATCCTAGTTTTATTAATCAATGTCACCACTGTGTTGATGTCCCATATATTCAAAGTCATACCGACACCCTTCTCCCCAGCATGAATACATACTTGTTGTTGAGTAGAATGTTGGAGCACTTGATGTCCCTGTGCAGGAAGTTCTTCTTGTGGCAGTAGTCCAGGCCCTCCATCAGTTGCCGCATGAAGGACTTTATGTGGCTCTCGTTGAAGTGAACGAGGCCAGACTCCAACAGGCCCATTAAGTCATGGTCCATGTACTCAAACACTAAGTAGAATGCACCTGAGGGAAAGCGCCATGAAGATGAGCAAGAGCCACCACTCCATTATAATCATAATTGCAGTGGTTGTCAGTTTGACTATCTACTAAGACAGGGCCACTGCAACCCTGAGGAGGTCTAATTATACTAGTGTAAAACTATGGTTTCACTAACCTCTTGTCTACAGGTATAGTACAACTACAAGGATATTTGTGCCTATACTGTTCTTGAAATTCATATGGTTCAGTGCACTGCACCAGACAGAAACCTACCTTTACATAGGAGGAAAAAATATTGAGGCCATGATTACGTGTAAATATTTCAAATCCAACACACTAATGGTACACTGGTATTAATGTCTGAAAACGTGAATAAAATTTACAGCACATCACCCCTTCTGACTCTCCTTCCATCTCGACTGCCTTGTTACTATGCTCAAAATTATTAAAGTTAAAGGAGATGCAAAAAACACTTCCCAGGTGTAATCATCTATTTCTTTGAATATACAGATGTGTATGTTACTGAACTAGAATGAGTGTTACCCTTATCATTCCTGAAGTCAAGGGCATCCTCCTTGTCAGTGACGATCTCCTTCATGTTGATGATGCTTTTGTGGTTGAGCTGCCTCAGGATCTTAATCTCACGAATGGCTGTGATGGGGAAGCCTTCCTTCTCATTGTCCAGCCTGACCTTTTTCAGGGCCACCATTTCAGCTGGAGAACAGGGCATAAAAATCAAAGAGCTGTTAAGTGGATTCCAGTTTTACCTAAAGCATACATACCCCTGTCTAAATCAAACCTGCACAAAAATCTGCTGTTTCCCCCTAG
Organism: Megalops atlanticus; assembly: GCA_019176425.1. Lineage (NCBI taxonomy): Eukaryota > Metazoa > Chordata > Actinopteri > Elopiformes > Megalopidae > Megalops > Megalops atlanticus. The sequence goes on along the minus strand of CM032876.1, from coordinate 64,724,746 downwards.
ATTTTACTTGGGCCAGGTCAGTGCAAAGAGTGCAACACAGACTTGCTAATTTACTAAAACAGTGGTGGATTTTCAGGCCTATCTAAGCTTAGGAAATTAGCAAGTTAGGATGAAAATATCAAAATTGCACATACCTGCTGAATAAATGTAAAAATAATATTTGTACATTGTGTTAACTACTGCACACCACAATATTATTCTTTGTTTTGAGGAAGAGGCTTTTAATCAGTATTCATATTTGTTCAAGATTACAAGGTAATGGTTCAACTTAAACTTTCTAGACATTATTAATATACAAGAACCACTAAAATCTTCCATACATGCTACAAACAATATTCTAACACCCTCACAATTCCCTTAAAAGGGCTGTTCTCTGCAATATTGTTGTAAGATTACCTTTTCATTTCCAGTTAACATGCATATCTATTTGGACCTTGAAATGACTTAGGTTTACTGGAAAAAGTAGCCATGAATATTTGAAAATGACCCCAAGGGAAAGTGTTCAGTTGAAAGAACCAAATACTTGGTACATCTCGTAGGCCCACTGCATGTACATTTTAAAAATGACTGCATTTACAAAAAAATGCAAAATTTTTAAAAACCCTTTGAGTGACCATAACAGGCATCTATTCCAAAAGCATCACAAAATCTCACTGAGGTTAAGTGAAAATGACTGCCACTGAAAAAAGGACTGGATAGGCTGCCGTGAAAAAAAAAAATGAAAACATGCCTGATCTGAACCCTCAGGAGGCCCATTCACAGAAATAGTCTCTATTACAAACCTTTGAACATCAGAACTGCTATATTACAACAATATGCATGAGATATGAGATGGGGTTTTGATAAACTGAAACAATGAAACAATTTAAATTCAGTTCCATGACACGTCTGTGTAGGCATGTTCCCATTACACCTGTTCCAACAGGTGTCTGTGGTATCTGCAACCAAAAGTCATGCCAATGTGCATGAAGATGTGATGAAGATGATCACACCCATACAAGACACAATCTGTGAGGCACTCATCGTTTAAAACATAAAAAGTACACACAAACATTACTTGTCAAAATGAATAATATGAGTGTTACATTTACTCTTTTGTACAATAGAACAAAAAGTTTTCATTTTCTTTTAAATGCATCTAAAGTCACTACCAACGGCATGTGCACCCTCCATCTAGCCATAAAGCAGGAGGTGGAGGCCCTCACCAGTGTCTTTGTCCTTAGCCTTGTACACTTGTCCATAGGTGCCCTCGCCCGTGATCCCGATGATCTCAAACTTATCCACACAGCGCTTCCCCCAGTCGATCTCAGTCTCTTTGATTTCTCCGAACCGAGGGCCACATATCCTGAGCACGAAAAGGAGAGGATCTAAACGGTTGGAAAAGACTGCAGGACAGAACAACAGTACACAGAGAGTGTGACTGACACATAAAAGAGAGAGAGAGAGAGAGAGAGAGAGAGAGAGAGAGAGAGAGAGAGAGAGAGAGAGGGAGTGGAGGGCAAACACCGAAGGGCAGCTTAGGGCGTACTTGGGCCTGCGACGGCCAGCCGGCGTCTTCTTATTGTTGGGAGGGCTCTGGGGTGAGCCAAGGTCTCCCCCTGGCAGCTCTGGCGGCAGGGGCAGGTCAGTGAGGAGGTGGCGAGATTTGCGGTCTGGCTTCTTCTTCCCAGAGTGGGATGGCAAGCAGTCCTTTAAGCTGCACCCCCACAGAGAGAAAGGGGAGAAAGAAAGGACACACCCAGTTTTAATGACTTGAGGGACAAAGCGAAAAGGGACTGCACATTACGCTAAGGCTTCAAGTAGTGTTTTCAGTTTTCCTTCATGTGAATTTTTTACTTTCACCAAATGCCTTTTGAGTTTTGCTAACTATATGAGAGCAGAAAGTCATCTGAAACAAACAGATGCAACACTGGTACCAATTTTTTTCACTTCAACAGAAAGAACACTCAGGAAGTGAAAAATAGTCTAAATTGCTGCAGCCAGGAGGTTTAAAAATAAACAACGAATCATGCAATATCTGTGTAGTGACGAAAAGCAGTAAGGAAGACAAAATAATTCTCCAAATCACATAAAGATACAGTTTACTAAAAGGGAATTAAACAGTGTCCAATGTACTGTAATGATTCCAAGATTCATTCCAAAGGCACTTTCTCTCAAGAGGAAGCCGGTTCTTTCAGTTTCAGCCCTGGTACGCCACCATTTGATACTTCTACACTGAAATACCTCTACTTTCAAGAGGAGTGATTAAGGCTGTACTAATTCACTAAGTCAACAAGGAACAAAAAAAGAAACAATCATTTATGACAATAATCATCTTAACCAGCTCATCCTACAAAAAACTGGTGGCACAATGTGCCGCTCTGCTTGACTGTCTGTATTCCTTTGCAGTAACTGAAAAACTCAAATGCTGAAGAAACCAGATGAAGTCACAGATTTCCATACGTTAGTATCAGATTATGTACACTTACCCTGTTGAGAAGTTAGAGTCCCATCTTACAGTGAGTAGCCCAAATTCCTGCAAATTTACACTATGCCTGCATAATAACTATTGTGTAAGAACACATTATGGTTCCTTTGCACAAGCCACATGCAGGTTTAGGAATGATAAGTGCTATGTGTTTGTACAGAGAAGTTAAGTTGCACCTACACAGACGCAGTATAAATACACAGGTGTTAGGACTGTTTTAAGTAAGGTGGGACAGAGGTTACCACATCTTCAAATTGAACAGATTTGTCTGTCTTATTCCATTCTGTTTTAGATTCTGTGAATGCCCTGGGCTGTTTTAGATTCTGTGAATGCCCTGGGCTGTTTTAGATTCTGTGAATGCCCTGGGCTCTGGCCAACTCACCTCTCTGCCCCATCCAGGTGATCCAGGAGGGTGGGGGGCAAGGGCAAAGAGCCCAGAGTGGAGACAGTCGGCTCAATGGAGCGCTCCTTGTCCTTGCCCTGAGCAGGCGCAGGAGGCTTCTTCTTGTCCCGGGGCTGCTGAGCGATAATTTCATCCCTCGCCTTGCCGTCTTTACTGGGCTGGGGGGGCGGAGCCGTCTTCTTGGAGGACGAATCGGCGGGGGACTGGGGCCGGCTGGACGCGGGGGTCTTGGGCCCCTTCTCAGGGGGCGGGGAAGGCGGCCGCGCCTTCTTGGCGCCGGGGTTGGGGCTGGAGCCGGAGCCGGGCTGGGGCGCGCCGCCGCTGGAGGACGAGCCCTTCGTGGGCGTGGAGGCGTTGCTGGAGCTCTTGGCCCGCGCCGCGGCCTCGGCCGCCTTGGCCCTCTTCTGCTTGCTGAGCTCGGCGGCGAGGCTGCTCTTGAGCGTGAGGGTGCTGGGGGACAGGCTGGAGGGCCGGCTGCGCGAGCGGGAATGGCGGGAGGACGGGTACGGGCTGCGGCTGCGGGACTTGCCCCGTCTGTGGAGGAGAGGAGGCGTTACGCTACACTGCGCTCCGCGCCACATACAGAGCGCAAAACACTAAAACACACCAGTGACAGGGCAGTTAAACTTTCATTGCAAAATGAACAGGAACAGAAGGACAGAACAGAAGAACTCGCAAGGAATCACAGCAAGATCAAGATTCCGAAATATCATCCATCAAATATAGGCTAACAGCACATCAACAAACTGAAGTGACAACAACATGGTATGACAAGACAGCATTCCCAGCCCATTTAATAGTTTGTGATAGTTTGCTAAATTAATTTAGCTTCCAGTTCTGGGGCCACCAGTAATATTTGTTTTAGCAACCCTAGCATAATCACAACGCAAAGCATTCTCTGTTACTTCACCCAGTCACAACTGGTGGAAGCTGAAGCCTTTTCTGTTTTTATTACTGTATACAACTTGCTGGCAAGCCAAGGAGGTGATTTTTGTAAATAACATTGAGATGTGCTTTATTGGAGCAAGCTAACGCCCTGCTATAGTCATTTCCTTTAATTGTAGCCAATTACGTAATCGTTACTATCAAGTTATTAGCATTGGTTCACTGATACAGCATTTTGCAACCAACAGGACAGACAACCATAAAATGAAGAAAAACTAGCGGTGCACCAAGCTAACCCCATGATACATGAACTACTCAAAATATTTAGTATGTGTGTGGACACATACTTACGGGTGCTGTTGGTAGCGAGAGGACATCTTCTATGACTTTGTGGGCACAATGTACAAGGCATCAAGCTAGCTAATTTGTTACCAATATTAGCACACTGACATTGCTAGACCCAACAGTCAGACGGCACAGTGCCTAACACCGTCGACATGCACCACCCGGTGATGACAACGACATCAAGGTAGCGAATTATCAAGAAAGATGGACATGGTTTGCTTGCTTTAAAAGAAGGGGGAGAACATTTTTTTGGATTTGGATCATTTTCTTTTCAAAGACAATGTGAAGTCTGACTGCTTTCCAAGACAATATTTTCAAGTATTTCCAATGACTAGATTCGAGAGCTAAAGTGATACACAATAACGACAATAATGGTACTATACAGCCATTAATTGAAAGCACCATATATGACATGCATGATCAGTTTTACAAGCATAACTTATAAAGCAACATTGGGCCTAAGTGACTTTTGCCCATATCCTTGTTATGGTATTCTGCTGCCCACAAAACTGGATCAAACATTACTTTGCAGTTTTGGGAACAAGACTCAAAAACATCCCCTCAATCCTTTCAGGATACCGACTGTCCAGATTACAGGTCCCATAAACACTTATTTAGCATTTTGTCTCTAGAAAATTAAAAACATGACGGCACACTCAATGTATCACAATGGTGAAGTTTTGAAAACTGAAACCAAACACCTGCCCTAAATCAGTGAGGACACAGCAAATGGTTAAGTGTCAAACTTACTTTCTGTTGGAAATCAATTTAAAGACAAAATCACAGAACTAAAATTCATGTTTTTACGGTAACTGGTCAAGAGAATGGTTGGACAGTTAACTGGCATACACCTCCCCCCAACCAACCAACAACAAAAATCTGTCTAGCCAACAATCATATATTTTAAATTCCACATAATGTGTAATAGGTGAGCACTAAAGCGTGCTGAGGTTAATATAATTGTTATGGTTTTATCCACCCAATGCTTTTCACTGCTGCTTACTCGATCATAAATTTTTTGTCCGTACAACTTCCAAGAACGCAAAAACAGTAATAGTAATACACGTTTCCTCAAAAATGGAGCATTTCATTGCAGCTTAATTTTTAAAATGCACTCTACATATCTAGTTTGAGTGGGGCTGTGTTTTGGGGCCAATGTTTTCCCCTAAGATTATGACAAGTTCAGGTGAAAATAACTAGGTTGTACAAAGCCAAAATAACTCTCGCTCTGGCCAGACATCCAACTGCAAAACGTGTCACACAGTAACCATCGCCCTGCAACGTCGCTAAAATCCACCACAACCATATGCGACCCACTCGAACTGCAGATGTGTGTCCGTGCATTCGCGCTACGCCCCATCTTTCACTGCCAAAGGCAAGGGCAGCTCAGAGGAGTTCGCGCAGCAAACTAATCGGTGCACATTTTACTACCTACCTTATAGTTCAGCTAACATTAGCGACCACAAATTTCAGATGACGAGATGATTATATTGCTTTTTTCCCTTGCGTTTACTTTACGTTGTCGATCTGTTTCAAAAGCACCCCTTGTCTCCCCACATGTCCTGTAGTTGGAAACATACCCCTGTAGCTAACTAGCACTTGGCTAACTACAAACTGCCGTGCTTACAAACTGCCGGCAATTCATTCAAGCTGGATGGCTAGCTAGCGTGGCCTTGTAGTCCTTCGCCAGCTAGCAGCACATCTGAGCTAAACTACAAGGCCTAGGCATGAACCAGCCTTTTTCAGCTTAGGCTGGACTACATTTTAATGTCGACACTTGTCATGTATTCATTCAAACTTTTGACAAACCTACCCTACATTTAATAAGCAGTAAGATGCATGAGATTGGTTAACCGCGGTTAACCAGAGAGTTTAAAACTCGTGCACAGCGTGTAGCTATGACAGCTGACTTGGCAAGCTAGCTAGCTAGCTTACTGTAAAGCAACTTGACCTGCGACAGCGAGCAAACTGAGTAGCCACTTTACCTTAGATCTGGACTCCGGCTGAAAGACTTTCTGTACGGACTTCTTGAACGCCTTCGAGTAGCGTAGGGACTGAAAGTAATTTCTCCTTGCTCGTAAGGGCTGTGTCGGCCGTAGCTTGGGGACCTGCGTCTGTATGGACTCGTGGGAGACCTCTGTCTTTTGTTACTCGAGTATGAGCCAGGCGACTTCGAGCTACTGTAGGTGCCGTAAAACTCCACATCTCGGCCGTAGTAAGCTGGGCTCGGTGAGCGTCTCTTGTTCCCGTAACTAGGGCTTCTTCTGGAAACTGACTGGTTGTAACCAGTGCTAGGGGACTGATACCCATAGCCCTGCGAGTAAGAAGCCCCATATGGACTTTCTTCCTTGAGTCCAGGACTTCTTCTGTAGGCCCTGAGATCATCGCGGTCATCTCTGTAAGCTTTTGGGGTATCCCTATATGCTGACGGTGGTTCTTTTTCCAACCTCGTTCTGCTTTTGTGCTGCTTATAATCCTTTTTATCTTGCGACATCACAGGTAGAGCTGTCTTCTTGCCGTTGCTGTCGCTGTTCCGCGTGCCTTCCCTGCTGTGTTTCTGACCACTGCTGCCACTCCGTGACTTGGAAGAAGGGTCTCTCTCCCGGCTGTGATGGTCTTTTCTTTTGTGCTCCTTTTCATGTTTGTTCCTTTCGGCAGATCGTCTGCTTTTTCCATCTCTCCTGGGGTGGGAAGAGTGACGCTCTTTTCTCGACCTCCTCCCCGGTGATCCAGGGCCGCTGCCGTCCAGGAACCCCGTTTCGCTCAGGTGTTGCAGCAGAAGTCTTTGGGCGTGCGGGTCGGGTTTTGGAGAAGGGCTCCCAGAGAAGCGCTCGGACTGGGAGCTCACGTCGTCATACTCCACTAAAGTCCTAAGTTCACCGTCTCTTTCGAATACGCTCCTCCGTTCACAGTTGAGTTCTTCTGGTATATTCTGCTGTTGTGTTTCCCTGGGGTGCCTGTGCTTCTTACGCCGCGAGGACGACGATCGTCTCCTTTCCTGGTGTTTCTCACCCTGAGTGGATGCACTGCTGCCAGACTTACTTCTCTCCGGTCTTGCATTTCTCTGCTCAGAAGGGCTCCTTCCCCGACCCTCTTGAACCACCTCTGGGTTCGGCATTTATTCATCAGTCGGATGTACTGTTTATTTTTAATCAATTAGCTAGCTAAGTATATGCTTTGAATGGCGTTTGTACTCCAAGGTAAACAACGCAAAACTACATTGAAACAAACGTTTAACTCCGGGAGCTAGCTAGCTAGCTAGCGACTTAGCAGACCTGGAACATTAGACTATACCGACTGATGATCCATCATATTCACAGTAGACTAATAGCAAGCCAGCTAAATGGAATCCAACCGTCTAACTTTCATTGAAAATACATGATGAAATGTAAGTTTTAAAATGTCATCGGCTTGCTGGATGACTACCTTACAGTCATGGTGCGGGTATTTCAAAAAAGATTAGCTAGCTAGCTAGCCGAAGGTACTTGTAAATCAACGGTCTTTAAAATGCATTCTATTATACCAGCAAGCTAGCAAGCTAGTCTCTAAGTCCTTTTTACAAAAATATTATTTTCTTTCCAGCACCAGGGGAAAAGGAACCATCATCACTCCTAGTTCATAAAGTTCTTGATTCCTGCCATCCCATTCTAGTAATAAGGAAGTAGCTAGCTGACTAGCTTTCTCGCCGGAGTTCACTTTAACTTTACTTCGGCAGATTCACTAAAACGTAATTAGCTTTTAAATATCCATATTCGACTCGGTTTAGTGTAGCAACCGTATTCTCAAAATTATTTTATTAGTTGCACAACGCTACGTAACTCGCTACATTATTCTGAGTTCCTTTTGTAGCTAACTGAAAATGAAAAACATATCTAGCAGCATGCTAACGTTACAAATTGAGCCGCTGGTTGGTTACAAATGGCAGTGCCTTGCTATTCTTCTCATACGTCACTAGCAAAGGAAACCCCTGACACCGGTTAACAAGTTCCTCCCCCAAGAAGGAAAGAAAACAGTTCTCCAGCAGTATTTTTTTAAGATAACTGAAAAAGAAACCAGTGTTTGAGGCCCGAATCCCTTTTTATTTCGGCTACCGGTAGTCCGCCAAATTATTTGTATCAATGACCACAATTCTGGCCACAAAGTTGTCGGAGGATTAAATTCAGGAGACACACTCGACCGAATGAGTACCGCGACATGGCCGCTTCCCTTCTACATTGTCTAAATGGGGAACATCCGGGTTGCTTGGCAAATCGCTTCCTTACGCCCTCTCCCCTCAAGCAAGTGAATACTACCTCGCGTCATGTGCTGAGCACGGCGAGGAGCACGGCTCTGCACCAATGACGTCTAAATAGCTGGACCGGTGTATGGGGTTTTGCGAGCGTGCTTGAGCTATTTTCCGGTTTAAATTGGACGAAATGTAGATGACTGAAGCAGAGGGGGCTTTCGCCATATCGGGGAATCATGGCTTGAAGTGGGAGAAAGTGTAAATTTGTTCACTTGTAAAATGCAAAGTTTGTTTAAGACTGCCACCTAAACACGCTTTGAGGGTGCACACTTAGATGGCAACATACTGACTTGATACCCAAACTCCGAATCTTGGCAGCAACTTTCTGGCTTTCTGGAACAGGAAAATTGAGCTAGCTGAAACTTTTCAAGTAGAAATAGAGAAACTAGTGTGCACAATAAAGTGTAAGGTAAGGAACAATGTGAAAATAGCTGTTTTGAGATTTTGTGCCCCTTTAATGTATATAGCATGAAAGCAGAACAGAACATACGATGTTATTTTACATGCCGGGAGCCTCGATAAATTACCATTGTGCGACAGGATCCATTCTGTTGGAGAGGGCTGGGAAAATGCTCTTTAAACGCTCTCCCTTTATTACTCTTGTAATAAAACACCATAATATAAAGGATGCAGAAATATTTAGTTTCGTTTAAAACGTTTATCAAAATAAAATTCCCAATATTCACATAATAAAATATTGCTATAAAACTTTAGCAATCAATAAGAAACACATGCCATGATATTACAACCAGTTATGCATGATAATGCATATTATTTTCACTTATGGCACACTGGGTATAAGTGCCCAAATGGGGTGCAATGTTTTCTGACATTTGAAAGTTGCTGAGATGTCTATACTGGCAAAACAACACATCTGAAACCTTTTATCTTCATTGAATAAAATAAAACAATAAAGAGCTAATGCCAAACTTAAGTTCTATTTGAAGGAGGTGCAGGTGCACCTTTTGTAGCACAGAATAACGCACTGCATCACATGGCATAAGGCCTTTTTGAGCTTCAAGCCTATCCACTATTTAAGCAGGAAATGCTACTTCCTGTTCTTTCCACATGTATGTCAAACTACATTAATATATTCACATATAAATTTAGACCAATGGGTTGGATATTGTTTTACATGTTTAAAAGTGAAGATGATGTTAAATAACCTTGACAGCTCATTTCTTCACTAAAATTCACTTTCAGGTTTTTGTTTTTTTGTGCACATCAATTTCTGTGTACAGTTTATCTCAAGAGGTAAGAAGGACAAGTTTAATAACTTTTTCCCTGAAGACCCATGATAGAGAAGTTTGCGAGATCTACACACACCCACATAAATAGTTTTGGAATTTCCAGCCACAAAGCAAAGGGGACACATGTACCTTGGAACAAAAAGACACAAAAACATCTACAAAATAGGAGAACACATCAATGCCTTCCCCAAAATTAAACGTAAACACTGAAACAGCACCTATCATAATCTAACAGAAAATGAAAAGTCTAAGCAAAAATACAAGTTTTCTGTCCCCCAGTTTATAAAATCACTGGCAAGAGAAAGTAAAGAAAAATACAAAGCACAAGTGCTACAGATGTCCTGATTTATGGTTGTCTCATTTGACCTGAAATAGGTTTTGATCAACCTCAGGGGTAATGTCAGCAGTTTGTACTGCCCACACTTAATACATTCTGTCTGTGGACTGGAGTAAAGCCACCCAATGATGCATGAGGGAGAGGAGGATGCAGATATCAGTACCTGTACTTTTAACAACCTCTGTGTTGAGACTTAGATGTGAAGAATGCCAGTCTTTATTCTGATACTTTGCCCAGCATTACTGGCCAAATCAGGAATGCTGTCTTCAGCACAATGCATTTCCCTGCAATACATAATTTACCATTTTCAGTGTTTGACTATAAATATCTTATTAGTCTGGTCATAACCAGAGGGAACATTTCAGCATTCGTGCAGCTGTGGAAGCAACCAGAGAGAAATTGCCAGTATGTTCTACAAATGGGTTTTACACCCTTATTAGTGATGACAAGGCATAGACTACACTATGTACACAGGTGCAGTCATGACCTCTGGACCATGACCAGGACCTCTTGGATTATAAAATCTCTGCAAACAACAAACTAAAGAGGAGTATGAGGACAAGAATACAAATTCTGTTATTTTTCAGACTACAGTATTATGATAATGAATCATAATCAGTATTATGATAATGACCTGTCCACAACTGCACATACCTCATGGAACCACTACCATACTGGGATCAGTGCAGAGGGGAAAAAAGAGGGATTTACTTTGTCTGAACAAAAGGAAGCACACCCCAAGCACACCACAGCTTTTAGCATTATTTGATAAATGGGAAGGCTTCACTCAAGTAATAAGGTGTGTAATTGAGAAAGATCAACCTCAGATGAATTCCACAGTTGTAATACATTGTTCTACTTTGTTGCTTACTAAACAAACCCTGAAAACATGTAATGAATTCTTTTGGTGAAAAGGTATGATGCAATGCATTGTTGTGGGGAAATGAAAAAGAATCAACTGAAAATTAAATCACAATAGCTGACTTGTTTTTTTTAACTGCAAAAACCTACATAAGGCACCTTCTCTGTTTTGTATTTTTTAAAATATTCCCTTGTTTTTGACATACAGCTAATGAATAGTGATAGTGTATAATCAAAGTTGCTGGTGCCAATAAGAGTGGCTTTTTAAACCATATAGCAGATGGTTTTCATACTGTTATTCAGCTACTGCAATTAGAAAAGTGTTTTGACTACATTGAAAGAAAGCATAACAAACTATTAATGCAACTTCTGTTTTTGTTCTCCTGAAAATACATGAAAATGTCAGTTATGTCCCTCTGGTTCTTAACCCTGACAATTTCTGTGTCGTATGCTCAAAACCTGGGGTTCAAGGCAGCAAAAATATGTCATGCAGTGAGATCCAGATGTTACATACCTGTCCAATTATCCATTTTGACTGAGCAATCCATAACTTTAGTACTCAAGATTTACACCAAGCCTAAAGCGTTACACCAGATATGCAAGACAAATACCACGATGATACAATGCCAGTTATTCTGAAATTATGCCAGTAAATTCTGTTATTTACTTACTCCAAGTTAGTGTAGTGAGTGGTATCACTGACAAATACATTGTAGAATAAAGGTTTCTGATATGTTAAGCTATTGCACTCTCCCATCTTGAAATTATGTAATTTATAACTGTAATATGTATAAATAATGAAGTATTACACTAAAAATTACCCTTGTATGTAGTAACTAATTCTGGAACAATCTGGAACACTATATTAGGGCAATCCAACTAAACAAACCAAATTATGAAGCACTCTTGTAGGAGCAATGGCTCTGTACATTTGCGCCTGAGTAAAAAGTTCATTTACCCCTACTTTTTCAGTTATAACCACAAATCAATCACATACATTTCTTATGTTCATCATATATTTCATTATATAAATTTAGAAAATGAAACAGATGAGAAATGAAAGGCAGATGAGAAATGTTTAATAAAATGGTATTCATTTCTTTATTTCCATTTTAGTTCTTTGTCTTTCTCTCAAATGGCTCAACATACAGCAGTTAAAAGTTGTGGGTAGAAGGGGCATCAGCTCTGGCCAGGCAATGGTGATATCATTACAGCGTCATTGCACCTTTGTACCCATCTGACTAGAACAGTATGTCACACTATTAGTGGTTTCATTGAGGATCCCTTGTTGCACTAGGCTTGTTAGAAAAACCAGAAAAAAAAATGTAAGGCTACAAAAAGAAGCACACATCAACATTTGAGAGAGAGAGGGAGGGAGAGGAACCACTGTAAAGAGGGATACACTGGAAGGCATCAGGCTAAACTGAAATTCAACAGTTTTACAATGAACAGGGGAAATACTAACAATGTAGATTCAGCTTCAGAAACATGACCATGTTGAGTTTTTTTTGTACTTGGTGTTCAGTTTCTTTTTTTCAGTTTCTGTTGAAACACCCGCTTTGAAGCAAGCAGCATGAAATGGAAAAGCTGAGCCAGGGTCCATGAAGCAATTTTGTCCCGTGATGTGGGTTATGACTGAGCTGAAGCAGTCCAAACTGACAATTGGACAAAAAAAAAATCATTTAAAGTCAAAAAGAAAGTCAATCGTGGATTTTTTGCCTTGAAATTGAGCAGTTTCAGGACTCCCATCTTCCTTCCTTGGAAAAACATGCCATGAGATTCAGTGAGGAACACAAAAATAAGTCCACAAACCATTGCATTTGAACTCCAAAGCAGGAGCTGTCTTTAGTTTTCCCTTATAAAAAATCTTTACAAGGTGCATCCTAGTCAAAGCCTCTCTTTGTACAGATGTAATAGGACTTTCCCACCCACAGCACAGTCACTGATTGGCTCGAGTCTGTAATCCAAAACAAGAGCAGCACCATGGAATTATGGTATAGTTAGTATAGCAGTGAACTAGGCAATTCACAGTCCAGTAAATCCGCTACATATACCCGCTTCACACCCAGCCTTCAGAGTAGAAATAGATGTCTGTGCATTGATACCAGGATGACCTTTGGTTCGGCATGTGTGGAATTACAGTACAGCATGTTTTTTTTTTTTTTTTTTTACTTCAGGACAAAGATGTCTCGGCTTGTTGAGTGCTGTTGAGTGTCGGCTGACCCCCCAAGAGTAAAGGAAGGCCCCGCTACCAACCTATCAGAGCCGCTGTGAGCTTGATGTAGCTCAGCTGCGCAGGTACCACTGATCAGGCCACAGACATACACATCAACACACATCAAAGAAGGGAAATTGAGTGGTTAGCCCTTTGCAACAGTCAACTCACCTCTTTAGGATGTTACACTTCGCTCATGTCTTTTTATATGAACATTGATCAGCTCTTACAGATACTGTTAAAGTTATGTATGGTTAATTTTTGATGAAAGAAGCACAATTTCTACCATCAATTGAAAGTTTTTTTTGACCTTAATGTGTTCAAAGCAGAATTTAAATGCATGTTAAGCTAAATAAATAAATAGCAGTCCATTTTTATTTGTAAGGTGGAAAATGTGCTTGTGGAGGGCCAATATAAGGAAACTTCTTTTAACATTTAAAGTGCTTTCTGTTAAAAGCAGAATCCAATTGTCTTGCAACCCAATTATATCTTTCATCAAGAATCAAATTCACAGATAACTATATTCTCAGTAATAGCATATCGAAAGAATGCACTTACTAAACCATGGCTCATGGAATCTTCAGAGCGTCATATACTGTAGATCACTGGCATGGATTTAAACAATTCTGTCAAAATCTAATGGAGACCCTCTGCTGCAACAGCTTTGTTTTGCAAATATTAGCCTCCACTAAAATTCCTTCAGATTCAGTCAGTTTTACAGCGTAGTGTTGGTTATAAAGTGACAAAGGAAATGAAAAGGTAATGTTACATTAAAAGACAAGTAGTGATACAATATTAAAGGGGATTATCTTTATAAAGTAGAAAAATACACATTCAACAAACATTCTTTAAACAAGTTAGAAACAGACTCAAAACAAATGCTGGACCACAGACAAACAGTTTCCAAACAAATTGCTTTTTTTTCCCCTAAAGTGTAGCCTCTGTCAGGGGAAAAAAAATATATATATATATATATATGTACTTGAGATGCTTGCAGCCTCCAAGTTCAAAGTCCTTCCTAGTTCCCACAAGGTTTCTTTTGCTAAACGTTTGGGAGTGTTTAAGGATGTGCTTTTGGGAAATGGCCACCTCTGTATGGTGAAAAAACAGACCAATGGTAGAACAGGTGAGGTATTAGTCCGGTGAGGTCAGATCTAATGGCACACCACTGAAAATTTCACACACGTGCACACAATGACTTACTGTAGAAAAATGCTATGTATGCTTTTTTCAGTCACATGGTATGAGTTTGATAATGAAAGACTAGAGACCTGATAAACATATACACTGCACTACGGTGGTAGCACTGCAAGGCTGTTTGCACACTTATTTGGAGCTTTACACTGATGTCAAAGTGCTAGCCATTCTTTTACATAGCACATTCACCTAAAGTAATTTTTAAGGATGGTGCGCCTTTACATCATCTCTAAATTAAGGCATGGTAAAGTGTGTGGTGTTTTACAGATGCGTTACTTGTTAAGCTCCTCAATGAAGTTTCTGTTCACAATAGGTTACCTACCACGTGTAGAAAAGTGAAATGTAACAATAATATTTCTATTACTATACAATGGCAATGTCCCTCGAACAGAATCATTGCGTTGCATATTTAGACTGCTGGGAGCAGTGGTGTGGTGAGATAAGAGGACTTGTGTGTTTATTCACATTCATAATAAAGGTCATGTCAGTCTATTGAAAGAACGTTTCTTTTTGTAAAGCTTGAAATATAGGCAACCTAACTGGATTCTTTTTACACATCAAATCTATTTTTGTTTGATACCAACAGACCTGCACAGCAGTACATGGAAATTCTTCAAAAAAATCATCAAAATGTTCTCACATTTTGATGTTTACCATATTTCTGTTATGTTAGCAACTGTTGTGATTATGCTTACTCTATTGGTGATAAAAAAAAATACTGACACAAACAGATGCAGTAAACCAGACATACTTAACCCCTTAAAAGAGAATATAATGAAAAAAACTAGTTTCACTGTCCTGACTCATTCTTCTGCCTGTTTTCTTCTGTCAGCTTCCCCAAGCCTCATCCCCCTCCTTCTCAGCAAGGTATTTAAAAGAGGGTGTGGTGTTAAACCAAGCTAATGGGCCTGCAACAGCACCTGCTTCCCTACAAAAGACCAAAGCTTTAGTTGATGTAATGGATTCCAGTAATCGGCATGGCCCCTGAACAAATGTCCAAAATGCAGCTGCACTAACGTTACATGATAACACTTCCGCTGAGATAATTTTCCCATCTTTTGTCACTAACTCCAAGATTTTTCCAACTTCCAGTGTGACATTCGGATTTGTAGGATTTATAGTGACCACTAAATGTGAAGGGAACTTTGACCTCAAACCGAAAGTTAGACTCCAGCTAGCCAACAAACAAATGCAATCCCACTATATCTCCAGGAATCTGAAACATTGCCACAGCTTCCATGAATCAAATAAACACTGCATCTTGGGTAAAAGGAAAAGTGAGTTATGATAAAAATGGTATTGTGTTTTCTCTGACAAAAAAAAAAAAATCTAGATCACTCACAAAGATCACTGTGCTTACTTTATGCCTTCACCAAATGTTTCAAGAAGAAAAATAACAAAATGCTTAATTCTTCTTGTGTTAGCTTCCAAATTCAAGCATGGCTATCCCTAGCTTGGGTTTAAAACCATTTCCTGCTTTTTCTCCTTTAAGGAAATGTGTACTTTGCACACCCTAACTTACCCTGAACCCCAATCCCTGGAGAGAGAGGTTTCAGTATCCCTCACACCTTGACTGTTCAGTGGGAGGAGAGGGGACACCAGACACCAAACACTAAATCAGAAGAATGGTTAGAACACAGACGAGAGGATTCTGGCATAGGTTTATGATCAGGGGATCTCCGGGTATTATAAAATGCAGCATCTCTCTCGAATTCTCTTTGCCAAGCTTTTCCGCTTCTTTTTTCCATTCTTCTCCTTGCTGTCCTCCATTTTTCGTGCCCTTATTTCTCTCATCAGGTCAAAGAACACCTGCAGAAGAAAAAATGTTTTCCACATCAGCATTTGTGGGGTAGAACATTACAGGACAGTGGTTGAATGAACATTTCTTGTGCTTTTAAGGCATTAAGGAACACATTCAGATTTTTTAAAGCTTTCCATTCAAGGATCACCATCCAAGCCCCAAGCCCAAATTTCCCTGCGTGGGGATCAATAAAGTGCTCTCTTATCTTATCTTCACACTGTATTTGCTTTGCTGATGCTCACGTATAGCTTCAACTTAAGTCCTTGTTATGGAACCATAACATCACTCTAGACCATATGGTTTTCAAGTTATTCTGTGCAAAATCCCTTGTCCCCACTTAAAACCTGCTAATTGTTTCAAAGTATTATACTTTTGCTAGGGTGATGACGTTCTTGCACTCCCTTGTCTGACTATTTCAAAAAGGTTAGAGCGTGCCTACACCTCTGCCAGGCCCAAAAAGTTTACAGGGAGCAATATTTGAACCTCGGTACAAGACAATATGGTAGTTTTTCCATTACACTGTTTTCTGTTACCATGTTCTGGCAATCAGGCCTTCATAGACCTGTATACGGTCCTTCCACTTCACTCTGAAAAGCTTGTTGATGTGGGAATCCTGCAGCGGGCGTTTCCTGCCTCACCTTGTCGACATTGGCGCGGGTCTTGGCGGAAGTCTCCACGTAGCTGACACTCCACTGCTCAGCTCGGGCCTTGGCCTCCTCCAGGCCCACCTGCCGCCGGTCCTCCAGGTCCGACTTGTTCCCCACCAGGAGAAAAGGCACATTCTCATCCTCCTTCACTCTGAGTATCTGCTCCCTGGGGAACATGCCAATGTCAACATGGGTCTCAGCAGATCCTGATCTCTTAACCTTCTGGGTTACAAGCTCCTT
This sequence comes from Megalops atlanticus, assembly GCA_019176425.1. Lineage (NCBI taxonomy): Eukaryota > Metazoa > Chordata > Actinopteri > Elopiformes > Megalopidae > Megalops > Megalops atlanticus. The sequence goes on along the minus strand of CM032876.1, from coordinate 64,707,813 downwards.
AAACTATTAGGTGGGGCAGCAGTATGGTGCAGTGTGCAGAAATCCTCTGGGGATCCAACAGTCTTCAATCCCCACGGGATTTCTGCAAGTGTTCTAAAAGTGGCTGATGATGCTTACAAGCCAACTGCAAAGTTAACATTTGGATATGTTAAATTGATGATTTACACAAGGTGGATCAATGTCTCAACAATACAACCTGCAAATATGTTGGTTACAACACAGCATCAGTTTGTACTTGTTCTCTTCTTGCTTGGAGAAAAGGATGTTCAGCTGCTCTTGTTTTTGTAGTTTTTACAAATGAGCTTTCCACCCAAAACAGGAAGTGAGTATCAGTGGTCTGACCACAAGTGAACAAACCAGCTGAGGATCGACAGGATTGCCTCTATGGTAAAACTCCCTTCACATGACCAACTTACTAATTCACTCAAAATGTAAATGCTATCACAGATAACAGAGAACAAACATTGACATCAGTACATATGCATAGACACATACCTGTAACTAACCAGTTCTACTTATACTCGTATTATTTTCCCTTAACATATTGAATAATATTTTTCAGTTTCTTTTATAAATAAGAACCAAAAATGAGTTGAAAAAAGTTAAATAATTTAATTTTCACAGCGTCTGGGCAGCCTTGTTTATTCACTGTGTCCATGGAAACAACAATGAAGGCAGCTGTATGGTTTCCTTACGCAGAAAAGATAGTCCATTTACTTTTCTGATAGCTACATCACTGCATAACCCATAAATGTTCAGACAAGCTTAATATTTGGTTATTTGTGATGCTATGTACTGTATATATGCAATTCAAAGATATTGCCGCATCAAACTAATTTGGTCGCAGATGTCCGGATTTGGTACAGTTATAAAGCACTTGGGGCAGAGCTGTTTTGCAGGCTGTGACATACAGGCGTAGAGGCAGCTCTGCGTAGGAGTGTGCGTTCAGTCGCACGCCATACTTCTTGACTTGCTTTTGACAACCTCAAGCTCGCTCTGGCCCGCGCTCTCTCACACAGTGGTAAACATTTTGGCTGCGCTGGCTGCCTGCTCCAAACGCCATGAAAAACACTCTGCTTGTATGATCAATTTATTTTTATATTTATTTTTAGAAATTCTGAATTTTATATTTTAGAAAACAGAATAGGGGCAATTGTCTGGAAACAAATATTTTTCCATACTCTCTTTTCTTTTTTCCATACTTATCCAGACCTGCAAATTACTGAAATCAAATTCCATACTTTTCCATACTTCTCCATACTGTGTAGGAACCCTGAGTACTGTTAAAATGCCACCGCAAATCCAGGGAACAAATATTTAATTTTCCAAAATGTTGGTATTCTAATAATTTTCCATATCATCTGCAAGCCTGGAAACCATTATTTTGATTTTCTATTACCCTCTGCATACTGGGATATCCTCATTTTAATCCCCACCTCTTCCAAAGTTTAAGGAACACTGAGGATCGCAGAGAGCATTCCAATATGTATTCCAAAAATAGTAATACTTATTTGAACTCAGCATTCTACCGTCCTCTTCATTTCCCTTTCCCCTTTCTCCTCCCCCACCCATCCCTCTCTTTTCTGTGCTACCTGAAATCGGCGGTGGCTGCGAAGGACTCCTGCTCAGTGATAGAGAAGACACACAGGAAGCCCTCTCCGCTGCGGAAGTAGTTGTCGCGGATGGCAGCATAGTCCTCCTGTCCAGCTGTGTCCAGGATATCAATCTGGACCTCCTCCCCATCCAAAACCACCTTCTTCCTGTAGCTGTCTGCTTTTGTGGGCTCATAGTCTTCTACAAACTTAAAGAGCAAACACGAACAGTAAGATGAAACTTGAATATGTAAAATTTGTAAAAAAAATTGTAAAAACAAGCATTTCATTTTGAAGAACAAGACTTCTGGTTAAATACCATCAGTGGAAAACTTAAATAACTGGATGGGGGTGTGAGATTGTAGCGAAGGGAGAGAGTAGTCACCCCACCCGGCCTCGAACCCGGGTCTACGGGGCACCAAACTGCAGCTTTGACCGCAACGCCAAAGAGCCTGGCTCGTTGGTATGGCAGTCAGAGCGCTCTGGCACTCCGTCACAGAGATGGATTGCCCTGTGACCTCCACACACATACACACACGCACACACACACAGACAGTATCTGGAAAGAGTGCTCACCTCATCATACATGAACTGCAGGGTGAGGGCGGATTTGCCCACCCCTCCACTCCCCACCATGATCACCTTGTGCAGGGCCAGAGAGTTCTGCCCCTTGGGCTTGTTGGCTGCCATGGCCACACACACAGGGAGAGAGATGGAGAGGAGAGAGAGAAGGCCTGCAATATCCCTCAGTGCCCTGGGGGCAGAATACAGATGCTCTCTGAAACAAGGAGACAAAAAAATATATTTAAATTAATTTATTTTCAGTTTTGAGGATAGAAACAATCCAGGCACTTTTACACTGTTCAACTGGTCAATCTGAGGTAGCACCTCATGACACCGACAGGGGATACCATACTATGTCATACATGCAGTCCTGGACAAAAGGCCATGTTTTGTAGTCAGAATAATTGATCAATACCTCAAAAAAGCTTCTGCCTTCCATCAAAGAAACTATACTGTTGAATTCAGAGGTTGACTTTAGAAAAACCACAGATGTGCTCCATTATGACCAGAAATCCATTGATATTTACCTTCACTCCTTTTTACATCCATGTAGTGCACTATAGTGAACACAAGGGGGCAACCTGACTATATTCCACCTCGCAGTGAAAATACTGAGTGAGTGATGAAACATCTTGTACCAGGTAATGAGACGACCATATCATTATCCATGTAGTAATTCAAGTGTCGTGGACACAAGCCTGCCAGGAAGCCCTTAGCATAGATTACAAAGCTCTTTGAGAACCATGTGTTAGGCTGATTGGTTGCTAATTACAAGTGTCACTTTAATTACAGTCAAGATTTCTTTGGGAGTTAGCGTTCAACATTCATGCATTTTAATGAGTGCAGAAAATTGCTTGTTGGCACCATTCTGAGACACTCAACTTAAGCACGGTGCAAGAACCAGGTTTTTTATTGGTTTGGATCTAGCCTGTGTATTGGAGCACCTCAGTTTGACTAGTGTCAGACTGTTTTCTACGTGCCTTCCGTGCCTTTAACACGGAAACCGTTCCTTTCCCATTTTATATAAAAGCTTCCTGGCTAACATACTCAGGCACTCAATTTCCATCTGGTGTCTCATGTGACTGCAGCACTGAATCCCTCACTACAGGCAGCTCATTAGCTCTGGTTTTACAATGTTATAGCAGAACTAAGTGTAATAGCAGTGAGGTACCCTCTAACAAGTACAAACAGAATCAATAATTTGTGATTATCAGTAATCTTCCTTGCTGTCAAACCAATATATCAGAGTACGAGAAGCATAGTCAGAAACCGGAAAGCATCAGAGGCTGGTAATTGTAATGAATCACTGAAATCAATCCTAGAGAGGCCTTTCAAGGGGTCAAGTCTAAACTGCCTACTTTTTGCACTGGGATACTGAATAATACAAATTGAAAGCATTGGAATCTGTTCTTCCTCAAAATCATGGGATTGCCACTTTTGTCCCAATCACAGGCTGACAGTTTAATGTAAGTCAACAATAGATTGAAATATGCTAAAGAGGAAGTGAATTAAGAGCAAATTTAGTTTGGGATGAAAAACAAAATCCTGCCTTCAAAAAGAAGTGGGGTATCAGCATATGTGCCCACATGCCAATACAAGAGACATTTTGGTATCTTGTCATTACTAGAACCAGTAAAATAAGATTTTACTGATCTCACACACACACACACACACACACACACACACACACACACACACACACACACACACACACACAATAGCAACATATACAGTTAGCCAAATATAAACAATATGCATGCAGTGGTCAATTTGTTCTCTTTTTACTTGTTTACGTTTCACATTAGGGGCACAAAGATGACATCATTTTTATGAATACAGCAGAACAATGAATCTTTATTAAAGTATATCAGCCTTTTGGTTCTGGCCCAACTGGCACTGACATACAAAGTGGAGGATTTCTACTTTGACTTCAACTGAATGTAATAAACTTTTTCCAAGCTGTAGTGTCATCAGGGGGTAGAAGGTCAAGTCAATCTAATCTAATGCACATATCCTGTCAATGTTATAATAATGTGGTATAACAGCATTTCTGAGGTTGAAATCCTGAGTGCCTACTACGCAACACTTCGTCAGGGGATGGGAAGAAAGCTGTCGAATGTCTCCCAACTCTTTTCCCAAGGATAAATAACCTTTGTATGGATGAGTAAAACATGAAAGCCCTCTCATAATAAGAATGGGCCACAGCAGCGGGGCTCAGTAGGGTGTGAGTGGGCTTCACCAGACCATGCAAGGCCACGTGTCCCAGCATGCCCTCGCAGTGTCACATGAAAAGTGTTGCGCTCCATATGCTTACAACTTCCTTGACCCTTTTGCTCTGGGATCCCAGTGACCTTCCCGAGGACTTACAAGGCTGAATTACTTTGTGACAAACATCCTTGTGCACGCAGCTTCTCTCTGATTCAAATGCAAAATCAGCAAACTTCTGAAATGAAGGCCGGAATAGTCCCGCAAAACTGCATAGGGAAGGAGCCTTTAACAGCATGCTCTGTCCTGGTCCTGGCCTCTATACTGGTCCATGGATGTTTGAGAGGTACCAACTGTACAGGAACAGTTACAGGACATGGAAAGCCAATATACAGCTGCACAAAATATACTGCCTCAGGGAGAGCCTGGCAAAAATGGAAGCGCTTATAAAGGCCTGTCACAGAAATGACTATAGGGTCCATTCAGTCGGCATGACTTCCATAGCTTTCATTTGACCAGACCAGCTGTATGGACACCAACCAATTTAATGACAGATTCAGCACAGCCAAAGTATGGTGACTGGAGAACAACTCATGAGATCAGCAAGCTTCACAGTGTACTATACTTCTTTGCTTCTCTTGTTATTCTTGAAGAACATGAGTTAGTGGACTGTGCCCACCAGATTTTTAAGGTTTTCCTGGGGAAAAAAATGGAGCAGGGCACATTAATTTAATCAGAACTTGGCATGGTAAACCTCAATCAACATGTAGTTGAAAACTAAGATTCAAAAATGTAGTTTTGTATAAAGAAAACCACAAGAGACTGTTCAGTTTTCAGATCTACCATACCATTGGATCTTGCTTTCCAAATAACTGACAACTGACAAGGTTCTTGTGGAAACTACACTTCTAGTTAATCCACTTAGGATATGTGAATTATCCATGAAGACATTTCAGTGCACTGATAAAATTGATGTAGCATATGCATGTTTCACACCCAGCTTTCATATCACATATCTACCTATCAAATAACCTAAAATGCACAACACAACAAAATATGTTGCACTTTGTCATATAGCAAGTATTTCTCAAATTAATTTTCACGTACTGAAAACACCATGCACAGAAAATCATGTTGCAAATCAAGAATCCAATTTTATTTATTTCAAAAGGTTCTTGGGGTAGTGGAATTGCTTCAGTGCATAGATCAAACGATCAGCTGCAATTTTAATCGAGTGTCTGAATGCGTCAGGAAGTTCCATCAAAATATCAAAATGAATGCATAACACATGTAAACTTGTGAAAACCAGACAGTCATTCCTACAGACTCACTTTGTTCTCTAGCAACAAACTCTCTTGACATCACTGCCCCAAGAGGGTTGAGTAGACATACCGGATGAATAACAACATTCAAATTACAACACTCTAACAAATTAACCATTTCTGAAGGCTCCATGCATCACAAAACAAAATCAGACCTTGAGAAAACAGGAGCCTTTTCACACAAGACTAATCTTTTCTGAAGTTGGCAACGTGTTTATTGACTTTTTGCCTTCCTTGGAAAGTGCAGTCCTGAGCGAATTTTCAGCTGGGGAAGCTTCCTGGTATCACCCCACATCCATTTAATCTACTACTCTCAGCATGTCTCATGAAACCTCCCTGTGGTTTTTACAGTTTTAAATCTGTGATCATTTCCCGCATCACACATTGGAAAGGTAAATTTTCCAAATACTGTAAAGCAAACATGAAACAGCCTAACTTTTCTTAAGAAACAGCATGGCATCCATCAGATTAAACAGTTATTTTTATTTATTTTTAGAATTTATATTGTCTGAATTAATTTTATCAATATCTACCTCCTTTAATAAAAATTAAGATCCTCAAAATGTACTTGTAAATAATTCAAGCTGAAATGAGTGAGTCACTACTGAAGTGTCTGATGAAAGTCACATGTTGAAACCCTTGCGATCTCCACCAAAGGAATGGCCATACAGGTATAAAGGTGAACTGTGGGAGGAGACGGGTAAAATAACCTAAAACATGAGGAAACCCAGTTCTATTTGAATAGGGTATACTGCTCTGCCTAAAAGAAAAACAGAAGCCCAGCCAATGTCAGCACTTTTCCCCAATTAGGGCATCATACCTCCAATCAATTAGCAAATTACACCTCAGCTCTTAGTACATTTATGCTAAAGACAGCCACTGAAAATGAGCACTGCCCCACGTCATCTAGGACAATTTCACAAGTGCACAGCAGGGAGAGGAACAGATGCCTTTGTAGGCCTCTTGACACTTCTGTGTGCTTTCCACAAGAGAAGATGACATTCCATGAAACTGGATATAGCTAGGCTGTTTGATGGGAAATATCACACAACTCTCAATTCTATCCTTGGGCTATATAACTCATATAGCTATATTACGTCATTTACTTTTAGCTAGCTAAGTTCTACAATTGGTTATTTGGTCCATGAAAGAAAGTTCGACTAGGGTCATGTTTATCTACAGACTCTGTATGTTTATATCTATATGACATAAACGTACAGATATAAAGTGCTGTTAAGTGTGACATTTGAATTTAAATATACAGTTCAAATGTTCTGTTGCACAACAGTTCTGACTGATACCTTACCCATTTATTTGATTTTGCAGCACAACCTCTCATTGTAAAGTGAAACTAGAATATTTTAGCATTTAAAGTCAAGCTTACCTTAATTGAAATTGTTTTCATACATCAAACTAACAAATCAATAAACAAACAAGTTGGGGTTCTTCTGGTTTGCCTGGATGAGCATTTTATTAGTTTGTGCATTTTAGGACTCCATGTGGGATTTTGTTGGATGAAAAGCCATTACTTGTGGGGCCTGTTTGTTGAAACAATAATAAGAGACTGAAAAAGTCCCAGAAACAGCTCTATCACGTACGCACTGAAAATGCATTGGGGAAATGCACACAAATCAATGGGCAAAATGTGACCTTGGCCTTCTGTGTCAGTCTCAAGATAACACCCTTAATAAAGCACTCTCCCATGGACGGACATAGCTGACATTCTGAGGGGTGCCTGTGCTCTGAGTCGAGGCGGCATCTACGCTGTACATGTGGACAGTGACAGCAGAGCGCATATTCCACCCCCTGCAACCCCTGCACTGTACTCCCCCGGAGTATGCTTGCAATGTGAGAAAAACAGTGGGAGGGTTGTGGCTGTATCAGGAGTGGGAAACTGCATAATCTTCAGAAAGGCACGGAGAGAGGGAGGAGGGTAAGGGGGAAAATGACTGAGGGCCTATTAGTTTATTCAGATACTGTAAACTGTAATACAACTGTAACACATTGTGACTTGGTTAACTGAATTTACTTTTACTTACTGATTTAATTCATTATCATCTGCTAATTTAAGTATTTGCTATTAATTACTTTTACATATCCTTTCAGATTTGAACGCAAAAACGATCACATCCCACCCTGTTATGAGAATTCAGACAGGACCAGGATGGACTGTTAACTCAGGACTGTTCCTTCATTGATTTCTATGGCGACTTATTGAAAGCTGCCCCCAGAGCTGTAAATCAGGTGGCTCAGAGCAGCGAGGCAGCTGGGGTTCCTTGAAAGACCCTTTTGTTGATCCGCACAGAGACCAAGGTCAAAGCGAGCACTGGCGTCTGCCAAAACCCAAAGGAGGTGGAGATCAAACTTTATTCAAAGATGTCCAGGCTTTCCTTGCCCCGGATTCAACTCTTTCAAGTCAAAAGCTGCTGAGTACATGTTTTAGCATTACAGTAACGCATTCTTTTCCCAAACTGCAACAGAAAAGAATGCCTCTCTACCAATACAAAAACAGCAACAAACGCATACTGAATTCAGGAGAATTAACCTGACTTTTTAGCCCTCGTCGGGGGTAGGTCGGGGCTTCGGTTTAGGGTGCGTGTTAGCGGACAAGGGAACAGCCCTGCAGTGGGTGTTATCTCCTGCAGGGCCCTGTGTCTGCCCTGAGTCTGTTAGAAGCCACACTGGCCACACCATCCTCCACCTATGCATTTACATTTACATTTATTCATTTAGCAGACGCTTTTATCCAAAGCGACTTACATAGGTTACCGTTCCTTACAATGTTATCCATTTATACAGCTGGATATTTTACTGCTGCACCTCTCCTCCTGTAAGCCTTTAACAAACTCCATACACCGTGACAGTTATGAAGCACAGATCTCATCCCTGTTTCACCAGGACCTGATGAGCCATACGCTCCAGTCTACTGCCACCACAACCCCCTCAAAATGGACAGGTTAAGAAACCATCTCAAGGCAGAACTGATTTACACAGTAAAACCTCTGCCACCAGAGTAGGTGGATGCTCACCAACTTTGTTGGTGGATGAACAAGATTTTATGTTGGGTGTGCAATGAACAGAGAATATTTAACTGATGATTATTATTTGAAATCAGCTCTGAATCTCTAAAATGTGACAGCGGAAACACCACTTGCGAAATGATAAACACATCACTCCAGCACTCGACAGCTGCTGATCAGGAAGGGGAAAAGACTTACCAGGCACAGGCACAAGAAAACACATAGGCTTACACCAGTATTCTCCTTGAAAATTATTTTCAACATATTTACTGAGATGCATTTAATATTTTGAATCGTTTTATTTAGATGGTTTTTATTGAGGCATTAACTTTGGTAGTATTCATATTTCTGAATCATTTTCAAGGTGCATTATCAGTTTCAAGGAATTTTAACAATTCCACGTCTGTTTTCTCTGCAATGTATATTCCATTGGACCCTTCAGGCTTTTACCACTGAAAAAGTCCTCAGAGTGGTGCAAGGCATACCTGAACGGCAGACTAACAAAACCTATGATCAACACAAAAAGCAGCCTCAACTACCACAGCCTCCAACGTGGCTCCTATACAAGGCAAGACTTTCTGATGTTGTCAAGTACTTCCATTACAATACAGAGACCTCTTCCATTAAAACCGCACCTTCAATGTTACATAGTGCTGCTGGGGGGACATGCATGATCCAATGACCACTGCACAAGAATCACAGCTGCTTTTGTTGCGCCGTGTATGGCTTCACAATGAAGCTTAAACAGAAACAGCTCAGCTTTACCCATATACAGCAGAAGGCACAAACACTTACAGGAGCATGAACGACTGTCACCACCTACACATCTTTATTATTTTTCCGTCGCCTCTCTCTCCCTTTTCTTTTTGTTGGAAAGAAATGAGAATGCCTGGGAGAGAAACCTGCAACAGGCCCAGATAGCAATTCCATCACAGCCCAAAAAAAAACAAAGAAAAATGTCTGACGTGGCTAAGATACCCACTGTAACACTCTATGCACACCATCAATACAAGCTGATCACTGGCCTAAGACCTACCCACTCCTGCAAATCAACTCCCTGACCTTGGCCCAGCCCTGCATGGGTGGCGTTCCCGAAAGCAAGCCGCTGCTCTACACTGCCAACCTGTCCAAACCAAGCTCCCTCCGGGTCAGACACCAGAACACGCACTGCAGCCCTGACTGGGCCCAGTCATTACCATTCTCACTGAAGCACGGCAAATAGGAATATGGTCACCAGGGCAGAGCAGAGAAGGTAGAAAAGGCAGGCTGAGATGTGAGCATTGCTCACTGTGTGGCCGCCCAGCTGTTTTCAACCCCTCTGCAGAAACGCGGCAAAACAGCAGCTGACCAGCTGTCCCACTCTGACACAGCTCCCAGACCAAAGCTCTCCTGCCACAGTTTGGTTGTGACAGCCTGTAGCGAAGGGCGAGAACAGTCACCCCACCCGGCCTCGAACCCGGGGCTACGGGGTACCAAACATGCGACTTTGACCACGACGCCAAAGAGCCAGGTATGGCAGTCAGAGCGCATACTCAACCGTAGTGACGGCACTCCGTCACACAGCCACAATTTTAACACTGTACGGCCACACCGCAACTGCGCGACTTGAGCAAAAGACAGATTACATGGTAGAAATCGACAAGCGGCGCAAAACAGTAAGGGCAAATGACGGTTTTCAAAATGGTACAAAAAAAGCCAAGCCAAATATATTTGGCATGTTTTTTATGCCCATTGGTGTCTAAATGCATTTTTGAGCAAGATTTGCATATGTACTCCCCTAAAAACGTCAACGTCACCATAGCAGTTTTTAGAGTGATACAATTTCTGTGTACTTACCACAAACTAGAAATCAAACTAAAAACTAACAAACTAGAAAAAAAAAACTAAAGAATCACTAAAGAAATTCAGTTTTTGTTTATGCATGATATTTTGTGCTCTTCATGAGGCAACTCCTACTTTTTACATTTTCGTCCATAAGATAGTCATGACTTAACTGTGGCAAGAGGTGTCCCAATGTCAGGTGATACTGTAGGCAGAGTAAGATGTGAAATTCATTTCTGCATAACACATGATGTGATAAAGTGTGTCATATGTCATGCACAATGTATTATGAATGCTCAATGCAACTGTTACACCATACTTACGTAGGCTTTATGTATGCTTTTTGTAGTTGTGCTTAATGTACAATGTGACTGACAGGCTTTTAATCATTTCAATTTAAAATAGTGGTGCTGCATACAGTTTTAAATCAGTTACTTGAATTGATCTAAACATGCAAGATGAAAAATATCACTTGTAGAAAAATGTAAAACTCTTAATTACACAATTTTCTGTGATTTTTCAATATAAACTGTCGGTTAACTTTGGACTTTTGCTTTAGCTCAATGTTACAATAAACCACGAAAACAATACTACTAATACTTCTTTGGGTAAGATACTGCCCTCGAGCAACAGGATTTCTATTTACACGTTCTCTGCGCTTTGGTTTCTGCTCTTTATTTGACCAATGCATCTATAAAAATGTATGAACTGCCTTAGAATAGTTTTACTGATCATCCATGTGTGCTGAAGCCAAAAAATAATGAATAAGCATATTGAAAAATGTTCAATGAAATGCCTTTTGTGATTTGGAGTGACTGACGTCATTGTGGTGTAAGTGGAAATTCATATGCGGTGGTTACACTGCACGATTTTTCTTCAAATTTAAGGGCAATCATACTGACATTAACCTGCGGCCATAATATGTACTATCACTGTTCACAAGGTGGATCAATTTTTGAAACAAATTAATTTTCACATTTCTCCTGAGGTTACACAAAATTACATTATAATTGTCTCCAGGCATGCCAGGGATTAAAAAGGTCAAATTATTCAATATTGAAGGGTGGCTTACAAACCTTTCTGCAAAGCTTAACAGGTTATTGGTGCTCTTCTTGATGTCATGTCACATAGGTAGTTTATATCACATGATCTAAAATGGTTTTTGATGTCAGCTACACTGTATGACGTTCAGCAAAATTCATTTTTAAGACAAATGTCTTTCAAGCAAAAGAATATTCTAAAATACAACAGATATACCTGGTCCTCAATTCATCACAAAACCTCACAAATGACAACGTAATAGTATTTAACAGTATTTATTTGTGTTAGGTGTAATATACGCACTGTCCACCATCGCATAGTGTGTAAAGCATCATATTCAGGGGGTTTAAAATCTCGTGTAAATGGCAAAGGTTCTCAAACATGGTGACAAAAAATTAAAGTGACTGAACTGAAAAATCAATGAAATACATAGAAAAATACTTTATAAACATTATTTGAAGATGTGAAACTAAATGAGGAAAATACAGAATATTACTGACCACAAAAACAGACAAAGGTAACATTTCCACCCAAGAGGTCTCTTACTGGTGAAAAGCATGCAAGTGAAATTAAGTATTTTCCCCAAAATAAATTCTCTCATGCCCTCTGGGTATATTAAAATTTACTTAAATATCAAAGACAGAAGTGATCCACTTCAGCAAATCTATAAAGGACTGAATGACATCAGCAATACCAGTGCCAATCTTTCAGTGCCTATTTTACACTACTGGCCTGATATGCCACAAACTGTAATTCAATGTCATTCAACATATTAAGTAGGAATCGGGAAACTGCTACATATGGATACTCCAACAACCTGTACCAATAAAATCAGTGTTCAGTGAAAGGGCATTCAGTGACATGATATGAAGACATCATAAAGTATGACACAGAATGCTTGACCATTTTTACTAACTCATGAAACCTGACCATACAAAAGTGAAAGATCTTTGAAAGAGCTGCTCAGTATTATTTCTGGTGGACTATAGACAAAGGAAAAATGTTTTGCTTTTTAGCAATTATGTCTAGTATCAAAAACAAATCCACTGGGCAAAAGATGAAAACAGCCATAATCAGCTTTAAAATTATTAATTTTTAAGTAAACTAATAATGACTCTCTTTAGCAACTTCATAAAGCATCTTCTGATGCTAAACCACATCATCTGAGAATCCTCTAATCATAGCGGCTTCTAATTCTATCAGGGCCACACGTAATAGCGCTCACCTGAAACTCAATGCACGCCTCACTGTCTATGTTGGGAAGTGACATAAGTGTCTGTCCTTGATCCCTTCCCCCAAGTCACTGCTCCCAAACCCTAGCGTGCCAATGACTTCCTCTGAATTCAAACTACCGACAGCTAAATAAGAAGCTCCATTAAGTAAGCTTTTTCAAACCTTTTTCTGCTCTTTTCACACTTTAAAAATGTTCCCCCTCATGCCCCTGTCCTTAAATTCACCCTGCAAGGAGGCCTACATAACTTTGCATTATAACACAAGTTCAACTTCTCACCAAGCCTGGAACAGGTGACCAGTCAAATAAATGAGAGGGCAACCAGGGCATGAATTGGCTCTCTCAGAAACAGTGAAAGTAGTACCCATCCACAGAGAACAAGCAGTTCATTCATTAAGTTCAGGCGCTCATTCTGCTTTGAACTAGGCTAAATGATCATGAAAAAAGGGGAACCTGTAATCCTTGAAACACAGCAAAGACTTCAGCAGAGAGTAAGCAGAATGTAAAAGTTGACATTACCAAATAACACACTAATTATGCTGGTTATATACCACTGTAACAGCTCTTGAACTGTAAGAGATTCACACTTCTGTCTTTGCATCCTTTGGACCTTTGTGTCTGGTTAACAGCTCATAGACATGACTGGTTTGTTCTGTGGTATCCTTCTTTATAAAGTTCTGGACATGGTGGGGGTAAAGAAGAAAACATCCACTCCAAAGCTGCTGCCAGTAATGATCCCACTACTTTGGCTCATTAGTATGGCTGATGTAGACCAGGCCTTACTGGCACTGCTGGCTCTTGCTGAAGTTTGTAGCAGAAGACACCCGCTAATTCCCCACTAGTAGAAAACCAACACTAATTAGGATTAACTAGGACATTGTGAAATAACTCTTTTTTGGACTGGCCACATCAAGTTACAGTTCAGACAATTTACACATTTATCACTGAACAACAAAAAAGATGGATCATAAGACTGCAGCTTAATTGACAAAGAGGAACAAGTAAATAAAAAAGACTCTCACATAATGTAGAGAAGCCGGCCGATACTTCTCCCATAAGCGAGCCCAAAAGAACAAAAGGTTAAAACACACAATAATTTATTTTAAACCCAAACAACAACACAAAGGAACCCAGCCTATGCACAAACAGCAGCAGGGACAAAGTGAGCCTCCTCTTGCCCTGCAGTCACACCTGTATTTAGTCAGGCCTCAATCAGTAAGGTGTGGCTCATTATCCAATAGGCTGGTACCCCACACAAACTAACACAAATGCACACAATTAAGTGATTGCCACAATAAACAGTGACTGACATCAACTAACAATTGACATTTTGGCTCAGGAAGAGGTAGTGAAGGCTCTCCTTCACACATGGTTTAAAGAGAGGACTGAAAATGCACACCTCCACAGACAGCAGCCGTTCAGTGGCAGACATCACATCAGCGTGAGAGGCCTGAACCGTAGGCCATTGTGCACAGCCATTGACAATAGCAGCAACGCTTCCTCATCCCCTTCTTGGGCAACCTGAAAGGATGGACTATCAGATCATAGACAGATCTGTGACCCCTGGCCTGCTTTTCCAATCTCACACACCAGCACTGTCTATTCATCTCCTCCTCAATCCCTGCAATAAAAAAGATTGGTTGTGCATTAGAGTAGTCTAAACGATCCACAGTAACATGTGAAGACCTGCGTTAAGACATATGATTTTAAAGGAACTTTGTAGGTGTCCCTACTAAACTTTGAGTACATCTAAAAATGGGCCTTCACAGACACAGCCATGTGAGGATCCTGCATCTACTTTTCTACTGAAGGAACGCATATCACAGGTCATTAGTAGAAACAGAGGGGAGAAACGGTGTCATTTATTTGCCTGACTCTTTCTCTGTTTGGTTTTGAAAATGCCCACCCTGAACTGAACTGCAGAAAGACTGTCTCTGTGGGTGTGAAGGCTACAGTACTACGATCCATATCCAGACCAACATGGAACTGAAGTACAGTAAGCAAACTGGCACCAAAAGCATTTGTATCATGGCTTTATTTATAATCTGTATTACTAAAACACCTCAGTGACAGTATTCTGCTGAGGTTTTCGGAAACCTGTGAAAGGCTAGATATATTGACTTCAGCATGTCCATCTAACACGCAGTCAAAGCAACCATAGAATGTACCACATATGAAATAAGACCAGACACTGTGTGCACTGTTTTATGAATACTGACAAATGATCATCAAGCAGTATCATAACAATGTAATGTTCTTCAAAGGTTTTGGCCTAACAGCTTTTAACCATTGCTGCATATCCTACTATCCCTTTTTTTGCTGAGTCTTAAGCTGTTGATACTGTTAGTTTTGTCGTCTAAAGCTGTCCCTGACAGTGAATGAAGCCAACTGCTCAAAATGACAAAAAGTAATCTAAATCAAAAGCTAGGTATGTCAGGGAGCCCTTACAATAAAATAGCTATGGCTTCCGATTAATCCTGAAAACCCATTTACTTTACTCCTCCTACTGCCATTAGAGAGACCACTGAAAATTGGAACATGCAAATGAAACGTTAGTCCAATACATTTAAAATAGCTTCTCTGACATTCAGTTACACTCCAGTCCTCAGTAAAGAACAGCAAATATACCACTGACTTAGTTCACTGACCTTTACAACACAGTTAATGTGAATAAATTACACCAGATCTGTGGATTAAAAAGCAGAACTTGGAATTGCACTGTGGAAATACGATAAAAGATTCTACTAGACGAAACAGGCCTGTATAGCATGTTTTAGACACATGCCGGCTGACGTTCTGCACATTTTATCCTCTCACTGTGCCCTGATGTAGGACATCGGGTGTTTTCCAGTCACATCGCCTTGCAAAGGGTGTGGTTTTGAACATATCCACACACCGCCAGTTATCGTTGTGGTTTGTCACTAAGTCTTGGCTGACCATTTTATCAACAGGCGCCAAGCATGCAAGAAAAAAATGTCCATTTTTGGTATAACGTACATAGCGTAGCTACCGAGAGACAGAAGGTCTAGTACCCAAGCCACCTGTTCCCTCAAGTCAACCGTTTTACTCCTACATTATATGCATCGCTAAACTACGTACACCAGTTAGAGAACGTTAGCCAGTCAATCAATATTGACTGACTTGTTTAGCAAAGTACAAGGATACAAGCTAGCTAGCTGGCGAAATGAACCAGCTAACATTACATTGTTGTCAGTGTGTGGTGAGCCAACTAGTTAGCTAGACTAATTGCTATGATAATACATCCATTTATATAGATGGATAGCTGTGTTACCGTTTCTTCGCTGCCTTTCTTAACTTACTTAGCGAGTGCCTAGCCGGGTATTGGCTTTAAAAGACCGTGGATATCATGATTTTTCCACTCACGTAGTAGCTTCGATTCAACTGCTTTCATCGGGCAATTAAAGGTATTTCAGTACAGTGAGGTAAAAGGTGACAGTGCGGAAACAAGCAATGTAATTGGTTAATTAGCTAGTTAGCTACATTCATTTGATGTTACAGGTTGGTCCATTCGTGTCGTCTCCCACCATCCTTGCGTTAATCTAAAATCTACCCAGCTAATAGTTAACATTAGACATACCACAAATCAGAGATTCCGACTGTAGTTATATAGCTAGCTACCCAGTTACCTAGCTCGCTGATCACACTGCAATATTCACGGCCGGATGGCCAACACATGCTGATAGCTATTTAGAAAAACTACAGCATGTTCTGTAGCGTGAGTTACGAGAAACAAGTAGCCAAATGTCATCTCCGAGTTCGCAAATAACAGTTATGGATAGCAAGCTAACCAGTTAGCAGCCAAACGAACCAAGAATCGTTTCAACTGTTTCAACAGCTAAGCAAGGTGACTATAAAGAGAAAGAGGTTTCTTCTGTTCGCTAGCCAGCAAGTATAAACGCACCTCCAAGGGCTAGTCACCAAATGCAATGTCAGTGTTTGCTGTCGAAGGCGTCTGACGGGCAAAACAATATTAATGCCACTCTTTACCCCAACACAGCACTGAGTTGCTACTGGCAAACAGGACTTGAGTGCGGATTTGTAACGTTAGGCAAAGAAATGTAGCTATAGAGGCAGGATCCCTCCCGTACGCTTACCTTCTGCCCTCGAAAATAAACAAAACTGAAAAAAGTGAAGAAACTGCGTTCCTTTCTTCTTATTGGTTGATGTTAGCTATATTATCTTATGCACAACACAACCTTTTTCAGCCCCCACCTACAACCGTTGCGGTGGCGACGCTCCAGAGGCTCTCCCTTGGCTAAAACACATTCATTTAAGCCTCTCCCCGTTTTGTATCGCTATCCAACTAGCTACCGTCATCTCAACATGGAAGTATGGCGAAAGGGTGTGGGCGGCAGCGAGAGAGTGATGTCAACGCGTAAACGCCGTCCCGCAGCGGCGATGTGGTCGTCATCAGAGTGGACCGAATCGAGAGCCTACTGTATGTAGATACAGATTTCTAGATAAGTTGTACCTTGATGTCCTAGCTACTGTTGTGGTAGGTTCTTACGTTTCCACATTTCATTGAAATCTTGTGGTCCAGTGGGGCCAGACATAGCTTACATCCTTTGTTAATATTTACACGACAGATATGACTGTTGTAAATTTGCAATGATCACACATTCCTTTCATAATGCTATGGGAAATAACGGAAACTTACAGAAATGATACATTCAATAAATAAATCAACACACAATGATAATAATGAGGATGTTTTGTTACATTTTAAAAGAACAAGGCACTGCTAATTTCCCCCTGTGCTCTCTGTTTTGAGAATTTGTCCCATCATGTTGTTCCAAGAGTGGGTAAAAGTACTATAGGCGGTAGAGCCTTTTCGTACAGAGCCCCTCTTTTGTGGAACAATCTACCCACCGAGGTCCGGGGAGCAGACTCTCTCTCCTTTAGCCTTTAAGTCTAGGCTAAAAACTTATCTTTACTTCAAATCCTTTAGTTGAGGGACATGCCATGGTTGCCGACATTGATCGTAGAGTCTCTGGTGGATTAAGTGGTCATTGCTGTCACTACATCATGGCCTGGGTACTCTGTGTTCAGCTGATCCAGCTGTATTCTGGTGTTGACTGCCTTAGGATCACCCTCATGATCGTGCTGGCCCTTTGCCTCTAGTCCCCTAGGTATGCTGCCATAGTGCTTATCTGCCGGGATTTTTTTACACACTTGCATCCCTCTTCCCCCCCTCTGCCTTCATGCCTTTATGTTTCCATTCCTGCAATTAACAACCACAACCACTAATCTTTGTTTTCTTTTTGTCCCCTATCCCTGCTCCGGGCTCCTGCCTGGAGCTGTAGCCCAAGCGTCACTTCCGGATTCCCAGTCCTGCTACCCCACTGCCCTGCCTATCAAGTGAACTGCCTGCCAAGAACCGGACATTTTAGGATACATTTTATAATCACCCTATTGCTAATTGCTACTGTCTATCAGACTCGATTATCTTGAAAGTACATTGTACAACTCTGTTTTTTGTTTTCTCTCAAATTCTATCTGCCCAGCGCCGGCCAGAAGCAGATGGGCTCCCCCTCTGAGCCGGGTTCTGCTCAAGGTTTCTTCCTGTTAATTAGGGAGTTTTTCGTTGCCACTGTTGCCTTAGGCTTGCTCTCAGGGGGTCTCAGGCCTGGGAACAATGTAAAGCTGCTTTGTGACAACTTGTGTTGTAAAAAGCGCTATACAAATAAAATTGAATTGAATTGAATTGTCTCTTGCTCCACTGTATTTCTGGAAGTCTAGAAAGTTAACATTACCTTTTGTCCATCTGAATGAATCCACACTGACTTGTCAGGGTTAACTGACTTTAATTGTTGATGACGGCTGATTAATTATTACCATAAATAGATCACAGAGGTAGTTGTACTCAGGCTCAGCACCAGGAGAAAATACAGAGGGGTGCAATTGCGATCCACGGGGGTGCACTATGTTGACATCGGATATAAGGAGAGAACTGGGGTTACGCTGAAGTCTGTCTGGGGGTGCAATGCACCCCTAAGCACCCCCATAGCGCCAGGCCTGGTTGCACTTCTACAAAACAATAAATAGCTGCCTAACCTAAAAGGTAATTAAAAGGTAATTAGTCAAGACCTTAACCTCAGGCTATATTGTGATGTCCCTGTAGAAAGCATCTACTTCCTTCATGTAAAGACTTGAACTGCTCAAAGGATGCACTTGTATTTGAACAAAGATTCTGATCTTATGTAAAGTGGTTGCCTGGTGCTCTGGAACATTCTACAGTTGCTTCTAATACATGGAAACAATCTATATTTTTATCATTTCAGTGGAGGTATAAGCCTATGTCTCATGGCTGTTTGATGGATCGCTCACCTTTATCAAGATAATCAAGAAAGAGTTCTGAGACACACCCACAGAAAGACCATTTGTGCAGCATAAAATCTAAAAGAAAAACAAATCATGATTTCAAAATATGGTGTAGGATACCACATGCCCTTTAGCAGATAATGACAAAACCAAAGAACAACTATGGGCATTTATGGCTGTAGAGAGGGGTTGAAGAACAGTATTAACAGCTTACTCATCAGATACATTGTGTTTGGTGCTTCACTAGTGAGATTCTGCATTTCACAGAATTTGTATTTGTTTGCTTTGTTTTGCACTTGCTTTTGTATTTGCTTGCTTCAGATGTTCCATTTGCCTCGCACATACTTTTACAACAGGTGCGATAAACCAGTACTGGTTAAGTCAGTGAGCTTTAACTATATTGGTTAAGCACAGGAAACTTTTATTAATCAGATGGGCCACATGACATGATACTGTAGAACACCGATTTGGCTGTTGTGTTGAGTGATGAGAAACACTTTGATTGCCAGGCTACAAGAAACCACAGATCTCTGCGACAGAGATGATGGGATGTTGTTAGTCCTGCGCCGTAGTGCACACTTCAAATGCCATCATAATCAGTAAATCAGTGCATGTTTATTTCAAATTGATTCACTGACGGACATACAATTTGTCTGTAAATATTGCAATAATTGCAAAATTGTTCGTTCGTTACATACCCAATAAAACTGAATATGCAGAACTTTTGGAAGCTGCACATATCCATTAATACATTTTCACAAATTAAAGTTTAATGATCCTTGATAAAATTGGTGGAACGTCGTTCCACATCGCTCCTACAGACTGATCGCATTTGGCCAAAAAACGTGTTCATTCTATCGCGCCTCATATTGGCAAAACTTCCGTGTTGTAAAGTGGTTTAACAGACCTCTACTTAGCAGGGCTGTATTTTCGTTCTCGCACAAAATGCATTTTCATCTCGAAGTGGCTGCATATTGCTTTTATGCATTGTGTTCGAATCGACTGGAAGAATTTTTCAGCAAAGTTTACATCAGATTTTGCACTGGATCTTCAGCCAAACCAAATTTGGTCATGAATTATATCAAACTGGCGGAATAAGCGCTCATGCACATTAATTTATCTTAATAAATTCAGGTCAAAATTAGTTTTCCATTGAAATTAAGTGCTTAATCAAACCATTAACTGAACTATAATTAGGCAGTGGAGCCCACATATTTAAGCACACCTGCCTCGCTACTGATAATTGCTTATTGAACCGGCAAGTGTTTCAGTTGAACAGTGCATGGTTTGCTGGCGTAAAACTTTGAATTGTTTTGTAATGGAGACAACGACAGCATGTAAAAGCATGCAACACTTCCACTGTAAGAAAAATGTTGTGGTTTCTATTTAGAGTAGCAGAATTTAGCGGGTATCTGAGACGTAGCACAGTGAAAACGGGCGTTGACTCCTTTCCCACTAGTCAGACCAATTGATTCACTTAGGTCACAACAAAGGACGTCGTAAGTGCCCGCGAGGTTGAAACTAATGTGCCCCCACAAGATTCATAGATTGTCTTAAAACGTCAAGACTAGCTACACTGTTTTCCATCGTTACGTTTTCTTGACATTTACTAAAAAAAAGTTTATGCTACTTGGGGTAATGTCAACAACGCCTGATTCCTAACTGCCAAAATATGATTGTATTTACTCATTTTGGCGTCGTATCCACACTCGTGTTTCGTCAGGATTCATATAATTTATGTATCACATAATTTATCTTTGCCTAGGCCTATACTCATATGTTTTAGCAGGCGGCGTGGTTAGTGACAATATCCTCGTGACTGAGCTACGTTCCAAATTTGCAGAGAGGACATGGAACGAGACATCTCAACTTGTTCGCAGGTGCATGGTAAGCGTTATTGCAGAATTCACACGCAAAATGCTTGCATTGCAGGGCTTGGTGACACTTTTCTCCCCCGCAACCTCACTTATTTTGACCTTTTTGTATCTGTAGTTTCTGTGTGAGGACATTGACTATGATTTTTTTCTATGCTTATAGTGCACTGCAGAATATTCGTGATGAAATGACCATCCCAGCAAAATAGTTTAACTCTTGTTTAAAAAAAAAAAAAAACAAATGTATTCATGTCTGCAGCCTCTCATAACTCAAATCGTTATTTACTTATTTATTTAATAATTGACTTTTCGGCCCATTGCCTTCATCTATACCTTGTATGTTTTCAGACAGCAGTCGTGGGTAAGTAATTTATGAGAATGTTTCACAAACCCTAATTGATACATATTTCTTATGTATCAACATTGGTTATTATAACAGTCATATGTAGATTGCTACATTGATTATTGCAGTAAAGACTACATTGGACAATAAATTGTATGGCTGTCCTAATGCAGTATTGGTCCTTGGTTGAGTCTATTTGTGGTTGGTGAAATAATGCATATATATATATGCACCATCCAAATGTGATGACTTGTCCCTTTTACTATACTATATTATAATCTATTATTGACTTATGTGTTGTGTCCAGCTTTCTTCCTTTTACAAAATGTGTCTCAGTCATCAATGCAACTGGTTCAGAAATGAATAGGATATGATAGTGGTTAGCATGGACCAGTTATTGACAGTAATCCAGGCTTGAAGAGGTACATCCCTGAATGATGTGTTGTCAGTTTTACATCTATGTGTGAAGGAATGAACATCTAGGAATGAACAGGCTGGAGATTAGTGAACATAAGATGCTGTGCTCAATGGAATTACTGACTGGTCAATGAAGTCATACAGTTATCCATCTTTATTACTACTCATGTGTCTAAATGGTATCTCGCATAACTGGATCTATTCCATATTTTAGTACAGTTGGTTTCAGGATGGAGGGTGGTTGTGTGTTTTGAATTGGCCAGACAGATGTGTCGGGCGTGTTTTTCACATTGAATTGGATGGAGACCAGCGAATCATTGCTCTGGGATCCCCCCACAAGAATGGCAGTGGGACTCCGGTACTTTGCTTGTGAGGGATTTAAGGGGGTGATGTTCCAAAAGTATCGGTTATCAGTTAGCCCTGAGATGACTTGTTTAGCCTCAGGCAGGGTGAGGCTGAGAAATACTGGTCTAGACTGCCCCATAGGAAGTCCAACTTGGCAACAGTCGGTCTCTGGAGCTGGGGAGGAGACGGCCAGGGCTGATTCACTCATAAACAACTTAACTGCACGAGTGTGGAGGAGGAGCTGCAGCAGCTGGGGCTGGGGTGTTTCTTAGATAGCAGCTTATACTATCTTGGGGAGGAAAAGGGCTTTGAGACTATCTTTAACTGATAAAATCTTCATAATGGACTACCTCTTATCCTGGATAATTATAGCAACCAACCCCATCAATATGGAAAAGTAATCTTTGATTATGTTTTCCAGGACAAACCAAAAAGTGATTCTACATCAAATCAGCTGTTTTTGAGTTGTCTGGAGAGACTTCATGAGGCACTGAATGGTAAAAAAGAATGGTGTGAATGTATCAAATATGCAGTTCTCTGCCTTTATTTAACACTAGAATGATCTGCTGCATTACAGATAATATTACAGTTTTTACAGTGTTTCCCAAACCTTGCCTGGAGGACCACTTGTCCTGCATGTTTTAGATCGCTCCCTGCTCCAACACAGCTGAATCAAATGATCAACTCGTTATGAACCCCTGAAGCTGCTTAATAACAAACTGGTCATTTAAATCAGCTGTGTTGGAGCACGGAGAGATCTAAAACATGCAGGACAAGTGGTCCTCCAGGAGAAGTTTGGGAAACGCTGATATAGAATGTTATTTTTTTAAATGTTGGTGATGTAAGATGCAGTGAAAATGACAGAAATGTATACATTCAAATTTTAATCCAGTATTCCCAAAAAGACACGTTTTCAGCTATATTTCTTTCAGTGACTACAACATGGAAATTTGGTTCCAGCAGAGTGAAGATGTAATAATTTTTAGTTTCTCCTCCAGTGTCCTCCTTGGCTGCAATGGTATCCAGATTAGAGACGATTGCCAAATGGAGAGGGTGTGTAGCTCTATGAGACTACTCTACAGAGGCAGAGAAATGATTCATGTTTTTGACCTCGAACACCTAGTGTTGATGTAACAGAGCAGGTGTTTTAATATTAAATCTGTGTGGATACACATCCATATTTAATTTATTCAGCATAGTAGGATGTGTAATAGCCTTAGTATTTTAATGTTTTTGTTTGTATGTTTTTAAAAACGCATACATTGCTTCGTGCTAGGTGGTGGTATTTTGTATAAAATGACGCAAAATGATGTGAAGCAAGAAAAACTCAAGGACCATGTTGTGCAGCTATTCTGATGATGTGTCCATATGTTCTCTGTTTTCATTTGTCTCTGTGGTCCCCCCTGACCCCTCTCAGGCTGGGGTCACACTTGAGCCCCACGGAGACGACCTGCTACCTGACCTCGGACATGTTTTACCTGGAGGTGATGCTGCTGCCAGGTGGAGGTGTGGAGGATGTCAAGGTGGCCCATCATGGCGAGGCCCCTGCGGTAATGACCAAGGTCACAGGGCTGTCATTTCAGTGGTGTGGCAAGTGAACTTGAATGGCTACAGTGACTGGAATTTTCTATATATTCTCATTTACTCACCGTCACATATTAACTGGGGCTGTAGTGATAACTATTCTTACTGTTCGATTGGGGAGTCTTCTCAGAACTTTTGAAAATATTTCCCTTGATATTCTTACCTCATACTGTTGAATTGTTTAATGCAAAAATGATGCTTTGTTGTTGCGTATGGATCATTTAATCAGAAACTTAACTAACGTCAAATTAATTTGACAGTGGAAATATTATGGTATATTTATTCAATGATGGGAGTGATCTGTTTGCCTTATAAGAAGGGTTGATGTAACTGGTATGGGTTTGAAAATCAATTCCATAGATGGGTTATTTCCAAACCTTATTCATACATAAAGAATTCCCACAGTACATTTTTAGATATACTCCATAGTCACAATGAGGAAATAAGGACATGCCATCTACTAAGAGCTCATGAGTTTGTCTGTTTGTTTTTCAGTCTAGCAAGCCACTTCTTAAGCTTCTCAGGTAAGGGAAAATGGTTGTATGTTACTGTTGTGATGCAGTACCTTGTCATAGCTCTGGTTACCAGATGTTAATATTGAATTATAATTTATCTGCCATATCATTTGTACTGAACAGGTCAAAACAATTTGAGGACTTTTCAATGAAACTGGGCTGCCTGTCTGCTCTCTACAACATGCCTGGAGACAAGTACAATCTCACCCTTAAAATATTTATTGTAAATTAATTAATTCAAAATAACATATAATTTGTGTTCTATCTTTTAGTGAAACCAAGGTAAAGGTATACACTGCTCTTCAGCACCTGGAGAAAGATCTCATTAAGATATCCCAGTTGCCCAGGTGAGGGATTTGTTGTTCATTTAAGAGACATCAAAAAAGAGAGATTTGCGTTATGTACATTCCCTGTACCATGGCTGTAATCATGCGCGTACTTGGAATCTGGAGAACATTAACTTGGGTCTCCCTCTTGTGGTCATTATCTGGAAATGCAGTTCTGCAATACAAGTTTGAGCTACCAACTTCCAGCAAGAGCAACCATTGCCAAACACACACTTCATACTCAGTCTGGACCAAAGCTCATGTCCTCACTTTTGTATGAGAGTTACTGTGGTTGCAAATATTCCAGAACCAAGAGTAATCTGAATTGCCTCATCGAATTAGGTACCCGTTCAAAGAATGTTCTCTTCTCCCTCTCAGACCACTAATACACAGCAGTCCTCATGTGGATGTGGTCCTTAATGGAAGAATTGGGAATGCCACCCCACGGAGAGAAGGTTCTGGAACAAAAAGGGGGGAAAGTATGGCACTGACAGCCTAAAACAAGGGACTTGTGGAAATACAGAATTTTTTTGTTGATGCAGGACATCCTCTGAGTCTTGAGTACTACATCAGCCCTTACGATCTACTGACAGAAATTCCAAGTACAGGTATGGTTTGTGACTGTGGAAACAATGCCCCCTGTGCTTTCCTTTTGCCAAAAAGGAAATGCATTGTCATCATATATCAGAATAGCACAGCCTGTCCCTTCTTTGTGTCATAGGGAGCAGTGGGCGGGTGGCTCTGGTGACAGTGGGCGCCAGTGACTCCACACACAGGCTACAGAGAGCATCCCTCATCCCAACGCCCCCCCAGATTAACTTGCAAGGGTAATGACCAAATGCTGATATATAGAGTCTTCCATCTGCCATTATGCGGTCATGTTGATCAGCTGGGATAGGCGAATTCCCTACTAGTGACCCTTTTAACCGCTGCCCACCCCCCCACCCCCTGCCAAAAGAATCTGGGAAACTATTATTAAAATGCCATATGTAACAGAATAACAGTTTCTGCGGGCAGTGCCATTGGTTTGCTTATGCCATGACCCTTTGAGTCAGAGGTACCAATAGAGCCATGGCACAGTTTTGTGGAAGAATTTTGATTTTGATCAAACTAGAATGAATTTGGTTGAATTAAGAAAATCAGTTGGCTCAGCATGGTAAATATGACATTGCACAATCAAAGATGGGTATCGGAAAAATGTGTCTCAGGGTCTTTCAAAATCAAACAAGTGGCCAAAGTACAAACATTTGCAAGTCGATAAAAATATTAGGAGACAGTCTTATTCTACTGCCATGTCTGCTGGGAATGCTTAACTTGGAGAGGATTTTGCTTGTCTGCTCTTGCCATTGGATCAGTCTGTTCTTAGATCATTCAGCAAGTGTCTTCCACCATTGCAGTCTCCCAGTGTGCAGTCCAATGGATGAGGTGACCAGTGAAGTCCTGCCTGCTTGTTTTTTCCTGAAGCTGCAACCACCTTTACCAATGCTGTCTTCCTTTATACACAAGATGCACCTTATCACTGGTGGGTATGATTTCAAATGAACATTGTTCAATGTTACTTGGCTACATCTGTTAATGAGCAAGTAATTTCATGTTCCATTTGCAACAAATGTTTTCTGCTCCAGGTTCCTCAACCCTTGAAAATGAATCTAGGATCAGCCTGCCCATGTCCATTCTTTATCAACAATTTAATGAAAAATGTTTATTCTGATCCAAGATCGGTTGCTAAGGGTATAAAGTTTAAACACCATGTTTTGATGGCCAGTGTAATGCCATGCTAACACTGGCAGGTAGACCTGTGCTTACTAGCTGCTTTCTCTGTTTGGATTGATTTCCTATTATGAGTAATTTGTGGTGCTGTCTCTCTCCCACTGCTTTATTGCAGAGACTAGCATGTGTGAGGCTGATCTGCAGTGGCTTCCCTTCCCTGAACTGTTGATGGGGACCAGTCTGAGGGAAAGCATCTGCAGTGCATTGTGGGAAGGGGACAATGCCCACTTCTTGGTGGTAGGTGGATATAGTGGATAATATGAGTTCAGAGGCTTGCAGCAAAAACTTGTCTGCAGGATTTCTGGACTATTCTAGAATTTAATTAGTGTGTTTATTGGACAGGGCTCTTTTACAAAACTTAATATAATGTTGAATCTATAATATTTCCCCTCCATGCCAAGCCTCTTCCAGAGAACCAGATGCATAGTTATGTGCTGTCACGGGATTCATGGGGCATAGCAGCCCTGAAGGGGCGCTGGTGCACAGCATCCCCTTCACCCACCCCATCCATGTCCCCATGCTGTTGGAGCTGCTTAGACACCAGACTGTGTTCAACACCCTACTGGCCAGCTGTATCGGCCCCCACCAGCCCCAGCCAGGTAAGCAATGCCACTGTAGGAGATGTTCTGGAGAAGCTGCCACACCATAGTGTTTGTGCTAAATAGCTGCTTTATAAAAAGGTCTGGATCAGGAAGAAATTACTGTTTATCTCAAACCCATTTGAATTCAGATGTCTTAAGCCATATAATTGAGTAATTCAAGACCACTGCACTGCTAGTTTGCGGTTATTAGATTATACAATTTGGTTTTTAGCAGCCATTGACCTGGCATGTTTTGAATTACATGGGAAGAGTGTTAGGAAGAGGTTTCTATGCAGAGCTCAGAGCTGGGATATATCAAGAGAATATCAAGATCTTCCATACCTAGAATATCTGTAAAAGTATAAGAGGTCCTTTGTTTACTGACCATAACATAACATATCAAGTAGGCTAAGTATTATTTCATATGCACAATTGCCAAAAGACGATTAGAATCATTTCAGGTGAAATCCTTGGTTTTTAATCTGATGTTATGCCAGAGTTTTAAGTTCTTCTGCTGAGTATTTGGAAAAACTGAGAAATGCAGACCACAGACAGCCAGTGTGAAGGAAAGCTGGCGGTCCAGGCTGAAATGAGAACTTGCCAGACCTCTTCCCTGCTGTGCATAGCACAGAGTGGGCACAACATGGCTCGCTCCAAATGAGTTTGAACTGAAATTGGTTTCACAAGGAGAACCAAGGACAGGAGCCCACTGATCTTTCGCCTAATGCATGAGGGCACAGTGGAGTATTCGGTTTTTTTCGTCAGTTGAGTTTAACCCTTCATCCTCCCTCATGAGCTGCTGAAGATGTATGGTGACAGAAAAAACTCTGCAAAATCTTGCAGTCCTACATTCATGGCTTTTTATTTTCTCAGGAGCTGAAGGCCCCCTGTGCCATGTACAGAGAGGTCATAAAGTCCCAATGTGTTTGGTTAAAAACGCAAAATTACCTGTGTTAATGTTCTGTCTATTTCAGTTTCAGGTGTACCCTGAAAGAAGTAAATCTACTTTCATTTCATTCCTGGCCATGTGAACTGAAAATTATACTTTCGTGTTGAACTAAAGATGTTTCCTCAGAAATAGAGTGGGACTTTGTGGTGGCCCTGTTGTATAATGCACCACAGTGTAAAAGTGAATAAAGCACAGACCACTGTGCTGTCACCCCTGTCTGCAGGTTCAGAGCCTTCCCTACACTGTGAGGTCCGTCCTGAATCTCAGTCCAGCTTCTCTGTGTCTTTTCCCCTTCCTGACAGCAGCTGTCTTGGTGTGCGTGAGTACCAGAGCTTTGTGTGGTCAGCTCTCCCAGGGGAATGGCTCCCATTTTGGCAGGTTGTGTACATTTTGATCTGTGACTGTTAGAGCTCAGGTGTAAGCCAGCAGAGGTGCTGGATTACTATTTCTAACCATCCTTCTCGCACAACATTGTGTGAGGGGGACTGCTTTTTGAGAAAATGGTGCACAAGACCAAACTGGGTATGTTTTAAACCATATGCTTTTTTTAAGTTCTGCTCTTGCACACACAGATTGCTGTTTGATATGGACACCACATGCGTCTGTGATGTCTGTGTAGACAACTGGACTGTGTTGTCTGTATTATTACATAGTATTATGTTTCCTTCCGTTTCACTCCATATGGTTCGACAGTTTTGGTAAATGTAGCGGACTCTCGTCAGATCAATGGCAGGTTGTTTACTCCATGGACAACAGATTCCTCCATGGATGACTACATCTCCCGAGTCCTGAAACGGTATGTAGCGTTGACATAATGCCTTCACTATATTTACATCATTAAACTCCTGACAAAAAATGCTGTATTGCAGTCTCTGAAGAATTAGGTACTGATAAAAATTACCAATTGCATGAATATAGCGTGAGGTTCTGTTCTCATCCTGTCCATGATGGTAGTAGTACAACCATACCACAGATGCATATGAAAAACTGTGGTAGCAGTAGCTTTCTCCATCTTGTTTAATCTGTAGCCCAACATTTGGTTTGTAGTTATGGAAAACAATAGTCAGTGTATTTTTTTCCAGTTGATGTCTCCTTTCCTTTCTGTGCAGATGCATGTCTATTCCTCTGACCATGAGGGCGATCTGTAGGAGACTGGCTAAGAAGGAAGCTAAGCTGTCATCAGCTGCAGCCACTCCTACTGTAGCGGCTAGGAATGATGACACACCCACTGCGCTCCCCTGCAATGAGGCATCTGAATGTGATGATCCATGTGTTCCTGTTGTGGAGCTGGAGAGCGCTCACCATGGCCCTGCTTCTGCTGTGATCTCCCAGAATGCTGCTGCTACTGCAGACCCCTCCTCTGTGCCCATGTCCCCTGTTTGCTCCTACTATGTAATGTCTGTACCCCCTGCTGAGAGTGATGCAGATGCCAATACAGAACCTCTTTCCAACCCTTATCCTGGTACTCATGTTGGTGTTTTTCCATCCTGGTCAACTAGTAACCCTCTCGGCATCTAAAATTCTTAAAGCTATTGGTCACATTAAATAATTAATGTTTGTTGCTTAGATGTTAGTATGTAAACCTTTTGAGATTTTCAATTTTGAATAAAGTTATTTTTTTACTGCTGTGTAAGTATTTGGCTAGTAAAAAGGTTTAAACATATATTTAACAGATGAAGCCTTAAATTAAATTCGATTATTAAGTGTATTTACAACATATTACTTCTTGGACAATACAGGGTTATGTGATCCAGGGGCATTTCCACATCTGGTTGTCTGTTGCTTTCAGTTCATTTCAGTAGTTTTAAATCCCAGTGTTCTTAGATAATATTTACAGGACAGCTTAATCTGAAGCAAAAGGTCCAAGAGCGTTTTAGTTAAGGACAATAGTGGGTGCATTGCATTGCATTTTATATGAAAACTGTGTGTAATGGTTTTTAAAAGCTCAAAAACCATTCCAAATCATTTTCTAAAATGCCTGTTTTATTTCCATTCATTTCACCATCATAACTGAGTTCATTCACATGTTCCTTGTCGCAATTTTAAATGTGGTTTTATTTTCAAATACAGTCTATAATGATGGGGTCTGGCCACTTCCTCAGTATCTTTAGTTATATTCTTTCCACATGTTCTTTCCACACTGCTTATCAAATACTGTCTGTACCTTCATTTTATCCCAGGCTATGATAGGTAAATGAGGGCTTTTAATACTGAATAGTTTCTCTACTCGTTCTTTTTGGCATTCCACCACGTATCAGATAGAGTCTATGTGTCCGCTCTGTTTGTGTAAACATGGGGGCCCTTTCCGAGATGAGGCAGACACTTCAAGCTAATGTCTATTAATGGAGAAGTTGTATAAAGTCCACTGGCTCCCCGTGCTGGCCTGTCACGCCTGAAAGGACTAATTACAGCGACTCCCTTCTTTGGACTCAAATCGACATCGAGCTGGAGCGTTACAGACCAGCCGTTGGATGTGTACCCTGCCTGCGTTTGATTCACCACCCCCCAAGAAATCAGCTGGACAATTTTACAAATTTCCAGGTTGTTTTATGCTGCTGTGACACTGTGGGAATAAGTTCTTTTCCCTTAATATTCCAAATGCCAAGGTCATACAAAGCCAGACATTTGAATTTATTGACTTTGTACTTCATTGAAAATGAACACGTCTGGTTTGCTTCAGTACTTACTAGGGTTGGAATGTTCAGGCCTGGGGCTGGTATATTTCATACTTTTTAATTCTGTGTGTGATTTTATGGAAACCCAAAAGCCACTCTTGATCAAGTGCTTTGTTATTTCTCAGTGGAAGCATTTGATTGCTGGATCTCAGAGAGGGGTTTCAAGTAAAAGACATCTATGAATATCAAATGAAACAAAAACACATATTTTGGAAGTTAAATATTTTGCTACCAGTTTGGTAAGTTGCTCTTTGAGGAGTTGCCATATCACTTTCTTTATTGCATAGGATGTAGGTCATCTGATTTGAAATGGAGGCTGTTGAACACAGGTGTTGAGTTGATTTATAGTTTTGAATATGAAGCCTGATTAAAACTGAGAATGACGCATGCAAACAGGAACCAATGTGCCCCTGTTATCAAGATAAAGCCTTCATGTCATCAGTATGTTGGAGGCTGGTGAGTACTCTGGCTCATTATGAAGCAACCACCTTCACTTATATATTGTACCTGCAGCAAATGCAAAATATTACTTTCAGAAATACACACTTTTGTTGAAGGGGCGGTGACATTTTATTGAATATACATGATATTGGTAATTTAATCATGCTGCTCAACATTTGTCATTGAGGGATCTACTAGAAATGACATTGGCTAGTAGTAAGTGTGGCCATCATAAGAGGTGATATAAGCTGTCTATTTGTAAAGCATGCTTTGCACCATGTTGCAGATGCTGAGGGATTTGGACCTATTCATCTTGTAGATCCTGGACAAGGATCTGCCCATCTCAGACCCCTGTATTCCACACACCATCCCAGCTCATACTACACATTTTCATTGTGACCCAGGTTTGATTAGTTGTGCATCCATAGCATTATTTGAGACTTGGTCAAATAATTCCATTTCACTTTGTTGATGGAGGGGTGTTTTGTTCAGTATTCCAGTAACTCCTATTCCTATGCCTGTGCTTTTCTGCATCTATGAGATTCTGGTGAGGGACTGTCAGAACAATTTCAGACATTTTCCTGCATTCCAAAGGGGCGGGAGAAGTTTGGCAGTCAAGATTTTGGGCCTTGGCATCTGATCTCTCCAAAATGGTTGATAAGCACTATGCAAGCCAAACACTAAAAAAGTGAATGGCCTACCTTGTGGTTTCTGGAAAGCTTACCAATATTTTCAAGAATGTGTCAGCAGGATGTCTCCTCTGATTTTAAATGTTTTGTAAGTGTTGACATTTGTGTTGCATAGTGAATGACTCTCTTGTTTACCAAAATCAGAGAAGAGAAAAACAAAATATATATGGCTTTGTAAAGTAATGTCTACTGTGTTTTCATTATGAAGACAGCACATATCAGAATGTGGGTGTAAGTTCTTATAGCTAAAACAAACTTTGAGTTCCAGAAAAGAGGGAAATCCATCTTTAAAACAAGCACATTGTCACAGAGGTGCAAAAAACTGAGCCTCAAAAAAAAAAAAAAAAAAAAAAACAGACATCACAGTAAACCTTCAGCAAGGAAAAATGTTGCACAGTTCAATAATATTGCTTTAGATAGACTTGATAGGAGCATATATGTTTTATTGGATATTTCTAAAGAGATCCTCACCACTATAAGTCAATAAAATAGCATCAACAAAATAGAACAATAGAAACTTCAGGACTGGTGACCACTTTGATGAAACAATAACATATTGTGTCTATTCACATTGGTCAGCAGAGTACGAAGGCAATAGCAAAACACTTTAAGGAAGCAATCTGATGATTAAAAATATCCCCACTTGCTGTCTGATTCCTGTTCACAAGGAACTCTTTTTGTCTGCAACTCTGACCCCAGGAAATGTTTCCGTTAATTTTGTTCTGTTGTTCACACAGAGCATCTTAAGCACAAACTTCCTGCAGGATAACCTTTTTGACAAACAAAAGGAACATTTACAATAAAACAGTTGCTGGATCAGAATCAATTGCAGCAGAATTTGATGGCAAGTGTCCATTTTTTCTCCTACAAAAGTTCAAACACATGGCCACAAAAACTATCCACATCTGTGGAGTTCTGAATCCACAGAGCCCATACACAATCTGAACATGATTAACCTCCTGAAATGAATGAGTGAGTTTAAGAGATCACAGACTGCATGAAAATGACATTTGATTAATTAGCACAGTCCACTACAGTACAGTGCAGTAAATGTCTTGTGCAGCCCCAGGAGAAACGGTTAAGTATAAACAAGTAATTAAGCAAGATCTCCTGGAGATTATGGTCAGTAGGAGAACAATTAGGTCACCTCAGAACAGGATTTAGCCCCACTGTGTCAATGTTGTTGTTTCAGTTTCATGTGATATGCCCCTCCCCTATCAAGGTGTGCATTTTGGCATTTATTACATGCAGTAGTAAATTAGTGCAGAGGCAAAAATAAACCACAGAACACACAAATGTGTGTAGTTCTTACCAACCTTTAATGGTGATGAGAAATCAAGGCCTCAGCACTAAAGCTGAGATTTAGGTGGTTAATACGAGATGGGGAAGCAGGGGTTGATTGTCTTGGCATGAGATTTTAGCAGACAATCTGATATTTTGCAGATGCACTGATCCCTGTGCAGTGTTAGCTTTTACAAAGAGGGATGAGAAAAGAGGATATGAGGGTATTCAAATCAGAAAAAAATACAGTACAAATGTTACTGCTGTATTTGAAGGAAGTATGCTATTGCTCTGCCTCCAGAATCTAAATTATATCAAACTGCATTTAATATTACAGCTATGAAACCTTTACCGCAGTATGGGCAGTGGAAGCAGTATGACACAACCATCCAATAAATAAAGCATGAAGTAAAAGCAATAATGCAGTGCTGGATACTGAGCTGGAAATAACAACATGATACTTGAATGCGACGACCAGCAGAGGGCTTCGATTGGCAACATGTGGCAATGGCACTGAATCGGACCGAACATCCCTCGGTTTGACAACACAGATTTTTCAGATACGGCATGTATGCCGTGTATATGTGATTTGATCACAACGGGACGTCAAAAGGAGAATGCGTATGGCATCCTGTCAGCAACCCAAATGAATCACAAAAGTCTGAAAACATACTCCTCTCTACGTCACCTTCACCGCACAAAACCGTGGTTTAAATCTGAGAAGTAGAACTGCATGTGATTTTGGCTTAAGACATTTACATATGCTTTCCAAATTTTTATGACAATGGATTACATATTTTAGGTCGATCCATCAGTTTTAACTTGAATTTGTCCGAACCACATTAAGCGTAAACATATATACCTAGTTACCAACATCTCATACTCCGAAAATGCATTGCTGTGAAAACACAGCACTGCTTTCAAGTGACTTGTTTAATCGAAGGGTGTAGGTTGCGGCTTTTGCGCAGTTCACGCCCATATCTGACTGTTAATCGTGTCAACGAAAAAATGTTTAGATTTTATTAATATCCTGTGTGGTTTACTTTCTTAATGTCACCTTTCACGCAATTTACTCAAAATTCATGCTGCAAATAATGTTTGCAAACAACTATAAATATGTGGATTACGTTAAAACAAGTAAAACAAGTGATGAGATAGCCGAATTAATCATGCATTTTGTATTAACCAGGTAGTGTTTACTTTTCTTTAAAATGTTTTTTATGGTTGCGGTCTCTTTAAATCTGCATTCTACAGTCTTTCTCTATGAGAGATTGACATGTACGACGGGTGGGAGGTTTCTGAGTCTAACCAAGCCTTAGCTGTTTCAAACAGACCCTCGGAGTGAACGCTACCTGATAGCCCGAGCCGCGGAACTCTACAATAGTCTACTGGCTTCTCGGAAAGAATGGATGGGTCTTGAAGTGATTTTACGAACGGTTTTGAATGATTTGAAAACCATCTTCAGTAGGTGGTCTGCATGTTGTCCTGATTTACCGCAACGGAGTTGTGGATTACCGGTCTTGTCTATGAAAAGATGTGACAAACAAAAGTTTTAAATCTCTGTTTTGCGAGGATTGCATAATGCTGCAACAACCGTTGTTTCCCGTTATCCTGTTAAAGCCTGCAATGAGGATTTGAAGGAACGGCTTCTGCGTCAGTTTCTCGTGGAAAGGAGTTTGATAGTTACACCGTTTTCTTTATTCCTTGCCCCGACGCTGTCTGTCTTGCTGGGATTATTTTTATATTATGGATACCCTGAGGTTGTGTGGATAGATTATGCATTCTCCAGGATGGGTGCGAACAATGGGAAACAGTATGGAAGTGAGGGTAAGTGCACCTCAATTTAGCAAAACTGTTTTGAGACAATGCGCTATTATGTCTAATAAATGCTGGACAGTTTGATTTCAAAGCACGCGTTCCCCCATGTATTCTGTTATGTATTTTTGTGTGGTAGTCTAACTTTTCCTTCTATTTGTTGATGACTTTCTAGGACGGTAGAAAACTGCGTCCCCGTGGTCCTTATAAAAAATACGTTCTTATCAAAATATGCAGTCCTTCACCGGCCTATTGATGGTAGCTTGTAAGTCAGAAGCGCAGTCTGTAAAGAAATATTCAGATCTTTAAAACTACTTTAATTTTAATGACATTTGATATTGCTTGGATTTTATACTGTAATTGTATTTCTTTTGGACAAAGGGTTGTACATCACATTGAAACAGACAAATCCAGTGGGTCATTGACTGAAATGACTAAAGCTGTACATAGTTGTTTTGGTCAGTGTTTTACACCAGGAATTCAAATGTATATGAAAACTGTTGTGGACTGAAGGAGAGGACTATACATCCACGTGTGGTAATATCTGTCCCTGATGAGGTTGTGTCCATGAGTGTGTGCGCGTGCACACACACGTACACACACACACTTTCCTGGTCTGGATCTGCAGGTAGTTTTAGTATTTCCCTAAGAGGATGTTGAATTTGTGCAATTAAGGTATGTGTGAAAACCATGTTATGACTAGTAGTGATGCCTGTTGAAACATGCTAAAGATTCACTTTATCTTTAGCTTGCTTCAGATTCACTTGATGTGTGTGTGTGTGTGTGTGTGTGTGTGTGTGTGTGTGTGTGTGTGTGTGTGTGTGTGTATTGTACTCTTACCTCTGAATGAACCTTGAGATCACACAGTACAAATATAGCTACATTTTCCTGAGGGTTTCCTCCATTATCAAACCATGCTATATATGCTGTCCACAGATTTTACTGCAGCGTCTCTCTGAAAACACCCCAGTTAAGTTGCTTTATTTTTTACTTACTTTTTCACATTTCGGTCATTCTGTATGAAATAGGACTGACTGATGATGCTTCAGATTTTCCTAAAAGTTGGCTCAAAACCTTGTATGGTCCATATTCAAGCATAGACACAATTTTCTATTTTATATCCCAGTTGTTTTCAGATATGGTTAATTGAACTTGGATAAATGAACCTAATTTATCATTTTTGTGACACTCATTTTGGATTGTGGTATAAACACAGGAAATTTCAGAGTTGGAACCTTTCTATTTTTAGAGACTTTGCCAATCCTGTAAATTGGTCATTGCATCACTGAGAACTCATGATGGAGTTCTAATGCACAACAGTTGTGAAGCTTTATCCATATCCTCTTCATACATGTGACAAGATTTCTGATACTCAAAGGCCTGCAGTTATCAATATTGGTTCCCACATGTCACAAGAATATTATCAATGTTTGGATAGGGGAGTGACTGGGCCGGTCCAGCTGGATAAAGGAAGCTCACTTTTCCCTCAGATGTGTTCTGGAAAACCTCCAGCACACAGCCAAGCCACCATTTTCCATCATATTCTACTGAAAAAAAAAAAAAAAAATGCCTTGGAAATCTGGCTTTTCTGGGCCAACAGTAGCCACCCAGGAAATCTTAGACTCCAGTCTTTTTGAATAGGTCTTGAATGCAGCAATGAATACGGGCTTTAGCTAATACCTTAGCATTTAGCTGTCTAATTTCTGTTTTAGGCTATGATAAATCTTTCCCACTTTTCACTTTTTCAGTCTAACATACTGTGGCTGTCTCACAAATTTATACCTGAGATGAGCGGTGTTAAGATAAACTTTAGTGTAAACATTGAGTATTGATAGACTGTCAAGGAGCAGTCATTGCTATGCTGGTCATTTGTTGCATTTTCTTATTTAAAGGCCTGCATTCTCATTGGTAATCTGTTTTCATTCTAGTAATGAAATTAACATGACTTCTGAAATGGTTGTTGCAGACAGCAACCAGCATTACACAACACATTCCAGGAATCTACTCATTATCATCAAAAATCTCAACTCTTATTTTAATCATTGAAATAATTACATTTTAATAATTGAATGCTGTACAATGAATCCTTAAAAGTTAACGTTTCACACATAATATTGCTACTTTTGATTTACACGACACAGACTGAGTTTCATATTAAAGCTAACTGATAGCTCCTACATACAGTTTAATTTTTCTCACCAAGTACAGCCTCTCATATAGAACTTAAGTAGAGAGCACAGTTATTTTTGCATTTTGTATCAGTGATGGGGTGCATTTGGTATACTCACTCAGAAACAATATATAGTAAATGTTAGATTAATGTATTAACTTGTTTCTGTTTCTACTTGTCCACATTGAGCTTTGTTTTTCCTGTGTGATTAAAAATGTGGAAAGGAGATCTGATACGTCTGCAACAGAAGTAACTGTCAGTGAGGGAGAATTTATGCAGCAGACACCCCAGCGCTAGCGCAGCCTGTTAGCAACAGCAGGGCACCTGTAAATGCAGTTCGTGAACTCTGCTTCATGCTCCAGGGCCCAAGAAACAGTTGACGGCCTCAATTAACGAACAGCACTTCCCTACTCCTCTTTGTATCGAGCCAAGATTTGAAAGCTGTTGTAAAGGATCTGCCCATGTCAGCTTCATGCAGCTCGGTTAACTTCTTGGGACCCTTTTGAAGGACAAAACTCTCAAAATGCACAAAATTCTGCATGTTACTGGATGTTACAGACAAAGCTTGCTACCACCATTATTGTCTGAATTGTCTGATAATGCTTATCTTTCATATAAATAAAGAATTCTATTGTCAGTTGTTAACATTTTATAAGTTGCAGCATTATAATGCATACTTGCACTTGCTTGCACTTCAACAGCTTAGGGAACTGACAAAGTTCCTTTGATGCAGGTAGAATAGTGCTCAGACAAGACTAACACTGCACGGAGATTCACAAGCCCTGAGGCTGCAGACCCCCGGAACTCTTGTCTGGGTTTGATGCTTAGTTTGACCTCCTCTGAGTTTCTGCTTAGCTCAGCAGTTCAGGGCTCCAGCATCTCATTTGGGCTTTAAATGGACCTTTTTATCAGACCCCTCCCATTCTGGGATGGTTCATTCATAGTTTTAGCCATGGTCATGATCCATGTGGGAAAAGGTAGCTGAAGAACATGTGTTAAGGCTTGTGTTTTTATCTATCAGTCTTTACAGCTGAGGTATTCTGCACATAACCATGAAGTAGATTTGCTCCTAAGACAACAAAAACATCCTGTGTTCACTCATTTACATATGCAACCCCAGCAATAATTGATTTACTTTTTTCTGAAGTATCAGGCATACCATTAATTCAAATGCATCTCTGAACTCATATAGCCCTCTCTACAAGTGTATTTAAAAAGAGAAACTTATGGAGTGGAGTCTAGAGTGTATGTTTGATATCCCTTTTCCATTAGTGTAATGATGGGAAAAACTTACAGCAGCTACATTGTATGTTCTGGCTATTGTATGCAATGTCATTAATTCAGACCTACAATGGAGTGTAACCTTCACTGACTCCAACCATGGTCTGGGCTGTAGGGAAATAATACCAGATAAGTTATAGGACCAGACGTTTAATCGTATGTTCCCACTTGGCAGGAATGTACAATACTGAGGACACATGAAAACAAAACCATGACTTTTTTCTAAATTTCCTAGTATGGTACACTATTGGAAGAAAGGGTGCTTGTTATGGGGGCGGTGTCATCCCCTGGACTCATGAATAGAGTTGTATTAGCCCCTTGTGTGAGCGTCCAGGGTTTATGCACACCAAGCTAATCATGTCTCTCATCAAAGAGCTGTGTTTTGTGGTTGCAAAGGTCATGGGTTTGATTCCTGCACAGACCACTAATGAGGGTTTTATGGTTTGTTTTAGAGCAGTTGCGTAATAGATTGCTTCAAGGACCTCAGTGCTGTTAGTCTCAGTATGTAACAAATTCAAACCTGTACAATTGAACTCTGTCAAAATCCTTATTGCATGGACAT
Source organism: Megalops atlanticus (assembly GCA_019176425.1). Taxonomy (NCBI): domain Eukaryota; kingdom Metazoa; phylum Chordata; class Actinopteri; order Elopiformes; family Megalopidae; genus Megalops; species Megalops atlanticus. The sequence continues at coordinate 64,669,057 of CM032876.1, read as the reverse complement.
TGTCAAGAATATTAACTTAGTATTTATCAATATGTCAGTAGCACTCATAAAATATATAAAAATCTTTAGTAATTGGTTTTCCCAGTAACTTGGTTGTATTGCAGGTTTGGATATTATGTGGTTGGATATGAAGGGCTGTTATTCCTCGGAAGTAACCTAATACTAAAGTTGCCTAAACTAGTCAAAGGCTTTGTGGTAAATTGAATCACTCCCTTATTTTCACTAGAAGACAGATTAAATCAAATCCTCTTTAAATAAAACAGCCCATAATTATATCAGCTTTACAGTTGTTATTTGTGGGTGGCTTGGAGAATTGATATAATTCATATTTGTCATTGCAATATCCTAGTTTTTGTCAGAACCTGGAATCACTGAAACCACATTAATGAAATATACTTGAAATCATCATCCCTTAAGAACAGAAATGCTCATTCCCATGTTAGCCTCAGAAGAGCAGCAACTGCCTTGATTTGAGTCTCTACAGTTACCTCAAACTCTCGTATTTTACCCACACTATGTACACAAGAATATCATGACAGAAATACAAAGTACCAAAGGCAGAAATAAAAGAACAAATGCTTGTTACCTCAGGATTTTTAAGGATTTGCAAAATGTAGAGGTTTTACATGATATGTGTTTAAGGTAGGGACCACGAGGTACATCCCTGCTGGGACAGTTGGCTTGCTTTTGTGTTTTTCCACACTCTTGGTGAAATGAAAGGATGCGGGATGCTGAGGAGACATGATTCATTAATCTACATTAACAACTCAGTATGGTTACAAAGCAGATCAACTACAAACTCCTCCAGAGTTGGGGAAGTCTTTGCTTGAGTATGTAACTGGCTGCATCATGCTTTAAAGCATGTAGCAGGCATTTTGTTGTAATTAGTTTATGAGCAGCCAAACTTGCACTAAGCTGTAAGCAAGCAGTGGTTTGATGTCTTTTATTAAATCTAACTGCTCATGCTGTATCTGTTCATCATCAGGTTTGCTTTTTATTCTGTATGAATCTGATGTTTGATATTTCTTTGAAGAAACAGTGCTGAGGGGAAACCTCAATGCATGCTTTCTGAAAAGCAATCATGCTTGGTAATGCGCAGTTAGTAGCAACAGGAGTGGAGTGCACTGGTTCTCCATGGTATATTTGCCTGTGAGAAATCCTTTTATAAATGCAAAGCTAAGACGATGCTAAACTAGAGAGGCCCGTGCTTTTAAAGTTATTTCTCATTGTCCCAGCTGGAGTAAGGTTTCATGGAAATATGCCAAGGCTTTCTGTCAGCTATGCAGACAGAGGGATTAATAGAGTCATGACTTCATACTGTACGTGATGAAATGGAGGATTATGGGAAGGGCATGGGGTGGGGGGGTGTTATTGGCACGGTACCTGGTGGCTGCACAGCTGCTGAGGATCCCTCCCTATTGTGGTCAAGAGAGGTGAGGGGGAGTGCAAAGGGGAGTGATGAAGAGAGCAGGTCTATGAGAAAATGTGAAAAGCCATTAAAATCAACACCAGGTATTTAAATCACTGCAAGGCACTCTAGATATTTATTGATTCATTGAATTCTGTGTTGGAAGTGGGGAGTCATGGCTGTTGGGCTCTCACCAGTGTGCAGGAAGTTTTCAGGTTCAACGAGCTTCAGTAGAATAATTAAGATGTGTAACAAACTTGCAGGGGGTGCCTGGTGTTCCAGCTTGTGTTTTAATGGTTCCTTAGGGTAACATATACCTTGCCAGGTGGAAGTAAGAACATACTAGAAAGCAGCATTTTAACTCTGTGCAAAAGAAATAGGGAGTGTTAAGAGCAGAATAACACTTATAGCTCTAGGAAGTTCAAAGCACTGCCTCATTGGAGAAGGGCCCATCCATGTATCTTGGAAGGTTCAAAAATGTGCCTGTAAGAACAACTCCATCAGGCTATCGTGTGTCTAGACTAGACTAGCCGAGGATTCATTTCTATTAAGAAGTACAGCCTGGGGAAAAAAAAACAATAAAATAAACAAAAATGTGATTGATTTGCCTTTGACCTGCTGTTTTCTCTAGATTTTTCCCAGTTTAAAAAGTTCTGGTCTGCAAAATTTAAGTTAAAACTTAAATTAAAATTAACAAGTTAACAATAAATTCAAGGGAACATCCACTGAAGTGGCTCTAGGCATGTGCCTCAGATAGGCATTGTCTTTTTTATTTGTTTTTTTTTTTTCCAGAATTGATTTGTAAATGTATGAATTTTCCAGGTGATGTGCTGGAAGTTCATTCTAGACCGGGTCTCTTTCTGGATTGTTTTCCAAGGTGCTACATCACCAAAATGTTACTGTTGCTTGGACTTAAATGGGCATTTTTACAACATATGAATCAATTTTGAATTGAGCCCTGAATCCCTTTGTTTAACATGTTGTCCTAGCATCCGCTCATAACATATTTTCACGATAAATGTCCTGTCAGCTTTAATATTCCTGCTGGCAAAATGTATTTCTCCTGGGTTTTTCACAGAGAGCTTTATTTTAGGACATCTTGTGCCTTCAATCATTTAATTGTTGACAGAATGTTTTCAGAAGATTCAACCAAAGCACAGCATTGTGAAAAAAGTTCTGAGTCATTTAACTGACAATATACAATGCTGTGCACCTGGAAAACATATTCTACTAACATAATATAGCCTCTGATGACCAATAAAATATACAGTATTTAGCTGTTTATTCCTTCACAAAGTTAATGTTATATTTGGAGTATATCTTGAAGTAGCTACACATTGAAAAATTTACAGTTGGAAATCAGGAGTTGGTCTGCAAATCTCCCATAGATTGGGTTCCATCCAAATGAGTCCACTGCAAAAGGACCTGAATTGTTTCGAGGTAACAATAAACTGAATCAAAAATGAAAAACAAACAGTGGAAAACCCTCCTAACACATTATGTAAACACAGGACAAGAAGCCCATTTTTGTAAGTTGTTATCCAGAAGTCTCAACAAGCAATCCTTCAAGCAGTTGGACTGTTTTCACGGCCGTGTTCCCCCAAAATGTGTCAACAGCATTCGATGATTTTAGCTTAACCAGATGCGTTATGGGACGAGTACGATATGCAAAACCCACATCTTCTGTCTCCAGTTTAAATTGCTCTGGCAATCAAAGAAACCTCCCACATCTCCAAGGAGGAAGAAAGAAGAGGAAACGGGCTTAAAGAAAATTAACAGGTCTGCAGGCCATTTTCAGAATATGGATGTCTTCAAAACATGGATGGTTTCTGTGACAGGAGTGTTTGGGTGCTGGTTCTGAACAAAAACAGAGCAGGAAAAAAGAGGGAAACATCTTAGTGTACACCACGAGTTTGTGAAAGCAAAATAAGTGCAGAAAAGTACAAAATCACAGTTGGACGTGCCCCAAGCAGCTGTGGTACAGAGCAAATCTGGCCAGAGCAGGTCTGGAATTTGAGAATGCAACTTGTATACAGGGTTATTTCTACCAACAATAACAAAAGCAGGGACGGCAGAAAAGACATTATTGCTGTCTTGACTAGGATCAACGCAGTGGTTTTGGTGCATCAGTCTCCTTTATGTCTTAATGTCCTTATTGCTTGTTAAAAGTGTAGCAGGAGCCTGTTTGCACAGCCACACATAGCTAATGTTAGACAGCAACACTATAGTGAAATCAGAATGGGTATTCAAGGCAAGGGACATTAATATCTCCTAGTAAACTGTGTATGACTCCATTTCCATTTGTTGCATGGTATGTTTTCATATACTCCACACAGTGCCCCCCTTTTATGGTCGTGGTGACATTATCAACATGCAGTTGGTTTGAAATGGGGCCAATTCAACTGGAGGGGATTTAGTCAACTTTACAATCATTGCACATGTATCAAAGGCCTGTGTCCACTCTAATTATATGGGACTATAATAATGCCACAGTGGACTAATTATTAAACAGTTTCATATGTTTGGTCATTTTTCTCCATGATGTCTCAGCTCAGCGCAACTGAAACTGCAGTTGTAACTTATACATTAACGAATTGTGGTCAATGCGCTCAAACGGTGGTATTTTTGAACCCACATTTGCATAGCCATGTTATGTAATGCAGGTAAAATAAATGATTCAATTCTCACGTTAATTTATGAATCATAAACCCAGAGCTTCATCCACACTGTGCCCTGATTGCATGTGTTTGTATATTGAAATTAGTGTTTTACATTTGTTTGTTGCATTCAGATGCATTGATAACCCAGTTTCTCCCTGCCAGATCTGACAGATGAATTAAAATCAACTGCACTTTCCAATGTCTAGATGTTTTAACCCAGAAGCTTCATGGCTGATGACAGAGACTTAATATGAATAAGCAAATCATGCAGTGTACAGTATGTGTATCCTAGCTTTCCCTCATACTTTGAATCAACTGTGTCCAGAGTGTATCATGAAAGTTGTAATGTTATTTTGAAACAGGTCAGTTCTGAACTGTACAAGGCTCTGTGCCAGTGCACATATTATCCACCTCTCAAACTCTTCTCCTTAGAAAAAAACAAGTATGCACTTCTACCATCTTTAACAGCTGACATATCAATGCTAACCTTGAATAACTTCTTCCTTGTCCCATAGATATAGTCACCAAGTTTTGTCTAAAATCTTTTAGCTATCCTGGTCATAGACAGATAGAGATGTCACTTCAACCCCTATGTAATAAATCTGTATTACAATTACAAATGTGTACAATTAGTTACAGCTCTTAAGAAGTTAAATATGACATTAGTTTCACTTCTGAAAAATACATCAAGATGAAAAAGTATTGTTAAGAAAAGCCCCCATTATATCAAGAACAGCATGGGAAAACATATTGTCATTTGGAAAACTTTCAGATGAGAAACATAATAATTCTGGGGTGACTTGATAGCAGGGTCTGATGAGTTATTGAGCATAAAACATAAACAGGTAATTTGCAAAGCAGAAAGGTTTTGCTTTCCGCTGTACTGACTGAAGAGTTGTCCTTTGTAGTGCCTGTTGTAAAGTAAATTGCAGATTTGGTGAAGCTGGACTTGGGAAATTTGATGTGTGTGTTTGTGTATCCATGCACAGTTATTTCCAGTTTGGAGTCTGAACAGAGGATTGGATGAGCGGGTAAACAGTTGGGTACCACAAGTAGATGCAAAACGTGGCAGCAAAATAAAGGTGTGTGTGTGTGTGTGTGTCTGTGTGTGTGTGTTTGTGTTTAGGGTAGGGGATGTAAGGAATGCATATTTTAACACATCAAGGTCCAGGCCTACGAGTTATGTAAAACTGAGCATTAGCTGAGCTTTACCGTGGATTTCGGTGTTGTGGCTCTCTGCTGCGTCTGTGAGATGAACATGGACTTCATCACTAGGCCCTATTTGTGTGGCTTTACTGAGACAAGATCTGACACAGAGAGACAGAATTTGCTGACCTCAGGAATGCTCTACGCATCTCTGTGCAGACTATTCCCTCATAATGATCGATATCTAGCAAACATCTGTGCAGTTAGAACAGGGATTATTTTATTCTGTTCACTAGGCAGATCCTGCTAGATTAATATGAGCCTTAGTTTGGAATTCTGTCATTTGTGAATGACTTTGTTTTATTGTATTGTTCATTCCATGTGGCATATTACATTTTAATGCCCATTTGATCAATGAAGAGTAAGTCTATGGAATGAACAGCATTCATCTATGCATTTGTGTATGATCTACATTTACAACTTGGCCTGTCTATGTGAAAGAGAGATTGTGGTGCTGAAGAGGACGTACAGCTGTCAGTGTTTAGATAATGTGCAAAAGCTATGTGACTAGGATGGATGGGTACAGAGCAGAGACTGTGGAACAAATGCTCAAGGCAGTAAGGTGAACTTGCCACGGTCTACTTAGACTACATCTGGAATAAGGAGCACCACTGTCCTCAGCATACTATGGAAAACAATTGCTACATGCAGGGGCAGGGACCATGTAATTCAAATGCACATGTGACTGATGGCATTTCCACTATAAATGACTGGTTGATCACATACATGCTTTTTTTGATGATGCCCCATCCCTGACATAGGAACAAACCATCAGCATGATGTGAATGTTTAGAGTGCCTTTCTATTCAGGATACTCTAATATATCAGCTGCTTAATCATTTTGAAAATACACTACAATTTTGAAGGTTGAAGATTTTATTAATGGAAAAAATGACATTATTTGAAAATTGGTCAACTCAACATCATCATGAATGGCAGATATTGTACATGGTGGATTTCATGTGGAGCAAAGTTGTAAAGGTTACATTGACTACCTGCTGTAGCACATCATTGGATATGCGCTGAACTATCCCTTTTTTGTTCTTGGAAGGGATCGACAGCTGGCTTTAAAGGAGAGCCTATTTACTGTACAAAGCAAGAGGATACAGATGGAGACTGGTAAAGATAGGACTGCAGGGTCAACTAAAAGCATTCGATAACAGCAGACCCTGCTGAAGTTCTGCGCAGCTAAGCTGGAGACTATGACTCACTTATGTGGACTGCAGAAGGAATGGTAATTCAATGACTTCATCTCCAAACCTTGTGCTGTAGTAATGATACAGTGGACACACCCCATGTGAGTTATTGCAGCTACAGTGGTTCTTACAGTGAACCACTAAAACTGCCTTAATTGCTGGTTAAAACTGAAAATGACAGGTCTGGTGAGCTTGGTTTTAGCATGGCAATTATTAACATGAGGTGTGAAAAAGACCCCACCACTCTTACTGTACCAGCAATGACTTTCGGGCCCAAGTTAAAAGTGCTCTTTAAGTGAAACTTAAATAGTGCCATAGTTGTGTAATTTCAGTACCTTTTTCTTTAGTTTCTTTCAAGTCTGGATGTGAGACTGTCCTACATATGTGTGCATGGGCATGTTTTGTGAGTATATGTGACACTGTGGTACATGAAAATATCTCAGATCTTCTGGGCAAAGCCACTGACCTCTCCTCCACAAAGCCACTTGTGGCCTGTATTTAAGACCTGACTGGAAAAAGAAGTGCCATAAACAACCCCTCCAAAAATGTGCAAGGTTATGGCTTGGCTTGTCCTGTAGAGAAAAACTCAGTTCTGCTTGACATCAGCAGCTTTCCTCTGCAAAGAAAACAGCTATAACAAAACACTCTGCAAACCATCAGAGTTCACTTCCCAAGACCTTCAGCATTCATTTCTACATTTGTAATGTATCTCCATGTGTCTCTTATTTTTAGCTTTTGTTTAGTGAAGAAGGCACAAGGTAGAGGTATTGAGGAGATGTGTAAAATATTCATTTCCGTAAGAATGGACAGGAACTCAATAAATTAGTTAAATTAACATTTTTCCTAAATGGAAAAAGGTTTGCCCTCATGTTTTATATAACTATTTTAAACTTCCTTTAAAGAGGATGCAATATATGATGGAATAGATGATTTGCCCCTTCTGTATTGCAGGTCTCAGCCTTTGTGAAGTTTCTTGGAACTGTTGCTATGGCCACGCATTCAAAATGAGCGATGCCGTTATGACTGAAGCATTCATATGTGGGACTGGTGGTTCCAGAACCAAATGCCTACATCTTTGAGGAAGTACAGTACAGATGAAAAATGCATTATTTATATCTGAATAATCAGACGACATTGGCAATACCAATATCTCAATCACGTGCTTGCTCGGGGGTGCTCAGACTGTTCAAGCCATCCAGATGTTTGGCTGAAATATGAGAGAAGTGTAATGAATCTTGGTCCCAAAACCAAGACAACTGTTTTTGCTCCTGCCCTGTGTATTAAGTAGTGATCATTTGTGTTTGGCTCAGTTGTCATGGTTTGACTCACTGGTGTAGTAAGTGTTCTAAGGGTAGAGGATTAAGAACTTGACATAAAGTGCAGCTTTATATTCCCACATAAAGAGCATAGTTTGTCTTTCACTTGGACTGTATGCCATGCTGGCCAAAAAAAAGCTTCCTTCAGTTATCAAATGGTTGTAAACTCAGCCTGGACAGTGCAGTTTCCCAACGGAAGTTAAATTCCCAACATTAGATTCAGAGATGCAGATTTTTTGTGTTCTCTTGGACAGTGACTATTTTTGAAAGGCAGTCTCTCACAATACAATGTGAAACACGTACTGTTCTTTTAATATACTGTATACACATATAAAAGGCAGATCCAAAATTGTATTGTGTTTTGGCCTGACTGGGATTTCAGCCTAAGTGGAGGCATTTCATCATAATGACTTCAAAGAAGCTTTGGGCAACTTTCTAGAGAGCTTGCTGGCAAGGAGACTGGGAAGTAGGGCAAACATGTCTACCCAATGCATGAAATTGTAGACATAAACATTTTAAGACCTCATTAAGGAGAGAATATTTACAATGGCAAAAGAAAGCAAGCCATCAACTCCTGTAGTACAGTTCTACCTCCAAGTATGCTGGTGTAATTCCATGGTTTGTCCTAGCCAGCACTGTGGGGACAACGGCTGTCTCCCCATTCCATAATTACATTTTATGAAGTCTTTAGGAGGCTTTCAATGGTTTCAGAAACACACTGTATAACTTTCTCTTCAAGCCTGCGAAATATATTGTCTTTCCACTATTTTGTATGGGAATCAATTTCAGTGTGTGGGTCTCAAAGAGAAATGAAATGTATTAATTTTTGGGTGTTTTTGTTGAATATGCTGTATCTCTAATAGAAGCACCTCTTTTTTTCCACTTTAGACATGTGGGACTGGAAAATATTTCTGCACCGCCACAGGCTTGCTGTAGTACTCCTGGCATCTGCTACCCATTTGTACCTTTTGCATAAATATGGTCCACGCCATATCAGAATCACGACAAAGTAAATCTGCCCCACAGTGGTGGGCCTTGTTGAATATGCATGTGACCACGTGAAGTGAGGGGAAGAATTCAGAAACTGATTGGAATGCTGTCACCTGGCTCATGCTGAAATTGCAGAGGCCGTGTTCTGCACTGCATTTCCTGGATTCTTATTTCACTTTTTGTGTGGTTCTCTCTGTCTTTGACTATAGCTGCTGGATGGTGTAAATAGTAATAAATAATTGCATTACAAAACCAAAAGATAATTATAATCTTTTCTTTCTATTTATCAGATTGCTCACTTATATCTCCTCTAATTCACACTTGTCACAGAGTTGAGAAATGTATTTATTTTTACTTTTTTACCTTGGTAGAAGGGCGATGAGGACCAACACAAGCAAATGATTTTCTGTGTTTTTCACTGCTGCATTGAGGATGTAGTCCAAGTAAAACAATGTGTGAAACGATTCAGGCTCATGAAGTAAAAGTGTGCGTGTGTGTTCGTGTGCGCGCGATTGTGTTTGTGAGCTGACACTGCTACGTGAGGGTGTAATACATTCCAGCTGTGTGGATCACACAAAGGGCCCTGAGGGTGGCCTGAGCTCTCATAAGAGGACAGTCAGCTTAGCAGGATTCTGTTGGCATCTTCCATTATGACTAGTCAAGCAGCAGTGTTTTGGGAACTTCAGCGAAAGTGGAAGCCGTTACTCACAGCTGTTTGAATCATATCAATATTATTCCAAGCATTACTATACTTTGTAATACTACAGTACATATTGTAATGTCTATAAATGAAAGATTTTTTAAATAAAAGCCACAAATCAAAATGTAAACAAATATTTTCCTATTCAGAATAAATTTTCAAAATAAATTACAGATTCATTGTCCCAAATGCATATCAAATTAAATTACATGCAGCTTAGATATACATTTGTTTAGCAGTAACACAGTCTTGATACCTTCAGAGTTGGACACTGGGAAGGTCTTTTATTATCAGTTTGCGACTCTCTATGAAGTGGCAAAATGGAATATCTAAGTCTTTTAAGTATGAAAATGCAGTTATACTTATGCTAATTTTATGGTCTACATTGTTCACTATATCTATATGGTCAGGCATACTACCCAGTGTCCATCTTTCTCCCTACCCTGTAAAGTTCCATATTTAATTAAACACTTTTTAAAAATTTGCAATGTAGCATTTGGCAGATTATGGTGTGTGTTTATGCCAGTTGTGCTGGAAATCTGAGTGAAACATAGCTGTATGGTCAGCATGTCAGCACAAAGAGTGCAGAACACTTTTCTATTTAGCTCCAAAAATTTCAAAACCTGAACAGTAACATCTAAGTATGTGAGTTTGTGTCTAATAATTATTCCTGAATGTATAGTCAGCCATGCATGACATAAGACTATATCTGGGATCCCATGTCCACACCAAATCTGGCAGATGCATTGCCAAGTTATATTCGTACACCATGAGTGCCAATCCATGAGTGCCAAGACCAAGAGCACACGTCTAGTTCCTCTGAATTCTGCAAAATGTAAGCTGCAATTACTGGTAGTGGAGGTAACAAAACCAGAGACAATAGTGAGTCTGACTGACTCACTGGTGTAGTTGTTAAGGAGCTCAGCTTGTTACCTCAAAGGTTTCAGGATCAATTCCCAGATGCAGTACTGCTTTGGTACCCTGAGCAAAGCACTTGAGTTGTCCAGCTGTATAAACAGATAACATGTAAATAATGTATTTTGCTCTGGACAAAGGTATCTGCTCAGCAAATATGTAAAGCCTCAGTGAGTCATCTTAAGGAATACGCGTGTTGTAGACACAGTCATCACCTCATATTTTACATAAAAGGCAGCCTGTACATAGATTGTGTGTTTTATGTCTTTGTCTAGATAGTGTTTTTGTGCTATGCAATCACTACCCTCCAATTATACCCTTTTCATAGGGAGACTGAGAGCTAAAAGACAATGAACAATAGACAGTGGTACTATATAATACCAATGGCACAATCAGGAATGCAGTGCATGAACTTTGCTGTTATAATGGGCCCAGTGATGCACGCTATACTGTATCCAAACATAGCATGCCACAAATGAGTTTTTAAATTTTATTTTCATAATAAAGTAGATATATTTTAAGATGGACCCTTTCAAAAAGTCCATTAGATTTAGAAGCCCAGCCCTGTGACGGAATAATCAGTGCACAAGCTCAAGTGGTCAGATAATTTAGGAAGACCTGTGCAAGACCCATGAGTGTCTCAGTGAGACTGTGTGTAAAATCTTTTGAGCCATTACTAACCCGTGTGTAGTAGCTGCAGATGGGTCTGTGAATTTACACAGTAATGTACACAGCTTGGATGAGTTGTATTTGTTGTTTTCTACATGCAGAATGAATATTTTTGTTACACACTTTATTTGGCCTTGTGCGGCCAAAGCAAGAGGCAACGGGTGCTTTGTGAGTTTGTGATTTTTTAAATTTAGTTTGTGGTACCTTAAATGATCTGTATGTGATTATGACAAAGCTAACAAAGCTTTGTTCCCATGATGGAAAAGTAAATAGCATTCAAATAAAGACCAGTCCTCTGGCACAGATGGAGAACCCCTGCAAGACCCCTGTTCATTCCTTGGTTCTGAAACCGTAAAAAGACGTAGCTGCAGGTTCTTTTTGGGTGTCTGTCTTGAGTTTCTGCTGGTGTTAGTTAGGTCAGAGGGGACCACTTAGGAATATGCCCACACACAGTCATTATGGCAGGTCAGGTATCCGTATGCCTCATTCATCCTCAGTTGAACAGCTAAGAGGTGTGTCTGAGCTGTCTGGCCTTTTTTCAGCTTTGCTAACTAGTAAACAGGAGTGAAGGGCAGGTAGAGTGGTACTATTTAATGGTAGTCATCACTAGGAGTTTACTGTCCCTTACTCTATAGGTATTAAAATGAGGATCTCCTGTGCCATTTGTTTTGTACCTCCATATGTGATTTTCTATTGTATAAATACAATGGTAAATTTTTGTGTGCAGTGTCTTGTCGTTTCATGCAATTGTGTAAAGACTGCATTGAATTGAAGATGGCACAGTCCCATGACAATGGCAAAGGGGTTGTAGTTGTGGAACTCTGGCATATTTGCTGTGATAATCATCCTTTGAAGCCCTTTCTCATGGACTAAAATGTAAGGCAACACAAATTTTGAAGTGGGTTTCCTTGATTTGGTCCAACTACGTGTTGAAATTATCTGCTGGTTCTGGCCATTTGTGCAGATCCACAAATATTTACATTATAAGGATGGTCATCAAACAATCCATATATTGTGTAGGTTAGCCAGCTTCCACTTGTCAAGCTAGTTAAAGTTGTATTGCAGGAAAGAAAACAATAAGTGACAAGATTGATTCTGAGATTCAATCCACAGCCAGCCACACTACTTATTTTCCATACACGTTGCTTAAATGTTTAAGTTCTGCTTTCATTGCAGCAGGTAGAGGGTTAGAGTGCGAGGGGACAAGAAAGCAGTCAAAAGAAAATTTAGAGAGATTTGTCTTTATTGTTTCTGTATTATTTAAGAAGTTAACCTGAAGTGCTGAGGCGCACTGCTTTAGGTCTTAATCTGTCTGACTGTGCTGTTGGTTATCAGGAGAAGAAAATAAATGTACCATAGACAAAATACTTAGCCAGCTTTCTGCTAAGGTGGTTAGCAAATGTTGATGTCAGATTTTTGCACTGGTTGAATTATGTACATTCATGGAGTTTAGTGTAAACTTAAATAAATATGTTTACTGTGAGATTACGGTTTTCTCAAGTATTTCTGCAACATTTGAAGAACAAGTGACAATGAAAAGAGCAATGATGCAGGTGAGTTGCAGGGAGACCACAGTTAGGGAGAGATTTTTCTAAAGAAGCTAAGGTTAGCTAGTTCGCTAAAAGAGGGGGACAGTGTTGTTAGGATTAGGGACAACACTAGCTAGTGGTTAGAAATTATTAACAATATTTTGAATTAGTTTTAACCCAGACACTTATTGGTTACTATGGAATAAGTGTCAACATTATCAGCTGGTGTAAATGGTGATCAATTGACTATTGTATAATATTGTCTTTTCTGATGACAAAATCAGTGGAGAAAAGGACATAATTAAAAGAGCAGCATGTAAAAAATCATCGCATCTGAGAAACAAATAGGTCACGTTCTGAGTATTTTAGTACAGCCCAATTGGAGTGTCAGTCGCTGTGTATAATTTTTTTTTTTGCAGTTACAGAAGGCAAGTGTAATGATGTGATATATAGTAGATGTAAGTATAGTTTCCAAAACTAGAGCTATTCAAAAACTAGTGCCCCATATATGTGACAAAGTCATTGGGTGGTAGTGATAATAAGTACATTAAATGTCACAGGCATATCAAAAGAAGTTTTGAATGCCTGATTTGTCATTGTACAGAGCCTTCCTCCATTGCTGCATTAGTCGTTTGTCTGAATCATGTTTGATTTGTTTGTGATGACATGTTGAGCTGGTAATTTTCTGGTATGCCAGTTTTATGTTGCAGACTTTACTCCATACTACCCTTTCAGTTTTTTTACGGTGAACGTGTCTAATACAATGTGCTTCCCTTAAATTATGCTACTATGCTCAAGCAGTTCAGCAAGTGAATATGTTGCTACAGTATTTTCAGTATTTCAGTATTTTCAAAGTATTTCAAATATTCAAAGTGATCAAACTGATTCATTTTTTGATTGCTGTATACAGCCTGTAAAAATATGAAATGTTCAGAAACACTTCCTCTTAAAAAAAGCGTATACTCACAAGACACCTTTTTCAATGTTTTTTAAATGTTTACCTGTATGTGTTTATCAATGGATAATTCAGACAAAATAATTGCTTGAATTATTGACCTATTTAATTAGCATTCTTCATGCTCAAGAATTTGATTTGCATAGAGTATGGAAATATTCATCCAAATGGTTACCACGATTGACGCAGGTATCCAGATGGGTTCAGCACGTCATTGTTCCCCTTCATTTCCCTAGCAATTGTTCTTCATGCTGGAGCTGTTGCAGTCCTGATAGGCTGTGTTATACACCATGTTTACTCTAAAATGTGTAGACACATGCTTCCTTGTGCTCAATATATCCTGATATGTCCTGACATAGGCTTCCCACTACAGTTTGTCCTGATGTACCCTAACATAGTGCTAGTCTGTACACAGTGTGTTCTTAAATGTCCTGACACGGGCTTCCCCATACACAGTGTTTCCTGATATGTCCTGACATGGACTTCCCTCTGCACGGTGTGTCCTGATATGTCCTGCCGTAGGCTTCTCTGCACGAATTGTGTCCTAAGATGTCTCTGTGTGTGTTCTGTCATTTAGGTAAAGGAAGCTCCAGCATCTCCTCCGACGTGAGTTCAAGTACAGATCACACGCCGACTAAAGCTCCAAAGAATGCGGCTACCAGTGAAGGTAGGCATCTGGTCTTGATTAGGCATTGCCGGCCCCCCCTTTTTTTAAAGCAACATTGACTATTTTTGGAAAAATTGTGTGTTTCTGGAAGTGGCCTAAATTGAAAACAAACTAGCTGCTGCCATTTCTGTTGAGAATCTTGAGTCTTTTCTTCTCTCTTTTGCTCTGTATAAAAACTCAGCCCCATCAAGAGGAAGAATGTGAGTCTAAATCTAGGGCTGAAATCTGCCAGTCTTAACTTTGCATGGGTGAGAGCAGGGAAAGAGGACAGTGAAAAACAACACAACTCTGCTGTTTTTATTAGTTTTAGTGTGTCCACTTTTACTATGCTTCTGGATCCTACCACCCATAATACCATCTGTGTTGTGTAGTAACATTTGCCTCAAAGAGGACAAGTAGTGCTGGTTCATCTAATGGAGTACCAGTGAGGTGAAGGCATCTGAGCTATGAAAACCTGTTAAAACATTTTGGTGTCATTGATATTGCATTTTTGTTTGTGGTTTGGCTTCAGATACATAAAAATGCAACAAATAATTTAGTAGCCTGGCAGTGTAGCATTTAGCTATGTTACTGCAATAACACATAAGACAATGGCAACATGATTGGTTTTTATAAAGACATTATTTATAAATTTCTATTTAAAAAGTCTGTTTTTTACCAACAGTTCAGGAAGATGTCTTTCATCATATTCATTTTTTATGTTTTAGCTGTGTTCTGAAGACATGTATTGTCTGAATTTGTAAACACATTTGCTTAAAAGTGTCATAATATTTACATTGGTGTTGTTATTTTACTGTTACATTGATTGGTTTTTCTTTCATAGGACATCTTTGTTTTTAGAGTGGGAACTGCCTAAAATATTTCTGTCCATAATATTTACCTTAAATTATAAAATAGGTCTTTGTTCATCACAGAATTTGATCACTAAGTTTTCATTCCACTATGAAGATTGTGTTTATTTAGGAGAGATGTCAGCAGAGTGTGCTGAAATAAAAACAACACATGCTCAGAGACACACTGGCAGGAAAACAGCCAAGTGTTGGCATCGGCAGACTTTGGGCCTAACCCGATTTGTTTTGAAGACACATACACATGCATGCGCATGCATGGGCGTGCGTGCGCACACACACACACACACACACACACACACACACACACACACACACACACAGAGTCCTGATTGCTGGCCTTCAGAGGGAGGCCGTCATCAATCTATTCTGAGTTCCGTACACGCCGTAATTTGTCTTCCCGGAGTAGGCGCCACCAGAATAATAGCTGGGAGGGCCACACTCTCAAAAATAACAATGGTACAAGGCAGGCTCAGAGGGGGCCTCTGCACTGGAAGGGCAGTCTTGGCCCTGACCCTATGGTTGTGGCGGCTTTCTGAAGGAGCCAGTTAGTAGGCAGAACTCCTGTCAGCTCCTCTACTGCCAGCCCATAGTGGACACCAACGGCCTTGAGCCTGGAAGCCGTGCCCACCACTTGGCACAACGTGCAGCCACTTGATGAGTTAGGCTTTGAGCTGGTCGGGCGATGTCTGCGCATTATGTTGGACAGAGTGGCCTTCAACTGCAGTTCTGCTTCATTGGTTTATTTTATTCATTGTGTTTGTGTTCTTCCTGGAATGAGTATAATTGACGTTGATAAGAGTATTAGATGCTGAGAATTGGGCAGACACCTGCAAATTAAATTTATCATCGCCAAATGTAAAGTTCTACAGGTGAGAAACAACAATTTAAGGAAGTATTATTTTATGAAGTATACTAAATTAGAATGTGTGCAAAATGAAAAAGACTTCAGTGTCACTGTTGACCTAAGTTTATCTGGATCTAGACATTATGCTAAAGCAGTTGAAAAGGTAAACAGGATGACAGGATGTAGTGTATAGCAAAAGACATGTGCAATATCAGCAATTTTTAATGTGGTACAACAATCTGTCTTTCTGTCTGTTCTACAGTATAAGTAGTAATTATCTTTAAACCATAAAACGTTTGCTGCTGGAATGAAAAAATTACAGAGGAGAGATGCACTGATTCTAGTTAAAGTGAGGGGCAAAGTGAGTTTGTCTTATTTGTGATAACAGGGCTGTGATCGATACAGACAGTGCAGAAGTAGTCAGTAGACAGTGGAGTCTCCTCTTCACTAATGCTCAAGGATCTCTTGTGAGTAGGAATGGTCTGGCTGCTGTGGAGTGAACCTTGAGGAAAGAGAGAGGGAAAGAGAGCGTGATGGGAATGCCCCTCCTCTCATTATCACAGGAAACAGGATACCAGGGGGTTGCAGTGTGCAGTTTCATACAGAGATAAGGAATAATCTACAGTGAAAGGGCTAGTAGGAGCCTCTGGTTTTGACAGGGAAAGTGTGTTTACCCCCTGCGGTTACCAGCGCAGTTCTACGGTTGGCACACAGCTGGAGGAGGCCATATAATGGCCTTGGTGGTATTTTGCGTACCAGTTCCAGAGAACACGCAGTCTGCGTTTCCCATTTCAAAGTGGTTTCAGTGCTGGGTTGGACACTGCTGTTGTACCTTTGAGTATTGCACTCATCCTGAATTGCTTCAGTAAATATTCATCTGTAAATGGATGATGCGTATGTATATGTGATTTTATTTGGGAAAACATTGTCCAGTAATAATATTGTTATTATTTCTTTCTTATGAAAAACGTATTTTATGTCTCATTTGACTCATGCTTTTAACTGATCCCTGGTAGCTGCTGCTAATGTGATACCATTATGAACCCTCTCACTTAAACTGCATAATATTTAGTTCTGACTTGGGAAAACATGTGTGTTAAGACATATTATCTGGTCAGTTTCTCATGCTCCATTTGTCATTCTGCTAATACAGGAACTAATCTGGATTTATATCAGCATGGCTGTAAATATTGCAGTTTCATACAAGCTCATTGCATCATATGCAATTTCCATAATCCTGTCTGTTTGGGTGCTTAGGGATTTGAAAGGGCTTGCTTTTCTGGCTCAGATAAGCCATGAATCAAGGATAGCCACCTGTGTTCTTGGAGACCATGGTGAATTTCTAATTCAGCTATTAACGTTGCAAGCAGCAGCATCTGATTTATACAAGATGGCTAGTTAATGGTTTTTGTTTCTTATGTATTATTTAAAAGTTAACATCCTATGACGTTGGAATTCCGGATATTAGAATAGCCTGGAACAAAGCGTTTTAGCGTGCTTTTGCTTATGCAGCAATTTTTTCATTAGATGAAAAGAGCGTTTCTGGTGTTTGGAGACAAAGAAGACATGTCATTTAAAAGCACTAAAGGAAAGACACTAAGACTGCTGTACTAACGGCAAAACTACTGATAAAACACTGTATTAGGTAAAGGTAAGGAAATGCTATCTGTAGACGCTATGCCAATGCCCGTAGCTGCAGCCCCTCCTCTCTCCAAAGCTGCTGTGAAGCTGATGGAGAGGGCAGGAGGCAGGGAGAGGCAGAGGGGGTTACACACAGGGTAAAAGGTAGCAAGGCTTGTCCCGGGGGCTGACCCAACACCGTCTCGATTAGCTCGACTCAAAGGGCATTGTGTAGTGCTGCCTGTTTCACCACAACACTGCAAGCAGGCATTGTTCTGGCCACGGCCTCTGTTCTCCTGCTATTTCCCAATGGGACTCTGCATTGGCAGCACTCCAGCCCTGTGGAGCTGTGTGTGTGCATGTTCTTCAGTGAAGACACAGAGCATGTGTGTGAAACAGTGGGTAGTAAGGCAGCATGGAACCTGAGGCACTCAGTAAGTTGGAGTCTGTACATGTGACATTCATTCTTTATAGATTGAGTTGAATTGTGCAAATGTGGTTGGAAGAACCAATAATAATCAATGGAGCAACCAAGAGCTAGATGATTGAGGTTTTCACAAATGGAATTCATACTCAAATGTTAGTATTCCAATTCTCTGCATTCCCCTTTCTCTCTGATTTCCTTGGCTCCTTTTCAGTTTATTCTGTCCTTTTTTACTGAGCAAACGATGAGGTACCTTTTCTGCATTGATCCATTGACTCTCAGAGATTGTAGCATTCTAAGCACACTTGAAATTAGTGTCATACTGTTCCACTGACTGCTTCTGACGTT
The DNA here is from genome assembly GCA_019176425.1 of Megalops atlanticus. Classification (NCBI taxonomy): domain Eukaryota; kingdom Metazoa; phylum Chordata; class Actinopteri; order Elopiformes; family Megalopidae; genus Megalops; species Megalops atlanticus. The sequence goes on along the minus strand of CM032876.1, from coordinate 64,650,759 downwards.
GATCTGTAATTAGTAATTTCAACATCTGTGTTGTTTTTTAATTCATTTCAAAATGTGGTGAATTCCTTCTCTCCCAAGAGATTGTGGGGAAACACTACATTTACACCACAGACAGGACATAAGATATAACTAGGAAATAAGTGTGGAGATATTGGTTACCAGAGACACTATATACATTTATTTAATGCCTTGATTTGTTTTAAGAAATTAAACAAAACAAAGAGGGCCTCTCTGTTTGATTGGTATGCACTTCAGTGCTGACAGAAGTAAAAGAGCAGAAAGACCAATAAAGCTGTTGTGGTCTCCCAGTGGTCTGATGTAAGAGAGAGCTGCCTACAGGAAAGGTCTCCAGCCTGATGCTATTAGCAGTGAACTTGCCCCTGAATCGCGAAACCGTCTGCCTTTAAATGGCTGTCTTTGGCAGGCCAGGTGCTTGAGCTGGCGGAAGAAAGCTGGCTGTTTTCTTGCGGCCAGATCTTGCCATGTTTGTCAGTCTGAGTTATGTGCACAACATTTGCTCTGCAGTGTATGCGGCCTCATGATTGTTGTAGGCATTATTTGGATATTTTCATTTTTTATTAATCACTGCTGTCATATCTCAAAGTAACTTGTGCTATCTGGCATAAGGAGTAAATTTGTACGGGCACATTAGAGAGTCATGGGATGACAACTGTTGCAGTATTATTTAACTTTCCATCAGTTTCTAATTAAAGTATGTCCATTAAAGAATGCTGGTATTTTCACTGACTGTAGAGGCTCACAGCTAGACAGTGGCAGAATGCTTTGTCTCTGAGTCAAAAGTGTCTCCTTCTTCACCAGCTATGAATGAAAACGCCAGCCAATGGCATTCAAGGCATCAGGACTTTAGGGGCCAACATTTGATAAACTTTCGCTAGGTTGACATCAGAGGTACTATTACATTGAGGGTTTAAATCTGAATAGTTACTTGTCTTGGAGGATTTACAGTGTAATGAATTTGAAATTCCATATGCAGTAAGCAGGTTCTCAGAAAAAGACCCATTCTGACCTTTAGCCCCCTGGTCCAATCTGCAAGGTGATAAGCGGGAGAATAATTATGTGTCAGCACACCAGAGGCCAGAGGGAGATGGATGCGGAACGCCAGGCTGTCTCCGGGCCAGCACGAAAGCTCCAGACGCCAGACAGCGGTCAAGCTACCATGCCCTTCCCGCTGCAGGGAGACGCTGTGCGCTAACACCGCTGGCGCCCAGAGCAAACACTGCCGGACTGCCAGGGCCCAGCGCTGGAGGAGGGCCAGCCTGTGTCACTCAGGCTATGCTCTCCTTCAGAGTCTGTGGCGTGTGCGTACACTGCAGTGGGCTTCTGTTCGAGGTGCGTTGAATTACTTGTGCTGCCTGGCTGCGGCGGAGGTGTTCATTCTGGGAGGAATTCCAAGTGATCGTCTTGTGTCCTTACTGGCGTTATTTACTGCTCATCGCATGTGATGATTTTATTGTCAAATATTTTACTTTTCCAGTGGTTTATTTTGTTGGACTGATATACATTAACACAGAGTTCACACTGTTGATGTTTCACACCTTGTATGTTGCAGCTTTGGCAGTAATGTCTGGGGTACATTAAATTACATTAAATTACATTCATTTAGCAGACACTCTTATCCAGAGCAACTTCCAGCACAAAATTTCAGAAGTTTATCCATTCAAGTTGAATGAGCAACAGTATCAGACCAGGCTAACAACACTCCTAAACCAGTGAATGTGAGCATAACACGATTCAAGCCCTACCACAATTTAACTTCTGTAACTTGACTAGATAAGGGAAGCCAAGTATATTACCATACATCAGTTACTTGATCACAGAATCCAAAACGCATTGCAATACTACATGTAAAATAAACAGCAAGTACGACAAGTAGCAGGTATTAGGGGGTAGGGATTGAGGAGGAAACGAATCTGAAGAGGTGGGTCTGCGTCTGAAGATGGCCAGTGATTCCGCTGTCCTGACGCCTGTGGAGAGTTCATTCCAACGCTGAGGGACCAGTACAGACAGGGATTGTGTCTGAAAGGAGCGACCCCATCAGGATTGGACAGTCAGTTGCCCCATGGTCACAGAGCGCAGTGATCTTGAGGGAACATTTGGTTTGAAGACCGACTGTAGGTATGAGGGGGCTGACCTATTCACTATGCTAGCACCAAGGTTTTGAACTTGATGCGACCCATAACAGGAAGCCAGTGAAGTGAGGTGGCTGTGTTTGGGGAGTATTTGCAGGTGAATCCATCTGAGGATCAGGAGATGCTGTGGTGTTTACAGTAACTGGGCCTAGGCTGGATAGACCACTGAGAGCCCGGCAGTGGTGGGTGGGGGGCCGGCAAAGGCGGTGTTGATCTAAACGGAGGTTCACCTCCAGAAACTGGGCTCTGTGAAAACAAACAGGTGCTACGCTTCTAAGCACAGGCTCCACAGCTGTAGCTGAACCTTGTTTTCTTCTAGCAGGGTAATAGAAATGAGCGGGGATCCAGATCCGCCTCTGTATTTAAAACCCTTTATCCTGTCTGCGCGAAGAAGAAAAAGAGAGCATGGGAGAAAAGGTCAACAGAGGGAGGGATTTCAGCCCTGAAGCAGAAAAATAAAAAAAGGAGGGAGAAGAGAAAGAGAGGTCTGCTTATGTCAGTTCCATTGCAGTCGGAGTGTTTGAACGCTGAATCTTGTTGTCTCTGGGATGAAAAATGAAATCGGAGATAATCCACAAGAGGGAGGTTTTAAAATTAATGGCAGAGATAGAATAAGGTTTGATCTTTCGATTCTGGTTTCCTTTGATGAGAAACAAAGAAGTAAATTCAGTGGAGTACAGGTACAGGGAAAATATTTAAACCTTCATTCATCATGGAGGGAGACAGGTAGGCGTGACAAAGTGGAAAAGAGATTGTGGAAAAAATGCCAGTGAGGAGGTAAGCACGAGCAGGGGGAGACAGCAATAGTGTGCCTCCACGAGACTCTGCCTCCGTATTGGCAGCATGCAGGAAGGACGTCCACAGTCTGATTCCCAGCAGGAGTTCAGCACTCCACCTCTGTATCTTCCAGAAGGTGAGATTGCCGGTACAAGTCGCAGCGGGACTCTTTGTGAAGATGTTAGCATTGGCCCCACCCCACCCTGGTGTAGCCTCAGTTCACAGTAGACTCTGTGGTGCTCCAAGGCCAGGAATGTAGGGGATTTCGACTGATGGCCCCCTGAAGGGATTCGCGTATCAACTGAAATATCACCGCTCCATGCTCCACTTCCCTGTTTGTGTCCACTGTGTGCTTTATAACATTGCACAAATGTTTCATTCTTTTTATGAGGGCAAAATGAGAGAATGTCAATAGGCCAGCAAAGTAGAGCACTATAACACTGCTATCAGAAACAACATTAGGCTTAGGTAATTAATCCATGGAAGTCCTTTTGGATTTTAATTGTGAACTGAACATTTGTTTGACTCACTGGAACATCCTGAAGGATTCAGCAGCATATAGCTGGTAGGGTAGATTACAAACTACTGTGTACAGTATTAGACTGTTTTATGAAAAGCTTACCTTGCACACAGTATGTAGTTTATAAGAGAATGCATGTTCTAGTTGAACTGTAGAGAGGTTGTGCTATTGTGGTAATTCCACTACAGTGCAAAATTGTGCTTGTCATTTCTTTTTGACTCAACAGCTTGAAAAAGTCCACTGATAGCTGGGTATGCTTACATCATAAATATATGTTTCTTATATGAAGGCATAAATCTCAAAAACCAAAAGACTTTACACAATGTGTAAAAGCAATAAGCTACAAACAATCATCCTTTGATGGACAGGACATCATGACATTGATGTCTGAGTCTTAAGCAACAGGAACAAGACCAGATCAGGCAATTCACACATGGCCAAGGGAACTAAAAAACTGAAGTGCAACCCTGAAGCCAAAACGCTTGTTGTGACTCTTGTAGTTATTGGTTGGGGGCTGTATGAAGGCATGCTTTTGATCAGCAATGACTCAGGTTGGTTGGTTGTTTTTCGGCTGTGGAAAGCGTGGAGTAAACAAAATAAAGAAGAGAGGGATTGATTTTTATCAGCGAGTGGTCAGATTAGCCTCCCTGGCTTTGTATCCCCGCTGGAAGTAATCAGTAGCCTCTGTCCTTTACATCTCCAAAGCAGCATATGTTCCTGGTGTAATCCCTGTTGTACACAGATAAATTCTATGAGACATCTTGGGTTAGCCTCCTCCTGCTCATAGCAATTTCATCTCAAGAGGACCAGTCATGCTTGTGCCAGGACCAGTCAATGAGTCGCTGGATATAACATGCCGCTGAGTGCATGCTGTGATGCAAGCTGTCAATCAGAGCTGTGACATATGCGTGCTGTAGTCTGTATTTGTGTTGATGAGAAGTGTTGAATTGCCTGTTGTAACTATGAACGTAAAACTCTAATCAGATGTATCAAAACACTTCCTGTGGCAAACCTTCTTTCGTAGAATGTTGTGTATTGTCTCCCTTGAATGCGCAACTTAGATGTGTTTTACTGAATAAATATCCCAAAGCCAATAAATCGAAATTGCACATTAGCTGAGTATTGAATAACATACATGCAGAAATGGGTTTCATCTGCATGTCTTCCTTTAAACAGTCGACAATGAGCAGCGCAGCTGTGTGTGTTTGCTAAGCATCAATTTTCGCAATCCCGCTGAGTAAAAGGCGGGTGCCTTTCTCCTTAAGAATACCCAAGAGAAAAGCCAGCCATAGCTTACCCGTACTTTGTTTCACATACATATTTATACACAGTCTATTTATGTGTTGACATTGGATCTTCTTCGCATTCGCCCGGAAAAGAAAGGCAAAACATTCCCACGGGTCAGAGCTGCCCTCAAGAAAATAAACCGGCGTTCTGCCCTGCACTCCATCTGTCATTCGCCTGTGGAGCTCAGGGCACTGGTGAGGGAAGTGCCAACTGGACTTCCTACAAGGAAGCTCTGCTGCAGAGCTCTGTGACCTGTGCCCTCCACAGAGCTGTGCCGCCCAAGAAAACTTAGGTGGACAAGCTGTTTGATTCCACAATCAGATTTGGTTTCTGAAGCAACACGTGCCTCAGAGATTGCCTTCGTATTGGGGTGATGATGCCTGGCAAATTCTTCAAGCTTTTTTGCCTGGGAGTGCACAGCCTACTTTTTTATTGTTAGAGGGGGTGGGTTTGTATGATGAAACAATACATCTTTGAACAATCATACAGTCAAGGAAATATGGTTTCACCCATTGTGATATGCATTTTTACGTCTGTGTCAAACCATACAGTGATCATTCCATGTTAAAAGTTGGGCACAAGATAAGTCACAGAATGAGTGAATGGTAAGGCTACAGGGTGAATACTTTTTTAAACCCAAAAAGCTGACATTTAATGCTGCAAAGAAGTAAAGAAAGGTGCCGAGAGATTAGACCACATGGGAGAAAGTGGTTCTGGGCCTCCGAATTGGAAATCCACATGGTGCGTCAGTAAATTAAATGTCCAGATTTCAAAATCCTGTTTGGTCAGCACATCTTAACTAATGAACAAACCTTCAGAGTTCAGCTGAGGTACAGTTATATCAGAGTGAGGAACTGCAGCCCCAAAATGCTGACTAGCTGTGGGTCCTGCATGACAAGGTGTCACCCCCGACTGAAGTATGCTGGGAATTCGGCCTCCAAAAAACGATAACTGCATCTGAGTTTGTGGAAGGGGACAACCTGGACGGAACCAGGCTGTGGCTGGCAGCTGGCTGACCATAATTCCCTGCTCTGTGTTTTGACAGGGATCGCTTTCTGCTGGCTAAGTGGGAGTAATTGCGCAGTCTGGAACCACCGCGACCACAGCCCCTCAGCCCTTCTTGCTAATTGTGACAGTCTGCAGCACTGTGTCCATCACGGACGTGGTGGAGTTAGGAGCCTCTGGCATGTTTCCTGTGGCTCCCCAAGTGGGCGCCCACCAACGCGACTTGAGTTTGGCCAGCATTAAATAGCAGCGCCATGAACAATTTCAGGCCCTTCGAGCCAAAAATTGCAGGTGAACTCACGCAATGCAGACAAGAAACTTACCACTCCCATTGGACAAGTGGAATTCTTCAGGTCACAGCACATGCAAAAGAATTACAGCAAATTATAGCTATTTACAGCTAATCTGTGTTATAAAGAGTTTTTGAACTACTGAGAAGTTACAGAAGGTTTAAAAGGGTAAATTGTGCCGTTGTGGTGGTCCTTGCTGCTCAGCAATGTAAAGCGAGGGGAGCTGCATTGCGGACCTGAAAGCCACAATTGCATCCAGCAAAGGAAGCACATCTCAAAGCTGTGTTTCTGTTGGATGTATACTCTCCCCCTCTGGCCCGCCATAGTTTTATCTCAAGGCCGTTAGAGAAGGAAAGAAAACAAAACAAATCAAATCAGCGAGCTCTTAATAAGACCTCACTCCGTTTGCGTCAGTGTGGTGGAATTCGTGCTCCCTGACAGCGGAGACAAAGGGAGTGCAGCAGCACTTCATGAGAGAAGACACTCTTGCACGTTATTGCTGCAAACTCAGCCGTCAGATCCACCACAGTTTTTCAAATATTGGTCTGTGAAAAGAAAGCATGTTTTTGTTTGAATCTTTCAGAGCAAATAAAAAAAAGAAGTCAGCACACTTGAGAATATATTACAGAGATCAAGTGAGGATTAGGGAGGTGAAACATTTTTGCAGGTATTTGTCTGGAGACATTTGTAAAGCTATGCTCTCCCATGACAATGGGATGGATATCTGTGTCGTGCTGACGTGCTATGTGTAATATTTCATGTGACGAATGCTATGTGCAATATTTCACTGCAGTATTTCACTGGTGGCTTTGCTGTATTTGAGAGTGATCAATACAGTACGAACTGGACCAACCATGTAGACCAAAGGGGGCATGCTTAAGATATGGTTACCATGCAAGCATACTCTTTTATGCTGGAGATAACCAGCTTTTGCATAGCATAGCTGTGAGATTTTCATACAGTTGCAGCATCCCAAGAGACTCTGTCGTTGTGATTCATAACCCTCAGCCAGCTCCTGCATGGCCTTTAAATTCCTGCAGCCCCATAATAACAAAAGGGGGGGCTGTGATACTGTAGATACACTGGAGATCTGCAGGAGATAGCTGGCCTGGACGATGCTGCCATAGTGAGTAAGGGGTGAGACACAGTTCATGCTAGGGAGAGGGACACAGAGGGGGCTCCACAAGGAGCGGAGTTTGCCGCATCTGTCAAGCAGAGCAGCCACCTGAACAAAGGAAGCTTCACTCTGCTGAAGTCTGATGTTGCCGCATGAGGAGAGAGCGAGTTTTAAAATGTAGACTTTAAATGTATTTATAGTGAAACAGATAGCTGTGTCAGTAAATGGACAGAATGTTTAGAGACATCACTGTGCAGTGAGTGGAACACTGTATCATTGGCTCAAACTGCTGCTCTGAAATTCAGTTTCTCTTAATCATTTCATCATTCGCTGTGCACACAAATCACAGGGCAGCAGTTCAGCATTCACTGTTTAGTTAAATAAATAACCTGTGCATATGTGATTAATTCCCGCTGTGAGGTTGTTGATGAAAACATGCTCTCTGTCTTGTGGACTGGAGATTTGATGTTTTGAGATCAGTGTGTTATAGATCAAGGGTTTGAACCAATTATGTCCATGGACATGTCAGTTGACCTGCCAAGATTTCAATGGGAAACATGTTCAGTAAGTTTGCACCCCCTTTTACCTTTTCATCAATATGAAATTGACAAGGGTCTTGTAACTGGATCATATGACAGCGTTTTACATATATCCTATTTTGTCCTTGAAACAGTTGTGATGCTGTAGTGATCCTGGTGGTAAACATGCTGTCCATGCAGATATGCCAACTCATAGAAGGCAAAGCTAACTGTTCTTTGATTTTCTATTATGTTTTTATAGAAGGGCAGTTGTGTATGGGGAGAGAAGGGTTTTGATTTACTACAATTACATAATGAAGGACTTGTTCAAAGCTGCTTTCCACCCCTGTAAATTATTAGCAATGAAACATGGAATGTTTGGAGTGTTTTAGCAATGCTTGAGAAACAGTGGTTTAGTGGGGGCTTGAACAAAGACAAAGTTGTGGTGGGGGTGTAGATGGTTTCCCCTGTAGATGGAAAACAAAGCGTGATTAAAAAAAGTCCTTTTGTGACTAGTAACAACAGCCATCCCCCCCATCCAGCCGTGAGTTGGGAAATTGCCATTTAATAATATTGTAGTAATTTGATTTTATTTCATTTTTATTGCCATCGAGAATTGCACATCCCTGTCTGACTCAGACTTGAGCTGCACTCTGCACATTCCTCCTCTGGGGTGGGGTGTAAGGCACAATAAAGGTTAGGCATTGCTTCTGGAAAGCCTGGGCCGGCAAAATTTATTTTGGCAGGGCCTAGCTTTGGGGCTTGTCTGAGCATGGATTGGGGAGTGTTCAGAGAAACTCTTAATTGTTAGACTTTAGCCCAAAGACTGCTTCTAATCAGGGGATCAGATTCATCACACATTGGCGAGGGCTACTCAGAGAGTGTTGCACATGGTCTTTGGTCTGACTGTTCAAGGAATATTAGAGTACAGTGAGAACATTTGGCCTGGAAATTCTCAGCAGATTTAACATATTAGTTTACAAAAAAAATTAAGCAGAAAATATCCTTATTTCTGTTTTTAATCATCTTTTTATACACTCCTTGGTGCAGTTGGGACCAGGCTTTGGTCCACTTCACTTATGAAACATGTGAAGAGGAGAGACTGAGTCTGTATTTTCCTGGAGTGTGCAGTTTTTTTTTTTCTTTTCTGACATTCTGAGGTCCAAGCAGTGCAGGGTTTAAAGAAGGACATGGAGAAAGCCATAGCCGCAGCTGGGTGAATGCATTACGTCTTTTCAAACTGTCCAGTGGCTTCCTTGCACTCAAGTTTACTGCATCCAAATGACAAGATAGTTTTGATTGCTGATGTGATGAAGGTTGATGGACCTTGTATTTAAGCGTGCAAGACAACTCATACCTTGATTAACAATAAGAATCTGGATCTCTGTGACTACAGCACAGAGAAGGGGGTGCACTATGAAGTGCTTTGCGGATATCCAGCCAAGACGTTCATCTTGAATGCTGCAAATTCTTCAGAGAGCCAGGAACTCCTGCTCAGTGATGTGCTCTGAGACGGCAGGAATGTACACACAGAAACATTGATCAGACATGCACGGAGCTGACTGGAAATTTGACAAAGTGTTCCGAGTCAGTTCCAAGAAATCTGGTGTATATCGTGGGGATACATGGAAAGAATCACCAGAACAAGAGAGCTATCCTCCCTACGGCTCAAACACATCTTTCCTCAGGAATGCATGACCACACTTCTGCTGCGGCAAGGCTACTGAGAATATCAGCATTCCATTTCCATTCCAGATTGTACAGCTTGCTGCTTTCATTAGCATCCTGGCTAATGTGAAAGGAAGCATGGGATGATGCTACCAAAATGTTAGAGGTGCGTTGTGTGAGTGATATACTAGAGCTGGCTTGTTCTTTAGTCTACTGAATAATGGAGAGGTCTAAGTAGAAGGGGGAGATGTGAGAGCAGGGCAACTGAATGTTTTTTTTTTTTTTGAGAAAATGTCCACTGAAGACTGATCAGTTACATGATTTATGTGACATATTAATTCAAGTGAATTTTAATTCTGTTTTTTTTTTTAGTTGTGACTCTTTATTGTGGACAGGTGTAGGTAAATAAGCCAGTGTCAATGAGCCACATGGAGAGATGAGCTGATTGCAGTTTGTGGAACTTTCCACGAAAAACAAAACTTCTGAAAACAAGTTCATCATATAGGAAGCTGAAAGGAGGGAGGGCATGGATGTTATGGCCAGACTCCTGCCAAAGGTGACTACAGGCAGTCACAGGACAATTGGCAGGATAAATACTACACACATAAAAGTAAAACAACCCAGCTACTCCCACTTAGGTGTTTGGTCCAGCTGGACAGACGACGCAGCGGCGATGATTTGGCTGGCTAGATAGTATTTGTACGGGTCAGAGGAAAGATAGGTGAAGAGATAGCAGTGCACAGGAATTTCAGAAAGAGTGGTTTGAGAGAGAGAAGAAGGTAATGTGGGGCAGAGAAAAGATGGGTTCTGGAGATCGGTGCGCAAAAGAATGAAATAAAACGGTGGGGACCGGCCAGTCTGCAATAGACTGTCGGACCGGCTCCGCCATCCTACCCAAAACAACAAAACAAAACTATAAAATAAACATGACAAAATGCACCACCGTCTCACGGACTATATATACACTCGGTTGCACTTAATCTCTATATGAGAGAACGAATAGATTTGCACAATATACCACGCTGGTACTCGCAGTAATCCCCGACGTCTGTGCTTGCCGCCATAGACATTTAAAATACCTGAGGTGCACACCTTCATGCACCCATGACCCTGACGTCACGTGACCCTTAACCCCTACTCTTGTGCACCCTTTACCTGACGTGACATACCTGTAACAATGGATATGTACAAGCTTTATCTTAAGTGTGACGATGGACAGCTTCAGGTAGCCACAGTTGAGAGCCAGATGCTGTGAAATGTAACAACAGAGTTGCTGTGCTGTGGTGGAGTCTGTCACCCGCCAGCGACGCACACCGGGAACAGGAAGCTTTCTCAGAAACAGGGAACTGTGGAAATAATACACATGTCTGTTGCCCGCCTGTTTCTGCCAAGACTAAATGTGAAACACTGGTAATACTGAGCGAGTGGAAAAAATGAAATCTATTTATTCCTCTTTTATTAGAAAGTACATGAGAAAGAAGGAAAGGAAGTGGGGAAAAGAAAGCAGCTCTTGGTTTTAATAAAAAAAGAGAACTTTCCAGAAAATCTACATGCATGCATTGGCTGGTACGGAGTCTGGATGTGAAATGGTTCAGTTGACCACTGGTACTGTTGGGCTGCCTGCCATGAATTATTTTTAATGGCCACCATCGCAAATGTTGCCTTCAGTCCATAAGTTCGGTTAAATAAAGATCCACAAGCCCTCTTAGCCACATGCTGGAAAACAAAGGCCAGTAGACATAGGAAATTTTGAATCTCTAAAGTCAATGAAAGTCATGTCACACCACTTCTAATGTACATAGTTATCGCTGCTCCCCTGCAGATTGCCACCTTAAAACAATTCAGCAGACCACTGCATTAATTATTCATTCTTATGACTTATAAACCATAGACTTAGAGAATCCCATTTTACAAAGCTTTAGCTGTCTGAGGAGGACTGTAATGGCTGAAATATGGAAGGAGGTACTCTCCTGTTTGCGTGATATTTACTCTCAGACCTACCTGTAGGCAAAGATGTAAGACCTGGGTGTAAAAACATGACACACACACATACACACGCACACATATATGGAATGCTAACATGTTTTGTCTTGTCAGATTAGGGGATCCACATTGATTTTGTATCAAATGATCACAATGAATGTGTGATACAGTGATATAGTGATATGAAGTGTATTGTTGCTGGCATGGATGTGACAGTTTTATTTATTTCTCTTTATAATACAACGCAGATTACTTTTCTCGTGACTGCGGGAGCCTCACTTAATTAAACAATAACACAGATGCCTGACGGACTTTGCACTAATGCAGTGGGGCTGTGTTTTCGGAGCCTTGCCGAAACCTCCTCCTGGTGCCAGCGGGCTGAGTTTAGCCCCCTCCCCCCCTCCAAATTAGTTCTGCCCCATGCCAGCTGCATTGAAGGCTGCTCAACAGGAGGAGCGGTCTGTTTGGAGGAGGAAGCCCCATTGTTTTTCAAAGGAAATGTCTTGCAGGTGCCTGCATTACAACTCCTGACACAATGTTTGACTTTTTGCGCAAATCCCAGGTGGAGTTATGTTCACAGTTGGCTGCAATGTTGTGCACGTTGGGTGAAAAGAATTAGAAGACCAATGTGTGCAACGTTTTCTCTTTCTGAAGACTGATGCAGAGCAGTAACTCCACATTGTGACTGTTTCAAACAGGGCTGAAATTTCACCCTCTGTCTAAATTTAGCTATCCTGACTTTCCTTTGTCACAGACTTCAGTAGTAATTAAATTTAACTGCTGTGTCACCATGCCTGTAGTGACCTCATCCTGTGTCTGCTAGATGTTCTGCTTATCTTCCCAGTCAGAGGCACACTCAAAGTAGGTCTCAGTGTTCCATATGGAGGCAAGTAAAGCAGAGCTGAAATAATCACCAGGACTCCAGCTGACTTGCGGACGTTTGAGGCTAGCCTGTTTTTTGAGCTTGCAGGGAAAATTTTCTTCCTCCTCCACGCTTGCACTGGCACTTTGCACAATTATGCACACAACACTTATACCCAAGCAAAATGAGAAATGGAAGTGGAGAACAAACTAATATTGATTAGTCCCAAAGGGCGTTTCTCCTGTGTGTCTGGGTGATATAATTTGAAAAGGACTTCCTTCGTCAGGAGGCTACATCCATTCCACAAAACAGCACTGGAAAAGAGCTCTCAGGCATCCCCTCACCCCTAGCTGAGTCCTCCCTCCTCTCACCCCCTGCTTCACCTACCTCTGTCCCTCCCCTGACTCCCCTGCTTCTGGGGCCAGAAAGCAGATAAATTCTGCAAAGACTGAAGTCTCAGACAGAGGAAAGAAGAAAAGATCAGCTGAATGTTTCCCTTGATGTGTCTGCAAGGGAAACGATAACCAAAACAAAGCAAGTCACTGTGCCACTCACCACAGCTGTGGTGAGCACAAGGCATCCTCTACCCGTGTCTACTTACTGTATCTAAAAATACAGACACATGGTGCATCGGGTCCGTCTGTGTGGCTGAAGCGGTTTGGACCACATTTGCTGTGGCCTTCAGCAGGGGTAAGGAGTCAAGGAGAGGACTGGCAAATGGAAAGTGAGCCACACTTGAGTGTCATTTTGTTGTGTGGGTGTGCTGCCACCCCTGTCAGAGTTGCTACCATGAGCACCCTTCTTCCTCCATCACCATAGTTCGAAAAAGCAAGTGGGGTGGACAGTAGGGAGAGCGAACCCCCATTTCCAGCCCAGTCCAACACTTCTGTGTATCTTTTCTGTGTCATGCTTAACCTGGCAGTCCATGCAGCTGGTCTTGAATTTGAATGTGTGCATATATTTTTTTCCCCTTTTTCCTTTTTCCCCTTTATGCAATCCTGTTTTGGAATCACTGGTTGTACACTAGGCTTTTCTCACAGTGACAGCCACTGCGTTCATTTGGGAGCACTACGCTGAGACAGTTGCAGTCCTTTGATACACTCGCATGCAGCCAATGATTACTTTTGTTCTACAAAATATACAGTGGACAACAGCGCAACTCCGCTGATGTCATCCGAGCAGCTTGCAGGTGCCTGACAAGTTGCAGAGTGTCTGAGAGTGGTGAGATGAAGAAACCCTGGCCAACCCACCCACCCCCTTTATTCCAGATGGATTGAAGCCAATTTGTTCTACTAGTGTGGACTCCCGTCATTGTTGGCAAATGACATGGCTGATCATGCCCAGCTTCAAAATGAACGCCTTAAACGCTGCACTGCTCAGAAGCCCTGAATGTGTGCACATTTGACCTTTGGAGCTAGACAGAGCCAAAACCTGCCTCTTACACCATTTCTGCTGATGATTTGATACCTGTTTGCAATTGTCGGCACTTTGTTTCATGACTGAATTGACCAATATATTGCCATCGAGATGTAACACTGTGTGCCGCGTTCTTTGCCTCAAAGTAGTGACAAGCATGGGGGGGATAGAAGGCTACAAAATCTGAGAATGTTTGCTCACATTCTGACTCGTAATCAGTTTCTAATGTGCAGCAGTGCCAGGACCACGTTAACATAGGCCTTCCTGCCAGGGACCAATTACAAACCCATTGGGCCTGGAAATCAAAAGTCATAGTGTTAAAAAAGACATTTGCAGAGCCAAACAGATTTTTTCTGTTTGCCATAAAATCTAAACATTTCCTGATAGTCAGATATGTGAAGCCACTGTTCTGTTGGGCTTGAAAGGTTTGTAACAGTAGCGCATGCACCATGAGTTTGTGGAAAAGGAAGAAGGAGCGGCCTCCTGCTGCTTTGATGCTCAGAGTAACAGTACAATATAAATGGCACGATCTTTACTGCCATTTGCCATTTCAGAGCGTGTGCTACGTGTAACATTTTAGCATGGTGAGAATGGGCACATCAAAATCATTTCAAACCTTTCCAACTTCAAGCTGGACTTGAGAAGTGCTCTGCAGTTAGAAATGCTTCACATTCTAAGCTCAGTGTGTCCTCCCAAAGGGACTGAGAGTGCCTTGGGGGGATTTCGGAGGCCCTGCTGGAGCCATGAACTAGCACTGAATCACATATGTAGCTAATCACTTTGTCCATATGTGTGATTTAATCCTGCATAAAAGCTCATCAGAATCTTTGAAATACACTCTATAAGTATTTTAACAATCGGTATGCCAAACCAAAGCCTACTATCTTAGTCATAGTTACAGCACTTACCCACCTGCTAATGCTAAATTTTACCCAAATGCTTAACTAAGGCCCTGCTTAATTTTCCATTGCCTGTAGACCTCTGGTGCATCCAGTTGGTGTATGTTTGTGAGAGTATTTGTATAGAGTATACTGGAGGCCAGTTTTCACATGTCTAACTTTGTCATCCAGAATTATGCAATAATTAGTCAAAGGTGGTATTATCAGGCATAAGAAAGAAACATTTAAGGGAAGGGTTGAAGCTGAATGGGCCTACCCAACCTTCGGAGAGCTGACCTGCCTTCTCTTGCCTCATTAATCCACATAAAATGGACACCTGCTTTCCAAATTAATGGCACATGCACATTCTTCACAATTCATATCTGCCAATAAGAAAAGACCTGCTGGATGACAGTTGCGTATCCCGAACTTAAGACTGGTGAATTTAGAAGCGAGGAATCTCAATATTGATGGAAATCTCAGCTGGCTGCCTGAGCACTGGCCTGGAAGAGAGTCCGAGAACAGACCACACTGTTATTCTTTCCAAAGAGCGGCTAGCTTGGAAAACCTGAAATCTAATATTTATAGGCACAGTTTCGCCATCCTTGGAGCATTAATCAAGTATAAATCTCAACTTATGCCTTTGTGTATGTGTTTTGTATGTTATTTTCAATATGCCACTTGGACAGTGGCGGTCAGGTGTCGTCAGGCACCTGGTAGCCAGCACCTGCTCCCTGCGCTTACCCTTCTCATTGTGAGATGGGTTTGATTTGGATGTGGAATAAACATGACGACACCTTATTTTGCCATCATTTGTTGTATCCCCCTCTTCACAGAAGGGGTTCTGGGTTAGCAATATTTGGGTTGCAAATGCTCCAGCGGGCAGGCTCCCTGTTCTCCCCCTGGTCACAGATCAGAGGACGGTTAGGGTTTCAGCCAGCGAAAAACCACATCTGAGGAACTCAATATTTTAACTGGAGTTTGCTCGAAAGAAGTGAAGAAAGACTGTGTTTGGAAGGAACGTTTCTGAGTGTGCTTGAAAGCGAGGCTGAGGTTTGGAGACACCTGGATTGTGGCGATTCCGTTAGATGTCATGACATCACACTCTCTTTCCCTGGTTGATCTCCCGGTGAGAAGTCACATGTCTGCTTTACTGGAAATGAATACCACATGCATACTGGCATATTGAATTTCTTTTTTTTTTCAGTTGGATTTAAGTGTTTGCCCTTGCTGCACAGTGTCTGTCTTTGTTGATTCTTTGATTTCTTTCAAACGTGTCTCTGTCCCACATTTCTTAATGTTTTATTTGGAAGTCACACCCCTCATTACAGAGTCAAAACTGTGTAAATTGATGTAATTTCGGGAGATGTTGGACTTGTGGACTAAACAGTAACCCATATTTCAGCTCAAGGAAGTCCACAAATTGTGTTTTTCCTTAAACTGAGTCCAGTACACTCTGAATAACTGTCACATAAGAATAATATTAATCATTTAACATCAGTTAAAGCATTGTAATCACACCTAGACCAAAAGTAACAAAACCTTGGGAGAGACACTTACTTGTTTGTTAGATTAAGTGGTTTCTTGCATCTTCAGCAGTCTTACATATTGTGGAGCGCCCTAATAGATTCCAAATGGGGGGTAGCAGGGAGGCTGAGTAGCCATCATGTTTTGCTTTGTCGAATCCCTCTCTGACCTCATTGAGCAGTGTTAGATCCAAGTCAGAGAACATGTTTCACTCTGATCGCCCTGACAGAACCCAGCCCGCAGTGCCCTCAACACGTTCTGTGAGGCGTGTTCCTTGCATGTGCTATCTGAGCTGTGCTGAGGAGCTCATCGCTGCACGACAGCACGCTGGGTCCCTGTAACCTCTCGTGCTCCTAGTCACTGCGGTTGCAGTCTGCCGGGCACGTGTGCTAATGTGAATGCTACTCAGGGCCCTCCATGAACCTCCATCTCTCTCTCTCTCTCACGCTTTTGCATTGTATGCGTGAACTATACGAGCTCGGAAAATATCCCATGCAAAGTTCAAAGCCAGAAACCCAGAAAGACGTGACGCAAGCTTGCCAGAGGAGTTGAACTTTCATGTCAAATTATAAACTGATTACAACAACCACAATATGTTCTTGATTAGTGAGGTAGAGACATAGCTATGCTGGGTCAATGTGGAGAGTACGGCACTGTTTTTCTCATGTGGGCAGAATTAAATAAACATAATGCCCATGAAGACTGCTGGAGAAGCTGGGCTCTTTTGATGGGCACAAGATGCGCCAAAAAGCTTGGAGTGGCATCATAAGGAGCATGGTTCATTGAGAAGGACATGGGTGCTTTTAAACCGCACATATTTCATTGCAGAGATCGTAACCCAAGGTTGACTGCCTGCTCATAATTCAGCAGCATATAAGCCTTTTTATGTTACATCGGGCTCAGGCATGTTGTTTAAATATACTCCTCTTCCAAAAAATATGTACATCTCCCTTTAATGTATTGCAGAAGATGGTTGGACCTCATACACACATTCTTTTTTCCATGGAACTGAAACCTCTTCCGAAAATAAAACATCCACACGAAAAGAGTGCTGTGATGAATGTCTGCTGCCCAACTGTAGATTGGTCTCTGTGAGAATGTTGTTTGGAGTGGTTGGTGTATGTGAACGATCGATTCTAGTACTGGACCGGTTAAGTTGGGTGAGGGTATGTATCAGGCTGCCAATATTTTGTTTGTTCAAAGACAGATGGACGGAATGATTTCAGCAGCTCCGTAAATGACTTTCAGAGTGCTGACTGCCATTTTGGGTAACACCGATGCATTGATAAATTCCCTCACAATAGCTTCTTTCTGAGGGCTTCCTTGAGCTGACCAAGCCCGGGTTTATTTGTCTTTGCAAGCTGCCATCAGATGTCTGTGATTTGCGGTCAGCAGTGAAGATTTACAATGTGGGGAGAGGAGAGAGGGATCGTGTGTCTTTTCGGCAGACGGTGAGGCGAGAGGTGCTGGCCGTCTCTGTGTTGCTCTTGGTTGTGTGTGTGTGTGTGTGTGTGTGTGTGTGTGTGTGTCCGCGCTGGGGGGCTGGCGGGGGCACCATACACACATGTTCAGTCCATGGCCCACTCTGAGTGTGAGGCTTCCCTGATCTGATGGCGGAGGGGCCTACGCTTCCTTGGCTTCCTGTCCTGGCGAATTCTCCGTGGGTATGGAGCCCCTTCCCCATTGTGCTCCGAGCGGACAGGTGATATCACCACTTTCTGATATCACCGCTTTCTGAGGGGGACAGGGGGTCTGGGCAACTGGACTTCATCATCAGTCAAGCCTGAAATCCTAGTTTTAACCCAAACCTTTGAATTCAGATGGGAATGAAAGTTGTCATGTTGCCATTAGAGGTATGCAGTGATATTAGAGGTGCACTCACAAAAATTGAGCATTCATTACAAATATGACTACTTTTCTAGGCTTAAGCATCAAAGGAGTGAATAGGCCAATAATCTGTACTTTAAAAGATCCCCAAATAAAATGAAGAACTGGCAGTTCTAACTTGATTTGCAAAAAAAAAAACAACTATGCTATCAAACTAACAAATTGGACTAGCCTCTAAAAACTGTCTTGGACAGCAGTTGGTTAAAATCATTGTCAATTAAACAGGAAAATCATGTTGTTGACTTTCTTGGTGTTCTGTCAGCAGGAAGAAAAATAAGTTGGAAGACAATCTAATACCTTGATGTGTCATCTTGAGACCTCTATTAAGAAGCAGCATTATGCTTTATCATTTGGTGCAAAATTAAAGTAGCTGATTGAATTATTTTGCCACTTTTCACTTAATTTCCTATGCATGTGTAAGACATGGAGGCTTATAAACGCTGGGTGTTTATTTTGGTGGACAGCCATTACACCCCCCTTTCTCAACCCCTCCCCAGCAAATATGCACACAGATGTGATGACAGAAGCATCTTCTGGCCTTCTCATCTCTATTTAATTTATTTGTCCCCTCTAAAAACCAAGCTTTTTTTCTAAACAGGGGCAGCCCTGTCCAAGTAGGTTTGTGAACAAGGCCCAACATCCCATGGCTTGCAGCAAAATGGCAAATGCTGAAAGTGCTGTGGGGTGGAAATAGTCTTGAAGGAGCTCTGTTCCCCTCACCCACTGTGCCACTTACGGTGTTGCCACAGGCAGCGCAGAAGTGCTGCACACTGCCTATTGTGTTACTACTAAAGGTCTACAGCCAGGAATGTCATTATGCATACAGTGCAAGAATCCGCTCCAGTAGCTAGATTAGCCTCATTGGTTTTAAGGCTTATGCTTCCCAAAGACCTTAAACCTGATGAACCATGAGTCCAAGGCCCCTCAGCTGTGCCTCCCAAGGTGTGTAGAGATGTGGGGCTCCGGAGCTCCCAGACCTTGGGGGAATGGTGGATGGCGGAGCATCTGGAAGTGTGGAGCTATATTTGCATGTGTCCCGTGGCTTCCCAGATGGGGTGACAATGTCATTGCCTGGCAGTCACCCCAATTTCATCCATAGGGAAAAACTGGGCTGCCGAATCCACTGGGTTGTCCAGTTGTGCGCTCCCCCAACTCTTAATCTCCTGGTAATAGTATGGCGTATGGCCTTCTGTTTTTAATATAGTTACCGAGGCCATGTTTCATTTCTTGGTTTATGAATTTATTTTCCTGCTCCGATTTGTAAGGAGGGCATCCAGCGCCACCTCACCCCTGCCAGAGCAGGATTGAACAGATGAGTGTCGGTGACTCTCACCATCACCCCAGTCCTCCTTCTCTCCTCTTGGCAGAAGGAGGGGGGTGGAAAAGGCTGATGGAGAAGAGCCTTTCCCGGTAGTTATAGTGCCAGACTAATTGCCTGGATGTTACCAGATGCTCCAGCTTTAGCCTTACTGCTCTGCAGTGTTGTGACTTCATGGAAAAGGGGATTGAGCTCATTATTGGACTGCATCTGGGTCCTGCTGAGTGACCTTGGTGGTGGATTCTGTCTGGCATTGGGGCTTCAGGAGCTTTTTTTTCAGGAGCTCAGTTAATTTTATTCATCTCTTCAATTCCCTCTTTTCTCCAGCTACTCATTCTTCATTCAATCTCCTCTATGTCTTGTTCATGTGCTCCATCATCATGTTTTTTGTCTTTTTCATGTTTTTTTTTTTTGTATTCCTTGCTTTTCTTTCCTGTGGTCTTTTCCCTCTTTTCCTCTTTCCTTCTTTTTCTTTTCCATGCGTGTGGAGCTTCAGACATTCAAATGCCTATTTTGATTGGATGTTAATTTCCATACATCCATCTTATTAAGACCAAAGCAGACAAGCACATGCTCCAGGAAGGCTGAGAGGACTGTGTGCTCAATTAGAAAATCAGAGAACAAGAGCATGGACTCTAGCACTTTTGTTTGACTGTATGAAGAATGCAGCAGCTGAGGCAGACAGTGAAATATGACACTTAAATATATATGTATGCTTGTTTTTAGAGTATATATGCACTTTCTGCTCTGATTGCAATTATAAAATTTTCACTTGGCAGATTGTTTCAGATGCTGTGAGTATGTGTATGTTGGCCTCATGGCTGGGTTTAACTTGGAGTAAATGAGGTCCTGCGGAGGACATGCAGTGAAGTGACTTCAGAGTGCTTCCCCGGATCATCGCTGGTTTATAGATCACTGGCGAGGCCCCACCACTTGAAAATGCCTTGCTGTATGGTGGGATACTTGAAGTGCATGCATTTCTTTTTCCCCCTGTTTTTTTCCCCCTTTGTGCTGTGCCTTCTCCAAGTTTAAAGAGCAGATGTTGGAATATTTTCTCAATGATGTTTCAAATTAAAAGAATCTCAAACCACATGCTTGAATAATTTCAGAGACAGTTTTCATATTTCCAGTTCATGCATAGTTTATGCAACTGGATAAGTTATTTTCTTAATTAGACATTTGCAGATGTCATGGAAAGATGGGTAGCATATGAAGAAAGGATGCCTTCTGAGATGTTGTATATCTCTGTTTTCTGTTTATGTCAGCATCAACACAGAGGGAACTCAAAAGTGGGAACTGGTGCAGTGCTTTTCATAGGCCCAGATGTCAGTAACTGTCCATTGAGACTGGAACCTCAAACAGACACAGCATACTAGTGTCTGCAGCTTTTTGTTTGGGCTTTTTTCAGAGAGAGAGAATTGGAAAGAAATAGAAAACTTTGGTATTCACAAGAGTAGGTGTTGCATGAGCAGGCACTGTAAGGTTTATATCCCTGACCTCGATCCCCTATTAATACCACTGTTTAGCTGCCCCACATGGCTCCTAATAAAGGCCTGAATATCTCTGTTAGTGAAATGAACAGCGAAAATGAATTATTTTCATGGTGATCATACTGTGTGAAACCTGGAAAGCATGTTGTTTCCAGCCAACTTGGTCAGTGTTATACCAAGTGAATATTGATGCAAAATATGTCCTTTCATGTATTTATTAATAATAAATAAGAATTTCTTGAAAAATCTAACTTTTGCCCTGATAATCTGAAAATGAAACTCTACATGTTAATTTTTCTCCACCTGATGGCTGAATGGCTTAGATTAGCCAAGGCCTAGTGGTACCTCTGTGGTGGACCATAGGCATTACCAGACATAACTGCTTATTATCACGTGGTGATGTCTCCGATGGAAAGGACTTAAATGGGCTCAGGGTACGTGTCCTGTACCCTGGACACACAGACACGCGCACACACACACACACACACACACACACACACACACACACACGTACACACACCAAAAACAACTGCTGCACCTAAAATAAAGACTTACCTCACTTTGTTTCTCTCAGCATACTCTAAATACCATCAAAGCCAAGGGACAGGCACCCAATTCCTGTGACATTCCTCTCCAGCTCCTGGCTTCCTGAGGAAGCTGTGTTGTCCACAACAGACACAGGAGGTGAGAGGCAGCAGGCCACCCCATTCTCCAACATCCACCAGCTCTCTCATGGACACTAGAATGCTTTTTTTTTCTTCAGGAAGTTGTCTCTTTTGAGGAAGTGTTTGTCTGTGCACTGTGCAGATTCCCACAGATAGCCTTTACATACATAGACATCTAAGAGTGCCACATTTTCCAGCTAGTGTGGGATGTTATTTTAGTTAGTTATTTATGGCACTCCAGTTATATTTTAGCATCACTTTTTTAACTTTAACTTTTTAATTTTATTTGGGAGACTTAAGCTCAGAGCAGGAACACTCACCAACATATTTTCATTCTCTCACTTATATTTATTCTAAAATGTTGGTAATGTTTCATGTGTGACCCCAGTCAAAACAAACAAATGCTGTCCAGTACAGAACTGTAAAATGGGGACTAACATTTACTCTTAATCCCTTTTGTCTGTAGTGTTTCTCCATAAATTGCTTTGTAACACAGGAATGAGGGGACAGATGAGTTAGTGTACTGAGAGAAGACTAACTCCCCTTTTCCTGATGGGGAGGGGAACACTTGAAAGCTCACATGGATTGTAGGGTCTCAGTAAGGGTACATGACATCATAGCACACCAGCCACAGTGAAGCGACAGTGGTGTATCTTATTTGGCTGTGCAGCTTTGCAGATGGTTTCTGAAGGCAGCTACACTTGGGCAGATTTTCACAGAATTTACCACGGCCCAGCAAAGGCAGTAGTCCTGTCACAAGCATTTTAATTAGCGCAAGGTTCCCGAATGGCAGCAGGACAAAGAATCTTGGTCCAACACACAGAACCAATGGGGTCTGCAAGATATTCTGAATCCTGACTGGGTGGGTGGGTAGAGTGAGGGAAAGGGATGGGAGAATTTTCCTCTCTGCCTTTGTGAAACCTCAACTTTCATTATAATAACACGAGGCTGAATGTCTTGTCCTGGAATTCGGTCTTCTAGATGTAATTTGCCTCTCTGGCTAAGGAACCTAGAGCAAACTGGAATTGAGATGTAAGATAACAATTTGTCATTAATGAGTGTGAGCAGTGGGATGGAACTTGCTCTGATTGGATAAACTTTCTAGGCCTAGGCAGGAGAGCAAGGACATCTTCCATGCTGAAATGGGCCTTCAGAGTCACTTACTGCTGGCATTTCAAAGACAAAATGCAATTCACTTCCCTCATAGCATAAGCAATGGTGCAGTCCACATCAAACATCTTTGTAGCCATGTCATCCCTCTGTCCTCTGTTTGAGTGAAAATGTAATGTCTAATGTGTATCTCTTTTTGTATATAGTGTTGCCAAGCAGAAATAACTTGCATTGGCCGATGAGGTCTTGAAAGCCATCTAATTTCATCACTTTTTAAGTATTTTTTAAATAGGTTTTATCACACTTTACTGTGTAACTCACTTTTCTGTTTAACTTATTACAGTATTACAGTATTTAATTGCTGCAACACAGACAGCAGACTGTTGTCTGTCCTCCAGCATTTCTGTATACCCTAAAATATATCATTATCGAGAGGCTATTAGTTGTTTGTCTCCTAGGAATAAAATGTAACTAAAGTACCCATCAGAAATATTATTTTCAACCATCAATATCAAGGCAAGGTCACCATACTTGTTTTACATCATGTAAAACTGGAAATATTTTATTTAATTTGACTTATCTCAATGTCTCCTGTACTGATTTATGGGCAGCCATAGCCCTGGCAAGAATTATTGCTCCATGTGTCTCTGGTGCCATATCAAGAGGAAATTCCTCCTTTTTTCAATGGAATACCAGCACAATTAGTGGCCTATGTTCAAGTGGGAAATAGTGAGCGGTTTGTCACCCTTTACTAAAATCAATCATCTCCCTCTAAATGTAAAAAATCACTAGAGAAAGTCAACTGGGTGTGTGGAGAAGGCCACGTGAAGGAGCTGTTTGTTTGTTTGGACCTTTCCTCTTCATTCCTAGTGGACAGGAGTAGTGAAAAAGGAGGAAGGGGCAGAGAGGGTTAAGCAGGATGTGATGTCAGGATGTGGCAGTGTTACCTGACACTCTCTGTTGCTATTATTTGTGACCCATGACCATGAGGCTGACCCCCTGCTGCTCCTCCCTTCCCCTTAACTGCTGCAGATGTAAATGCCCATTCAAGCAACATTCACATCCACAGTAGTTAAAAGCAGTACAGCTCACGTTACTCTGACCAAACATCGTAGTGCTGGTTTCCTCATTTTTATTTTGCTTACCTTAGTGTAAGTTAATGTCTCAATTAGTTAGTAAGTAAATAAAGTTAAATGCTTAGTTGGTGTCTCGGATTATCAAATGTAATATTGCCATTAATGTAATCTTTTCAATGACATGAAAATAGCATCCCAGTGTGCATACAGTTACAGGGATTCCAATACAGCTTTGTGCATTGGTGATTTGACGCGTGTCTCAGGGCACTGTAGAATGTCGTTAGTGTTCTAGCAGTTACATGTGGGGGAAATGTTAGCTGCAGTTTAAACAGAATTTTATGCCAAGATGACGTAGAAACAATGATGATGCAACAACTGTCACAGGCTCCAAAAATGCATCCAAGTAGATAGGGAGGCTCACACGAAAAGAGGTTTCAGTAAACCATGACTTGCTTCAGGGTCATAGATGGGGCACAAGGAGCACATGTCAAAATGATGCCAATTACTTTTGGTGAGGATCTCTGTAGATCGTGTTGCGAGTCTGGGCACCTTGATTCCTTCTGCACTACGATCCGTCTGAACAGTTGCAAACAGTAAAATCCCTGGAGGGTTCTTGCGGGGTAGTTTTAATGAGGCTGTCTCAGAGGAGGCTTCAGTGGTCAGTGTGCAAAATCTCCTTAGAGTTTCTCCATTTGTAAAAACAACATGGCACGATGACCTGACCTCTACTTCAACTTTGCAACAAGCTGCAAGGAGGACTTGGAGTAAATTGGCTTGCGCTCACAAACATCTTGTTTTCATCCTTCAAAGGAGAAGATTTGGAGCAGAGATTGCAGTAAAGAGGCTTGTCTCAAGATAAGCAACCTGCATTTGATGTACTCTAGTAAAGTGCCATTATCTTGAGAGAAATGCAATGGGCCATATTCAAGTTGCACGAAAGTTTGCGGGACATCCACTCCAGAAGTGCTGAGAGTTACTGTGTGTGGTTTTCTTACTGATCTCTTCTTTTTCATATCATGCTAAAATAACAGCAGTCTGTCTCCTATCCTTGGAGTGGAAAGGCTTTTTGATTCTTACGAGGAGGTAGACCTCCCAGCTAGATGCAGTCCAGCTGGCAAAGGAGCCACTGCAGGGTGATGGGAGATATCTAATGGGTTCCAAGGTTTGAGACTTATAGCAAAGGTGACGTTTGCAATTGTCTGAGCTTCACCATTTCCCTCCCTTTATGACGTCAGAGGGATAGAGGTATTCTCCCTCCATTTTCTTACGAAGGGTCATAAAACTAGGACCCTCACTTAGGCACCCCATCATCATGTTGTACAGTGTGGAACTTGGTGATTGGTTGGCTGGTCTTATCTACCTTTATAAAACATATTGAGACAAGATTCTGTAAGAGTGGAGAGTTTTGCAGGTTTTTGTGTTGACCGCAGGGAGCCTTGCTGTCCCCACATGGTGGGTGTTTCCTTTGTCTCCTGAAAAAGAAGGTGGCAGCTGGTGAAAGAAATACCCAGAATTCAAACCTAGGAAGCTCAAAATGGAGGAAACAGTGAGACTGTGCCAAAATATTTTAGGAATTCTAGCTTCAGTGAGAAACTAAGTTAGAGAGACTGTTAAGGAACTTCATCTTGAGTGGAAGGTCTCTGATCTCATCCAGACCCAGAGCACTGCCGTAGTTGATCAAAGATGGACCACAGATATCAAGAGGAGAACTTGGACTCCTGTGGGCCAAAGAGCATGGCATCCAGCCATGACCTTCTCTGATCCCCACAGAAGAGCCAGGCCAGTGATCGAGAGGTGCTTCAGCCCTAGACAGCATGGAGAGGTGAACTTCTTGCAACTTCTTGCTGAGCCTCGCTGAGGAGGATGTCTGACAAAGACTGAGTATAACAGTCCAATCTGAAGGCTTCTCAATGTCTTTGACTCACTCTTTCTTTTCTTTTGTAATACTTATTCACTACACTACTGCAAACATTATATTTTGTAAATATTGTGATTTCTAATAAATGTTATTTGTGTTTATGAAATGTGTTGTCTTAATTACTCAATAAGTTTACTCTACAATTTTAACATCCTCTCCTTTCAGGTTAATTCCTCATTTGAACAAATTCTTTAAATGTTTAGGTGAAATTCCTAAATTGGTGCCCCAATAATTTATGATTGACAATTTAAATTTCCAGGAGAAGTACCATATTCACTCCATTATTTGGAGCAAGTTGTATGGATAGCCATATACAGACATGTCCACTACAAAAAGGTGAAGGGGATCAACTTCAAAATTACTGCTGAAGCTGTTGTCAGATGTTTTGTCAATGCAGTCCAGTCGAAGTGTTTCTTTAACGATTTCACACAGGGTAGTGGTGCACAGCATCTGTCAGACAATGTTTGCATTTTACATTCACAATTGTTGCACTTTTGTAATTTCAATGACTATCAGCATTTTAAAAAAGCATAAAATCAGAACAGCTTGCCAGTTTCCAGTTGATTTCATGCTCATTGTGGTAGCTTAGGTTTAAAAAGACAAGCAAATGAACTAGTAAGCAGCATCTGAGATGCAGTGTTTGTATTTTTTTCAATGTTGTAATCTTTCGTGTTTTAGGCGGGGTCTGGGGAATTCTCTTTTATTTTGATGTGTTGGTTGGTAGGGGGCCCACAGTATTGTTTTTGTCTTTCTCATGCTGCTGTGTGTGTGTCTTTCTGCGGCATGTTTCATGGCATGTATGTCTGGTTTAGTCTGCCTGAGTGATGTGGAGGACCCAACACAAAGGCTATGTTGCAATAATGAATACAGATTGTTGACGTAGGGAGAGCAGGATTTAGCTCTGTGTTTATTCCACCCTTGGGACTGACGGGAGCCCGAGGACCATGGTACTTCCTGGATGTTTCCTTGCACAATGCGGTCTGCCACAGAGGAATGTTAAAGTTTTACAAGTCAGGTTTCTGGCTCTTGAGGTCTGCTCTTATGAGAGATAAACTCGTTGACAACAGCACTGCAGTGTCCCGCTAACTGTTCAGCAGTGGTGGCTACAGGTCATTCACAATGCAACGCCTTGGTTTGCCAAAAACCGACTAAACATGAAGTCTCTTTAACATATGCACTTGGATAAGGCCCTCACTTTTGACTTGAAGATTATAAAGCACTTTCATAAGGCAGTATAACTTGAATAAGAATAACTTGAATGTCAGGTTTCCATTCACTGAAGTGGTAGCAGATTAAAGCATTTATATCATCAATACTGGTACGTTTGCTTGGTCCTGTCCTATGTGTTTATGATGAATTGTGTGAATGCAGGGTTGAAGATTCCAGGAAAACACAGGGGGGTGAAAATACCAGGATGGAATAATAGCTCAGATCTATCACAGATGATACAAGGATACACTGACTACACTTGTAGTGTTGCATTTTGGGTCAGAGTTGGGGTTGCATGCTGTACTCAAAGAGTGGTTTTTAAAGGCTGGAAGTAAGTGGACTTGATTTGCTGGTGTGTTTTATGTTAACACAGATATATACACTCTAATAGATAAAGCCTACTCTATTTTGAAAGTGTAAAAAATGATCCATGTTTCTCTTTAAGGAAACTGATTTCCTTTGTTTGTGTGTCCCATGGTTGTGTTTGAAAATCCTGTGTCAACACATTTTAGATTATAAAAACTGCACATTAGCAAAGTGCTTCTCCTTTGTTTGTGAAGTGCTAGAATAAACACCTATTAAACTTGCATTGTGTTTGAAACAGTCAGCATCTTGAAGTCTTTGAGTAAGAATGCCCCACACAAAATTAATGAGATTATGTATACAGCACCCTTTGGGAGTGAAAAGCCTATTGTCATCTTTGGGTTGAAACCGTGACAAATAGTGAAGTGAGGTCTGTCATCTCCACCTCAAGTGAAAAACAGCCCCTCTTCCATTCCAGCTAATTTCCACTCTCTACGTGTAGAAGCATGAAGTGTGTTACATGCTGCATGTTTATGGTGTAAGGACCACCCAGTAAGAGGGTGAAAAGAAGGATCAGGGGATCCCATGAGATTCTGCTCAGTCTGATTTCTGCACTGTTATTCTAGTGAGCTCCTACTGTACACTGCAACATAGTGTCAAACTCTGCTGTGAGGGCATAAAGTGCAGATACTTTAATATCAGTAGGGTAAGAGTAATGAATGTTTTTCATAGAATCTTTAACATTTATCGTATTATGAGGTCAGGTTACTGTAAGACCTTTGTTTTCAAGTGTGGTGTCATGCAAAATAAAGTCATTAAGAAGGGAAATGCTGTATAAAAGCTGAGTGGCAATCAAAGGGATAACAGTTGGACATGCCTTCTACATTGTGTGGCTTGTAGTGAATGGCATCCTCTACACTGGCCTTGCTGTAGCCACATGGTGTCTTTCCATTCTCTTCAGTCGCTAAGCTGAGCGGTCACTCTAAGAGTTTTACCCTACCAGGGTAAAAAATCCATTAAGCAGCCTCAGAGACTAATCCACGGACCCACACAAAAACCTTTGCATGATTCTGGTGTGGAGGCAGGCATGTGACAGTTGTAAATGAATTGATGCTGGCAAACTTAGGTTTGAGAGATGTGTTGTGAGAAGGCAGTTAGATGCACCCCTGTATGCTGTCTGTGTAGTAACTTGGTGATCACCAGCTTAGTGTCTTGTGGTGCAAGACAAATTTCCTGTGAATGATTACAGTAAAGTGATTAAAGACTATTTAGAGTGGAAGTCACTGTGGTAATTTGTGCCATGTGAAAGCCCTAAAATGCCATGGCACTACTTCAAGTTGTTAGATAATTATGAAGTGGTGCTTGCGTGAACGTGAAATTATGGTTTTTGAGAGTAATCAACCAAAATTGAAAGGGCAGCATTTTTATATGCAAATAAAAGTATGTCCAATTTGGCTAAGACTGGATAAATTAGATGAAAAGCCCAGTCCCATTTCCATAAGTCATGGTCTTTCCAGCCCAGTGTGTCTGATATTTGGAAGATATCTTGTTTTATGAGGTGTGCACTTCCTCCTTGTAGGGTCCACCTAGATCCTCCATCTCTAGAGCAGTAGCAGGAAATTTGCAGGCAGTTGTCTGTGTGTTCGCATCTTCTTTCATCCAATCAAGGTGACTGATGCCCTAGCCCACTACCAAAAGGACTAATAATTTATAATTGGCCAAGGACAGGACATTAAATGAGCAATGTGTGGGTGGATTATATTTTTAGATGCACCACTATGGAAGATAACAAATGTAGTTTTATGCTATTCATTGCAGAACACATCCTTACGACAATACCCAGTTTGTAATATTCCACAGAGGAGGGTGGTGAGAATTCATTCTTTGCCATGGAGATGGCAGGGGACTTATGCTGTCAAAGTTTGCTTCTCTTTTGTGTGAACAGTTCATTATTCTGCTTGACTTTGGTAAAATGATTGTCATCCAGGAAATGAAAAGCACAGCATTAACCAAATGAAACATACAAACAGGAGCTGTGTAAATAATTTAGAGTCTACTTTTTTCCTTTTTACTGCAGTTTAAACTACAGTGCAAAAAACAGATAAGTAGTTTTGTTATGCTATCTCTGTGAGAACGCTGGGAGGTCGCCACATTGTCTCCCTGCCTGGAGCTCTTATCATTGTGAAGACATTTCCACAGGGGTTGTGTCTGGGTTTGTCATCACGACCTGGCAAAGAGTCAACCTTCTCCCTGGTCTGGAATACAAATCTGCTTGACAAACATCAGGAGTGAGCAGCCAGTCTCAGATCAGACTCCAAGGGGATTTGGGGGACATCCTGGAACAGAATAATAAAATAAGATATTGCAATGCACAAAACTTCAACTTAAACATTATATGCTGTTCTGTTGCTTGCAAAGAATCTTTAGTTGGTCTGTCCTGTTGTAGGAATTTTTGAATGTTTACAGTGTACCAAATTTTTATCCTTTGTCAGTGAGATAGATTGGAAGTTAGCTTCATATTTGCTTGCATTGCTGTTTGATGGACTTTTATCCCCTTGTGGGAAATTTTGGATGCCAGCTGGTATTTTCAATTAATTTTTCAATTTCAATTTATCTGACTTTTTCCCTCTGAAATGCATGACCATAAACAATTGTATTCTACACTGAGTATGTAGTGTGACATAAACAATTATACTCCACTTTGAATGTGTCAAAAGGTCAATAATGTAATAGTGCATGGAACACACTTGATAGATGGTTTTCTTCTGAGAACTGCTGCATTACTGTGTGGTACTGTATTGTGCTTTGTGAATGCAGAAGACCTAAGCCTCCATTTTTGAATTCTTTGATGTTGTGCCATTCATAACAAGGAGTTGGTGGAAGTGGTGAAATCAAATCAGAAAAACAATGTAAAGAAGTGACATATTTAAATACTTCAAAGGTTTGAAAAAGTTGTTTACATCTGGAATTTATTGAGAGGAAGCAGCCATTGGTTTTCTAAATACAAAAACAAAATTAAGGTAACAGATACATTTAGTATATTAACTCGTTGGATGAGTTTATTCTGCTGCCACCTCATGCAATTTGTTCTCAACATGTGTCTGCTTGTAAACTGTGATTATGGGTAGAATCTTAACCTTTGTGTGCATGTTAGCCTCTTACTTAGAATGTTAGTCTGCAATTTACAGTGCATTAGCTATTCTCAGTTAAATGAAAAACCACATGCGTATAAACATGTTCAATATCACAAAGTCACAAAATGACTGAAACAGTGTCATCACCGGAATGACACTTTGCCTTATGGTCACACTAACTATGATATGTGCTGTGATAGAGAGACTCTCACTCAGTGATTCGGTGGTTTAGCAATGAGTAGCAGCCTCAGATTACACTTCAGAGAATAATCTGCTCTTGATCATATAGAGGGCCAAAGACACCCAGATGTCTTCAGCTCCACCGAGGACACACATGGTATTAAAATGACTCGTACTGGCAGAGTCCTTAAAATTAACTCGGGGCTTATAATCCCTCCCCCCTCTCTTGCCCCCTTATGCTTCGGGGCTAATGGTCAGATAATGGGAGTGGTGGGGAAGATTTGTGTCTGAATAAATCTGATTAACGCTGCAGCAAATTAGCAAATCACAGTAATCTTTCTTCTCTTGGAATTTAGCAGACTGGCACTCCAACCCTTGCACCCACCCAGACATCGATATGTGAAAGCCACCTATAGTCACCTATGTAGTCACCTGTGAAAATCCCTCCCTGCACATTTTGCATAAATATCCTGGCACCACATTGTATTGACATAATTGTATCATTTGAATTTAGCTACTGCCCAATCCAGTGTGTTACATCTATGACAACCTGTGGCAGTTATATTGCCATTCATTATTTTTGTTACCATTTTGTTACCATTACATATTTCAGCATAGCTGCATGCTGTTATACCCATAGGATAAAATATGTAAACCACACATTTCCGATTGTTTCTGTGAAGAGGTGAATGATATTAATATCATGATATTAATGTCATCAATAAAGTCGGTTCACTGTAACTAAAATTCTTACCACTAATCTGACTAATCCCTAATTGTTCGTGCAAATAATATGAATAACCATATTTCTCTTTTGTAGTGCTTTGTGTACATGCACACAGATAATGGCCATAATACATGTTTTTAATAATTACATTAAATTACAGTAAATTTAAGTACACAGTACATTTGAGGAAATAAATAGTTTGTTTCTTCAAATCTTTATAAGATAATAAATTGGTGGAACTACATGCAGTTTGAAAAGAATCAGGCAACAACAGACCCTCCTAAATCTCATTTGCTATGATAACACCAAAGCATCCTCAATTCTTTAAATTGTTAACATTTTTTTCCAACATAATCTGTGATCTATACTTACTCTCATATAAAAAGAAGGTGCAATCACACACACCACCCCAGGCCTTTCCTCAGTTATACAGTGCTCCTGCACTCCTGGTCCTTGTTCCTCCCTCGCACTGCACGCGCGCCCTCTGCCTGACCTCATTTTTATATCAAGTCAAAAGCTACGCACAGCAATTTGCTTTTCGAGCGCTGGCGAAAAACAAAGCCGGACACATGGGGGGCACGAACCAGACCCGGGGTCAGCGTGCAATGACGCAAAGTCCCTGCTGGACTGCCGCTGAATCCACACTCCCTTGGAGGACTCCCAAAAGCCCACACACGGAACCGTTTATCGGTTGTTTCGGCAGTCAGTTATTAAGCTTTGGCAAAAGACCCTGGTAATGTATCCCCCCCCTCTATTCCTCCCCTCCCGTTTTGCTCGTTGTGGAGGAGGCCAAGTGGGGAGAGGGTGGCCGAGGTGAACAGGAGGAAACGGACTTGCAGGCTGGCATGTCTCACTTCAAACCGGTGATTCTTCCTCTACCTTCACTGCTGTTCACACTGTGCTCTGACAACAGGGTTTGATTTTAGGGCTCACTGGCAGTTCAAAAATACCCTGCTTTAAGAGTATTTTGCTGTCGTGCTAAAGAACCCTGGTCGCTGGCATGGGAGGGTCTAACAATCTCACTGACTCCAGGAGTGAAACCATCAGAATGGCCTCGTAATTCTCCTAAGCTCCAGTTCCAGTTGTCATCTTGTGTCGTATTTATAGGACGTGGCCTCCTTTGCCGACATGGCGAAGCTTACAAGAGAAGAGCTGCGTCCGCACTGATGAGCCAATGATGAATTCAACTGAAGGATGCACTTAAGGTCCAGTCCTCGTATAACACAGACGAGGCCGCAGAGAAAGCCTATAAGCCTATTTGAGAGGGCTGGGTGGGAGACTTCGGCTCAGAACACCGATATGTCAGAATTGACCTTTCTTTCAGCCACCATTGTCAGATTCTCTTCCCAGTTAAGATCTGATCATAAAGAGTACTACCAACCATCTGGGGATTTGAATAGGAAGCTCCCCCATTGAGGCACTTCTGGACCAGAATGATGAATCAAATTTGGAGTACAGTTGGGACATGCTGCACACATACACGCTTTCCAAAACTGGGCCCAGATGAACCCAGACCAGTTGAGAATAGGCAACAGCTACAACCATCTGCTTGAAATGCTCCTCTAGAGGGTGGACTGTTCCGTATTTGAGGGATGTTAAATACTTGTAAAAGTTCTCCAGAGTCCCAGCAAATGTCTGGAAGTACTTATTAAATGTGCACAATAGTACTTTTGTGCATTGATAATGACAGATGTGGGGAATTTGGCTCATTGAAGGTGAGCCTTGACTCAAATACAATTTTGTGTAACACACCTGTAATTCTGAATGTTTCAATGAAACGGGTATTTATGAAAATATGGTTAGCAAATGTTCTGCAAAACAAATGTTGTCAAAACAGTCAATCAGTTGGAAGTGGTTTTGTCTCGGATAAATTCAATATGAAACATACAGCATTAATCAGAACAGCCATCTCTAATTTGCACAAACATAGTTATAGATTACAGCAATACCATGTGCCAGCTGCTGACCAGAGAACCCTTTCTTTGAAAAACCCAACTGAATGTTGTGTTTTTCAAAGAAAACATGGAATTGTCAGTTCAGATTTCGAGTTATATAACAATGTCATTTAGGATTCTAAATATATCTAGTAGCAATAGGATTTAAGTTGCATTGATCTTAAGTTGCATTTTGTATACTAAGAACACAACTGGTTCTGAGAGAAGCAGAAAAATAAGTAGAAAAACAGATTAATTTATTTAATGGATGTAGTACATAATGGCAATGCCAGTATTAGATGTATTTAATGTATTAGAAACATTCATGAGTTGTGGTTACATGACTAATGATAAATTTTGTTAAAAAAGAAAGTGTGCAAATGTGCATACAATGAATTGTATTGCAATTAGTAGTAATAGTAGTATTGTTATTACAATTTACAGGCTCCGGTATTGTCTATACACATTTTGTGCACATTTTTCCAAATTTCAAAACAGAACACCATTTTTGAACTTTAATATTGATTTGATGGCATGTGCAGTTTATTTGAACCTGAGACCAGCTAGGGTAGGGGGGTTATGCCAGGTTAGCTCAGATCCTTAGTGAGATCTGCATTGCCATGGAAAACAGAAGGAGCCCATCAGCTTTAATGTGCACCTGGCTAAGCACGTGTTGTTTACATGCAGACTGGACATCTTATCTAGGGAGAAATAAAAGGGATGGGATTTTTTTGTTTACATCCCAGATGTTGCTCCATGCTTCCTCCTTCTCCCGTGTCTGGAGTTCCTCTGCGTGGTGTGACTTCATCAGAGTTGGCCTCAGCAGTCCTAAACCCGGTGATTAATTACAGTGTGACAGGCAGTGGCGTGTGCCGTGGACCCCCAGGTGATTCATTTAAAAGTGTGGTCATATATGCACCACTTGTGTGTCCCGTTTGGAATGACCTGTGTTTAAGCTGTCCCATCTGTAAAACAGACAATCTGGCTTTGGCCTCTTTTTTTTGATGCCGCTGTTGGGTGTCAATGCAGATGAATCCCTTACTGGATATTTCATCGGATGTAGGCATGTGAGGGTCAGCCTCTAGAAACAGGACCTCTGAGGTCTACTCTTGAATGCTAAAATGATACAACACTACCCCACTGGTCCTCAATCTGTTGGAAGTAATAAGATCCAATTAACCTATACTTTCTCCACACTGACTCCAGTAATTTCATAACACCATGCTGAGACAATGGAGGCAGGGTCCAAAGCAGGTTTCACTTGTATCATAGCTTCTGCTGTTAATGCCACTGTCATGTTTGAAGAAGTCTGATAGCAGAAATAATGGCCATTTCTGTTTCAAATATTCTCTTTCAAGATGGGACTACAAAAGTGAGAAGTTAACCTTGACCACAAAAAAAATCACTCAGTTTAAAATCTGGCGTCCAGTGTCTGACCTTATTCGATTCTTAATGACCAGGGTTTTCCAGAAGAAATGTGTGGAGCACAGAACTCACAGTCTGCCAGATGAAGAGTTAAATGAGGGGTTTTATTGAGAGCCAGTCTGTAGGATGCAGCCCTTGAATTTACATACTGTTGTGAATGCTGAAGAGACCTTTATTCTGCCAGAAATGTCAATTACTAGTCACCAACCCCCACTAATGTTGAAAATTGTGCCATTTATATTTAGTTACCAAGTTATAACAACATACACAACACTAAACAATAACAAAACACCTGTCTGTACAGCATAGTTTAAAGAAAAGTAAAATATGTGGATTTTAGATATTGACTCATATGTACCATTACCATCAGTCGGATTCTGGTTGCTCATATTGTACTTAACTCTGGCATGAGATAGTGGCTGATTGTTGCAAAAGCAGGACATCACCTCACTAGACACAGCTGTGAGTCAGTGCTGGTGATGATGACATTTAATACCCTGAAATAAAGCCAAAAAAGTACATAAAGGAACAAATATAGCCTACTCATCAAGAGACTGATGCCTTTGTTGTGCTGGATGGGGGGAGTATCTCAGTGCATTGTCACTTGCTATTTTCTAATGTTGTGAGACTTTACAGCTACACATAGTCTGTCAGTAACAGGCCAGGGTCCAGGCCAGAACCCCTTGCCAAAATTATGACATCATTTTGCTCCACATTCAATCATTTTCACACTGCTAGTCCCACCACATCATATTTAGCATATTTAACATTTGTCATATTTGTCACTGATTGCATGAAAAGATTATCTATGCCTGTATTTGCCTTAGCCTTCCATATGTTTGTGTGATGATAACTCGAATTGCCTGGGTGCAATTTATGTGTGTGTAAAAGTTCACTTGTTTTAGACAGCAACACCAAGATAATATATAAATATGAAGGAGTCAGTGCACTGAATATAATGTGCATGATTATTGTAGCTGATATAGAAAGTAGCTTTAGCTTTTCTAATTTATTCCAAATTTGTCTTGATTACAGTGCTATGGCAGTGTTTCAGATGTTTCACATTCTTGAATCCTGAGCACTTGCATATTTTCACTTCAGTTGAATAATTCACATCACCACTCACAATAACTTTCAAACGAAACTAAAATATGTTTTTGGCCTTGATTTTCTCGTGACAGTGAGGCACGGGGTCTTGTTATTTCTCCATTTGTCCTTCCAGATATCATCCACCAGCACAGACCTGGATAGGCTGGAAGCTTTACTCAGTTCTCAGGGGTAAAATTATTCA
This sequence comes from Megalops atlanticus, assembly GCA_019176425.1. Taxonomy (NCBI): domain Eukaryota; kingdom Metazoa; phylum Chordata; class Actinopteri; order Elopiformes; family Megalopidae; genus Megalops; species Megalops atlanticus. Next base: position 64,615,094 of record CM032876.1, on the reverse strand, counting down.
TGAACATGTGTTCTGTGCAAGACACAGCTGATTAGCTACCTATACAGCTATAATTCACAACACGTATTTTATCTCACGATTCCAAAACAATCAAGTGCATAAATTATCCTTGCTGCATGACCTTGCTGGGTAGAGAATTAAACTGCAGAGCTGTAGCACTTCAACAGCTTAGCTATGTGGTTTGGCTTTTGGCAATGCAGCGAATATTGTTTGGGCTACAGTGATTAGTAACTCTGACCAGAGAGAAATCTGACATTTTTATTTTCATAAGTCATACTGCCAGAGGGCAACCCAAGTGTCTTTCCCTCTCCAGTCTTTTTCTCTTTTCCTTTTTGTGCACTCTTTCCAGACCCCTTCCTAAGCTGATATTTTGCGTGTCTACCCTGGGTTTCTGTTTTTATTGGGGCTTTTGATTTCCAACACGCACGGCTTCAGTGAACTGTAATTGAGGTCTGGTGCCACTTAAGATGGCATCCAAGTGACCTACTGATCTGGGTCCTCTCGTTTGGGAGTGAGTATTAGAGGAGTTTTTCTGACCACAGGTCCTGCATTGTTGGCCTTGGGAGTTAAATCAGTCACTGCATTCAGATAGCGCTGTGTGCACCACACCCACTTCTGCCTGTACACCTTGGTCAGAGCATGTCCATCTCCAGTGTCACAACCAAAAATCATCGGCACCAGCTGTTTCTCTCACCTCAGTTTGCACTAGCAGCAGGTCTTTTTTCATTTTAGATGGAATCAGAGCTGTCAGAAAGGTTCAGCTGAGACCATTGAAAGAGACTGGTAGCCAGCTGCAGTAAAATCATAATAAAAAGTCAACTTTACAGAAGAGCAATAAAAGGCAAAACCATGAAAATAGGCTAAGAAAGTTACACTTGTGTGTGTGTGTGTGTGTGTGTGTGTGTGTGTGTGTGTGTGTGTGTGTGTGTGTGTGTTTGTGTTTTTGCCTTTCCCTTTGTGAAACCAGATAGCAATTTACTTCAGTAATTAGCAAATATTGCATTGGTGATCACGCAATGGGAGGAAGAACAGTGATGCTGAATAAACCCCAGTCTTTTCCGATTTATTTATTATGGTATTTATCCTCAGGAAGTGCTGGTTGTGGACTATGATTTGAAGTCAGCTAAGGGGAAAGTGAAGAAAGGAGAGTAAATGAATTGCTGTATCCACATGCCATAATGGGTTAGTTGAATAAATGTTGCAGTCAGAAATATTTGCTGACATTTCAATAAATTATACCCAGAATGTTCAATGTGAAAAATATAAGTTGTATTCAAACCACATCTCACAAAGCCAAAACAGAAAATTGATTGGTTTGAATTACATGATTTCATCTAACTATGTCCAGTGTAAACATAAATATCCAGCAATTCCAGTCAAATCCAGGCTAAATATGGGGTATGTCTGATGTACTAAACAAATAGAAGTAAATTCTGCAACATCTGTCAAGAAAGAAGAGGATTAAATTAATTTACTTTTAATAGGACATTTGGAAGAAACTAACCAATCAAAGAGTTACCATAATTTAGCTTTCCACTTAGTGAGTGGATTTAGTGAAATGCAGACTGTTTAATGTTGTGTGGAACTGTTCAGTTATTGGAGTCCCTAACCAATAACTGAAAGTAACAACCATTGGTGCCTACATTTACCACCAAATAAAGGATTTGAGATGTTTTTTTTTTTCTTCAAATAATCAAGCAAACACATTTTTGAATTATCTCATAAAGAACTCAGATGAGATTTGGGGCGCCTTACAGCCAGGCCCTTTCATTTTTCCACATTTTCAAACATGAAATAATTCAAAATTGCATTTGAGCATGCAATTCTTTATGAGTGTTTTGTTCTTCTGAAGAGTTGCATTTTCTTTCATGCTCTCAGCCTGCTTTTCAAACCCTACAGAGCGGCTCAGTTGTACAAGTGAATGCAGTCTCAAAGAGTTATTGAGTACAGTTCACTCGGCACCCTCAGATATTTTCAGCACAATTTATGGAGTCTCACCTCACCTTCACACAGGCACCTTTCATTAATGTTTAACAAGCTGTCAGTGTAGTGTTTAACCAGAGGCATTACTAAAATTCCCAAGCTTTGCATTGTGTCCACCAATTAAAAAAAAAAAAAAACACTGGCTGGAAGCTCTCCCAGTAGAGGCCCAAAGTTTTACTACCCCTCCTACCAATGGCTTACACCCTCAACTACTACAGTACATAAATCTGTGAAATTAGGCTTCCAATTCCTATGGCTGGAGAGACTGTTCTGTGTTGACAACACCGTAGGGGTCTGTGTCTGACTTTGGGTCAGGTTGAAGTTGATTGGAGACTTCATGCCATGGCATTTAAAACTCCAGATTCCACAAGTGGGGTATAATCCAGATTTATTGAGCTTTTATGAAATGGACTTGTATTTTCTTATTAAGCTGCACAGGCTGTTGTTGTGATGACTGAGTGACAATGGCCTGAATCTACTTTTGTTGTCAAGCAAAATGGCTTATGTAGAATGCAAGCATCTTGTGATGCAGGGGCCTTTTTTCAGTCATCATTATGAGTTTCCTAATCTGTTTTTCTTTTCAGCACTTTGCTGTGGTTTAGGATTAATCCATTTTTGGTAAAGCCCTTAATCATCACTCACGCAGTGCGTGTAACTGAATCTGCATTGAGTCCTTTCTGTATATTCTCTACACATTCACACCAGAATTAAAGGTCTGTTGAAGGTGTCCAGGCTTGATGCCTGATTTATTTCCCCTCTCTCTCTCTCTCTCTCTCTCTCTCTCGCTCTCTGGCTTTCGCTTGCCCAGACTCGGACCTGAGCATGCGAACACTGAGCACGCCCAGCCCCGCCCTGATCATGCCGCCCTGCTCCTCCCCACTGTCGCCAGCTCTGGTCAATGGTCGTGGGTCCTCCACCTCCTCCTCCTCCATCACCGGGGAGACTGTTGCCATGGTGCACCCCCCACCAGGCAGCCTGCCGCAATCCCACGCCCCAAGGGACCAACAGACCCCTGTGGACCGCCTCCCAGACCACGTCTTCCTGCAGATCTTTTCCCACCTGCCCACCAACCAGCTGTGCCGCTGCGCGCGGGTGTGTCGGCGCTGGTACAACCTGGCGTGGGACCCGCGGCTGTGGAAGACCATCCGGCTGACGGGCGACCTGCTGAACGCCGACCGCTCACTGCGGGTGCTGACGCGCCGCCTGTGCCAGGACACGCCCAACGTGTGCCTGATGCTGGAGACGGTGGTGGTCAGCGGCTGCCGGCGGCTCACCGACCGCGGCCTGCACACGGTGGCGCAGTGCTGCCCGGAGCTGCGCCGACTCGAGGTGGCCGGCTGCTACAACGTCTCCAACGAGGCCGTCTTCGAGGTGGTCTCCCGCTGCCCCAACCTGGAGCACCTGGATGTCTCAGGTAACGAATACTGCGGCCCACACTCCACGCTAACATTTAAGCACAAATAATCACATACTGTTTGCTCTCTGTGGTTTTTAGTGCGACTCCTTCATGTCTATGTTCTGAATGTCAGAGAATACCTCAGCATTTTTAGCCCAAAGATTAACCAATACCATATTACAACTGTATGCATTATGAAATTCTTTTAAAAGGTAGGATAATTTACACAAATAATAATTCCATATATTGCAGATTATGAAGCATTTCGGTGCATTTGTTTGGAAACCCCTCATCAAAATCAGTATTAACTCTATAGAATAGAATGTTGCAGTCAGAAATATTTGCTGACATTTCAATAAACTATACCCAGAATCTACAACTTGAGAAATATAAGTTGTATTCAAACCATATCTCACAAAGCCAAAACAGAAGAAAATGGATTGGTTTGAGTTACATGATTTAATCTATGTCCAGTGTAAACATAAATATCCAGCAATTCCAGTCAAATCCAGGCTAAATATGGGGTATGTCTGATGTACTAAACAAATAGAAGTAAATTCTGCAAAGTCTGTCAAGAAAGAGGAGGATTAAATTAACTTACTTTCAATGGGACATTTGGAGGAAAGTAACCAATCAAAGAGTTACCACTGTGTGCTCATCAAAATCAGTATTAAACTGGGCTACAGCTTGGGAGAAGGTATCAGGTTTAAATTCCCAGTGTGAAATCTGAATTATCTTGAAAAATAAGAAGCTTCACAAATGAATAATATGTGTGGTGTAAGCTACAGTGCATTATATAAGTTCCCTGAACAAGAGCAGCTGTAAAATGAATAAAATAAGGAAATGAAATCCTCAAATGCTTCACATCTGAGAGGACCATGGGAAACAATTTCCAGTTAGAGCTTGTGAACAATAAAAACCTATGGAGTATTGATTACAGGACTGATACACAGAACAGAATGTACCAAGCTTTATGTAGTATATCGCGAAGATACATGTGTCATTTCCTCGTGTAATGAATATTGGTCTGTCATACTGGCTTCCTTCCAAGCTAGGACATTGTTAATGAGAAAGAGAACATAGTATCTGCAAGGCTTTTAGTTCCCAGCAGAAAGGAGAGGCCTACCTACCTTTTTTGGTTTGAAGCAGGGCCCCCGAGTTCAACCAGTGTGAGAAACCCGTCTGCTGCTTCCATTAAGGACACAAAAAGAGTGACATTGATAGACCTGCAGTGGTAACACTAAGGCTATGCCATGGACAAGAAAGGGAAAAGTTATTACTCTTTGTTTTAAAAATAGCTATAATTGCTTGCAGTAGCACTTTAGGCTGTTAAAAATGAAACAAATGGATATTAAACAGAGTGTAAGCAGAGGATTCTGTAGAAACATCTGGTGGTAGGGACACTTTCCCATGAATGTTTGAAGTATGAGACATTGTGAAAACTCATGCACTACCCAGAGACTGAAACTCAGTAAATCTGACAACTGCTTCATTCATTCCCTCTCCTGGTATTTCATTTCTGACTTTTCTGCTTCACTTAAGTCTTTACAGAATTCTCTTTGAAGCAGCCCGGTGACAGTAATTCATTGGGCTTTCCCTCGTTTAGTGGTCTCCATTTAATCTATCTGCAATGTGCTTTGTACTTAAGTATGAGTAAGAAATTTAGAAAAGTGGCTTTTTATTTAACATTATGAGGTCAATGGGTGCAGAACCAAATGAAAAACATGGCACAATCAAGAACACTTGCTTAAGTTCTTTGCTCAAAGTTTGACTGAATAGTGGCCAAGATAACACATACGTTATATCTCCAATGTGAAACCCTTGAAGTCCAAAGCTTCCAAACCAAAGATGGAGGAAGATCTGTATGTCTCTTATAGAAGATCAACTAGTTCTGCTCTGATGAGGTATGTGCCTGGTAGCATGACTGTTTTACAATGTGTCACATGTGGCAAGCTCAGATGGAAAAGTGTAACAGAGGTGAGGAAAGGCCAGCAGCCAGCCAGACACGATTACATCATAGCTTGACAGCAGCAGCCTCAAGTGGGAATTTCTGTTAGCCCAGAAAGTGGCTGTGAAATAATAAGGAGCGACAGGTAAGAAACATCTGGAGTGTTTTCCTGAAACTACGAAAGCTCAGAGGAAACCTGCCTTAAGGTAAAAAAAATCCATGTTCCCTGGTGACCATAAACCTCCTATATTGTTCCTATATTGACTGTGGTAGACCACTGGCTTCTGTTTCTGCAGTAGATAATCTTATTGATCAAGACACTGTGGGTAAAATACAGACACCTGCTATGATATTATAATTGGAATAGTACAACAGAAGGGTACTACTTTAGAGGCTGACAAAGGGAATACCAAAACAAGTTCAATAATTTGTTTACATAGCCAAACTTCTGCTTGAACATGTGGAGTATTGCGCTCAAAAATGCAACAGCGCTATCCTGAGCTAAAGGATAGTGCTAAAGCACTAAACCTGCGATTTAAACTTAGGATTTTCCAGCCCAGAGTGTGGTATTGCAAAGATTATGACTCAGCATTGAATTCTAAGTATTTGTGCCACTCCATGCATGGATGTCTGCTTAGAAAACTAGGTATACTAAAGAAGAATTCTGACTCTCGTTCTGTCATTCTCTTTGTATGAATGTGTCATGGTTTTATTCCCCTTGCAGACGTTTTTTCTGTGTTTTAAAAGAATGACATCTTTTCTTTACTTTCTAGCCCTCTCCATTCCCTTTGGTCACATACATGTCTGTTTTTGGAAGACTACTTTTTGAACCCTATACCCTAGAGTCCTAACCCTCCCTGTCTCATCTTCCTCAGGCTGCTCCAAGGTGACCTGCATCAGCCTGACACGGGAGGTGTCGCTCAAGCTGTCCCCCATGCACGGCCAGCAGATCTCCATCCGCTACCTGGACATGACGGACTGCTTCGCCCTGGAGGACGAGGGCCTGCACACCATCGCGGCGAACTGTACCCAGCTGACGCACCTCTACCTGCGCCGCTGCGTGCGCCTGACCGACGAGGCCCTCCGCTACCTGGTCATCTACTGCCCGTCGGTGCGCGAGCTGAGCGTCAGCGACTGCCGCTTCGTCAGCGACTTCGGCCTCCGCGAGATCGCCAAGCTGGAGGGCCGGCTGCGCTACCTGAGCGTGGCACACTGCGGCCGCATCACCGACGTGGGCGTGCGCTACGTGGCCAAGTACTGCAGCCGGCTGCGCTACCTCAACGCCCGCGGCTGCGAGGGCCTGACGGACCACGGCCTGGAGCACCTGGCCAAGAGCTGCCCCAAGCTCAAGTCGCTGGACATTGGCAAGTGCCCGCTGGTGTCGGACGCCGGGCTGGAGCTGCTGGCGCTCAACTGCTTCAACCTGAAGCGGCTCAGCCTCAAGTCGTGCGAGAGCATCACGGGCCGCGGGCTGCAGGTGGTGGCGGCCAACTGCTTCGACCTGCAGCTGCTCAATGTGCAGGACTGCGACGTGTCGCTGGAGGCGCTGCGCTTCGTCAAGCGCCACTGCAAGCGCTGCGTCATCGAGCACACCAACCCCGCCTTCTTCTGAGAGGGGGGTGGGGGTGAGGGGATGGGGTCACGTGGGAACAGTCTCCCAAAGAAATTTAGTTAAATTCCGGTTATTGGGTGGGCGGTGAATGTGGGAGGGTTGAGGAAATGGTGTGCAATACTCGCCTTTTTTAATATTTGCATGACTGACAAAAAATGTTGTTATGGATCCACATACATGAAATAAGTATTTATCTGAAAAAGGGAGTGTGCTTCTATCGGTGCAATTCAATGGTTTATTATTTTACCCATAAGGCCCTGTCTATAAATAATCTCTGCACTGCTATAACTGTACAATAAAGCTATGATATACAAGGGCTGTTCTGATAATGTATGGACTGTGCCTCAAAAAGACAATAATGACATGAAAATATTCCACATATAAAAATGCAAATGTATATATTCTGGCTTTTTTGGTAGAGACATTGCTCTTCTTCAACAGGATTGTCTTAGTTTTGTTCATTTAGATTATGGGGAAATATTTTAATTTAAGTTAAAATGTTTTTTTTTACAGTGGTATGGTCATCTTTTTGACTTAGTGGTTTCTTGAAACCTCTGCAAAATAAAATCAAACTTCTAAAAATTACTATCAAATTATCACAGATCACTGGACTATCTGGACTCTTTTCTTTTATGGATTATATACCATTACATCTGTTATCTGTTGCACACTGCACAACTTTTGGGTTTTGGGTTTTAAGTTTTTCATGACTTCATAACCCAAGGCACAAAATCAATATCATTAAAAAATTAAGAATGTGAGCTCTCCTTTGATATGTCTTTCCGATACAAAGAAAAGCCTAACAAAAATAAAACCCTTGCATCCAGTTAGTAATTACACATACTGTGTATGTGTGCCACTTTGACTGAAGTGAAAACGTATTGATGAGATCATTATCAGTCGTAAAATAGATACAGATCTGAGAGTGCGTGTGGGAACCGAGAGAGGCTGCTCAGATCTGTCTTTTTATTTTAGGTGGTATTTAAATCAATTTTATCAGTATGCAGCAGGGATGGCAGCCCATTATGCTGCACCAGGCAATGATGAGATATGGCTTTGCGATGTAAGGCACGTTTGTGTACCTGAAATTGTCCCAATTTGTAACCACATTGACATAAACAATTTTTCATGAAATGTACTCAAATGCCCATGTACGTTATCTACCAGTAGGTATTTGTGCCAGTGAATGTTAAGCTAATTTGCCAGGTTAATAGGTTAATCGTTTCTAAACATAGTGCCTATATTTGGTGGATGCAGTCCAATTTTCTGAACAACCCTTGCATGTTTATTGAAGTCATCAAGCAGAATAAAGATTGAACAGACAACAAAATGCTTGGAAAGTAAGCTGTTGTAACACAGACAGATGGGCAAAGCTTGGGTCTACTGGACCAGTGGCTCCTTTATGCTTCACTGTAACATCATTGCGCTGTAACTTCATTCTTTTATGTCACAGTGCTATTTAACACAGGTGTTCTATATAGACCTCTCTCTGTAATATAGCAAGTATACAGATTGATTGTCACAAAGGGTACAGTGAATGCGCCTCTTAGTTATGGAGGGTAAAAGCACCAAGAGATATTTTAACCTCCAGCACGATGTCTTCAGCATACAAATTAGCCCCCTTCATGCAAAAAGGAAGTCAGTCAGAAGCAAATTCCATTTCCAAAAATGACAATTGTAGTATCTTTGGCCTTATCTCTGGGCTGTTTTTGTAATGTTGAACTCCCCGGTAATCCCAGCCTAACTCAACTGTAGTCAGAACCAGTGTGAAGACAGTCACATTTTCAATGTATTTAAATGAATTACAAGCCTCCTTGGCAAGAGTATTCAAAATCAGCTCAATAACTGTGTGGTAATTTATTTCACTCTCCTCCACTGAACCCAGTTGGACCCACACATCACTTTAAGTTCGACTCACTGCATCTTAGAAGTCACTGAATATATAATATGGTATTGATACTACTTCTATGACTCCAAATCATGGACACTGAACTCTTATGTTCATTCCCAGCATTCATCTGGGAGATGAAGCCAGAAATGTGTACATTCCATGTTTGTATTCAGTGTTAACAGCTAAGTATTGTTAATGTTAAAAACTGTAATGCTTATTTTATATTTCTTTTCTTCAGAAATCTGTGGTGTCACTTTTATTTGTATGAAGATGCATATATTGCCGCTCAGAAAGGTTTGCAGAGAGCCGTGTTCAGTGTTAAATTTTGACAGCTTTCTGTTTTGTCCAACAAAAAGCAGTGTCTGACCGCTTGTTGTCAGTTTTAAAGCAACAAGAAAATAAAACATTAAAACAGCATATGAGAAGAGCATGTAAATGTCTTGGAAATGCAATGCTGCTACAATTTTTAAAAATAAAATTCTCGGTAATTCACCTGTATTTTAGCACAGCTTGAGTTTTGTTATTAACTCATTGAAAAGAATGTGCACTCAGTATTTTACCTCAGGGGGTACAAATGGGAATGGTCTACAAATTTTAAACCATAGTGATGAGCTTTCAGCGAAGCTAACAGGCCACAGAAGGAACGGAATGGGCTAACCTTGCTTTCAACCATTCCTCACAAAAGAGAAAAACAAAAACTGAAATGTGTGCAAAAGTTGGAAATGCTTTAATTTTATTGGGGATATATAGGCACATACGTGAAAAATATATTACAGGTTTGCCATTGAAGTTTTGGAGGTAAATGAGAGAAATTTATGTTGCTGTTTTTAGTTCATTTTTTGGGTGTTATATATCCTAAAATATTTCTGCAGCATTATGAATATATCACTCATATTTTGCAGACTTAAGCAAAACCTTAGCAGCAAAGCAGTGACAGTGCAACTAATCCGTTGCAGCAGTAAGAAAATGGGCTTAGGTTTAATTCAATTTTAGATATTATTTCAGTACTTCTCCACACTTCCAACACATGCTAAAGCATTCACTGTCTTTTATAACTATATATATTGGCCCAAAACTGTCCAATGCATGTTAAATGTTTTAAGGTAAATTGACTCCAGTGAATGTGACATTTTGAAGTTAAGCTGATTTTACTCTGTGTGTCAGCAGTAAGTTTTGTTTACCTCCTAACCTAAACTTTTTGTTTCTAAATGTACAATGCCAATTATTATAACATAATAGCATGTTATAATTATTGGTTATCTGTTCAAATTAAAACAATATTTGCACAGATGTCTAATACTGTCACGTTTGGATGGTGCGTCACAGAATATTTTATATGTTCGTCTTAAATATTCTGTAGCATAGTACCTAAATTACAAATGAGGAATGTTGTAACACAAGATGGCGACAAAATCAATTGGTGTATTAAGGCATTTTAGTAACTGCTTTCACACTTGGCAATAATGTTGTTAGACATATATCCATTCAATTTCTTTAACTGCGTTATTTTTTAGAGTGTTGGGATAAGGTTGGGAACCTAACAAGAGGAGGGTAGAAGGCAGGGGTGCAAGCTGGACAGGACAGGCGTTCATTGGAGCGCACACGCACGCATGTGGGAGCAATTCATAGACGTTAGTTCACTAGTTAGAGCATCTCTTTGGCCTAAAGGACAAATCTGGAATGTCCACATGGTCACGGAGGGACCATATTAACTATACACAAGTTCTAGCCAAGCACATGTGAGAGTACTGCCACCCACAGCTTCAGTGGACTGCTGATAGTGTTCAGTTATAAAATGCTATATAATCCCTAAGAACATGTACAGTCATAAATACATCAATGGTCACTTTTAAAAACCCACTCTTCAGTACAGTACAGCACTAGTTCAGAAAAACAGTAAAAACCAAACAGCTTGTGAATAGATCTACTTTGTTCTTCAGGGTTTTTGATGCACCTGCAGTGTCTTCTGTCATTCAAAGCTGCAAGGATGTCCCTTCCAGAGTTTTCATTTGTGAGGGCTCCTTCTTGTTTTACACTCAGGTGATAATCTAAGGCAATTGCAATTGCACTGATTTCAGACAGATACATACATGCACCCACAGACACACACTCACACACATACTGTACATACACATATACAGTAGAGATCAAAATTAGAGAACAACTTACATTTTCCTAAATTTCAAAGTCACTGCTTATCCCAATTTAAAGTTATCCCAACATGAATAGAAGGGATATAGTTGAAGCATATTTCATAATTTAAAAATATTCTATATCACAATATTAAAAATGTCAGTACCGCAGCATCTTAGCTGGTTTGTTTTTGCTTCCCTGTCCATGTGCTCTTGTTTACAGTTTCCTTGTGTTCCAGCCCTGCCCCATTCTCCGCCCGGTCCCCGCCCACCTGATTATCCTGATTGCCTCCACCTGCCTGCCCACCTGCATCCCATCTCCTCATCAGCTCAGCCCTATATCTGCCCTGTTTGTCTCTGTCTTGTTGCCAGTTTGTCTCAGTTTATCTGCTGCGCTACCAGCCTGTCTTCCCTGTTCTGCCTGCTTGCCTGTTTTTGCCGATCTTGCCTGTTTCTCTTGACCGCGCTTTTTGGATCTGATTTTGGTATCGTTTGCTGTGTTTTTCCTGGTATTCGACTTCGCCTGTTTTGACCACGTTTTTGGACTCCGATTTGGACTCAATAAATCCTTTGTGCATCCTCCCTCGCTGTCTGCGCCTGAGTCCCTGCCTGACCCCTGACAAAAAACTTTGAAAAGAAATTTGAAAAAGAACTGTGATCAAAATTAAAGAACACTTTGGGATACTTCAGTTATTGGTGCTAATCTGGCACCTGGTGCTGATTTCCAAAATTATCTGACAAACCCTATTTATCTGGCAACACTCGTAATCATTTTGCAAGATGGCGAGCCGCTCCAAGGTGACTGAAACCCTGCAACAGCAGGTTGTTCAGATGAAGGCCGAAGGGATGACCCTTTCAGCCACTGCAAGCGAAGTTGGTCGTTCCAAGAGCATGATTTCTAGAATATTGAAGCTTTACAATGACACTAATTCATTCAAGTCCCCAAAAAATCCTGGGTGTCCACGTAAGACAAATGCACAAGAGAACAGGATGATACGGAAACTCTCGATGGGGAATTGGTTCAACACTGCAGCTGGAATTGCTTGCCAATTCAACACAGAACGGGGCAAGGTTCTGTCTCGGCATACAGTGTCTCGCTGTCTGAGAAAATTCGGACTGAAAGCACACTCCACAGTGACCAAGCCTCTCATCAGCAGAAAGAATCAAAAGGCTAGACTAACCTTTGCTGAGGAGCATGTTGTGTGGACAGAGGAGAACTGGTCCAAAGTTCACTTTAGTGATGAGAGCAAGTTTAATTTAGCTGGGTCAGATGGGAAACATTAGGTTTGGCATCGAACTGGGGAAAGACTGAACCCAAAGTGTGTGAAGGAGTCGGTTAAGTTTGGAAGAGGAAGCGTCATGGTTTGAGGGATGTTTTCTGCAGCAGGAGTTGGGCCTCTTATACAGCTACATTGCAAGGTGAATGCTGATGTTTATCAGAACCTCCTTTGGCAACACGCAGCTCCCGCAATTTTTATGCAAGACAATGCCCCTTGTCACACTGCAAAATGGGTAAAGCACTTAATTGAAGCTGAGAACATTGTAATAATGAAATGGCCAGCCCAGAGTCCTGATCTGACCCCGATCGAGAATCTCTGGAAGATCATTGGCGACAAAGTTATGGCTAAGAAACCCACTACAGTTACCGAACTGTGGAAGAGACTGGAAGAAGAGCAGAACAAGATCAAACCAGAGCAATGTGAGAAACTGGTGATGTCCTGTGGGCGCAGATGTGCTGAAGTCATTCAAAGCAAGGGCCTCTACACTTCCTACTAATTTTTGAAAGCTGCAACCACCAAAAATGTAATTTGTAAGCTTCTATTCTGCTACAATGGTTACTGTTCTCTAATTTTGATCGCTGTATTTTCCACAATATAAAGGTTTTTGTTGAATTGCCTTGGTTATTTTGAAAAACATGCTAGTAGAACAGTGGTATACCCACAGCTAATATTCCTTCAAATTTTGAGCGATTAAGGTCACCAATATATGAGAAAAAATCAATCGTGTCTAATTTTGATCTCTACTATATATGGAGAGAGAGATTTAGAGAAATAGATAGGATAAGATAGATATGAAACAATAATTTGTTGTTCGTTGCTGGTAGAACAGATGTAGACAGGCTGCTGTCATTACCTACTTGCACCATACACATTTTATTTGTTCTGTTTTTATACCATGTCCTATTGGCTTGTTATCCAGTAACATATATGCAGTTAAAGTACAGCCAAAAATTACTCACAATCATTATTCATTACTTAATAACTGTAAAAATTAATCTCAATCCATCCCATTTTCAAAAGATTAGACTACAAAAGCCATTTAGCACCATCTTCTGTTTGAGAGGATTCTCTACAACACTAGATTGTAATTACAGATGGAATTGTTGCAACTCGCTGGACAGTCAAGGAAGTTTAAATAAATGTGAACTGCTAATTTTGGTGAATTGCTGTTCTCTTCACACACAGTGCACTCTTATATGGTAGGGAAAAAAGACAAAAAGACAGTCAGATTTGTATAATATAAAACAGTCATGTAAGAATACACTGAAAGATAACATACCTGATATAGGTTGTCTCACCTTTCATCTGAACCTTTCAACCTTTCATTATTTTTGATATTGTGTTTTCCTCCACTTTTCACCCAGCTTATTTGTAATCACCAATTGGCCTGTCTCAATGTCAGCAGATGATGCGGCTGGGCTCAATCCTTGGTTGTAGCCTGTGCCTCAAACAAATATTATTAAACCTCTGTTTTTTGGCATGGGTGTTGATTGCAGCCTCTCAATGTGCTGTAGAATTATTGTATCCTGCCATTGCCCGCTGCAACCCCTTGGTGAGAATAGGCCTTCATGATTTAATAAATCAACATTAGTATCAACACTAGTAAATGATTACATATTTATATCCCTGAGGCAATTTTTTTCTGCTGCCAAAACATACACTATGTTTTATGAAATTTTAACCATTGTGTAGATTTCTGGTTCATAAATATTCAAGCACAATAACTAACCTCTTTTCCAAAGACACCACTACATAAACACAGTTCATACAGCTGAACAGTTCTTGACTCACTGCCAAGTGTCATGCACGCGTGGTTCTGTGTCATGCCATCTGCAGGGCCATGTACATTTTTTTTCAGATTTACACTATATGGCCAAAAGTATGTGGACACCTGACCATCACACACGTCAGGCACTGATGTTAGACAAGAAGGCCTGGCTCGCAATCGGCGTTCTAATTCATCCCAAAGGCATTCAGTGGGGTTGAGGTCAGGGCTCTGTGCAGGCCACTGGAGTTCCTCCACACCAAATTCGTCAAACCATGTCTTTATGGACGTTGCTTTGTGCACAGGGGCACAGTCATGCTGGAACAGGAAAGGGCCTTCCCCAATCTGTTGCCACAAGGTTGGAAGCATACAATTGTCTAAAATGTCTTTGTATGCTGTAGCATTAATGTTACGCCTCACTGGAACTAAGGGGCCTAGCCCGAACCCTGAAAAAACAGCCCCAGACCATTATCCCTCCTCCACCAAACTTTACAGTAAGCACTGTGCATTCCGGTAGGTAGCGCTACCTACCGGAATGCAGGGGGGGTTATAGATGATCTGGCAACTTGGGTAACGTCAGACAAACATACAAAACTTATGGATCCATGTACAACGATTATTCATAATAAAATTTGCCATGCAAATTACGGGAGTTTCCCGGGAGAAACAACAAGACGGGAGGGTGCTGGGAGATACTCTGTGACTGAGCAATTTGAAAAAATATGTGCTTAGTGCCTAACGGAAATAAATGTCATAGTTTTATTCACTGAAGTCTTGTCACTGAATCATTGGATGAAGAATGTGCTTTATTTTCTGAAAACCTGCACACGTCTTTTGACCACAACTTTGAATCATTGCAATGAAAAGCAAATACATTATTTTGTGTTTATTTTTCATACAAAGTGGGATGTAATGTCAGCCCTATGTTGGAGACAATGCAGAAATTTGCTGTGATTTCAAAACCGGATTACTCAACTCTTTGTTACACAGAGGAACAACTAGTATGTATCATCGGAAAGGGTAAGTTCTGCTGTTTATTTTGATATGTGGTACATTGTGAAGCAATTGGGACCTCATGACTTATTCAACCAAGAAGCAGGAGTGTGAAAATGGATGAAGAAATTAGTAAAGATATTACTTTGCAGAAGTTTGATCCGTCTTCATAACGTTATTACTTCGGTATGTACAAATATGTGATTAGCATCATTACAAAGCTCCGGTTCCGCTATTTCTTGTGATATGTGTTCCATATCTATGCAATGATGAGTTCATGAGGAACTCAAACAAGAGTAATGGGTGTGGAGATGGATGCAGAGCTGTATGCAGATTGTAAGTATGATTAAATTTGATGTAAATTCAAAATTATTTTTCTCGCCAACACTTCACTGCATAGACAAGCAACTAGCATCGTTAGTGATGAATACTTCATGAGCAATTCAACCGAGGAGAAGGGATGTGAATTTGGACGAAGGCTGCGTCTGTCGGGCTTTAAGGGTTAAAAGACATTTTTAGTGACAATTGCAAGTGACAAATAATTTTTTAAAAGATTTTTCCAGAGGCGCCCCAAAATTTTGCTGTTGAGGCTTTCAGGGGGTCTCAAGTGTCAATCAAGGGGTTTCGGACCCCCCGAGACCCCCCATATTTCGCACCCTGTATAAGATGACAGGGGAGCTCCAATGTACTGGAGTTAACTGCTCAAGTTAAGACATGAACAAACATGTTTAGTGCCAAAACAAACCCAAACTAACACCCAGCATAAGGACAGTAAAGCTGAAGTGCACTAAAGCTAAATAATTCCTGAAAGCATGTTTATATTGTGACCAAGGTATTATTAGAGTGCATGAAAATGCACTCTATTGTTATCCAAATTTTTCTTATTAGAGTGCATGAAAATGCACTCTATTGTTATCCGAATTTTTTTTATTCTTCTTTTTCTTCTTCTAACCAATTTTGTGCGTTTAATACAGCTTCAACCATTTAACGAAGAAACTTCATTCAAACTGTGTTGCGTAGGTCTTACAAAGGACACTTATGCTATGTATTTTTTTATTTTTGTAACATTTATACTTTTTAAACTATTAATTAAAAACTATCAAAATTTTCCCCATAGACTTAACATTGGCCTTTATGACATCACAATAGAGCCATTAAGCAATTAGAATATTGTGGCAGCTGTTCTGACCACCTACATCTGTTTGATGTAGGCCTATATACTTTTATCTATGTAAAATTAGACTGTTTGCATTTTCATGCACTCGTAATTCCCTGGAATTACATTCTCTAGTTCTTAAATGATATGTAATGAAATGCACTAAATAGCCACAATGATGTTGTCTTGCACTCTTGTAATGTGCCTTTTTCCAGGTTTTTTTTTTAATCTTCTTTTATTTACTTCTGTATTTTCCTATTGTTTGTCAGTCCTCCCTGTGGGACATTATTCCCTAACTCCTCCTCAGATACCTGCTCTGGAATATTTATATAATCTTAGTTAGCTAGTGATTCAGTTGTCTGTCTTCATTCATATAGTTGAGCCTAAGGTTATTAAAACAGATTTATTTCATTCACTATGATCAAATACTACTTAATGCTTATGGCATTTCCATTCAGTGAAATAAATTCACGTCCATTTGGCAGAAAGTACTCCCCCTCAAAATTTTTACTTAAAAATACATAATACAATCATATCATTGTCTGAGCTGAGGACTGAGTAAATTTGACACCATAGATCTTGGTAAAAATACACATATTTAATTTGTTCCATATTCAAGGTATCTTGAAATTAATTGTAGGCATCCGTAAATCAAGTGATTGCTATCTTTAACTTTTTTTACGTCTTCTATGGACATTCAGAATTTTTTTTTTTTTGCAGAGATGCAAAAGGTCAAGGTAAGGCTTGTGACACTACTCAAGGGTTTCACCTGCTTTCCCTGCTGATGTCAAGGCTGCATGGTGGATTGCTGTCCTCAGTTCCTTCCTCTTTGGTATGAATCTGTTCAGAACTGTTTATATTTTAGATTGTAGTATAAAATCACCTTAAGTATTCCTTAATTAGTCCCCTTTTCAAGCAAGGAAAATGTCTGTGAAGTGAAACAACCTGTTGTTTCCAAGTGAAATTCTTCCAGCACTGGGTAATTTCACTAGTGTGAATTCTCTGGCCAGCAGTGTAATTGTATCTGCGAGTCGGACACTTTTCACACAGCTCATACAAGTATTGTGATGAATTCTCTGATGTTCCTACAATCAGATGTGCTGAAGAAAAAGCTGTTTCTACACTGTGTAGGCTAGAAATGATTCTCTCCTGTGTGACTTCTCTGACTGGCTGGTTCAGACTTTGCTGAAACTAAAGTTTGCACAGCTCCAGTGGGAAAACAAAACCATGCACAGCATAAACAGTAAAAGCAAATATAGCAAACAGCTTAACATTATACTCTGGATGGTAGGAGACCATGTCAGACAAAATACCTTGAAGCCAAACACATTTTCCCTAAATGGAGTTCAGTATTTATGCATGTCACATAGTTTGTATAGTTTGTATTCTCAGAATATTAATAGTTCCTTGTCAATGTGACAGGGCTGCCAACTTTTGAGGTCAGCTTGGAGTGAGATTTGTTCCCGTGTGTGTGTGTGTGTGTGTGTGTGTGTGTGTGTGTGTGTGGGGGATTTTAGTAGTACTTATTTTTGTTATACAGTGATGTGCTTAGCCATAAAAAACCTTGCATCACAAGAAGTGTACAGTGTTCCCTTACATTTATTGAGAATGTCAAAGCATTTGACAACTGAACAGTATTTCCTTAAATGTATTGACAACATGGAAAGTTCAATTCACATTTCGTTTTGAGGTTGACTGCCCTAAAACCCACCAAAACCTGAAAACCCACAACCAGAAAGTTTAACAGAAACAGGTTCATAAATTCTCATGTGCTGTGTTGTAGAGATGAAATGGTATGAAAATTTAATATCGCGATTATAGTGACCAAAATTATCACGGTATCAGTATTATCGCGGTATTGTTAAAATGTGCTAAAAATGTTTAAAAAGTACTGACACACAAACTGAAATCATTTCACCAAGTTTTATATGGAAAACCACAAATAAAATTAGCACTATGCAGTTTTTTATTTGCATAAACATTAAAATAATAACATAGCCAATGGATTATACCAAGACAAAAGAAAACAACATGCACAAGCAGACTCCACTCTTCCCTTTGTGCTTGATCTGCGATAAGGCATCCTTACAGTCCTGGAAATTCACGTCTTCCTTACAAGGTCATTGAAGCAACTGGAGCCGTGCATGGGAATGTTGGACCAGGTAGCTTAAGTTTTGCATTTAAAAACACGTATCTGCACTTCATTTTAGAGTGTTTTTGTAGCCTGAGGAAGTAAAGTATAAAAGACATAGTAGACTATTATACAATTCATTGGCTATGTTATTATTTTAATGTTTATGCAAATAAAAACTGCATTGTGCTGCTAATTTTATTAATAAAACTTAGTGAAATGATTTCAGTTTGTGTGTCAATACTTTTTGAACATTTTAACAATACCGCGATAATACTGATACCGTGATCATTTTGGTAACTATAATCGCGATATTAAATTTTCATACCGTTTCATCTCTAGGTAATACTATCCGTTGCGGTTTACCGTGAAACCGGTAACCGTTTCATCCCTACACTGCTGTAAGTGCTGGTGGCTGATTTTGCAGCCTTGATCAATGATTGGGATGGCTGCCACTTGAAGCATGAAAATGAATATATTATATATAAATACGATCATTTGAGCTGAGCTGTCGTTAACAGCAGTGGTCTTCTTTAGAAAACAATAATTAGCAGCTAACGTTAACTACTAGGCATGTCCGGGTGTTTGTCGGGTACAGTATGTTTTATCATGTTTTTAAGCATAAAACGATGTAAATAAGCGCTTGCTAACCTTGCTCTAGGTAGACCAGCTCTACAACTTTACACCGACAGATCCTGAGTAACACCCAACAAATTCATAAAATTAAACAAATGACCATTGCACTTACCTTCTTTTATTTGTTCCTCCAGCCTTGCACAGCGCACACTCATGCTCAGCGGTTAGTTGCTCGACCACAAAATCATTGTGATTGGCTGCTCCACCGGAACGCGCATTGCAATGATTTGCTGTTGCACGCACTGCTGTTCCTTCGCTTACAAATCACGAATTTTACATCGGAGGAAGCGAAGACGAAAAGTCAGCGTGAGAAAAGGCGTGTGTGGCGTGAGAGCGTGAGATCTGAGTCAATTGCTTGAGTCTCACGCTCAATGCGTGAGAGTTGGCAGCCCTGATGTGAGGGACATGTGTATGAAACACACATGCATTTCACACTGTATACTTAAATGGGAACTGTTATCCCCCTCTATTACAAGTCACTTGAGACATGATCAATGCTCTTACAAGACCTGAAAGTATTTACGACAGTGCTGTAAGACTTGGGCAAAAAGAGCCAAACTAGAGCTACAATGTTTCCTGGAAAGTCACCGAGCTACAGCAAACACTTCATTCTGAAAAAGGGTAGCGAGCTTATGAACAGTGTTAGCAGTGTACAACTTGGTAGTTCCAGAACTGCTTTTCATAGCCAACTCATTCAAACAATGCCGGTCATCAATACGTTTTCCTCCATCCCAAAACATAATTAAATTACTTGTGAATGTTTGTGAAAGCACGTATAGACTACCCACATGATTCTTTGCTTAGTTTGCATATTTCTGCCAAACACATTCATACAGAAATAACAGGATCTCTACAGTTCCTGTGCATGTCACCTGTTAAATAATGGTTGGTGGTGTGGTGAAATGTGTAGCTGGGGGCATGAGATCAATAATAACAATAAAACAACAATAACCTGTTGCTAGCTGTTTATACCTTTTCTACCTACTTCCTCCACCATGTGTAAGTGTCAGGAGTTCTGCCAGAGTTAATTGCCCGGGCTGGATTCCCTGGAGGTAAATTGGTGTGGCGCTGCTAGCACGCATTCCAGGGCAAATGGAATGATTGTTTAATTGGCTTTTGGATGGTGGCTTCGGCGGGCTCGCAGCTGCTCCTTGTTCCTGATTAGGATGCTGGGCAGGTATTTAGGAGGGTTGCGAGGCTCAGTAACAAGGGATGCCAGGGAAGAAGGCTCTGTGTGTGGGAAGTTGTAGATGGGTTTTTTTTTTTTTGGTTCAGTTTTTTTCCTTTTTTATTTTTGTTGAGCTGGCCATTTTGGGAATCAGTTGGAGTTTCTTTTTCTTTGTAGTTTCTTTTGTTTGGTTTTGGTTTAAGTCCCTGTGGGTTGTGGCCTGGGAACTTTTTGTTAGTTTATCAAATTTTTTTTTCTTTTTTCCTTTGGGGTTCTTGGCTGTGTGGTTCTTGGCTTGTGTTGTCTGCCAGGGTGGAGTGGCCTTCCTGGTGGCAGTCCCCGAGACAGAGCGACAAGAGCCGGGGAAGACGGCAGGCAGAGAGAGAGCGGCCTCAGACCCCCCCCAGTGCTGGGCTTGAGATGGGGAGTGGACACCCTGTTGTCGTAAGGAACGTCCACACCCCAGAGAAGCAATGTGGGTGTGTGTGACCGGTAGCAGTGGGGGGCCAGGGTAACGCTGATTAGCTGCCGTCCCCTTTCCCACAGTACGGTGCCGTGGAGCTCTGGACCGGAGGGTGCGGTGTTGACAAGGAAGAGCCGATGACCGGGGATGATGGTAGCCGCTGGGAGGGCTGACGGTGAGAGCAAGAGCATGCCCTCTGCCTCGTGGGGTTCTTTTTTTTTTTTTTTTTTTTTTAAATTTTGGGATGTAGTAAGGCCCAGCAGTGAGTTGCGGGCAAAGCTACATCCCACCGTTATTGTATTTTCTTTTGTCTTGTGTCTGTGCAAGTGAGGGCCTGCCCCGGTGGTGCAACCCCCCCCGCCCCTTTCCTGTTGAGTCGGCTGAGCGCGGGAAGGGCCAGAGTGGGGGGCACCTGGAGTGGTTAACAGCATGTGTGGGTGTGGGAGAAGACCTGAGCGGTCAGAGTGGTGTGTGTGTGGTATGCTGTGTGGGGGGGTTGCCCGTACCTGTGGGCCATCCTGGGCTGGGAGGGGACAGCAGGTTGGGGAAGGGAGTGAACCAGGCTGGGGGGGGGAGAATGGTGAGTCTTGGCATCCCTGTTCGTATGCAGTGTTTTTAAAATGTATTTAATAAAGTCTCACTTTTTCCTACATACTCTGTCCTGGTGTCCTTTGTGGTGGGTGGATCCCAAAAGGGTAAAGAACTGGTTGGGGTTCAGGGCAAGCCAACACTGCTCCTGTTCCATATAATGATCACTGTTCTCCAGGTCCACCTCACTCCCTTTCTTTCTGATAAAAGGTGGTTCAGGATTGCTGACTTCTTGGCCAACAGAATGAAGCACAAACCTGAGATGACAATTCTGGTCAGTCCTGTTCAATCAGACACGTGGCTAGAAGGTCTTGTTTTTTTGCTGCCCCTTTCTAAGATTATGTGGGGAAAGTGAACCCCTTCCCACTCTGTGAGCATACAAATGGTCACTGCTGTGCAAAGTCTGATATGCATCATGGTTACATCTGATAGTGAAATGCCACACTTTGCACATTTAAATGGTTTCTCTCTGGAATGATTTCCCTGGCGATTGCAATGTTATATAAATGTAATTCTTACACAGTAAACAACTGAAAAGGTTCTTTCCTCTGAATTCTCTGATGCTTCTTTAAGGTAATGAGGAAAAACTTTCACAATATACAACAGTTTTCTTCCTCATCCTTTCCCTGTTGGTTGAGATGGGACTGTTTTGCAAGGGGTACATCTGTGTTTATTTGTAGTCTTTGAAATGGGCTGTTTGGTGCTCTGGGTCACTGTACCACACACTTGTTACACTACTGCTCAATGGCTGCCCATCCACCAGCAGAATTTCATGATATGTGATACAATTCATTGACTTTATACCACTAACATGTGGCTCACAAGACACTGAAATGTCACAAAGCACTGCAGAATAATTACATTGCAGATACCACCCATTCAAATATGCCAAAATAGATGGGTGCTCCACATTTTTCACCGATGGGGCTAATGACTGACCAAGCCTCCGGTAAGGTGGTGGCGCTATTCTATATTTAACCACCGATCTGGCTGTGTAGCTCTTTGTATTTAACTCTTTCAGTGCTTTGTCGCATGTATGTTGAAGTTACACCAAACACCGATCCTGAATCAGCCAGCTCATTTCTTATAAAATTTGGGAAGCAGACGAGGGATGTGTTTGACCTGATCCTGAAACCGCTACTGGGAGCACCATTTTGACACAGCAAGTACACTGTGTAGATTTTTGCATGTAACTCGCAGTCTTGCTGTTAGGTAAGGTAAAGGTTCAAAGGCCCAGGACAGAAAGTAAAAGGTATAGATGACGAAAGGTAGCAATATCTACTTTTAAGAAGAAGCAAGTGACTGCTGACATGTCATCTGACATTCGCTTGCCTGTAGATTTAAGCAGCTAGTTAGGTAGCTGACTAACAATGAGTTAAAAGAGCTTGACCTAGGATAGCAAGTGCCAGATAACGTTAAATTCAGTTATAAAGCTAGCTCTCTAGCTACGATCTGGCTTGCTTGTTTTATCATTCGCATGTTTTTCATCATTTTAAATGAAGGTGTGTGATACGACTGTCAACAACTATCGTGAGATTTCAGAGAGGTTTTTGGAAGCGGAAAAACCAGTAAACGGGTTACAGCTGGGTATCACAGATATCTCATTGTGGACTTGTTAATGCTTACTTAGAGACGAGTGTCAACCTGATGGTAGTTAACTGTTACCTAACAGTTAACTTACCCTGTGCTGTACGATGCACGGTGATCCGTATTGATCGGTCTTTAAACTGATTTTAAACCTCACACCATTATAATACTAATCAAAACAGTATGTCTACCTCCCTACATCGTGCGCATCAGTGAATTTGCCAGCTTTGCAAAATAATTACACGAAGTGGTTTTTAGAGCTTTCGATGGAAAACGAATACGAGATTGTAATTTCGAAATTAGGAGTCACACTCCTTAGCAGGAGGTAATCGGCTTTTCTCGATGGGAAATTAATGACACTTGTGCTGTTGTAGAATTAACTGGCAGTCATGTCGGACCCCTGGAAGGAGTGTATGGACCACTGCATTGCTGTGACTAAGGAGGCTGGAAAGGTGAGAGTCTTCATTTACAACAAAATTCAGAAAAACAAGCTCCCTACTTTTAGAAGGAAGAGAATCCTCCTGGTCATCCATTGAAGAGTCTTGGGCAAAGAAGGCTGGTTCTCATTTCATTCTCTCTTTTTCATTTGTAATCTCATGGGTCATTTGGTCCAGGTAGAACTGGCATGTCTTAGTTGTCTTGAAGCTGGTAGTACTGTTGAGGTTAAGAGGGGAGAGACTTTGAAGATGGACTGGAGACTGACAAATATCCACTTAAACCTTAATTTTTAGAAAAATAACAAGATCCAATTGCAGTAATTAACCATTATTTATCACAGTAATGCATTTATTGTAGGCACTGCAAAACAAGTAAACTAATGCTTTATTGTGTTTAATGTTTTTATGTGTGATAAGTCATTTACAAGGTGTGAGTAGTGTCTACTTTAGTGCAGTTGTGCAAAAAACAATAAATCCATGCATTAATCCATCAGTACTAAATGTTAGTAAAATCAATACATGTGTAGTTAGTAAAATATTGAATTATTTAGAGGCACCTGCATACAAAGTCATATTGTCATTTTTTTTAATTGTTCTGAAGGGTTTGTGGCCCCTTAAATACTTCATTGACATTGGTGTGCGCTGCAGTTGTTCCTTGTCTTAGCTGCTATTACCTCATATTAATCCTATCAAAATAATTTTTAAATGTAAAAGCCCATGGGTGACTATCTTTAGTCTTCAACAGCAGAATTGGTGTCGGGTTTTCGCTCCTTGGAGGTTTATGATCATATTGGGCGGAATAACCTGGGTTTTCCATGCCTGGATTAATAGCGTCCCACGGTCCCAGCAGGTGCCTGGCTGTTGAAGACTGCTTTTGGCCATCAAACCTGACCCACTTCTGGGGCTTGGACACAGAACAGAAGGATGAGCTGAAATGCATTTCATTTGAGCCCAAAAATGAACCCTCTGCCAAGCACAGTGAAAAATGGTATATGTTTCTTTCTCCCAAACTGTGTCCGCTTTCCTTCTTATTTCATCTTTTGCAGACACATTTGTCTCTCCATTAGTTTCTTTGACAATTGGTGCTCAACAAGTACAGCGTGCTTAAATTGGCCTGTGCGGTTGTAGTCCTTCTGTCCTTTAATTGGTGATGTTTTGTTTGGTCAGATGATCCGTGAGGCACTGAAGAAGGACATTTCCATCATGCAGAAGAGCTCCCCAGTAGATCTGGTGACAGAGACAGACCAGAAAGTGGAGGCCCTGATCATATCGTCCATTAAGGAGAAGTATCCCACCCACAGGTAACACACACTGCACTCAGACACTTAAGTCAGAAAGAGATAGTGTTATAGCTCACCAGATTCACTTGCCTCTATCAGTGTTTCTTTGTTGGAATATTCATGTTCAAGAATCAGTTCATGTTTTAAAAACATGTCAGCCTGCTGTTGCTCCTTGAGTCTGAGTCCTGAAATGTGAAGATTTGTTCAGTTCAGTTGCTCTGACCCTGTCACATGGCACCCAAACCAACATTCACCTGTGTCAGATAGTTTGTAATAGTGGTTTCACATTGCGGTTCCACCCCAGAATTGTGCAAGACAAACTATTTATTTAATTATTTTTCTGTGATTGGGTTGGTCTGTTACTATATTGTTAGTATTCTGTCATACTAGAGTAGAAATCAGTGCAGCAGATATAAATCTGAGTTGGGTCCTCACATAGTGGCGAGAAGGTGAGGTGCCGACTGCAAGGAAGGCGTGGAAAAGATCATTGATTGCGTGGGAACGGAAATTAACTGCAAACCTAGTGAAACTTGACCATTGGTGTGGAAGCCATGGTGCGCTGATATTCCTCTTCCATCTTATTTTGTCTGCTTCTCCCAGTTTTATTGGTGAGGAGTCTGTGGCGGCAGGAGCTCCCAGTATTCTCACGGACAATCCCACCTGGATCATTGACCCCATTGATGGAACCACCAACTTCGTCCACAGGTTTGTCTGCCAAACAGCCTTTTGGAAAGCTGTGTTGAAACTACAAAGATCCATCTAATAGTTACTCCACTGGGACAATAGCAGATAAAGCTGCAGTGTAGAAATTAAAGCAGCATGTGACATTACAAGCTTCTTGAAACATTTGATACTTTGTTGTTTCTTCAATGCTAATGTAGCACATTTTTTATTTATACTTATTAATTTCATGTTTTGATCAATCATATAAGCTACATGAATGCATTCATATTATCTCTTTGGATTTGAACTGTTCTCTTTATATTTCATTAGATTTTGCTTTTGTTTGTCATTTCTCTTCCAATGGAGATGAAGCTTAGGTTGACTTATTGAGAAGAATAAGTTAAGATGTCCACTTTTTTAGTACTATTATCTATGTAGGAAGTCATAAATCAGGTGAAATCTGAGACAACAATCATTGTGGATTGTGTATAAGTGTGAAATAGCTGATGAAATTAGCTATTTATACTTATTTATACTTTATACTATTTATACTTTCTAAAGCCGGGGTTTTCCACCTCTGAAATGTAGTTATAAATATCAAAAGTTGTTGGCCACAGTACTGTGGCTAATTTAACACACTGTTTCATAGCACTAATGATCACTCTCTCCTGAGGAGGAATTGCCCAAGGGAGGTATAGGACATAATTTTTCATGTTTATTATTTCTTTTCAGGTTCCCATTTGTGTCTGTGTCCATTGGGTTCACTGTTAACAAAGAGGTAAAGCTGTAGTATCTGATAATGCAAAATATTGTCATGGGTGTCTTAACAACAAATACCTCCACAGCACCAGTGCTGGGTTGCACATGTAGGGGCCTGTCAGTTTTTCAGTGAGGGAATCAATTCCATCAATATTCAGTCTGTCCAGTCTTTGAGAATAGACTGGCTTGGTTAGCTGGATTGCTGTTAACTGATTTGGATGGTGTCCTGTGGGCTTAAAAGCCTTTAGAAGTCCTTAGCGCAGCTGATGAACTGAGAGACTGTATTATGGAAACAACTGGGCCTCTTTGTCCCAGTGATCCTTAAATAATGGGGCAATTCTGACGTGTTTTTAGAGCCAAAAAAAGCCCTGCTGCACATACCCACAAGCTTGTCTAATTGTACAAATTTGCCACACTCGTTGATGGGACCTGAAGGATACAGCAGTGTAAGAGTGACTTCGGTCGGCGCATATTATTTTTCGGTCAGGAAGAATCATAATATCATCCGAGGGAGATTCCACAACTCACTTTGTATCTTCATTGTGCATGGGCTCCTTAGTTGGGTAGACCTTAGTACCATGGATTGTTCAGCTTCAGCATCCTATGTGGCGTGTGAAAACTGGGGCCGCTTGTGTTCCCACAGACTGAGTTTGGGGTTGTCTACAGCTGCATTGAGGAGAAGATGTATACGGCCCGCAAGGGAAAGGGAGCCTTCTGTAATGGAGTCCCAATCAAAGTGTCAGGGCAAGAAGGTGAGGCACTCATCATCGTCAGTTCATTAATTAATGTTGATTTATGCTGTGATGTAATGATGTGGGTTCTGCATGTAGGCTAGAAGTGGGATCTTGGGGAACAAACACCATGATATGGAGTTTCCATCAAGTTATGATTCAGATTATTCCTGAAGCATATTCATGTTTGCATAAGGATTATATTTTTGCTTACAAACGCCAAGCCAAGATCCCAGGTAACTTTATGGAAGCTGAGAAAACATTGTACCTTTTCTATGTAGCTTGACTGCTTGTGGCCTTGAAAAATTTTACCAAGAAAAAAATTTGAGGTGAGATTTAGTGTTTCTAGCTCTTTGTTTGCCAACTACGCCAAGGTCATGAGATGGGGGACTTGTCACACTGCAGCATACTTTAATTTCAAACCTATTATGTAGGCATCAGTTTCAGCAAAATGTCAACATACATTAATGCAATAAAACCCTCACAAAATGGCACAATTTTATTCCTTATTTTCACACAGCTCTCACTCTTCCTCTGTAGATATCCCAACTTTCTCATTCTTCCTCTGTAGATATAACAAAGTCACTTGTGTTAACGGAAATGGGGCTGAAGAAGGATCCTGAGCACTTCAAAGCAATGATGTCCAACATGCAGAAGATCCTGACCATCCCTGTCCATGGGTTTGTTATTGATCATTGAACACTATTGTTATTGACCACTATTTCATGTCTTTGAATTTTAGTCATTTGACCCTTTCAGACTTGATAATTTGATTAATTTTCTATTTCTATTTCTAAATTTCTATTTTCTATTTAAAAATAGTTAAGATAGTTCTCTTAACTTCTGACTTGTCACAACACTGCATATTGCCACACATTATACCACCAAAGCAGAAAGCTCATACAAATTCACTCACCATATCTTGTTGATCTCTAGTGCCCTGAATTGCCTGTGTAAATTCTGTATTTGTCTTCTTTCAGTTTTTGTCTTTGAGGTATTGGTGTCATTTCCTATCAAGATGTGCTTTAATTTTGGTTAGAGTAAATTTCAGTGAAACACCATAAGTGGTGCAGACATGTAGATTTCATTGATTACATTTTTAAATGTAATAAATGCTCAGGAGAATGTTGGTGCTGTTCAGCATATTCAGCCATATGTTATCACTGTTTTTCCTTTTTTCAAGCCCTTGCACGCAAACATTACTTTTGAGAGAAAGAAATACATACACACATCTGTACACTGTTTAATAATACCTACACTCATTAAAGGGGCACTAATATTCATCATTCATTGAGGATACAACAGGAGTGAAAACTGTGAGAGAAATCCAGAACTCAGCTGTTCAGAAAATCTGGGGATTTACTGGTAAAAATGATCTACACTTGACTGTGCTGTGAAATTCGGTACGGCACAGTACAAATGATTCAGGCAGCAGAACGGCACAGAACACAAGACCGCAGCTGTACTTCCCCACCATGTTTTACATGATGACATACTGTAGACACTCACCCAGTTGTGCTTTTCAGTTAATTACAGTAGTTACTGTGCAGGAGGCAAGAACATGTGAGACAGGATCCCCGTTTCTAGTCAATTAAGCTGGTTGAAGAAGGGTACTGTATGTGCAGGCAAAAGCACTCAATTAACTGTGTAGAGTTTGTCACTTTGTGTAGATTTTATTGGGGTCAATCCTGTAGTGTAATGTTGGCTCATTCAGATGTATAAGTGGCTCTGATGTGTGCACTTTATCTGAGCACTCTTTAGACAGGTGCTACCATGTGAGCGTAGACATTGTTCATATTTTATGCTATTATAACAATAGAGGAGAGCTTTTGTAAGTATCCTGATGTTCACAAATTTGCAGTAGGTACAAAGTGCAGTGACTTTGTTCAAATGTTTGATACATGTAAATGTTGTATTTCACAAAGAGGGAAAAGTCAAGTGAAAGCGCAGTGCCAATACTTTACTGTGTGCAGTATTCATGGCAGCAGGATGGAACCCAGAAATCAACCCCAGAGAAAGCCTTTCTTGTACTTGCCTTTAGTAGCTAACCAAGATTCCCTCTGTTCTAGTATCCGTTCTCCAGGCAGTGCAGCGGTGAACATGTGTCTGGTGGCTTGTGGGTCAGCTGACGCCTATTACCACATTGGGATCCACTGCTGGGACATGGCTGGGGGCGCTGCCATCGTCACTGAGGCTGGGGGGGTCATTATGGACATCACGGGTAAGCCACACGGAAGAGGGCAACTGGGGCACGCTTTTGCTGAACAACTTCAGCAGTGACTGTACTCTGGAGGGGTTCAACCAGAAAGCCTCAGAAAACAAAGAAACTGAATGAGAGATCAAGGCCGAAAGCATATTTTATGCGATAGGTTTGAACAAATGTTACAATTGCTGTCATTTTACTGTGCTTGTCTCTGCATCATAGTATTCTTGACTGCTTGAGTCAGTTAGGGAACCACCGTTGTGATTCAGTGTTACTGACGTAATGATGCTGCAGGAAATGTGCAACTACAGCACAACCTGGTGCTGGTGACCTATAAATAGTAAGACCAGGTTTGACCGTTTATTTTACACATATCATGGACCTTGGTCAGTGACATCATTTTTGGCGTTACATAACATTGTGGGGTACAAGGTTGCAGTGAGCCTGCATTCACATGAAGACAGACAAATCTGATGTCATGTTAGCGCTGCAGTGCTGATGTGTGTGTTTACTGAATGTGAGAATGAGTGCATTCTGGACTCAACTGCAGTAACTGTTCATTCTGACCTGGCTTATATGTTGGTAGTTAAAATCAAATTAACACATTTCTCTGTTTAAATTGGTTGCACCATACCGTTTAGTTACAATTAATGACTTACTTGTTACTTAAAAGTCAGCTATGAGAAGCCAATGTTTCGAAAGAAACCTCTGTTTTGAGGGACGCATTGAGTGTGTTTTTCCTAATGCCTAGGTATCAAGGTATCATTTGTGAGTGCACTATTTTAAGATTTTGAACATTTTGATACAAATTTATGCAGACAGCCTGAATGGTATTTTCCAAAATTATTCCTTGCCAACAAAGTGGAAAGGGGCATTGTGTGTTAGGGCTATGCCTCTCTGGTTCCAGTCTATCGCTAGATTTGTTCCATACATCCATAAAAGTGATTTCTATTTTTATTTTGATGAAACTTGTCCTGACTTTAATCCTCACTTTTCACGAGAACTTGATCGATTTTTGAGTCAAAATGTCAAACGTAATGATTACAGAGGCTCCTTACAGTTTTTCCCTGAGATCCAGTCTCTAACTCAACCAGTTGTGTTGTGAGTACAGCTATAGGCAAGAATGGCGAAATCGTACTTGAGGTGCCATTAGTAATGAACCAGTAACAACTAAGGATTTAGCAAGGATTTGGTAGAGAACGTATATGCTGTTGATGTAGCTGCCCCCTCCTGTGCTGTGTGAATCCATTTTGTGACGTTCCTGGCTTTTGTCTTGGTGCTCTCAGGAGGCCCGTTTGACCTGATGTCCCGAAGGCTCATCACAGCTAGTAGCAGAGCCATCGCAGAGCACATTGCCCAGCAACTCCAAGAATTTCCATGTGGGCGAGACGACGCTGTGAACTAGACCACAGGCTTGCACAATCCAGTTTACCAGCCATGTGGGACCCTTACACACACACTCACACACTCACAGACACACACCACTGCACCACTTGTCTTGCCTTATGGAATGCAATCACTGAGATGTGTATGTGGACAGTTTGTCCACATGTTTATGTTAAATTAATCTCTGTAATACATATTTGGTCTTAAGATATAACAGAGTAAACAAGGTCACGTGTGTGCCCTGTGTTTTTATGAGGTAGTTTCGACTTTAGTAATCTCAGGTCTCACTGAAATAAGATATGCATTTTAAATACTGAAGGGAAGAGCAGTAACATCTGAGGTAGCGTCTTGTGGCTGTCTGGTTTCACTGATTTCAGAAGACTCTAAAATCAGTGAAACATCGGCATGGTAGCAGCAATCAAGTACAGGAGTACTGTTGTGCAGCACAGGCTTGTGAACTTGAGGCTGGGTCCTTGAACTTATCTTTAAACTGATAATCACCTGGAACCTGTTTTGTGTGATTAACAAATGTTTGTGTCAAGGAGTACCTGAATGGTTTGATTGCATTTCATGCAGTGGCATGAACATTTGTGTACTTCGCATTCTGTAATTTTAATTACAATAGATTGGATTTCATAAGTAATTTTGATTACAATGAAGGATCAGCGTTAACTGCGTCCACAAATGTTCATGTGAAATGCACAAAGGTTACAAAAGATAATGCCACCACATCAGACACAATTAAGTGAAAAGGATTCAGCTGAAGATGGATGGTCTTTATTGAAGTTGGCACTTTCATTAACCATGCAAAATGATCAAAACAGGAATAGAGTAATTAATAGCTTAGAGGTAAGTTCTTTGCTTTCCCTTTTTCAAGTTCACACGCCTGTACTGGTATCAAATCAGCAAGCAGTTGCAAGCATGCACTGCGTGATCCATCCCAATAAAAGCTGTCGTAAAGGTAAAGTAAAGGTGTTCCTTTGCATTAAGGTAACCAGGGACTATGTTCCACAATAAAATAAACCAAGGGAAAGTATTTAGTCAGACTGGCCTAGCATTTATCAGGTCAGCCTTGTAAGGGCCTCAGAACTGGCATGCACTCAATATGGCCAACTAAGTACTTTCCCTAGGGTTCATTTTCAAGTAGTTAGGGGCTTTTTCCATTGAACTTAAAATTACTTTGAAGCCCCAGGTAGACATATATGTGAAATGGTCAATGTAATTCTAAACAGCCTTATGTGCTATTTGAAGCTCATGTTCCCTTAGTTATTTTGTCTTCTTTCTTTTATAAACATGATTTGTGCATTAAACTCCGAATGCTACTTAAACATTGTTTTGGCAGCCCTCTCTGACTTTTGAAAGGAAGTTGTAGGAATGCCTTTAATCTACCTCTAATATTGCTGATGTCTGAGTTGCTCTGCATAACTGGAAAATCTCTTCAAAGAAAATAGTCTCCTGGTCAAAACTTACTTTCTTTTGTAACATCAGGCAAGGTTTTATAAACTGATATTACATGAACAAATCTATTATGTGGAACAGAAGCCAATATTAAGACGACTTGAATTCCAATTGCATTAATGTCCGTGGTTGTATAATTTGCTGTAAAAATCTTGACAGTGGTTTTAATCATATCCAGGTCTTTTAGATCATCTTGTGTCAACAATTTTGGTTTTACTTGAACTGCAATAGAGGTTGCGCTTAATTTGTTGCACTGTGTTAGTGGTACATTTTTTCCAGTGTTGGGTCTGTTTTAGTATCTGCATTTGACAGTTTGATTTTTATTCGCTAATATGTAATGCACACGCTTCATTGTTAGGTATAGGCCTCTGAGTGTGGCCCTATGACTTTCTCACCCATGGCCATCTCCTCTAAGAATCATCCACATGTAACATTCAAATCTTGTGGGATGGCTTTCATTCTGAAAAGGGGAGAACACTATTCAGTAAAGGGTGGAAGCAGAGCTACAGCAGTGCAGCGGGTGTTTCTTTGTTCTGAGAAACTGCTGTATGAGTTACTGTAATACTTCTGTGTATCTGTGCGCAATCTTCCAGTGTGTAGTACTGCTTATGAGGGTAATACAGTGTATTCAGTGTCTTGCTGCAGTGTAATGAGGGAGGCAAGAAAATGGTTGCAAACTGGAAAAAAAATAAAGATATATTTAAAAGGGACTTTTCCTATCAAATGGTTTTTGTAATTTGAAAATTTTGCATTTTGTCCAACACTTCAGGCCACAAAATGAACATGTCCAGTTTTCTGCTCTGTCTGGCTGTGGTTGGCTGTTTCCTGATAAAGTAAATGTACTCGACATCCATCAAGGTCACTGGATAGAGGAAACATGACAAAAACTGGTCATGAGTCCAGGAAACAGTAGCACTGTAGAGTCACACCCATGAAACTGTATCTGGAGATTGTGTATTGTGATTTCCTATTATAAAGCACTTTCAAGTCAATTCAAATAATTTTAGAAAAACAGCTGTGCTACATAACCTAATGTAATACATATCATTTAAGTTGCTTCAGATAAGGCTACTTAGCAAATAAATGATCCCATGGACAGAAGACTCAATGTCATGCCATCATTACAGCCAGATAACTACTAAGGTAACAGCTTCATCTCTACAGAGCAGGACAGCATCACATCTGACAAAAAAATACAAAAAACAAAAAATGACATGGTTCATTTTGCTTTGCATAAATAAGATATTACACAAAAACATTGAAGCCACTTGTAGATGTCATCGACAGAAATTTGTTTTTTTACGAAATGATTTCAAATGAAAAATATGTGCTTGAATGGAATGGAAACCTTGAATCATATTTCTATCTGAACAAGAGCAAAAAGTGAAATTTGCAATTGTCTTACAACATGAATAAAGCTTTATTTCAATAAGCATCCAAAAATAAGGATCATAAGGATCTTCAATGCCCTTTGACATAAGATCTGAGTAAGCCCTATAATAATAAACAATGCAGCAAACAGACCTGCATCATTCATCTTAAAAATGGCTTAAATAACTTGGACTATACTTAATTTAACAGCAGAAAAGTACTGTGTTCTTCCTCTTGTTGCTATACACAGTTTATTTCAATGAATAGTTGGTGATCCAGTGGAAAAACAGGCACAGGCCGTTTATGAAATTCCGTTTTTTTTTTAGAATTATGTTTTTATTCATGACATATTCATATTCGCGGTACATTACATTATTGGCATTTAGCAGACACTCTTATCCAGAGCGACTTACATCATTTACAGTGTTTTTGCAGTGTTATCCATTTATACAGCTTGATATTTAGTGAGGCAATTGTGGGGTTAAGTACCTTCCCCAAGGGGTACAGCAGCAGTGCCCAAGTGGGGAAATGATCGGTAACCTTTCGGTTACAAGTCCGGCTCCTTAACCACTAAACTACACTGCCACCTGCAGGAGTAGCTGGAGTAAGGAGTAAACATAAGAATTCATCATTAAAATGATAAAATAATTCCAGACTTAAGACAGAAAGCCCCTGTCACTGCTTTTTAAAGTCATTCAGATTCATGCCTTTTACAGATATCATCAAGTCCCTGGTGGTGACCGAGATCGGTGCAGAGTGGGTTGAGCTGACGGTATCCACTCGGACGTCCAACATTCACAGGCTGCTGAAGATCCCGATCCGTGGGTAACATCTAGCTGCCATGAATAAAAGAAGTTATGATGGATTGGATTTATCTTTTTTCCTGATCATATCAGGGTTAGCCAGTAGCCAGAAGGGGGTGCAACTGTCCTACTGCCTACCAATGATAACCTTAGGCAGACACATAACATTAGACAAATAGTTTTTTTGTCTGATAAAAGTGGCTGATAAAAGCAGGTTTTGGAATCAGTGTCCACTGATGTTCATCCTCACAGTGTGTCTACTTAATGATGCCGACTGGACCTTTGTATCCATCAGTATCCGTGCTATGGGCCCAGCAGCAGCAGATGTGTGCCTAGTGGCCACGGGTGGCACTGATGCTCTCTACCATATTGGGATGTACTGCTGGAACATCGCTGCCTCCACTCTCCTTGTCTCCAAGCCTGTATTGTCTACTAACTATAATAATAATAATAATAATAATAATAATAATGATAATAATAATCATCATCATCATCATCATCATCATCATAATTATAATAATAATAACTTAGTTGGCCATTGTCAATGCCTATGATAACTTAAAATCTGACATTGCACCAATGCATGTGTATAATTCTGTTCCTTTTTTCAGGCCTACAAAGCAATCATGAATGTATTGGTCAGATTTTCACCAATCCTGACATAAGATGGCCTTCATTGAATGTCTTTGTCACTCTGTGTAATCTGTGTCACCACTGAAATTTCCAGGTTCACGCCTAACCAGCACAGGATGTCAGTTTACCCCTGGATTGTCATTTTCTAGGTGGCAAGTTTGACAAGATGTCCCAGCGAGTAATTGCTGCTAGCAGCAATGTGGTGGCCCAGAGGATTGCACAAGTGATTAAGGCCTTTCTCTGTGAGCGTGACAACAGCTTCTGCACCTAAGGGGACTGGCAGTGGACACAGCAAGGGTACGCCAATGAAGACCACAGTACAGCACTGCCAGCAACTAATTATACATAATGGGTCTGTGAATGGAAATTTATTTATTTATTTAGGTTTTCAATGGATGTGCCCTTGTTTCTGTAAATGGTCTGTTTGTGTATGTCACTACTAGTTGTGCCAGAACAAAATGTCATTTGCACTTAGAGATTCCAGCCTTTTCAGTGCTAAACTTGGGTGCTATTAATTTTTGCTTGCTGAATGCTGCCATCTTCTGGTTGCTTACGTTAATTTGCCTGTTTCCTTGTTTCTCCCGTCATGTTTTCCTATGTGCACTTTTTTATTTTATTTCTTTTCGACTGTCAAACTCCTTGATTGACCTTCTGTGATGACCCAGAATAAAGTGAAATATATTGTAATATATTGACAAGTATGTTGTTCAGCCCAAGAATATATTGCAAATACATTTAAGATATATTAATGCACAGGAGAAATTGCTATATACTAAAATAGGAATATTTTACATATTTCTGATGTATTGATAGAGCAAAAAAATACAGTCTCTGAAATATAGTCTCAATATGTATTATTTGCATAGGGAAACACAACCTGCCTGGTTGTCATATCTATATTATCTGTGTTACCTACAGAAATCTATAACCAAAGATAGTTTTTGTACTCATACATCACTCTCTGTATCACAGTATCATACATTGCTTTTGTTTATTGCAGACATTAATTTGAATGTTCCTGGTAATGTTTTTTTTTTAACAGAGTGGGGTGTTGGGCTGAAAATGTGACTTGAAGGGTTAACTGTAAACTACCAGTGCACCAAGACCCTCCCACATCTTGCCTTGACTGTGACCACATCCTGCCATAAAATTGCGTTGAGATAAACAAACTTCCCATACTTCTGTCAAATTAGCTTTCCTCATCAAACATTTACGGTAGAAGTAAACAGATCACAAGAAAAGGAATATATAAGATTAGAGTTATAAAGTGCTATAACAAATGAATGTGTGATTCCCAATGGATACCGCTCTTAACACCACAAGCACTAGCCAAAAGTTCCTGGAATTTCCCAATAGAGAAAAACAGCATTTCCCTTCGCCTTGTTTTTAAAACCTTTCTTATAACAAATGTGCCACTCTCTGTGGTCAAATGTGCAGTTCCAGTTTGCATTTTGATGCATTTTGATCATTATAGCCATTGACTCACTGTTGGCAAATGAGACAGAATGGAGGGGAACATAAATTAGAGTTTACGGGAAGTAGAACGTAAATTAAAAAGCAGCCTTGCAGGCTTCACAAGAGTCCATCTCTACGAGACAGGCCTCTCTCTCTCTCTCTCTCTCTCTCTCTCTCACACACACACACACACACACACACACACACACACACACACAGAGCTGTAGCTAACAGTGTCCATAGATAATCAAGCATTACCATTAGCAATAAATGGAAACATTATTGTAATTTTTACACTTTATTAGTCAATGATGGTGCTGGCTGTGACAAATTTTGTTCATGCTCATGGTTACATCTATCTTATACTTTAAGACAAAGCTGAGGAGTGTGAAAAGCCAGTGAAATAGTTTGTAATATAGCACACTCAATTGAAATTTATATGGTGCTCATGGGATTTTTGTCTTTCATCTTCTAGCGGTTAGTAATGCATTCCTGAACAAACATTTCAGCAAATCAGCTGCATTTATTTCATTCCAAGTGTCTTCATGTTTTACTTAAGTGTCATGAAAACCTCTGCATTTGTAATTGAATTCTGGTTCCTGGTCACTGAGAGATATTAGAACTTATTCTAGTAACCGATCAATGAAACAATCAATCAAATTGTATTCATTATGACACATTTTTACAATCAAGATCACAAAGGTCTGTACATGTATTATACTCAATTTTTCAGAGGGATTAAAAAATCTGAAAACTCAAGCCAATTGGGAAGAAATAGAAAGTTATTCTCTGACCTTGTGGAAACAGCAGTCAAGAGACCGAGAGACTCCGGCAAAATAGTGGATGACATTGGCATAACACCTAAAAGGCATTAGTTCATTACAACAGTTCCACAGCCAATGAGATGGACAGGAGATTGCATGTTGGCCTCGGGCAAGTTGTGAGTGGGGATCCTCCCTCTGAGAGTGGATGGTGCAGTAATGGTTCTGGCATCATGTTTGTTGTGGCTGGTTAATATAGCAGTTGGCAATACCACAGAAGCGCTTGTTGCTCAAATGGGAGGAGAGACTGTGAGAACAAGGGGGAAGGGGGACGGAGAGAAGGAGAGAGAGGGAGAGAATGTAATGGTTGGAATGGGATGACCATGGAACTTAGGTACTGTAGGTTTTGAGGCAGTGTGATATTAATTAGTCTCAGCACAGATAAACTATGGCAACATACAAAGAGGGGGTTGAGCAGAAAGGTGAGGACCCATGGCCACAAAAGACTATCCTGCCACATTTAGAGCAGGAACTAGCTAATAGCAAGGGACAGACCAACTGGACATGAGGTGATGGCAAAGACAATTCATGGCACCAGAAATTTTCTATAGCCACAAGCCACCCTCCTCCTCAGCACACAAAGTGACTGTAAGACCTACCACAAAGATAAGTTCTCAATCTAGATATAAAAAATTGAGACTACGCCCAATTCCAGAACATAACTAGGTAGACTATTCTGCAATACAGGAGTTCTGAGTAAAAACACTCTACCGTCAGATTTAATTTTTTGTGCTTGTGGAAACACCAGCAAGTCAGCCTTGTGTGAAGGAAGTAATCTAGGTGGGTTATACAGGATGAAAACGCAAGTCCATTTAAAGATTTATAAGCAAGCAGCAATACTTTGAACTCAATCCAATATTTAACTGGTAACCAGTGAAGTGATGCTCAAACCGGAGTAATATGTTCATATTTTTTTGTTCCTATCAACATTATTGCAGCAGCATTTTGAACAAGTTGCAAGGGATTTAAGGTGGCTTTGGAGCATCTAGAAAGAAGGGTGCTACAGTGGTGTAATCAAAAGGTAATAAATGTATGAACTAACTTTTCCAAGTGTCTCATGGAAAGAAATGGCCTAATTTTGTTTCAATCAGTGTTTCATAGCTGGAAAAATGCCTCTTAATGTCTCTCATAAAAGAGAGGTCAGGGTCAATTGTGACTCCTCAACAATTAAGTTAGGGGTGGCCAAGCGACCGGCAGAAAGTTGAGCACAAAATTAGGGACACCTGGGAGGCTGCTGACTATGTTCCCTGGTGACTCTCTGTTTACCTGACCAACCAGGAAGACTTTCACAGTACAAGGGGGATCTGTTTGAAAGGCGAACAGAATGCTGCAATTGCATCAGTGAATTTAGTTTGCAGCTAAGCTTTCAATCTGTAACAAAGCTTGGCTGCTAAAGCACTGCCAAGGCATTATGGGACTGGCTACCTGATACATCTGAAGCTACTAAGACAGAATCTATAAAATCTTCACTCTTTTTAATTTTGTAGTTTCTGGATCTGACGTTCGGATCAGCGGCTTTCTCCACCAATACAGCATTAAGACCATACCCACAACAAATGAATTTATGCAAGTAACTAGTATTGGAGGAGCTAAGAGCACTGCAAGTAAACAACATGGTGAACACGGACGTCATCACTCACCGTTTCCCTTGAAGGTGAAATTCAGGTGATTTCAGTTTTCTGATGCCGGGAAATCACAGGACATCACAAAAAACAAAATGTCTTGAGTGTCAATTTATTTTTGTAAAAAGAGCTCTGGATTCCTGGAATCAATCAAAGAAAATGCCAAAAACAGCAAACACTAAAATGCGCCTCAAATTTGAACAATAAGCTTAAAAATTAAAATGATTGAAAATGTATTTTTACGCACAATATAAAATGAATAGTTTATGGGCCTTATTTAGAGAGTGCAGAGAGAAGATGCAATTATCAAATGCAGGTGGCTCTTTAAGGATGGCACAGATGGTTAAAAATGAGACTTGTGCAGTGCTTTCTATTTTCATTGTTTTTCCAAGAGCTTGCACTGACTGGATAGGACAGGGGTGTGCCCATTTGTTTTGGTGTTTGGATTATTGCCAACACATAGTATATTAATATTTAAGCATTCCTAATAATCTTCCATTCTTCAATATTATATATGATTACTTAAAGCAAAATAAGTAATTACATTTGCCCTGCAGATGTTTTGCTTGGTGTTTGATGTTTTATTCACAGCTGTCTATAGCTGTGCAGTTTGAAATAAAGCAGAGGAGAAACAAGGAAAATTGGCAATTGAATGTATGTTGTGTTGAATCATGACAAGGAGTCAATACAGAAATAAGCTGTATGTTCAAGAGCTTGAGGTTTAGAGATTGCATTCTTGTGGGAGTAACCCAATTGCCAGGGAGAGCAAGCTGTATCATGCTGTAGTCTGGACCACACATGCTAGGTAAAAACAGTTCCTGTATTGCTGGGTCAGCTCTTTCACTAGACCATACCCTGTCCGGCAGGCTTTTGTAATGTTTTTAGCCTTTATGCCATAGTCTTATGGTTATTCTTAGTGTACATTTGTAAACATCTCTTGTACAACAAGTAACAGTTGTGTAGCAGTTCTTATACAACAGATGTACAATTAGCTGCAATATACACCAATAAAAAAGAAAATTCAAGTCTTGAAAGGTTAGCATTCTGTTTAAATTTGAAATGAGGCATAGATTCAGCTTCTCTAACCTCAGATGGTTCCCCATTATGGGGGCGTAAGAAAAAAAAAGGCCCTGCCCCCACTCAACACAAATAAGGAGGACAGTCAGCAGGCCAGAATCAGCAGACCATAGAAGATCACATGTGCAGGGATCACAGGGTTAATAGGTCTTAAAAGTATGGGGAAGCCAAGTTGTTAATGGCTTTATAAGTGATGAGTGTTTTCAGGTCAAAGAGATTTGTGATGCGTATATTGAAGGCTGTGGATATATCTCCGTTTTGCTCATCTGAATTTTTGCTGCAAAGTGTTTATAGTACTGAAGTTTTTGTTATGTGCATTTAGTCAAATTAGTGAGCTGGGTATCGGAAAAAGTTAGGCGTTTTAATTATATGACCTGATTTGTTAATATGGGAAATGCTATTAGCTATTAGTGACCTATTAGGACACCTCACAAACAAGCCCTTGAAGTCCTGGACAGGAAATCACGACAGTATCACCATTGTGATATACTTGTTAAATATAAAATGTTAAGCTTTGACAACTCAATTTTGTATTCAG
This sequence comes from Megalops atlanticus, assembly GCA_019176425.1. Classification (NCBI taxonomy): domain Eukaryota; kingdom Metazoa; phylum Chordata; class Actinopteri; order Elopiformes; family Megalopidae; genus Megalops; species Megalops atlanticus. The sequence continues at coordinate 64,575,128 of CM032876.1, read as the reverse complement.
ACGTCCGTTTAGTGCATAAGATTATTCATAATGTTGCTCCTCCATCATTGAAGAGCTTTGTTCAGCTCTGCTCTGAGCAAATGAGCAGAGCTTCAAGGTCTGCTTCAAGGGGAGATTGTAGCGTCCCTAAACGAGGCTCCGCCTTTGCACAATCCGCCTTTTCTTCCAAAGCCATTAAAGAATGGAATAAACTCCCCGCCAATCTGAAAACCTGCACAGACTTCCATATTTTCTCTCGTGAAGTTAAAAAATGGATTTTGAGTAACCAGTCTTGTCAGCATTAATTTGACATTCTGATGACCTGATTTTATAACTTTGGATATATGTGTATATAATATATCTGATATATAATGTATATAATATATGTAATATTTTGATATCTATATTCTGTTATGTGTTTATTCCTATGAAGTGTGTTATTGTGTGTGTGTGTTGTTTTGTGTTTTATTGTTTCCTTCACCTGCCCAGGGACTGCAGATGGAAATTAGCTAGTAGCTAAATCTGGTACAAAGCATCTTTCCTCTTTTTTGAGATTGATGCATTTTGTACATGGTCCCTGATATAAATAAATTTAATAAATAATAAAAATAATATAGGCAGGAGACACAGTGGTAAAAACACAATACACTCCAGATGTCTCTAGTTCTATGTATCCAGTTACATAGTGACGAACTGCAGAAATTGTTTACTTGAATGCCTTCTTGTTCTTACACAGAGAACATACAGAGCTCATCAACTACATTTACTGAGGTTGTCAGTCAGGAAATTGGTCAACACTGGTAGAGGTTTAAATATATACCATGTAGAGCCATTCATGGTGTTGAACATTCAACAGACATTCTTTGGACACTGTGTAAACCTCTTTTTGAATGCAGGCATGATCACCTTGATACCTTGGGTGATAACTTTTTCCCCAACACTGAAACAACAAAGATTAATTCAATAGATACTGTACCTCTCTAGTTGGGTCTACACCAAGTCCTGGCTGTGATTCATGATGGGTCACTTCTCAGCAACTAGTTTTGCATGTTTTGCATTACCAAACATTACCAAGCTGTGATTTCCAGTCATAGGGGCACATGAGAGCTCTCTTCTGAAGATTGTGACACCTTGACCAGAATGTTTTAGCACTTAGATATGCATGGGGCTCAGCATCAAATTGCCTTTGTAGCTATGAAAGTTGTGTAGCTCAACTGTTGTGATTATGTGAAACTCTTTAATGTCCTTTCCATAAAATGCTCTAGAAGAAGCAGAAATTCTCTGTGAGTAAAATTTGTCTTGCATAAATTATGTGCACATAATACAAAAATAAAGCAGCCTCATTATCCAGTGTCTGACATTGTTGTCATCCTTTAAATTTGGCTGTTACAAGTCTTCATCATCAAGGACTAGCCACTATATACGCATAGCAATAATTTCATGTGTTCTCTACAATTCTGAACTGTGCTCTAGGGTGGCAAAATGGAAGCCGTGTCTCACAAAAAAGAACATCCAGTCTCATCTGAACTGTGAGGAAAAGACACTCCGGATCTCCTGTTGCCATGTGGGAAAAGCTCTTGTGGTCCAGTGGAATGGCTGAAAAAAGGAAGATCAATGTCCTGGAATGACCCAGTCAGTGCCCTAACCTCAACTCCAGTGAAAATCTTTGGATTGACTTGACAAGAGCTGCTCACAAGCGGTCCCCTCACAATTTAAGTGAACTCAAACTCTACTGCAAAGGAGAATGTGAGAAAATTGCAAAATCTAGATGTGAGACATTGGTAGAGACCTATCCAAACAGACTCACTGCACTTATCAAAGCAAGAGGTGCTTCCACCGAGTATTAGTGAAGCAGATGTATGCAACCAAGACAGCAAAGTTTTTCAATTTTAATAGTTTTTTGAAAAAGGGAGGCATTCGATTTTCACTTAGATGTCGTTGTTACAACGTATAAACTCTGACCTCACTTGTCATGATTTCAACCACCACCAAAAACAAGAATTTTTGAGAGGGCATGTAGATCCAATGTATATATATTTGCACTGAAGAAACACTTGTATTCCAATGTCTTTACATTAACTAGAGGATGCAAGTGCTCTCACAGGCAGCCAGTCATGGGGGTTGATACAGTAAGAGGTAACTTATGCAACCCAGAAAATTCAAATTTTCAGCTTCCAGGGGATATAACAAAAATTCTTTTGTGAAAATGTGTCATGGACTCACAGACACTTAGCATTACAATAAGTGGAAACAGTTATCATAATTGCTATACTTGGTTAGTTATCAGCACTGTTAGCAATAGCAAATTTTATTAATGTGAGCCATAACATACATATCTTACTGAGCCTAACATGACACTATCTCTATTCTGTTGTTGTATGCAAAGCTAAAGACCATAGTAATAGGAGATTTGATTGGAATTTCTATGGCAGTCATAGAATTTGTCTATGTGTACCGAGACTAAGCGGTTCTTTAGAGAAGTGGCTAGTGATGAAAAAAAGAATATACCAGTAAGAAAGTCTGCCAAACCTCCAACAACTGCAGACACACTGCAGAGATACTGCAGTAACCATAGACACTATCATACAAAGATAACCATATTCAGTATCAGCAACCATAAAAGTACACTGGCATATGTGGCCACATTTTGCAACCTTCTGCACTTGGGCTCACGAAAGCAAAGGAAGTGACTGTCATTATAGCAACTAATCAGACCAGTGACATTGTTACCATGAACAGTCTTGCGTTTATATATTAGGTACTTGTCCATCGTCAACCTGATTTGTGCCTTTAAGCAGAGCTGGCTGCATGAGAAATGCTGCTGTAGCAAGAGGCATTACATATTTACCACTGAGTTTCACATAGGCTTCCGGCAGCGAGTCATGTGTCAACCACAAAGAGAGGATACTCTGTTCCATAGCAGACTATGTGACTGTGCATTGCAGCGTCCTCTTGTTAAGAAGCTAATATAATATGAAGCACATAATATGTAACATTACATTATAAAATCTGCATAGAGTTAATCTGCTAAAATGTAAGTATATTTCAATAATGATACTGTGTACAGTACAGTAATGGCCACAATTTCTGTGTAGCTGTTCAAAATGAAATTGAGTTGTCCTACATAATTCTGATTTTAAACTTGAACAGATGATGATGTTTGAAGTCACACTCCACTGAAAGACATAAAATTTGAATGATGTTTAGGCAACAGGAACAAATATAGGATCTTGGTTATTTCCACAGACCTTTTTTCATAGTATTTTTAAATTGATTCAAGCCTTCAACAGCTAAATCAGAATTTTGGACCAGTATGATGTACATGACTGTAGATAGAAGCACAGGCCTACATTATAGTGAAGGACCCCATTTTGCATTGTACTTGTCTGTAATGACTCCATTGATTTATTGGCCTAAATACAGTTACATCTGCAGTCCTCACTGTGCAGAAATGTATTTGTTTTTCAAGCTGCTCTTAACCACTGTCTGAGAAAATTACAACTGAGTGTTCTCTCCTTTAAACATATTGCATAATCAAGCACCTGAAACTAAAAATAAGTTTGGAATAATGCCTTAGACACAACCCTTTTTTGCAAAGCTGTAGTATTTAAGTGACTGTTAGCCAATCACAACCAATGAACAATGATTTTTAGCCTTTTCTTGAATGAAACAACAGTCAATGACAGGTTTCTTGCTTTTTTATTGTGTAAAGTGAAAGCCTTTCCTGTCTACCATAAACCCATAGTAAAAGTGCATTTGCTGTCAAAATACATGGAATACTTCAAGCACATACTTTCTATTCCAAATAGTATGTTTCCATGTTTATTTTTCATGACTACAGGTAGTTTCTCAAGAAAATTATGTGGACACACCTGTACCCCTGGTGCCCATGTATTTCCTGAATATTTGCAATAGTAAATAATAAGCAAACTATTTTGAATGAAAATCACTGTGGTACAACTTTAAAAGTTTTTTTTTTCAGTTGTGTTCTTGTTTTGAACATTTTGTGCTCTCCCATCATGCTGCAATACATTCTTGAATAAGTGGTTCAGCATGAGAGCTGAACCCTCTTCATTCCAAGTTTCTTTTCCCTTTATCTCAGTTATGTCAAAACAACATTCTACTTCAGGAAATCAGACTACCAGTCACTACCCACAATATTATAGGGAAATCATGCTGTATTTTCCCTCCATGTCCATCAGAATTTATCATAACTTATCATTTTCATCAGTTTCAGACTAGCACACTTATGATTTTTCCCTTTGTGACTATCCTATGTTTTGTCTGTGTTTTTTCTCTGAATGTAGTTGAAACTTTTAATGAAGATTTACCATTATTAAATTACATTATTAGTACTGTGTATTGCTGAGAGGAGTGTTGTGCATTCCTGTATGTTTTCTGTCTACTTTATCATTTAACAACTTATGCTAAGCATTCTCTTAATTAACCATTACTACTGGCGCTGAGGATTTCAGGTTTCAAAGAGATATAGTAAGTCTGCTGGGGGGAATCTCCCAGATGCAGAGTTGCAGAGCTGTACTTTGGTGTAGCCACTTACAATAGGGTGTCTGCAGACAGATTAGGTCCAGCTGTTTGGACTGAACATGTCTTGCCTGCATGGAAATACCTTTTCTCTGTTCTATTGTTCTTATAATGGAAGGCTTTCTGCCCTCCCCTACTGGCAACGCCCATCCTGGCCTGTCAAAACCGGCTGTGAGAATGCGATGACATAACACATCTGTTCTTCATTCACTTGGGTGAATCATGCCTGCTCATGTTCAGACAAAAAAGTAAAGGAAACCTGTCTTCTATTTTTCAACTTATTTGACATCCTTTTGGATTTTTCCACAATATTCTACTCAACATTAGTTTGGAAATTGATTTCTCTAACTTGTCTAACCTGTCTGTTTCATATTATTTTTATTTTACTAGCTTGGAGAAGCTGGGTGAATAAGATGACATTTGTTGTTGTTGTTGTTGTTGTTATGTATTTATATGTTTTGACAAACACATTCAGCATGCAGGTAGTCTGACTGTGTGGTATATTGGGTTCATGGATGCAAATATTCACTACTTCCTATGGAGAACAGGTATAGTCAGAATGGTGTATAGCACACTGTAAGAAGACAATTCCCATATTAGATTAGATTACATTCATTTAGCAGATGCTCTTTTCCAGAGTGACTTCCAGAACAAGAGAACAGAAGTGTATTCATCCAAGTTTTATGAGCAGCAGTACCAGACCTGATTCACAACACTCCAGACCAGCAAGTGCATGCAAAACACCATTTAAGCATCAAGCGTATGGATGTCACTTTATTGTTAATTGTCACTAGCATTAAAGCGTTGCTCCACTACAAACTATTATGTACATATTCGTCTTTACTTTTATGTGGCACTTAGATATGGCACTTAGATATGTCCAATGAAAAAAATAAAAGCCAAAGTTTGTTTGGACAAAACAAGCCATTATAATTCAAGACAAAGGAATTTGAATGTGCGTTACACTTCCAACTGAACACTTTCCCTGGGTTTCATTTCAACTTTCAACTTTTTCTTGAAAATTGTCCAGTTAGATTGACATATTAAATGATAACAAAAACAAATGATAAGATATTTTTCAAATAGAGGATTTGGGCTCATTTAAAAGAATTTAATGATTTCACCATTTAGCTTGGTTGGAGTCCACCTGAAGTGCACTGTGAAGGCATGCCTCAGAATTTGGTGTCTCATGGGGATTATACCATGATGCACTGCAATAGGAGGTTATCACATCATGTGGCTGAACTGTTGGGTAAAATATGTCCACCCACATCCTGAAGAACAATGATGTGTGTATTACTCAAGAGGACATCTTTTTTTAACCAAATGGTACCGAGCTTTGATAAGGGGACATCTCTCCCGAGGACTTTAAGTGGAAAATGTTGAGTATTAAGCTTAAATTGTTTAATTTAATTTCTGTTTAAAGTCTGTTTTTGCCTCATGGTCTGTTGTCTGGAAAAACATCAAGTCTTTCCCACTATAAATGGAATGCAGCCCTTGTTAAGCACAACCCTCAAGTATGCTTGCATACAAATAAGTCTGTTAAGAGACCAACATCAGGAAAATTAAATGCAAAAGCTTAAGCCACTTAAGGCCTCTGTTGCAAGCTAACTAGTCTGCTAGTATTGTTTGTTCTAGACATGGAAGTGCAATAGATGCTACATCTTCTAACCATTTCCTCTTATTTCAAAAGTTTACCTTTACAGATTTTTTTTCCAATGCTTTAAAACCTCCTAAGTGCTCTTGAAACTGCAATTTTGTGTTTCCCATGAATCAGAGATATATGTGACAGCACACGTGATTGGAAATGTGCCAGGTTTTACTCTGTTTAGATCTATACTGTATGAAAACTGAGGTAAGGAAAAAGGTCACTAGCTGAGTGTGATATGTAACAAATTACAGAGGCACATGATCAGTCATGGCAGTGTAAACAATAAGCTAATTAATACAGCACATGCACTTAAAAAGAACTCGCATGTAAACTGCAGCTGCATGTCTTTTCTATATGTGGATGACTGTGCTTGCAGTATTACGTGCTTATGTCATTCACAGCCACAGTGTTGTCCTCTCAAAATACAAAAAGACATGTCAATGTGGATAAGCGATGTATACCTTATATATAAATTTAAATGCATCGTTACTTTTCAAACCATTGTTCTGAATGCTGTTTGTGCTTTAGTCCCACTGTTCACAAACAATATTTTCCATTTTGAGTATCTGGGGACTTTTAAAGCCACTTTTAACTACAGGGCACACATTCCAGAACAAGCAAGGGAACTGTCTGTTGGCAGAGAGACAGGAAGTAGGAAAAAGTTTGGAACAGTCACTGGGTACAACCCAAACAAGGATTCCCATAGCATTAAAGTAAGAAAGCCTCAACCATGGGGAATGTCAGTGCAGGGGTAACATCACTGTGTGAAAAAGTCCTTTACAGCACAGAGGACAATGTGATCTTACGCAATGTTCAATGTAAGTCAGTGAAGCATCCATCAAGAACTGCTTTCTGGAATGCGGTCAGTCATGACAGAGTACATAGGAATGTATGATTGCCAAATATTTATAATAAAATGTTCACTTTCGTAATGCTGTAATACTGTAGAAACAAACGGTGTGCATGGATTATTTTGTCCTTTCTTTATATAAAATGGAATATGGAAGATATCCTAAAGTTAAAAAACATTGCATTAACGACAGCATGTGATCGTGCGTTCTGGTATTGATAGAACTGAAATGCATCGTCAGGGAGTGTCTGCAAAGTAATAAGGTCGGTCATCTCTGGTTTCCTTCACATATTAGACTAAAAAAAAGATAACCTCTCCTAAACGAAAATAATCAGTTCTCTGTAATATTTATTATGCAATAAATTGATATGGTTATCTGTCAAAAATGCAGCGGAGACAATGACAATGACTTCTGAAATTATAGGCAAATATTGAGAACTGCGCAAAAGAAATACTAATAGATTGAAAAATACAGGCAACAGGGGTGGCACAAACTGAATAATGTTTCTACTGCTAAGGATGAAAGACGTTTATATCTACAGTTTTGGCTCTGGTTCTGAAAAAGAACACTTCAATATTCCAAGTAAAATTACTTGCCATTAGGTCATGCAGAAACCATAATGTGCTATAGGATGATGAAGGTGATATCTGTCTGGACAGAAAGTGATTGATGTCTAGACATTCTGATGGCAGGTATTGTGGAGCGACTTTTTTATGACTCTGATGGTCTCCTCAAACCGATGACACAAGCAGTAAGTTTTCTGTCCATATAAATGCACAATATATTTATATAAACTAAAGCATGTTACCAAACCATCAAGATTTCATAAGTAACAGCAAGCAAAACCTTTTCTCTCAGAGGCCGCCCAGTAGTAATTTTCCATTTTCCTGTGCCCGCGTGTTACAACCTATCCTCGTAAAAAAAGTTCTAAAACAAAACCCGGTAGTGAGGAACGGGCTTGCTGAAATGTTCAGGGGCGGTGTTTCTGGTAATTTTCCTTTATGCGTATCGGTTCAGGCTATTTATTTTCACCTCTTAGCGGCGAATCTCGTATTTGAAGGCTTTGCGAGGCAGGCGGCTTACAATTCCTAAAGGTGACCAGTGAACCTCAATAGTCAACTCAGGTGCGTAGCTATTTTTTGTGTCGGACCGGTCAACTCTGGAGCGTAACGATAATTCAACTACCATGCAGATATGCACTTTGTTACTTTTATCATTTAATCGCGTAGCTTGCATATGAAAATTGTTACTTTGTCCGAGAGTATTGTGCAAGTTGTAATTTTGGCTATAGGCAGCCAAATCCATTCCGTATAAAAATTCCTGTGTATTTCGGATCTGTATTCTGTACATTATTGACTTTATGCATATATGGCGATTATTCTTTGTTGTTGGGCTAACGATCAGTGAAAACCTTTCCTAATAACTGTCTTGAGCATACCACAGTGACCAAAATGACAAAGGAGTTTCACGACAAGGACAAGAGCAATTGGGAACTGGACCAAAAACAAAGCTAACAGTTTTAGGTTGATCTAATGGATATTAATACCACATGTCAGGATCACGAAATGTTTTGTATAACGAGTGCTACCAATAAATATGCTCTCATTTGAACTGCTGTAGAATTGTTTCAGATGTTTGATGAATCATTCTATTGAAATATTGCTTATAATAATGGTTGATGACTTACAGCATTAAGTCAAATGCATGAGACAAGCACCTTTCATAATTTTAAATTAATAGACAGTGTTCTTCACTAATGTGGTTGGTTTTTTGCAATACACAGTTTATTTCAATGAATAGTGATTCAGTGGAAAGACCTGCCCAGTTTATGGCAGTTTATGAAATTCTTTTTTTTTTTTAGAATTATGTATGAAATATTCATATTTGTGATAAACGGTACATTACATTATTGGCATTTAGCAGACACTCTTGTCCAGAGCAACTTACATAATTTAGTTTTTTACAATGTTATCCATTCATACAGCTGGATATGTACTGAGGGAATTGAATCCTTTGGTTACAAGCCCTGCTCCTTAACCACTATGCTATACTGCCACTACTGTTTGTGCAAGCTTTAAGTATATCATGAGAATGCCTGGAGCACTGGGGTGGTGTGCATAAAACTGGGAGTACAGTACCATTGCCAGATCTTTGGTGGAATGCTGGCTTTTTGAGAGAGGTGCAACCAGCAAAGAAGAGGTTAGGTAATATGTACTTCCTAGATTTGGCACATGTCAAATCTTGCAGGGAGTGATTCTAAAGGAGGATGTGGTCAGAGTGCTTTGAGAACTGAGCTGTGAGAGTGTATTCCATTCATGTTAAGGCATGGTCCCTGCTCATTTGGCTCATTTGAGGTGTTCAACTTTTGTTTAACACCATTTCTCATTATGAATTCCTCTGCATATGTTTATTCTCATTTGACACATCATTGGACTGCAGGGATATAGTCCTTATGATAATATGATATAGAGTATGTGTGCCTATATATGCAAGTTTTGTGTTTACAATAATATATATTCATTTTTTAATGCATAACTGTATTGAAGAAAACCTTTATTCTCATAAACGGCAAATTGATGCTCTTTGTTAAACTCTTCCTAGACACAAACAAGTATCTGGGCAAAATGGAAGACCCGTGGAAAGAAGCAATGGACCATGCTGTAGCTGTGGCCAGAAAAGCAGGAGCAGTGAGTGGCATCACTGTTTTTTCCCCACTGAATCTATAAATACTTTGCAGATTATCATAAAATCCTGCATGCTTCAGCCAAGAGTACTGTATACTGAAATGAGGGTTTTATATATTGAAAATGAAAGTCCCCTTGCTTTTGAAAGTCTTTTATTTCAGTCCTATTTAGAAATAGCCATAATTCTTCAAAATTTTATTGATTTTATGTTTTCAAGACTGATAATAAAGGCTTTCAGATATAATGGTAAATGTTATTGGTGGTTATATTGGATGAATGAGTGAATTCTGATACAAAAATATACACAGGACTTTTACTTTGAAAATGAAATTACTCACATCTAGGAACCGCACTGGGTTTTACCATATTGGGCATGACTGGGTGTGGCCAGGGCCTAGTTTCCTGAGCTAGAGTGTCTATGGCTGCACAGTTGGTGATTGATCACTCAACCAAATATGATGAATAAGTGAATGCTTTCAAAAGTAATTGATGTGTGAAAAATATATGTATCACACACCTAGAATGACCTAGAATGAAAGATTGCAACTGGGCCATAACACAAAATGGAATTCTCATGTTGTCTCTGCTACATAGATTGATGAAATAGGCCAAAATCTGAAGTGGAATGCAACTGTATTTTTTTGTGTTTCTGCAGGTTATCAGAGATGCCCTGCAGAATGAGGTGAAGATCATGTGTAAGAGCTCCTCTGTGGACCTGGTCACCAAGACAGACCAGAAGGTGGAGAATTTAATCATTGCTTCCGTCAAGGAGAAGTTCCCCACACACAGGTGAGCACAGCATTGGGTTGCCAGAGTCCATTTACATCTCCGTAGCTGAGAGGTGCGTAGGATGACTGACCCATCCCACGCACCAGAGGATGGTGCTGTTGTGTCTTGTGGTGACATCGCTGCACATCTGACATGCCATTGCTGTTTTTGTTTTAGTTTCATTGGGGAAGAGTCAGTAGCTGCTGGACAGCCCTGCATACTGAGTGACAACCCCACCTGGATCATCGACCCAGTGGATGGCACCACTAACTTCGTGCATGGGTATGACAGTGTCAAAATCTAATTTCTCAGATGACATCAGGTTAAGAAAATATTTTCCAAGTCGAGGGAAAATATGTGCTTATATTGTGATAAAAAAAAGAGCCAGCTTGTATAATGCATTCATATGTTTTGGTGTAGTACTTTAGTTGTGTCTTTCAAAGTGTTTCCTATGATTATGTAAGCCCTCTAATCCGCCTTGATTTGATTGCAGGTTCCCTTTTGTTGCGGTGTCCATTGGCTTTGCGGTCAAGAAAGAGGTGAGTGCTTATTTATAACAACCGTGCAGGAAAAAAATTCACTCCATAGTGAAATACAGCCTGCATCAACTTTGGTACATTAAGCTCCTGAATAATGCAGGTTGTATTTGTATTTGTTGTATCTGTAGTAGTAATGAAATCTTTCTTCCTTTTCAGCTGGAGTTTGGCGTGGTGTACAGCTGCGTAGAGGACAAGATGTATACAGGAAGGAAAGGGAAGGGGGCCTACTGTGACGGGGAGAAACTGCAGGTGTCTGACCAGACAGGTGAGCAATGGTGCTCCATCCAAACGTGCATTTGTTGTAGTGGTACAAAGTGATGGCTGCTTTTGGCCACTGAGCTATTTACAGGGCAGGGGTACACTTGCCCACTAAATTAATAATGGTCCTAAATCTCAATTCACCCAACAGCAGCAAATTCCTTTTTACTTAGTTGTGTCTGATATGGTTACTTTACTTCTCTACACTTAAAAAAACTGTGACTCTAACAAGGAGATAGGTTATTTAACGTAAATCAATCATGGAAAAGAGATCAGAGATGGGTTTTAAATGAAAAAAAAAAACATTTTCATTTTCTTAAGTATGTAATTATTTCATTTGATGTGCACACAGGCAGAGCTAGCACATTGGAGTGAATCAAGCGTAAAGGAATCATCAGTAAATGGATGAATTTCATTTCAGGTGGCATGTAATCTAAAACATGCAAAAACAAATTCCGGAGTATTTTTTGGAGTAAGTTACTCTGTACTATTTGTCGCTAACCTGTTGCCAGTAGTATTAGTGCAGTCATATGATTAGCATTGCGTTGCTACCATTTCTTTTGAGAATGTTATTACACTTTGAATGTGCAGTACTTGCAGCATGCTAATGTTGTGTAGATCATGCACTCCTAAAAGTGAAAGCTTTTCATGTGCTGAATTCACTGTATTTACATGTACAAAATTGTGCTCTCTCTATGAATTTCTTCTGACAGCATCTTGGGATTTGCCTCAGCATATCATTTGAACTAGTAATTTGGTTCTGCCTTTATCCTTTGTAAGACAAATAATCAGGTTCCCTTACTGTTATCAATTAACATGTGTATCTAAATGGATATTAAAATAGTTTTAAAACTCAAAGTAAGCGTTTGAAAACCCCAGTGAAGGTATTTAGCTAAATGTACCAATTGCACACTAAGTCCGTGGTTTTCACAAGACTATTCATAAATGCTTCATATATCCAACCAAACAATTTGTCTTAATTCAATTTTCTGGTAAACCACCCCAAGTGCCTTTATGATATGAAGACCAGAATAGACAGGAGAGGATATGCCCAGCCCAACCCTGTTCCAGTTGTCTAATCCATGTCAATTCTAATCGTCATTTCAGTCGTTACTAGATGAAACCTCTCATTACTGAAATGCATATGCATATCTTTGTTCATGCGAAAGCTGGGGAGGTGCACACCTGCCTGGAATTCACTGCAGCCATAAATTCAACCAGACTGTGTGGGTGTGTCCCCTGTGTAAACGCACATTGTTGATGCCGCAGTGTTTTTGTTACAGACATCAGAAAGTCCATGATCATCAGTGAGCTTGGCTCCAACAGAGACCCTGAGACAGTCAGCAAGATATTCTCCACAATGCAGAAGATCCTCTGTATCCCAGTACATGGGTAGGCTTTGCCCCGTTGGCTCTAGTGACATTCTGAAGAGCCCCTCAGGCATGATTAGCAGGGCCCTTCTCAGCCTAACAGCATTTTTGTGGTTGCTACAATGGTATGAGACTGACTACTTTGGAAGAAAATAGTATAGTGCACCACTGTTGCTCCTGTCCATCCCCATTCCTCTCGTCTCTTTCTGCTGCAATTGCACACCGCTGTCTGTCAGTAAAATTCAGTTTCACCTAGATTTTATAAGCATTACTTCGGTGACTACAGAGGTCCTCATTTTCAGTGGTCCTTGTCAGAGGTGTCTGCAGTACCCACAAAGCATGTTCTAAAATAGGCCGACTGAGATGTAACTGCTAATAAACATCTCTTTTTATCTACATCAGTGTGATCATCTTTAACCTTTTGTGAATGAATTGGCAACGCACACACACCCTAAAAATATGCAGGAATGAAAGTAAAATTGTATGTAAATCGCCAATTAAAATTAATTATTGTTGTTAGCTAATTTCCTGATGTGCTCTGATGGAACTGAGTTTACGTTTACATTTACGTCTAGTAATTTAGCAGATGCTCTTATCCAGAGCAACCTACAAACCTGCATACAAGAAGGGTAGACTAAGTGTAAAGGTGATGTTAAACCATAAGAGTCATAAGTGAGTAATTTAAGCCCCTAGATACATTATGTTGAGGATCACTGCTTCAGAAACACCTGCACTAACTGCAGTTCCAAAAAGCACTAGCCCTTTTTCTCATCTCATCTCTCTCTTTCTCTCTCTCTCTCTCCTTCCATTACCATTCAGTCTGCGTGGGTCAGGTACAGCAGCTACCAACATGTGCCTGGTGGCATCAGGGGCGGTTGAGGCCTTCTTCGAGATCGGGATCCACTGCTGGGACATTGCCGCTGGGGCCGTCATTGTCACTGAGGCTGGGGGTGTCCTGCTGGATGTAGACGGTAGGGCCAGGACCATAAACATAATCAGTACATATGATTACAGCATGGAGCTCATTTTTTAACCCTCGCAACGTTTGGATTGTGGGTTCAAATCCCAGATGGGGCACTACTGCTGTGACTGGAGTCATGTACTTGTCCTTCAGAACAAATATGTTGCACTTCATTTACCAAATGTATCAACTTAAAATGTGGGTTTTATAACTTTTCATTGGTAGTGCTGTCTACAAAGCAAATACATACTATTTTCATAACATTATGATAATCAAAAAGGTGCATAAAAAATCTGCCATGAACCTCCAGTCTTTTATCTGAATGATACTGTATGTTACATATTAAATATTTAGTGTTCTTGAAAGTAACAGTGTATCTTGACAGGGTGACAGATTTTGGTAATAATAATTAATTATATGAATACTGAAAACTTTATGTCTCTCTATTTACTAGGAGGACCATTTGACTTGATGTCCAGAAGAATGGTGTCGGCAAACAACAAGACAATTGCTGATCGTATCATTAAGGAGATTGATATATTTCCAGCAGAAAGAGATGATGCAGTAAAAAAGTGAACAGTTTACATTGAAAATTTTACATTATTATTATTTTTTGCTGCAGCATTTTGATATTCTGGATTTCTTTGGTTTTTTTAGCAAATTATGTATTTTAATACAAAGCAAGTAAGATGTGCCAGTAAGATGAGATCATTTACACACAACTCATTCGCATGGTAAAGTACACAGAAGCAAATCTGATTGCTTCAGCGTCATCACTATCACACAGTTCAACTGTTGGCTGTACAGAAGAACCACTATTTCATACTGCTGCAATCTTAGTTTACAGTACTTTGCCACAGGGTATCATTCTTTCAAGTCTTGGAAGACATTTGTATTTTTTATAACTTGAACTTTCTTTGTCATGTATCATGTCTTCAAATGTGAACATTTCTGGCATAAATTACAAACTTGCAGTGTTAATGACAATTTTGCCTGAGTCATTAAAGTTTAACAGAATCCTGTGTAATTTGTTTCATTTGATGACTGTTCTGCTCATAGTTTATTTAGTTTATGCTCATAATTTATTTTCCTGTTGACACCTTCAAGAAACTTCATATGTCCTGCAGACTTCAAATCCTTGTGAAAACAAATAATTTTTCTGTATGTCATGTACCATATTCAAATTTCTATGGTCATAATATTCATTAGTTGTTAGTGTTGTTATTGACCATTTGATTTTCAGAAACTGAAGCAAACATTGTAACAATGTAGAGAAGGAGAAGATAAGGCGAGATGCAGTGTTGTGCATGAACGCGTTAAAAGAGCGCGTTCATTGAACGTGCTCATTTTTTCGGTGAACGGTGAACTTGAACGTATCCGTTTGCAACTAAAGAACGTGAACTTGAGCTCGTTCAGGTTTGCGCGAGATTCGGAAGCCTTGGGTGTGTTAAAGTTACTGCTTTATGAATAAACACGAACGACGTTATTCCATACTTCAGACGTATTTATTAGCGCAACTCATCCATCAGATAAACTGACAGCTCGCAACCAACTGCCCATATCCCGCGTAACAATCACTGCGCATGTAGACGTACACATAAAATAGTCCCTGGAGCACTCTTTCAAAAAACGGAAGAAATTAACTGGGACTGTGAACTTGTTCAAATTCAAAATTGTGAACTATGAACGTGAACTTGTTCATTTTAATCTGTGTGAACTGAACTTTGAGCTAGCTCTTGTGAAGTGTGAACTTGCACAACACTGGCGAGATGTACATCTAAGGCAGATAAACACAAATGATCACACTCCAGAGTCAAACCGCTTGTGCAGTAATGAACTTAAATACATCCCACAACTAAGGGCTTGACAACACTGCCATCAAGGGGACAGAGTAGGTATGTCAAGGTTAGAGTGAAAGTAGCACCTGAGAATGTTCCAAAGCTTATGAGTTTGTAATGATTAGTGTGCCAGAAATTAGATTCTACCAGCCAAAAGGGTCTATTCTGAAAAGCTAGAAAACAGGTTTTCAGCCAATGACCCAGCATCAGTGTGGAAAGACCTGCAGGACATCACCAGCTACAGGAAGTCATCCCAGTGCACCATGGAGAATCGTCAGCAGGCTGAAGAACTAAATGTGTTCTACTGCTGGTTCAAGGAGACAATGGCCACACCCCTCACCCACTCCAATTCACACCTGGCACCAGCAATTATGCCCCCACCTGCACCAATTCTTACACTGCCCAAACAACAATACCCCCCACCGTCCCTTCCCCCCAGACTACACTAAGAATCTGTGAAAAGGATGTTCGCAGATTCTTTCAGAAACAAAAGATCAGCAAAGCACCAGCCCCAGATGGAGTTTCACCCTCCTGTCTGAAAGCCGGCTCCAGTCTTCACAAAGATCTTCAAGAGGTCATTGGAGCTATGTGAAGTTCCATCCTGCTTCAAACACTCCATAATTGTACCAGTCGCCAAAAAACCTTGTATCCCAGGACTTAATGACTACACACCATCAGGACTGCAGAAAAGATCATTGGAGTTAATGTGCCCACACTCCGAGATCTTTTCAATGCCAGAGCCAGAAAACAGTTGAGCAAAATCATTGCTGACCCCTCACATCCTGGCCACCACATATTTGAACTCCTTCCCTCCGGCGGGCACTTCAGATCACTACCCAACAAAACAAGGCGACACCGGTATACCTTCTTCCCACACGCCATCACACTCCTGAACTGTTAAACTAACTACTCACACTGCAATGGGTGTACTACTATAGTTGTACATACCCATAGCCTGCACTCAGGTACACTTAATCTCATGCTCATTGTGCAACAGCTGTATATAACACAGTGCAATAGCTGTCTAAAACAAATTGTTGTACAGACCCACAGCCTGTGCTCCCGTACACTTTAACTTATTGTGCAGTGACTGTTAATTTGTCGGTTCATATTTATTTTTTTATATGCCTCATTCATTCCATCCTTACGCCATTCTATGTACATGTCACACACTACTCTTGTTGTTTGTTGTTCCACTACTGTTGGATGGTATTTGTTGTTGTCACCTTGGAACTAGAGTCAAATTCCTTATATCCTTACTATACTTGGCCAATAAAGACTGATTCTGATTCTGATAAATGGTAAGCCCATTGCCCTGAGTGCAGAAATGTGACAAACTGCACTATAAATAGAAAAATGTTCTGTAGAGGTGAATTTTATTCTACATGATTTTACTATGTTACCAACCTAACCATGTTTTGAAATCCAGTTAAGTAAGAGTTGTTAAGAGGAAGCTGATTTACACACAGTACCAGAATTGCTCAACTGCAATTGCTAAAAGTACACAGTTGTAGTCTTTTTTCTGAACGCTTCCCTTGCTTCACTTGGCTTAAGTATGGCATGCATGTCAGTAGTGTTTATATACAGTATGTGCATGGTTTGAGCCAACACTTTTAATATAGTATGAAAGTTAGATCTTTACGATTTCTTTATTATAGTCCTTTATTACATGATTTCCATCCTTTTTGCTTTCATCACAGTTTCGACAACATTCAGCTCCTGCTGATACGTGAGAATTACAGCAACAGACTAAATGTTCTCTCTCACTTTACAGTTTACTGTGCTGGTACTTTAAGTCCCTCCCATCGCTACCATGTAAAGGGCTCAAGTAAATTATGATGGTGGGAGAAAAAACCAAGCAAGCCAACATGATATTTCAGAGGTGATAGGGATGAGTTGGCTGGATACCAAATGTCATAGGCAATTACCCAAACTCAAACTTTGAAACAAAGCTTGACTATAAATTGAAGGAATCCATTCTTCCTTTCACCAACTAAGTCGGCATAAATCTTGTTAGTAGTCAATACCCAGGTTAAAGAGTGGACACAATCCTTGAAACACCATCCTCAACTAGCAAGGGGAAAAAGAAACAGTTCTGTATGTACACAAACAGGAAGCTGATACAGCACAGTATGTACCCAAAGAAGGGAGGCAGACCTGGCAACGCTCCCACTACACTCTGCTTGGTGCCACTGTCTGGGCATGTTCTAGTCCAGACTTGGGTGTTGTGAATTTGCTGACCTGTCACACTCCATTGGACAGAGATCACACATTATCACCTTGGATACCACCACCCAGGACTCTGTTCTGTAAAGTGCCATGTTGCAAATTATTCAATTATTATGAGGACAAAAAGTACTATACAGCTAGAGTTGTGAATGTCTACTGTCCCTGCTATAACTTTATATTCTCTAAGTTTATATACACTTTGTGGCTACTGTTCTGCTGTGCCTTTGAAGTGTTTTTCTGTCAGTAAGGGCACAGGTTTCCGGAGTGTTGCCAGAGAGAGACTAGAAGGAAAAGTCTAGAATAAATTCTGTGATAACAGACACTGTGTGGCAATGTGAAGCAGAGTCACTGAAACATCAATACACAGACCACAAACATCTTAATATGAGCTCAGTTATTATATGAGGAGATTTCTGTGAGGAAATGATCTACACTCCCTACAATAGGTGACAATCTTAAACTTGCCCCCGCCACACACACACACACACACACACACACACACACACACACAGTAAAACATCAAAGAAGATGTGAAGGGCTGTGGAGCTGTGTGTGCATTATAGCCAACAAGAAAAGACAAAACAAATGTTTAATAAAACTGGTGCAAAAGCTACAGTAGCAAAGGATTGTTGTAGACAACACAACAGAACAAGTGTTAGTAATGTAGTTCATGTTTCGTACTGCAACAAGTAAAACAGGCTTCAGTGATGTTCTTCATGCAGATTTTTCTAGGCATTCTAATTCTAATTCTGAAGGTGGTCTGAACACTTCAGAAATTCTGTCTGCCAGTGGAAAAAATGTTCATTTGTAATTAAATTTACAATACGCGATAAACCATTAATCCAAATACTGTATCTGTAATTAAATTGATCCCCTATGTTAACACCAAAACGTGATTACAATAAGCAACTGAATTCCTTCGCATACAGAAATATATTGGTCTCATATATAAATAAGTTTACTTATTCAGAAGACATGGTTAATTGTTAAAGTGAGCGTTTACACTGCCTTTCGTACTCCGTACACTGTAACATATTTCCATGCTTGACTCGATCAAATGTAAAAGCAGTTGATTTTACGTGGATTACGGTAAGTGAGTAAGGTTCCATGATGCATTGCACAAGGTTGTTGGTAAACTGAATTTGCGGGCGGGAGTGAGCTAGCACGCTAGCGAGCTAATGTAACATTAAAACAGTTCTGGTTGTGGACAATAATTAGTTAATGGTGTTTTCTGAGAGCCACATGAACCATAATTTGTCCGACCGTAGTTTGCACGAATACTTGTGTAGCAACTGTGCATTCTAAATAACGACCATTTAAATGTTATCGGAGTAAAAATTGGCGGGCAAGAGACCGCAAGCTTTCTGGCTATCTGCTAAACTGCTAGCTGGAGTTATGGATCGGAACCATTCAAACCTGGTTTGTATATCTGTTTAGAATATTTGAAGTTACATTGTTTTTTTTTTTTTTAACTCAGACGCCGATAAACAATGAGACTTTTAGCTGGTTAGTTAGATGGATATCTAGTTAGCTGATTTTTGTCTCGTTAACCAGCTCGTTCACCAGTCACAATAGCAGTAACTAGTTCCACAGCTAGTTAGCTGTTTCTGACTGTTGATAACATGTAGCTAACCGGTCATCAAGCGACAATTGTTCATTGATGCACAGTTAGCTAGCAAAAAAAGTCAGTAACAGCTACCTAGCAAGGCTATCTCGCTTTTTTACGTCACGATGTCTTGCTAGGTAATGCTCCTTGTCAGCATAGTAAGCCAGGTAACTAATGCTATATCCTACACTTGCATCTGGTGTCTGTTTCTTAATGTCGGTTAATTTTAAGGCATTCAGGTTCCATGTCATTTTGCAATGTCAACTTGCATTTCTTGATTCAATTTCAGAGCAGACCGCCTCCAAAGCTTCGTTACTTCTCAAGTCATGAAAGGTAGCGAGAAATGCATCGCCGTTGTTGATTTAATTGGTAGTTAACGTTAAGTCTGTAGTTACTTCCTTTGTAACTAGTTTGTAACTGGATATTAACTTTCAGTACGTTGACGATGTTAACTGAATTTCACATTACATTACAGGAATGAGTATATGCAACACATGACTCCAGTATCCAATTTTATTTCAGATCACCAATGAATCGAAAGGCAAAACATGTGCGCAACATTGAGGAGTGCTTTGATGAATTGGGTATGTGACAGCCACAAATGAATAAAATTAACAAGAAAAAAAAAACAAGAAGCCGTTGTCAACTTCCTCAAAAGCAGTGTTACAATCACATCATTCTCAGATAGAGGTTTTTGAAGTCATTTCATTATAATTTCAATGTAAAGCCAAGGC
Organism: Megalops atlanticus; assembly: GCA_019176425.1. NCBI lineage: Eukaryota > Metazoa > Chordata > Actinopteri > Elopiformes > Megalopidae > Megalops > Megalops atlanticus. The sequence goes on along the minus strand of CM032876.1, from coordinate 64,555,118 downwards.
AGGCTAATTGTTGCCTGTCACAACAGAACGTCTGTCGACAACGGACAGTACATTTGAGCCATGTTTTTAAGACTAGAAAGCAGTTTGTTGAACAGCTAAGGAGGGCAGGGTGTGTATGGTGAGGTGTGAGTAAATTGTTGGGATCATGGTAGGATTAGGAAGAAACTGACATTAAACGGATCAAGCAGACTGAATCCATATTTCCCTCTCCGGAGGAATGCTCTCTTACGCTGAGTGTGTGCTTGCAGATTCCTCACCAAATACAGGGAGCGAGCTGTCTGTACTTTCTCCGTTGCCCAAAACATGGATGCAGGCAGGAGAGGCAGAGATGGTGGATATACCAAGCCCAGTGCAGTCAAAGCCAGAAAAAAACAATTCAGGTCCTGATCAACAGGTAAGGTATTTATTTCACTTTTAGTGCAGCGTTTGCCAGGCTCTTGTGAACAGAGCAATCTAAGGGTTTGTAGGGGGATTAATAGATCTTGCAAATATGCGGACGTAAGTTCATTTAAAGCCTTTTAAATTAAGAGCATTAGGTTGAAATCAATCTGCTGTTTCACTGTTAGCTAATGAAACTATGCTGCAACTGGTATTCAATTCACAGCTCACAGTAATCAGTTCAGGGTCAAATCTAAAAACCCAATCAAACCTAAAGAGTCGCTTGGAATGAGAAGCACAATACCTTTGTGTACCCAGGGCAAGGGTTTTGTTACACTGGTGTAGAGTAAACAGGTGTGATCTGAGAGGCATCATATTGTATACTGGACAGATTGGCAAAAAAGATTTTATGAATACTAGAAATGTTTGGTCAGTGCATTCTTTACTGAGATGATTGAATGAAGTGTTTTTGGTGTGTCTTGAATGTTGTTTCAGCTTGCAGAAGAACATGAGCAATAGTAGATTGGCTGGTGAGAATTAATGATTGAAGTTATACTATCCATCTTTCCAACTCCAGGAATTGGCAGTAAATCTGATACCAGAAGTGGGTACTTCAGGGAGTCTGCTGCAAAATGAAGGTAAGTGCAAAATCAGCACAGTGGTACAGAAAAGTAGTTGGAAATTGATGAACAAACAGCCATGTAGGTGTGGGCCACATAAATGTGGTTCCTTTAGTAGGTGCCCTAATGTAGTGGGAGCTCCTACCCCAAACTCATGCTGTGAGCTCTCAGCTTTTTTTTTTTTTTTGCGAAATATGAACACATTTCTCACAAGACAAATTGCTTCCATTTCAATGTGAAACAATTTTGTTCAGTAAAACACAGTAATTTAACATTGAAGTTAAGGTGTATTTTTTATCCATTATCCATTTTTTTTTTTTTTGATTTATGCAAGGTAGAACAGTTGAAGAGGCAGTAAATGCCTTGAAATTAAGGTGTATTATTACACCGGTAACCGTTTCATCCCTAAATTGCACCGGTTTTAGCATACACGCTAAACGGCAAATCACACCGATGTGATCGTACGCGGGAAAGTTTGTTTTTAGTTTCTCCTCTCTTCTCCAGCTCGTATTTGCATACAGAGCACTGATAGGCTCCAGGGAAATTCTGACTGGCTCCAGAGATGTTCTGTGGATCTGAACGTACAACGTGCGTGTAGTCTGCAGCGCAATAAGCAAGTTTTGGAAATTATACAAAAATGACAGGCTTATCGCAGTTCATGTGTGCGTATTGAACTGTAGGGGGCGTACCGAACGGTACGACAATATACCGTGTACTGTTGCATCCCTAGTATGAATTGTACTTGGCTGAATCAATGCAACCTATTTTTAAGTGGTCTTTTCCTCCCAATTGCAAAGTTGGCAGGCATTTCATCCTACCAGTGTGGAACAAAAAAGAACAATATTGATCTGCTGAGTAACAGATATGTGTACGAAATAAGATTATGATATTGTAAGATTTATGCAAAGAGGAATAGTCTTAGTAATTAATTTGCATAGACTTAAAAAGCCAGAAGGCATAATGAGAAAGTAGTTCACTATAGCTCAGTAAGCATTACTTTGCCTGTTTGCTACTTACAACAGAAAGTCCATCTGAAGAACTTCTCTCAAAGAAGACATCATGCCCAGCTGGACTGGTGGCAGATGACTATGTTCTGCCTGAGGAAGAGAATCACAGGGCTTCTCCTCTTCTCTTTGAGATTGAGGCTGAAGTTCAGCAAGAAGATGTTGGCAAGACACCCCAATCCAACCAGAAATTGCAACTGACCAGAAAGGACATAGAGGAGTATGTTCTTTTTAAAATTACACTGTCGCTACATTTCAGCTGATTTTGATTTTAAAAAAAGCATGTTTCAAATGTGAAAATATTTATATTCATGCATATGACTTCTTCCATCTGTCTGCCAGACACAGCTCAGTACCATAATTGGTTTTGAAAACACATGAGCAGTTACAGCCCTCTGCTATAAGACACTAAAGAAGTTCTTTTTATATTTTAAAGTTAAAATCCTAACTGCCCTTGCCAAACCTAGGAAGAAAACAGAGAGGTGGTACACATGTTAACAACTAAACTGCCTATAAACAGTAGCTATGTCTGTAACACAGCTGTTTTTCAGCAATGGTGACACTGTATTTTGGTTATCATCCTGCCAGAGCTCTTAAGTTCAGATGAATATTGATTGGGGTATCTGCAAGGATTGTGATGTTGGAAATGTGTTTGTGCTAACAAAAAAGACAAGAATTGCATCTTATTTCTGTTTGTTCTTGTAACGAATTAGTTCTCAACTTCAGTCAACATTAGTTTTCACAGTAATTGACATTAGTTGTTCAGTTATCTATTTCCTGGCCCAGAAAGATTGAAGAATTAATTCAGCCCCCTTGAGACAGCTGTTTCATTTTTAAAGCCTCACAAAAACTTTTAAGTAGTCACAGATATTCAGATATGAGAGTCAACAGTCTAGAACAATAGTACAAATTCATAGTGCACATAAAGAGGATCAGGTTAGTTCAGGTAATTGTATTAAATGTGGGTAATGCATTACCTTACATAAAATTGTACAGGTCATACAGTGGCGTGAAAAAGTATTTGCTCCCTTCCTGATTTCTTCTTTTATTGCATGGTTCTCTCAATGGTTTCCTATCATCAAATAAAATTTAATATTAGACCAAGGAAACCTGAGAAAACAGAAAACATAGTTTTTAAATCATTATTTCATTCATTTAATGTAAAAGTCACCTATTACCCCTGTGAAAAGTAATTGCCCCCTTAGTTTTGAAACAAAGAAATCAAAATTTTAGTTGATAATTAGATCCAGGTGACTGAACACAGCCAGGCTTGGTTGCAGCCAGCCCTGTTGAGTTTATATGGCATATATATTCAACCTTACCATCAGAGAGAAGTAGTGACCGCATAGCTTCTACAGGCACAATGCCATGATTAAAGGAAATTTCAGAACAGCTGAGAAAAAAAGTTGTTGAGATTTAGCAGCCTGTAAAGGGTTACAAAGCCATTTCTTGGAAGTTCTTGGACTCCACGGAACCACAGTTCAAGCTATTATCTCCAAATGGAGAAGACTTTGAGTAGTGGTGAATATTCCCAGGAGTGGCTGACCTGCCAAAATTTCTCCAAGGGCACAGTGGCGCCTCATCCAGGAAGTCTCATAAAATCCCAGAAAATCTTCCAAAGAACTGCAGGCCTCTCTAATATCAGTCAGTGTTCATGACTCAACGATAGGAAAGAGACAAAAATGGGCTTCATGAAAGAGTAGCAAGGCAGAAACCACTGCTCACCAAGAAAAACACCAAAACTCATCTCACATTTGCTAAAAAGCACGTGGGTGATCCCCAGGAATTTTGGGATAATATTCTATGGATAGATGAGTCAAAAGTGGAACTTTTTGCCGGGTGCAAGTCTTCCTGTGTCTGTTGTAAAGCGAATACAGCATTCCACTGTAAGTACACATTGGGTCCTGGACGACTTGCTATCTTTGAAGGAAGCATGAATTCTGCTATGGAGCTTTGGAGGGGCCTAGTCAAAGTCCCGACTTGAATCTAATAGAGATGATGTGGCAGGACCTGAAAAGAGCAGTTCATGCTAGAAGACTTACCAATCTGTCAAAGTTAAAGCAGTTCTGCAAAGAGGAGTGGCCCAAGATTCCTTCACAGAGATGTGCAAAGCTCATATCGAATTATAGGAAGTTTTTAGTTGCAGTTATTGCTGCTAAGGGTGATCCAACCAGATATTAGGTTTAAGGGGGCTGTAATGCAGTGCATGTCCGTTACAACAGGGGCATTTACTTTTTCACAGGGGTGATATGGGTATATGTTAAATATTTTCACTGCAAGAACAAAATAAACATTAAAATACTGTTTTGGTTAATTCTGTTTTTACTCAGGTTCCGTTTGTGCAATATTAAATTTTGTGTGAAAATCTGAAACCATTCAATGCTCTGAATAGGCAATAATAGAGAATATCAAGAAGGGGGAAAATACATTTTCATGCAACTGTAAGCAAAATCACGTTGAGGAATTCTCCATGTGAGTTGACATTGAATAACCATTGGCTGAAATGATGATTTTGGAGACTTGCTATCTGCTGGCTTTGAAATTGTTATTCTAACTGAATATCTCTTGTTTACTCAAAGGTCCAGTGAAGATGAATTTGACTCTCCACCTAGGAAGTTTGATTTGGGGAAGTGTCCGAGAGACCTAAACTGTAAAATGCAGGAACAAAGAAAAGCACCATGGTGAGGCTTTAGGAAATGGTATTTCACAAAGCATGCCTAAATGGTAGTATAAATGGTAATATTCTTGCATAGAACAGTTTGTTTATACTCCAAAAGAATTATGTTTCTCTAATGACTACTTCTTTTGCTGTTTTTACCAATATGTTTCAGAGTGAAGTGTGTATATTAGTGTGTGGATTTATTTCTTTTTGATAATTTCAGTTCTTTTTCAAGTGATGAGGAGTTTCTGTCCTTAAAAAATAAGAAGGCTGATGTGGCTCCAGATGTGCTATCAGAGAAAAGACAAGCTTTGGAGGAGATGAGAGAAACTGCACTAAGGTGAGCCTATGCTTCAAAAAATGATCTAATGTAAATGCTACGTCTCAATAAGGACACAACATGAGAACAAGAAATCTGGTTGTGCACCGGACAACCTAGACATATGTCTTAGTTGTCGACAACAAAGGACATGAGGGAAGTAAATTACAATTAACTGTTGACATTCTTTAAACATACTTTATTATAAACAGCTTTTATTATAAAAGCTGACAATTTTATTGACAGCTTATCCCAGATGCATTCGAAAAAAAGATAAAGCATACTAGTATGACAAAATAGCTTCAAACTGATCTGAATAAAAACATCTGTCAGCAATGTTTTTATTTGCGTTTTCAAAAGCAGGTTTTTCTGAAAAGCTGCCTGATTTCAAACCCTAATGAGTACATTAAGAAATGGTCTAATGAACAGTAGGTTTTGGCAGCAGTAGATGTATGATAATTTGTAATGGTCAAATTAAATCGCAGTTTTCCTATTTGTGGGCATCCCTACATTAATGCAAGCATGTCACGTCCCTGACCACCTGCATGAGTGGTTGGATGATAAAGTACAATTAACTGCTTTACACACCAGTAGCAAACTACTGCAGCACCTGGCTGGCTGCCCAGCTAAGTGACCAACAAACGAAAAGAAAGCAAGACATCTGTTCTTAGGAAAAAGGAAAATGTTATTGAACACATGATTAAGTATGGCCAGCAAATATTTGCTTTTTGCTGGTTTTGTCAGCTCCTGACCATGACCATGTGCATTGTGGCCTTTGGTCTGTTTCTCTGCCGTTTACTTGTTTGCTGGACCATAGTCTAAAGTTGCAAGGTATTTGAAAGCATTGTGTTTGCCTGCAGCCTGTCTTGTGTCGTTTTTCAAACTGATTTTGATTTTACGTATTGTGTATTTTCAGGGTTGATGAAAGCAAACCATCAGCTGGGGCACCGAAGCTCAAGGTTCACCCACACCCTCAAGGAAAAGACCATAGGAATACTGTAGTGTCGGGGGTCAAGTCATTAAAAGAAAGAAGAGAATCTTCAGCTTTTCTCCTAAAACTCAAAGATAGTGGTCAGTCAAAGACAGCGTAAGTTCAAAAGGAAACTTTTTTTTTCCCCACTTGAATTGAGTGCAAGCTCATTAAGTACATTTAAAATGACTAGCAAATTACAGTTTTGTATAATGAGGCATGTTGGATGAAATGAGAGAAAGGAGACAAACTGTTACTGCTAGTTTGTTTTCTCAGTATAAATGTTCCTTAGCTGTAAGGCACTGTTTAGGAGTCATTCAGTAATAGTCTTACTTTCTTAAGTTTCAGGAAAGAGACAGCATCTCCACCTGTTCAAATATCTCCACACCTTGAAACAGATGAGGAGTTTATGATCTTAGAAGATGAATATACGAGGAGTCCCTTTTGGTTTTCTATTCCAAAGAGGACAGGAGTTAAGCAAAGCAAACTTCCAGAGCAAGATCGTAGAGAATTGGTTCAGAGTAATCGGGAGGTAGGTACAGCAGAGAGTGCTGCAAATGACAACACGTCTCCAAATGCAAGAGGCAAACAGCAGAGTAATAAGGACACCAACCTCAAGAAAACAAAAGAGCTCAACACTGCTGAGAAGACAAAAAAAGGAAAAAGAGTGAAGGACAGTGAAAAAAAGCTTTTGAACATTCTTGCTGCTGTACAGTCAGAGGCCAAGCAGAACTGCTTGGATAGACGGGAAAAGGTGGGAAAACCTACCGAGAGAGAGACTGCATACACAGTGGATGGAGATGGAGACACTCCTCTTCCATTGCCTTCGTCTTGTGTAGAGTCCTGCAATGAAGTTCAAGGAGGTAGGTCATTTACATTACATTACATGCATTTAGCAGATGCTCTTATGCAGAGCGACTTCCATCACAGTAGATCATAAGAATTTAGAATGTTTTTTTCCCACTGATAGGAAGTAAGGAGGTGAAAAGATAAGGCAACACTGATACAGATTTGACTGATGATTTCACTTTATGATACATAATTGGTGGTGTCAACCATGGCAGATTTTATAGCTTACCTTTTTAGTTATTAAATATTGTAAAACATAACAAATAGTCCTTGAAAAGTGGTACTTAATGTTTATACAAATGAATTTTCTTTTTACCTGCTTCTTAAGTAAATTATATGTTACAACCATGGCAAACACCGTTGTGACCTCCAAGTAAGAAATGGTTTGAATGTTAGACAGACAACGACAGAGCAAAGTAATAAAAAGAAATGGGAACAGCATTATATTTAGCTGTCAATTGCCATTTCCTTGGTTTCATGGAAAAAATACAAGAAACAGTTTGTATCAAATTTCTGTCTGTGTGGGTGGATTTTTCATATTACTCATGTGGGCGTGTAACACAAACTATAGTGGTTGTAGAACAATCCTGGGCTACAATACCCTAAATCACAGTAGGTACAGCTGTAGTACATCATAGGCTTGGGTCAGCACAGCCCAGGATGCATCTTGAGTCAATATCTAGATAGTTAGCTAGTAACATTTAGTACATTTTAGCTACGTCAAAAACTCAAGTTTCTATGTGGTCCTTTCCTTGGATATTGGGACCTGGAAATATAGCAAAAATTGAACTAAACTTGACAGTTATGTCTTCAGAATTACTCGGTATGCAGAGCCTAAGTTTTAGATTTTTTTCAAATGTATAATTGATAGTTTGATTTTTATATTTTTAACAGCAAGTAAGTACATGGTGGTGCTGAAGTGCTTTATTAAATAAAATGTGTGATAGTTAAAGAAAATTTCAGGTTTTGGTTAATTCTTTGATATGTAAATATTGATCCTCTGTTTGCTGCAGGACATTCAAGAAAATGGTTAAAAAAATTGCACAGCCCTAAAGGGACAGTAGTTTTTTTTCAGTGTTCATAACATCAAATGTTTGCTTTCCAATTAGCCTTACCTCAGGGTTAGGATATTTGGTGCAGTGTGCTATCAGAATACTTGATTTTTCCAGAAATAAAGCAGAAGAGGACTTGGAGATACTGCAGACTCCTTTTCACAGTGTGTCCATTTGTCCACAGTGTATCGTTTGTGCATTCCCTCCTCCTAATGGTGTGGCCAGACAGCATCTGCATACAGTTGTATTATCCTGTTTTTTTGACTATCATTTAAGTGGATGACACTGTATTTGGATGTAAACCAGATATTTAAGTATATTTGTATTATTCACTATCAAGCACAGTCCATTGTGTGCTCAGCTGCAGAACGATTTTGGCTGTAAACCAAGCACAAGCACTGCCCAAAAATTTATTTGTGCCAGGATGTTTATACTTTGTTATACTCTTCAGATCCATTAAATATGTTTCTCCATTTTTCCATAGCTGATAAGAAATATAAGACATCAAAAGTGGAAAAATTCAGTAGACACTCAAAGAAAACAGGGAATAATGCTGCAAATCATAAGAGAATTGAGGAGAACACATCCCATAATAGACATGAAAATGATTCATCCTTGGAAGGACATGAAGTGGGTAAAAGGAAGAGAAAAAAGCCTGGATCTTGGTGGCTGCTTAACCAAGAGGAGGAGATGGATGTATTTAACAACAATGTAGCGCACAAGTCAACAGGGAACAAAACAAAGAAACCACGCAAATCTCAGGGGTCATCTGGAACAATCCCAGCCACTATTACTGAACAAGAGGTTGCTGAGGAGGTTGACAGGAGACGGGGAAAACTGGCATCCAGTCAGAGTGCAGGGAAAAAGATTCAGGCCTCAAAGAAAAAGTCCAAGGCAGGAAGCACAAGGCACCCTAAGAAGATTAAAGAAACTGAATCTGAAGTCCCAGACCTGCCCGAGGTATCAGCGGAGGGAAGAGTGGATGAAGGTGGTGAGAGCCATGGACACAGCAATCCTTCCCCTTGTTACCCAGGAGAACGCCATGCCCCTACACCAGGTGAGTTCATTAATATTCTCCTCAGCAAATCTGACTCATCTGTATAAATGTGCACAAATAAAAATCATACCTCAGTTTTAGATTAATGTAAAATTTACTGACCACCTCTTATTAGGTGAAATGGGTCGTTTTTGCAGATGTAGTTAGTGTGCCTGGCTGCAGACACTGTACAGATGACACAGAATGGGAAAAAAAGTGTTGGTCTTCAAATTCAATTCTTTATTACTGTATGTTAGTCGAAAGACTTCCAGGAAGATTTAAGTTGATATATTAGTTTATTAATTGCTTAATGTTCACATATCTTTGGTCAAAAGTTGGGTTGTTGCAAGTCATGATACTCTAAAAGGTCTAGCTACTTCACCTAGTTATTTCCAGATTATTGCAGAGTTCCCAAAATATTGTCACAGTCATAGATTGTCAGCCAGCATATTTTCATTTAGCTGTTAGTTGTCACATGTATCTTGCTGGCCACAGTTAGTTTGTGTGTTCAGTAACCTAAATAATCCTCATTCAGTGCTTGCAAGCTAGACAGCCTGGTATTTTGTCTAACAATAGCTAAGAAAGTGGCCAAGATAATGTGAAAATAATTTCTGTATCCAGAGATTAGTGATGCTTGGAGGAGACATGTTTCTTGAAAATCTTAAGTGTTTTAATTTGCTTGATTCTTGCTGATATGTAGTTGACATTTTACATTATTATTATCATCCCTTAAGTAGACAGCTGTAAGTGATCTAGTGTTATGCCTCTGATGGGAAAAGGCTGACATTCCTGTAAGCAGGCAAAGCTGTCCAGCCAATCAAACTCATTTTATTACTTTGCCAAGCAGAAGAGGCTGGGCACATGGAAATCCCAGATCCTTTGTTTTAGCCTGCTTAATGTCATAAGTAATCACTGCGGTTGTTAACAGGAAAAGTAGGGTGACCATACGTCCTCTTTCTCCCAAAAATGTTCTCTTTTTCCGGATGCATTTTTTAGGTCCCAAAAAGAGGACATGTCCAGGGAAAAAGAGGATGTATGGTCACCCTAATAAAAAGCCTGTGGAGCACTGATATGCCTGAATAGTATGATTTTATATACTCAATTTATTCACAATTTTTCCATTGCAGATAAGAATCAAAAGCAGAAAAAAGAGAAGAAAATTAACCGATATCAACAGAAGATGTCTAAAAATCCTGCAAATCATAAGAGAATTGAGGAGAACACATCCCATAATAGACATGAAAATGATTCACCCCTGGAAGGACATGAGGTGGGTAAAAGGAAGAGAAAAAATCCTGGATCTTGGTGGCTGCTTAACCAAGAGGAGGAGATGGATGTATTTAACAACAATGTAGCGCACAAGTCAACAGGGAACAGAACAAAGAAACCACGCAAATCTCAGGGGTCATCTGGAACAATCCCAGCAACTATTACTGAACAAGAGGTTGCTGAGGAGGTTGACAGGAGACGGGGAAAACTGGCTTCCAGTCAGAGTGCAGGGAAAAAGATTCAGGCCTCAAAGAAAAAGTCCAAGGCAGGAAGCACAAGGCACCCTAAGAAGATTAAAGAAACTGAAGTCCCAGACCTGCCAGAGGTATCAGAGGAGGGAAGAGTGGATGAAGGTGGTGAGAGCCATGGACACAGCAATCCTTCCCCTTGTTACCCAGAAGAACGCCATGCCCCTACACCAGGTGAGTTAAAGTCACTTATTTTCTTAACACTAAGGATACAGAAGACAGTTTCATTGCTCTTTAGTAGTGCCATAACATATCTGTCTTGCTACTGTGCCTGTATCATGGCAGGCAGAAGCTGCACATGCAGTTGGGCAATCAGCTCAAGTGAGGTCAAATTGACAAAGTGAAAAACTTTGAACAGTGTTTCTAATCTGCTGTTTTTTATTTGTGTGACTGTTCTGGTTGTTGGTACTCTAGACATGTATTTCTGTCATGGAATTTGATTCTACCTTTAATCTCTGAACATACAGATTCAGTCTATAAAAACAGTTCAAATGCTGATGTTCAAAGCATTTTTAAATGCACAGATGCTGAAGTCTGAAATCATACTCATTTTTCTCTTTTTTCATTCTTCAAGTTGCCTCTGTCACTTAACAAAGGTGCATGTGGGGTGACATTTTTTTTTTTTTAAGATCATAAATCAAAAACTTAAACATGGGGAAAAAAGGTTGGGTATAGTAAGTATATGAAGTTGTGTGAGTATGGCTTCAAAGTGTAGGAGAAGTTGAATTTTTTTTGGTTGGAAGCAAGCACAGCCATTAGTAATATTGACAAATAACTGTAGACTTGGCATATTTCATATGCAGACTAATAGTGATCATAATAATTACAACAATGACCTTTGAATGCAGTAGGTTGTTTGTGTTGTATAATCACATGCTGTGGCTAGGGAAGTGTTTATTGGAAATAATTCCAGCTTGGGCAAGAAGATTTATCTAGAGACATTTTATCTGATTCTTCTATGGTTTGTTCTTACAGGGAGGGAGAGTGAAAGGAGTTTTGATGAGGTTTATACCCCACAAAACCAGCGTGGAAGACATGACAACAAGCATAAACTGTCTGCTCTCCAAAGGCCTCAAAATTACGCTCAGAGTCCCTTACCTGATAACCAGTTGGCCGTGTTTGTTGAGAGCACTCCTTTGTTGAACCGTCAACACAAAACCTCAACGAAAAGGACACCAGGTCTCAGAGCCTCTAAAAAACATGCAGATATACTGAGTTCAGTAAAGCCTAGGAGCAAATTCCTCCAAAGCTGTATAAAAAGAAACAATCTGCCTGCACCCAGGAACATCAAAGCATCATTGGCCGCCTTTGGTGACATTTTCACCCCAGTCAGTACCAGAGCCAACAAACCTGCCAGACGGAGTGAATGCAGGCAACCAGTTGTCTTACCCAGAAAAGCACCGCCATCCCAAGGGGACCGATACATTTCACCCCGTGTTATTAGTCCTCTTATTGACGACTACCAGCATGATAGGGACTATCCAACTGATGATCTGAACGCCAAGTCTGTGTCCGAAGATTTTGTGGCAGATCCTTGCTCAAATTTCCGCAGTGCAAAGACCCACCCCAGCACAAGACTTGGAGAAGGCAGCATGAACCGGGGAATGATGCACCAGTTTAATGAGCTGCAGTCTGAAGTTGATGTGTAGGTCGTCAATTCCCTAAACCCAACATTGGCTAACATGTACTCTACTAGTAGGAATGTAATGTTGGACAAAGTGATATTGCTTAATCTATATTTGGTTTCCTTTTTTAGTTTTGAAGATTTTGAAAGTGGACCATCCTCAATGATTGAAGTTGGTGAGTTGGACAAGCATAGTAAGTACATATTACGAAGGTCAGCCAGTGCACTTATAATCCAATGTAATGTATTGTGGTTACTGATTAAAGGTATGACTTTTTGTTACAGATGTGCCATCATGTCAAAATGCTCCTCGTATCCTTTTGGAAAACCAAATGTGTTTCCTCCCGCTAAGGCCTACAGTCCTGGTACCAGAAGACAGAGAGAGTCTCGTTGAATGGTTCAAAAATGTCTGGCCTGCTCCAGCACAGAGTAATAACTCTATTATTTATATTTGTTACAAGAAATTTTTGGTGTTTATTTCAGGGGAAGGGAAAGAGGAACTTGGACTCATATTTTAGAGACTAATAACAATGCACAGAGGAGTCTATATTTAATGTTATGGTAGTAGTTTTAGTAGCTATAGATACATTTTACTTTGAAATGAGTCTTATAGTTTGTCAGGTTTTTGCATCTTGATAAGATAATTTGACTAAATTGTTCTAAATTGTGACAAAATACCATATTCTTTACACAGCTACTGCCTTTTAACTTTTATATCCTTTTGGAGCCTCTCATGAGTCGTAAGGTCTCAGAGGATAGTTCAAATTAAACCCAGTAAAAAGGCTTTATTGAAAGTATTATGCAGACACCACACTGGCTTCTGAAAGTTTTGAGGCCCCTTCACTTTTTGCACACTTTGTTGTGTTGTAGACTCAATCTAAAATGGATTAAATTAGGGGTGCAACGGATCACAGTTCGGATCGTTCCGCGGTTTTTGAGTCACGGATCGAATCATTTTTCGGATCAGCAAAAAAAAAGGGGGGGACAAATATAACTTTGCTTTCCATTAATTACTTAAAGAACACTTAAAGCAAGGAACTTTTGCTTTTGCAGTAGCCATGATTTCTGTTGCGGTGTAGGAACCACCGGACTCACGAGTCCGTAATATTGCGACAGCTTCGACCGCAACGTACATTCCGAGCACTTGTTCTGCTGTTCTTCAGCTGTGTCCGAAATCGCTCCCTATTCACTATATAGTGCATATATACATTTTACACTTGACCGCTGGACTTAATTGCCAGCTAGCTAGCTAATGTTAGTTCCAGCTAATTTGAACAGATGAAGCTGGGTGCTAGTTCTTTCATTCAGTTAGCTAGTGATAGCTAGATAGGTAGCGGTATTATCTAGCTAGCAGGTTAATGTCAGTTGCAACTGGCTAGTCATTTAGCTAGCTAGCTGGCACAGTTAGACACAAAGATGTTCGTACAAATGTTCGAATAAACTTGCAAACATGTAACTATATCCAGAAAATAATTAATTGTGTGACTGTGAATAGTGAGTGAGTGAACGAGTGAGTGATTTCAGATGCAGCCTTCGTCTTCGCAACACTTCTGCTAAGTAGGTTTGCTGATTTTTTAAATGGTACTTTTATCTTTTCACTGCAACTGTGCATTGAGATTTAGGGAATTATTACTTTAAAAAGTAACAGTGGCAGTAAAACTTTATTTCACGCTTATGGTTAAACTTTGCATTTAATCGATGGTTCACATGCGTGCTGAACCGTGGGGGGTGATCCGTACGGATCACGAATCAACTACGATCTGTTACAGCACTAGATTAAATTTATTTTCTTGTCTATTAATCTACACACAATAGCTTATAATGACAAAAACATTTTTTTGAAATTTTTGCAAATTTATTAAAATCAAAAACTGAAATTTTTCATTTAGTTAGACCAGGGGTGGGCAACTCCAGTCCTGGAGGGCCATGGTCCTGCTGTTTTTCTTGTTGACCAACTAAATACAATCTCTGATTGGCTGAAGAGCAAGCACACCTGTTTTCAAGGTGAAAATCAACAGGTAACTAAGAGATGAAAACAAAAACCAGCAGGACACTGGCCCTCCAGGACCGGAATTGCCCACCCCTGAGTTAGACCCTTTATTCAGCACTTTGTAAAAGCACCTTTGGCAGCAGTCACAGCTTCGAGCCTTCTTACTGGCCGATCCTCTGAAGCTCCGTCAGGTTGGATGGGAACTGTGTGAACTGCCATCTTCAGACCTCTCCATAGATTCTCTGGGGTTCAGGTCTGGCTGGGCCACTCGAGGACGTTCAGAGACTTCTCCAAAAGCCACTCCAGCGTTGTCTTGGCTGTATGCTGTATTCGGGTCATTGGGGTGCTTAAAGGTGAACCTTCGCCCCAGTCTGAGGTTGTGTGCACTCTGGAGCAGATTTTCTTCAAGGACCTATATTGGGTTGCACTCATCCTTTCCTCAATTCGGACCAGTCTGTCCCTACCACTAAGAAGCACCCCCCATACCATGATGCTGCCACCACCATGCTTCACTACAGGGATGGTATTAGCCAGTTGATGAGCAGTACCAAGTTTTTGCCAGACGTAGTGCTTGGTGTTCAGCCCAGAGAGTTCAATTTTTGTCTCATCAGACTAGAGAATCATCTTCCTCATGCTCTCAGTTAAGTGCCATTTGGCAAAGTCCAGGTCAGCTGTCATGCCTTTTAGTGAGGACTGACTTCTGTCTGTCCACTCGACTATAAAGGCCTGATTGACAAAATGCTTCTGAGATGGTTGTCATTATTACATTATATTACATTACATTACATTATTGGCATTTAGCAGACGCTCTTATCCAGAGTAACTTACATTGGTTACAGTTTTTATAATGTTATCCATTCATACAGCTGGATATTTACTGAGGCAATTGTGGGTTAGGTACCTTGCCCAAGGGTACAGCAGCAGTGTTCCCCTGGGGAATTGAACCGGACACATTTCAGTTACGAGTCCTGCTCCTTAACCACTATGCTACACTGCTGGTTGTCCTTTGGGCTGGTTCTCCCATCTCTACAGAGGACTTCTGAAGCTCTGTTAGAGTGACCATTGGGTTCTTGGTCACCTCCCTGACCAAGGCTCTTCTTGCCCGGTTACTGAGTTTGGCCGGATGGCCAGCTCTAGGAAAAGTCCTGGTGGTTCCAAACTTCTTTCATTTCACAATGATGGAGCCCACTGTGCTCCTGGGAACATTCAAACCTTTAGAAATAGTTTTGTACCCTTGCCCAGATCTATGCCTTGACATAATTTGATTACAGGGGTCTACGTAGAGTTCCTTCGACATCAGGGTTTGGTTTTTGGTCTGATATGCACTCTGAATTGTGAAACCTTATATACACAGGTGTCTGCCTTTCTAAATCCAGCCAATTCAGTTTGCCACAGGTGGACTCCAGTTAAGTTCTATAGACATCTTAAGGATAATCAAAGCAAACAGGATGCTCCTGAGCTCAATTCTGAATGCTGTAGCGAAATGTCTGAATACTTTTTGATTTTTAGTAAGTTTGCAGAAATTTCTAAAACGTGTTTGCTTTGTCATTATGGGTTATTGTGTGTAGATTGACAGCCAAAAGAATACATTTAAACCATTGTAGACTGAAGTCTGTAACACAACAAAGTGTGAAGAAAGTGAAGGGGTCTAAATACTTCTGGCCAATGTATATACTCATAATTATTAAGTATTAAGTTTTATTAAAAATATCTTCTGTACATTTCAGTCTGAAGTCTGCATTCATCTTTTAATGCACTTGCATTTTCCATTAAAAAAGTCTGTCTGATTACCATTCCAGCTGGTGCTCGGATCATTACCCCAGAGGACTTCCAGTGGTATGCATATAATGGTAGAGCCATGGGATACATGACAGATCTCCTGTGTGAAACCTTTTCTAATGGAAAGATTCTGCTGGGGTCATACATGAAGAAGCCATTGCAGGTGGATAACAATGCAGTGTCTGTGAGTAGGCCCACCTATTTTATCTCTTAACTTTATCATTTCTAAGAAGAAAAATCAATTACAGTTTTAACACCTTTCAGTACTTGCACCCAGCAATACTTTTTTGACGATACTAAGCCAAGCTGTCTTCGATTGAGGGCAAGCCGTGGATATTCACTGCTTTCATTACGAAGGGTTTTAGGTACAATGTAGAGAATCTGCAGGTATTTGAGACTGTCTTGATGTTTTATTGTAAGGGCACATCTCAAAAACCCAGGGTCCCAAGGAGTAATCTTTCTATGTTTCAGGTTTACAACATACTGACAAGCTTGGTACGTGTATCTATCAATGGTGTGGTGACAGATCTTTCCCCTGGAGAAACCTTCTTGGTTCCATGTGGTATGAAATATTCCATTTTTATTTGTGCTCGCTTAGTTTAAAATGCATACCTGTTGTGTTTCCCATCCTTTTGATGGCTGGTCCCTCATTTTTGTCTCCTATATCTCAGGGCATGCATATGGAATGTGTAATCTCACCGCAGAACCTGCCATGCTGTTATACCACCGGATGGTGTCCAGAAGATGTGACATTGGGTAGTATAAAAAATATATAATGTGAAATTCTACTCTGAACAGATTACTGTAAATACATGTTCTCTCCCCTGGGATTCTGGCAGCTGTTTGAGTGCTGACATGTATATTTTGTTACTTTTTATTTTAAGACAATAATTAGTAGCTGTACTAGCTAGCCGTTTCTGCACCACAGTAATGTTTCACCATCCGCGGTTAAAACAAATATTGTTCCCAGATTTGTATTGAAATTATGTTGAGATTAACTGATAAACACTGTTGTGGTTGATTATCAGAATAATCTGTGTAGTTATTCATTGTATTATAATGAATTGTTCATTTATTGCTGTTGTTTATTTGGTGTTTATTGTATAATAGTTTATAATGTATTCTTTATAATAAAATGTTTGCATTTGTATTTCCTGAAAGAGTCTGTCACGGAATTTGTATAATATGCCTTTCTTGAGCCTTTTCATCTGTATCAACTTGATCTAAGTGTACTTGTGCTGATGCAAAGTGGTCTGATGTTGTAATTTATAGAAACATATTCTGTAAGAGGATAGTTTGCATGAACTGGTCAGACACCTATAATTTAAGCAAAGAAAATGCCTTGAAGTGGATGGATATATCTCCAGGGGTGGGATTATCCCTTGCGTGGTGTTCGTGTTTTTGTTACTCACCCAATGTTCGCGGGTCTGGTGGACCCACAACATTATTGGGTTTTTAAAACAATACAGCATAACAATTTATGTAAAAATATTTAACAGATGTTGACTTTATCTCAATTACAAGCAATATAGAGAGCATATAGGGTTAATATTTGCCATTTACCTCTCCTAGATCACATTTATCAGTAAAAGTGCTTTTCGTTTTTTGTGATAACGTGATTTTTGTAAAAAATCTATTATAATCAAGAGTGGAATAAATCATGTTTATCTTGAACAAATATAAATGAAACAAGGTTTTCATCACTTGATGTTTATTGCTTTGAAATGAACAAATTGGAAAGAAATTTTACATATAGTCTTTTATGGAAATGATAAATGAGCCCTGTTGAGCACATATTCATGCCAGTCTACACAACACGAGAGACTGAGTTTTACTGTGTGTGTGTTGCAAATGTATTTCTTGCACTTGATGCATGTATACTGTGTCTTCTGCTGGCCCCACACTAGAGGATAATTGGGCAGATTTTGGGTCCGATTCGCCCCTCCCGACAATACCGGGGGCATTCCCAACTCGAGGCTGGTCTGAACCGATTAACTGCCTAAATGATCCTGTAGTGTGAGGGGTTTACAGACATAATCTTAATGTTACCAACTTGATCGGAGTCTCCCCGATTTCGAATCGTATCATATCAAACATGTTTGATATTTACGACTTCAAATCCTGTAGTGTAAAATAGCCAATGAGAGTGAGCTGACTGGGAATCGTCACCAACCAGAGCACAGTAATATTAATATGGAACGGCATCTCCATGGCAGTGGAAGGTCAGAGAATGTATAAAAATGACTACATTTCTAATGATCACAGGTTTCACTCTCCCTTCCACCTGTGTACAAATAACAATAACGTTAGCTTGTAGCAGTAGCTTGCACTAGCCCCGTTTGACACTAACAAAACTTTATTTCCAACTCGCCTCCAGTTTGCGCTGCAAAATGTATAAGACATGCTGATTCTGTCTTCTCAGCCATGACTTCATCCACAGTTTTTTTCTCCTATTTTTTTTTAATGCAAAACATAGCACACACAAGTGCAACAAGCCGAAGACAATGGTCCGCCTAGTGTGCACCAGGCATTCCTGTCCTTCTTGGGTCCACACACATCGCAGCGCGTCCTTTTGTTGCTACCGGCTGCAACCTAGAATGATGAAAACACTTAGTTCAGGAATTTTACTAACACCCCTCTCTCTCCATCTCTCTCTCTCTCTCTCTCTCTCTCTCTCTCTCTCACTCACTCACTCTCACACACACACACACACACACACACACACACACACATAATTACAGCGGGTCAAGGTAGGAGAGTCAGACACATACATATGCAACAACATCACTCTTACTTCAGGTACCTGCAGTTGGTGGTTCTGTGGGTCGGGCAGATGGGGCACCAGCATCCTCCTGAATCCTCACAATGGCTGCAGAGGCTGGGGTTCTTGGGATATGTTGTATCCTCTGGATTTGAGGTCTTACCAATGCCTTGCCCAGCTCCATGAGAAAGAGCTGTCTCTTCTGGAGCTTCCCTCTGTTCCAGTCTGGGTTCAACACCATGCAGATGACAAAAGTGTTGTACGCCGAGATGTCCAAGATGTTGAAAAATATCACAAGTGGCCAGCGTAGGGTTCTTCTTTTGCAGCTGTAGCCAGTCAACAGCTTGTCCAAATTGTCCACCCCTCCTTTTGTGGCATTGTAATCCATTATGATTTCGGTTTTTTGATGCTCCTGGCCACAGATTCTCCCATCCCTATGCAGTGTACTCATGAGTACCACATTTTTGCCTTTCTTTAGCGCGTAGGACACCAGGGATGTGTCGGTCATGAACACAAACTTAGATGAATTGACAGGCCTGTTCTGTGTAGTCAACAGCTGAGGTGGGGGCTCTGGCTTGTTTTTTCGTACTGTTCCTACCATCAGCTTCAGCTTCCTCTTTAGCAGCTCCTGTCCCAGCTTGTGCGAAGTAAAAAAGTTATCGCATGTGATGTTGTGGCCACAGAGTCCCTGTGTCATGTCCAGGACAGCTCGCATCCCTTGGTTCTTCTCAGGGGCTCCTCCATCTGGCTTCCCCGTATACACTGGCAAGTTTCACGCATATGATGAAACAGCATCACATGCAGCCCAGATCTTGATTCCATATTTTGCGGGTTTAGATGGTATGCACTGCCTGAAGGAGCAGAAAGGTTCTTGGTGCTATGTTGAAAACGTACGTGTGTGTGCGTGTGCATGTTGTCCACAGAGAAGCTGGGGGGTGATTTCTGATTGTGAAAAGAAATAAGAATCCTTATGGACTGGGAGTGTGTATGTGTGTGCAGGGTTGTGTATTGGTAGTGTATCACACACACACACACACACACACACACACACACACACACACACACACACACACTCACTAACAGCAGGCCCAGGTAGGAGGACGACAGAGTGAAGGTACACAGCAAACCTTTTTCTTTCATTTTTACCATGTTTACTTGTTTTCACCTACAATTCCCACACTTTTATTACCCTCTGGTCCAGTGGACCCGAACACCACATATGTAATATAAATGTGTAGGGGGTGCACAGTGTGCACTCAATGAAAATGTGTTCTTTTACATGTTCTTCACAGAAAATGAGCCAAGGCCAATGAGTCTCAGGCTGAAAAAATAATTCATTGCATCATTTTTCTTTTAGTAAACATTGAAAATGGGTCCCACAGACCCGAACACCACACAAGGGTTAAGTATTTTTATGTTTGGGGGGGGGGAAATGAATATGAAGATCTTCTTGTGTGTTACGAAGTAGCTGTGGAATAAGGGTCTATTTTATGACCAATGTCAGTCTGTGAGTTCCAGTGTAGCTTTTACAAAAAAAAAATCCCCCTCTTTATTTTCCTCCAAAAAAATCCTAGGGGTCCCATTTACCAAGAGTTATGAATGAAATAGCTTACCAAGATTCATACAACAAGCAGAGACCCTTAGAGTTCAGGACCACATATGACAGTACTATATAATTACAATATTATTCAGTACTGTATTAAGTATTTTCCTATTAGTATTCTTGAGCAGTATATTTTTCCATCATAAAATTTGACCACCTGCATACCACATGTATAGACAGGTTTCTCTTGGTACAGGCATTTATTGACCTCACATTTTGGAATTGATAAACAATACAGTACAATGACAAAAAAGAATTCTAACATGCATAGTAACTGATGGTTGTACATTAAACATTATTTTATAGCACTTGGCAAAGTACACATTCACACCTCAGAAAGATACTGTACTGTCACTAGTACCTTCAGCATATGACGGATCCCCATACTGTTTTGCTGTGCTTCATGTATTTGAATTTGTTTTTCGTAGTGATAGCTTACTTGACTTTGAATTCCGTACCTTATGCACCTATAAGACGGTTCTTTGTATTCAGTTTGAATAGACATATCAGCAAACTTGAATCAAACTGGCAAAAAACTTAAGACTCATTAAAGAAGCATTTCAAATGATTAAGCTTTGATTAAGCTTAACAGAATGATTAAGTTTCTGTTTCTGTTCCTGCCACACTAAGTGCTCTTGTAACCTTACAGCCAGTGGGTATCTATGTATCTTTATGGGTTGTCTCATTGTTCCTCAAAATTTGTCACGTGACAAAATTTGTCACATTCTAAATAACCTAGTTGCACAGCAACAATCACCAGCTAGCTTTGTCAGCTGTGGCATAATTCATAGGGATGTTTTCAGGATGGTTGATTTTTTGTTCACTTATTTCCATATCAGTTTTTAGCATTAATATGCAGTGTGGTTTGTTTGGCATATTTAGGGTATTGTGAATCGAACTCGAACTCTGGAGCATAACGTCTTTTTGGCCCTAATAAAACTGTTAAGAAGAAAACCCTCTATGTGAGCAGCAATCAAATTCTGAGGAGACCTAGAAAACTGGGTGAGATTACAGGTAGAATTATTGATGATGCATTGGAACATAGTAGTTCAAAACAAAACGTGCTGTCAGCATCCATTTTTGTTATTGAAAGCAACTGTAGGCCCTGATATATGTTCCTGTATATTGACTTAAATGCTGAAGCAATACAGTACGTGTTCTGTTGGTTAATATAATAAACAAAAAATGAGAGGCGGGCAACATTTGGCTCTGTCCCTGACCCTAATCAAACAAACAGTACAATGTTAAACACACAAAGCATGGCACCCATATACAGTGCCTTGCAAAAGTACTCAGGCCCACCAATTTATTACAAATTAAATTTCATTCTGTGTGCTACTTTATTTAAAAACACTGAAACTCAAAGTTAATAAGTTCACACTGGTTCACACTACACTTAGTTTAAACACTTGTGGATTACTGTAAGTGAAATAGATCCTTCTGTAACATGAAAAAAGTGAAAATGGAAAGTTTCATTACCCTCTAGGAAGGAAGCTTCCGGAGGTAGAAGTAAAATTAGACATTCCCACAATTACCATTGCAGTGCCTAAAACTCATAAACAAAAAAAAGAAACTAAACAAGGCAAAAAAAAATCAAGGCAAGGCAACAACATAAACTAGAGAATGTAATTCCAGGGAATTACGAGTGCATGAAAATGCAAACAGTCTAATTTTACATAGATAAAAGTATATAGGCCTACATCAAACAGATGTAGGTGGTCAGAACAGCTGCCACAAGATTCTAATTGCTTAATGGCTCTATTGTGATGTCATAAAGGCCAATGTTAAGTCTATGGGGAAAATGTTGATAGTTTTTAATTAATAGTTTAAAAAGTATAAATGTTACAAAAATAAAAAATACATAGCATAAGTGTCCTTTGTAAGACCTACGCAACACAGTTTGAATGAAGTTTCTACGTTAAACGGTTGAAGCTGTATTAAACGCACAAAATTGGTTAGAAGAAGAAAAAGAAGAATAAGAAAAATTCGGATAACAATAGAGTGCATTTTCATGCACTCTAATAAAGGCATTTATTCTGAATTCATTAAAACATCAGGGTAATCTAAAATCATCAGGTTCAAGACATACGGCAGGCCCACATTTGATGCATGGTCATGCTTCTGTGTTCTGTAAATTTGTTTAAAAATGACTTTTGTTTCCAAATGAACCCTAATAAGAGGCATATGTGTATAAAACATCTACATCTACATGTTTCCTGCTTGATGAGTTTAAAGCATGTGATAATATTATTGAAACAGACACACACACACACACACACACACACAAACAACAGGAAACATTGTGATGGACCACTAATGTATCGCTTGACACTGTTAAAACAAAACCATTTCAGCTTGATATATGTGTAGTTTCCCTTTGTTATGTAACCAAAGTTGTGTAACTGAATTTTTGCTGAATTTCAATAAATAATTGAAGATGAATGATAAAAAGATGAAAAGTCATATTACTTGCTTTTGGTAGTTGAGGTCTTCAGAATGACATCACCTCCTGTTTGTGTATTGGTAGTTGGTAGTTGAAAAGTCTAAATAATGGCATCACTTCCTGCACTTGGTTTGTCTAAAAAAGTGATAGTGATAAGGACAATCTATTTTGATATGTCAGTGCACACACAGACACACACTCACACTCACACCAAGGACAATCATTTTGCATTTATGTGATTGTTCTTTTTTTCACCACAGCACCAAAACATGAGAGCTCATGATTTTACCTCATATAATCCTGCTCTATTTTTGGATATTTTAAAAGTAAGTACAAAAGTAACCAAAGTTGCAAAAGGTGTTTAGCTTCTATTTCTGGTTAATCAACATAACACTAGGATTTCTGACTATCTGTGTGTTACTCACTCCATAGCTAAAACTGGCTTTATTGCTCAGGATATTTATATTGCACAATATTATTGAAGCAATCCTCCTTATGGACAATTAATGGTTAATTATTGTTGAGTTTAGACTGGTTGGGCCTCCTCGGTGGTGTTTGGGACAGAACTGTGATTGAAAAGGCCGTATTAACATGGGAACATAGTGAAGAAAATTGTGTCACCATACTGAAAAATCTGAAAACATTCTTTCAGGACCATCTCTAGTGAGAAAAGGGTGGAATACTTGCTGTGAATACATGGTGTGTCTTTTACTCAGCAGGGGGCAGTATAGTACAATAAAAAATGATGCAAGTGCACAGAGAGCATAGTAAGTATAAAAATGAGTGCTCCCCCATACGGTCAGTCTGGCATCACAATGGGAATTCATTGCTCAAGGGGAATCTAGTTGAGAGGTTTTAAACAAAGCTGTTGCTTGGCCGATGGCAGTATGCAGGCCACAAAGGGTTTTGAATTCTCACTTAGGTGTGAAGGATGACTCTTTCTGATACATTATATTCTTGCTTTATCATCACCTGAAAAGAAGAGAGTTGGATGTAGAATACTCCCTTGAAATAGTTTTAAATAGTTATGTCTTATTAACTCAGGAGGAAAAACTGATGAAACAAAATCAAACTGCTTTTTTGCTGTTGGTAATTGGTAAATTGGTAAACAGTTGGAACGACAGATAAGCTCACATTATATTTCAGCCACAAACAGATCAAATGTATATTTGCATCGTTTTTGTTTGTTACAATCCGCCATCCCAAGTGTTCTTGATGAGCGCTCATAAAAAGAATAAGAGCAATTTCACAGGTCTGCGTGTGTCCAAAAGTCAACCCAATGCCCCTCCTCCCCCCATGCTCAAGGGGCAACCCCCCTGGGGCTGACTTGCTGCAAAGGCCAGGCTTGTTTCTCTAAATCTTTCTGACATCTCTGTTTATGAGGCAAATGTCCTCAGGCAGCTAGCAGACAGCAGATTTCTCATTCAGAATCAATGCAGTGCCCAGGCTATTATTATTGCCATCCCACTCTTTAAGGTTCACCCAAACCGCCAACCCCACAGGCTGCTTCTACCATAAGCCTATGCTCTAACTTACTTAACCGAAAATCGCCTATCACAGTCTGACTATAATACATCCCAGTTTCCATGCAACTGACATGCCACAGACCTGTGTGTCACTGCACAGCAAATGGATGCCTTTTAATGCAAGGGCCATTTTCACTGTTAAGTCAAACGGCTGCAAAAATCTGCCGTAGCCGCGCCTGAAACTGCTATGCTTGACCAGGCTGAAGTGGCATCACATGGAACTTCACTTTCAATATGTAAAAATAAAATGTAATCAGATCAAAAGGCATCTGTGTGTTTGAATAAAACGTGCTCTGTGAAAAAGGTAACCATAAGGTGAATACATCATCTGTGCTAGGAAGAACAGGAAGCCACCATGTTGATTTCAGGGTTTTAGTATGGGCAACCTAGTGCCCACATCCCTTTGTCCCACAGTTCCACCTGTGGAGTTACATCAGTTTGAAGGTAGTGGTCATTACTCATGATAAATGAAAGAATAGCAGGGGAGGGCATTTAGACAGAACCATTTGTCTTCACTCAATCAAGGATTTATGGGCTACATGCTTGCATCAAATGAGGCATATACTGCACCCATAAATATCAGAAGTAATCAAGAAGGGATTTAGCATGTTCTGTGTACGAATATAGTCTTACATCTGAAAAAGCTTTCATTTACCTGCTCTCAGGTCTGTGATATACTGTAAAATACATACAGCTTTGATATTTTGTCTATTGTTTCAATTCCTGGAATACAATATCTTATAATTCCTACTGCTCATTCGATAAATATATGTCACCTACTGTCCATAATAATGTTTTATTTTTCTATCTTTGTGTGTTGTTCTCTGTATTTAGTTACCCACGTTAGAGTTGTTTTTCCCCGCAGCAACGAGCTACAATTGTTTCCGATGGCAATGGGTTACAATTGTTGCCATTGGTAACAATTCAACAAAAACTCAGTAACGGTCACCTTCACCTACTTCGTTCAAACATAAGTTAATTCGCTCACATTCAAGCTTAATACGAGCATCGTTGGTATGTTTTACATCTATTAGATATTTTATGAAGTATATTTTCGGGTATTTGATGTATAACATAATAATTGAGTTCAGTTACAGTTCGTTTGTATTACTGAAGGTCAGGCATAGACGCAATGGTTGCTAATGTTGTTTATTGAAGTGTGTTTATAATCATTACGACTATGTTTCTGTGTTTAGTTTCACCCTATCTGCGATCGTCATTAAAGGAAGACGAAGCCAGTCCGGTGTCGTCTGCGTGATGATTGTAGAGGAAGGTACACTGCCCGTCAATTTACATAAAGGGTTGTAGAGAGGACAGAACCAGGGGCGTAGCTCCAAATTTTGGGCCCCGGACACAGTAGTGTACCCGGGCCCCCCGCCCCCATCCCCCTCCCCCTCCCAAGAAAATAAAGGGATGGGAAAAATATATAATGTATTTATTTTGTTATATTTAATTATTAGGTTGGTTGGTATGCATTTAAGGCTTAAACAGCTGACAATAAGGTAAGTGTGCTTTGAATCATATATCAATGAGGATTAGACTTAACCTTAGTCTCTGTTCACTGTTCAAAACAATGTAGGCTAATTAGAGAGGAATTCAAAAGAAAAAAGTAAATAAAGTAAACAGCTCACTCTCTGTAGGATCACTCTCTGTCTGAGATGCTCTTTCCCTGCCTCTCTCCGTTACACTAAGACTCCTCTACAAGCATAAATAGACAAATTTATATTAGCTTTTCATCTTTGTGTTACACTTTAACATCTAACTTGGAAGGTTATTTAATTTGAATATATTTACTGTCATTTTCACTGAAACTGCCCTGTAAATGGTTGCTTGGAAGCTGGAACACCTGTTAGCTACTTTGCTGAGCTCACCTTGTCTCGTGTCTTCATCTACATCAGAACATGAAGAGGTGCCTGCTCTTTCTCTAAGGATGTGCATCTCCATCACTGAGGCCGATGCATTGCCAAGGATGCGATACATTAAGATGCAGTGCGATTCGACACAATTTGATTCAACACGATACGATGCGATGCAAAAGAATATGATGCTATGCAATTCAATATGGTACAGATAGTTTGATTTTATTCGTGCTGCCTGTGCACTTTATAGCGGCACGGCATATTTTGCAAATTGTGTGCATCTTGTCAAATTGTCCGTCTCTCTTGAAAAATCCGAAGTGTCGCCAAACATTTGATTTGTAGCAATTCGGTGGAACGTGTAGCTCTTCTTCCTCCACGATAATCTGTAACTCGCTGGACACGCCTCCAACTCGCACGAGACTTAATTGGCTGAGAGACTTGACGACAATTGGCCACTGACAGCAGCGGAGATGAGAGAGCGCACTTGAGAAACAGTTTAGAAAGGAGGAATCAATCTAAATATAAAATTATTGGTCACATTTCTAAATAATAAAGGCATAGGGCCTCTACTAATAATTATATATAAATAAATCGGACTTTACCAATGCGTGGGGGCGAGAAGCAGGCAGATAAGCAGAACTTATCATGGAAGTTATTATTTATTTTTATAATAACAGAAAGTATCAAAATTAGTAAAATTAGAAACCAAAACAATTTATTTCCGAGGCTTTTGGAGGGCCCCCCATCCAGACAGGGCCCTGGTTTGTCAGGTCCACCATTACCCGCAGTCCGATGCCCCTGGATGGAACACTTTGTTTTGTTTTTGTATTGTCAGTTAAGATTCAGGCAAAATCCATGTGGCCATGTGACCACCATCAGACCATCCTGGAATAATAAAAACAACTGACTCAATGGATATTCATAACGGGTAAGGTAATCAACAAGCAGAAATAGCTAAATCCAGAAATGTTTTCAGTGTATAAAAAATATAAATAAAAAGGAATCTAAATTTCTTTGAAATTTTCACTATAGTTCATCACAGAGGGTATTGAGTTCTCTAGGGATAAGTTGTCAGTTATAACACTTGACAAATACCACATATATGGTTTGTCTTTCCCAAGATGCAGTGCAATAAATTGCAAAGGATAGGCCTAGGAAAGCCATGAGATTTCTTGAGAGTGTTACATCCCCAATTAGGAGGAGACAGAGAGTGAAGGGCATGTTGGTGTCCAGGATGTCAGCTGGCTGAGCTGTGACCTTGCTGTTGAACATAACGAATGTCCCTGTGGACAGGTTCCCACAGTTGTGTGCAGTTACCTTCATCTATAAATCCCAGACAAAGGTTACACTATAATTACTCAGAGACCAGGATAGAGAGGTCTTTGCCCTTAACAGTCCAAAAGGATTCACTTTCCCTCTTCATTCACCAAACTGAAGTTACTCAAGAGTCTGTTTTAGAAGCCACCTCTTTCATACAACCTGATACCACGCAAGTGTTAAGATCACATACTTCTCTCCATTCTCTGATATTAGTACATCTAGTATAATAGTAGTGTTGTATGTTACTTTGTGTCTTCAACCCTTTCATAATTACAAACAGCAGTGCCAAGAAATTCCTGTCATGTCAAGGGTGGTGGTCTGTTTCTTATTCTCTTTACAAAAAATATAATTACTATGTTGTATACACTGTTCATTTATTTGACACTCTTGTCTCCTAGTCTTTTAATTCAGTATCAATTTAATTCCTCTCAATTCCAATTTAATGTCAAATCAAAAAATACTTTTCTCAATTCAATATTATCCCACAACAATTCTCTCAATTCCTTTCCCACTCCAGACCAATTCCTTTCGTCAGTTTAAACTCCCTTATGTTCCTTAACTCAAGACCTCAGGCAGATCCCTCAAATATTTACAAAACGGATCTGAAATGGACTAAATTAGCCTATACGGAAAGATATATCATTACTTAATCTCAGGTCAGCTCTTCATTGCTAAACTTAAAGTGACATACAATAATGTGTCCATTTATAATTATTTGATCAATGTAGTTTACCATTTCTTAGATGCCTTTTTTGAGAAAAATGCAGTGAATTTAAAATAATTTGTTCTGGTATGTTGGAAAAAAATTAAAAGAATTCCTTTTTCTGCTTTATTGCTGACTATTACACCAAACTATACAGAGACACAATAATACTTTTCAAGGCTAGACAAATTGCAATGCCTAGGTCTCCAGCGAACAATACAGACACAATGTTAGCCTCCTAGATCTTTACATTTTATAAGCATCAGTTCTTGAAATGTAATATCAGACAAGTTTCAGTATTCAGATCTAAAAACTTTGCCTGCAACATGACAAAACTAAGCAGCCTTCCAATGAATGCAGATGATACTGGTATGGCCAGGTTCTTGAGGGCTAGCTTGGTCAAGCATGGAACCTCCTTATTTTTCCCTTGCCAAACAGTCAAAAACCCTCTAGACCACATGGCTGACTTAAATATGTTGAAACGTCAACAGAGGTGTCTTTGGTTACCACACTCCTGCATCTTACAGTGGAGTGGTCATTCAAGTACAGTACGTGAAGCATTTTACTTGCTCATTTGGCTTATTTATTAAAATATTATTGATTATTCATCACTGATCACTTCAAAACCTATCATCACCCAGTCATTAACTGGGGGATTATTTATTCTACTCAATGTTTGGCTGATCACATTCCTTAACAAATGTTCACTTCCACACACACCTTACAAGCATCATCCATATTTATACAGTGCAAATATAACACCACATAAAAATGAACTGATTCTCTTTTCATATTATCCCAATGTTAAAATTTTACCAGGACTGTTTCTGGGTTTTTTTATCCCCTGTACAAAATGCAATATGCTACATGTTCCCTGCTTTATGGCAATTTTGATTGTAAAAACACACGCTAATGAATAAGATTTTGAGGATTGATTGACTGATTGAAATGAATTGACTCTCCATGCATTCTACTGTTTCGACATACATTGAGTAGTTGTTTAGCATTCACACATTTGTAAATATCAGATTGTGATCGAAGCCAATTATTAATACCAAAAGTTATTTTGTTTAATGAAAACTACTGTATACTGTGCACTTAATGCCACTTCAGGCAGCCCAGCTATAATTTAAAACATTATGCTGTCAAAATACAAAGTGCATTAATTCTTTTAATTCCCTTTAACTGGAAATACTCATTCCAGTTCCAAAGTACACAATACACACAATTATAATTCAATTCAAGTTTCAAATGTTTGAACTGTAATTAATTAATTAAATCCCTATTCCAGATACTGAACTTTTTTACAATTCTGATTAACTTTCAGTTCAAACGGTCTAAATTCCAATTCAATACCAATTCCAGTAATTGAAGATTCTTGAATTACAATATATGCTAATTCAATTGATATGAATTTCCACACAATTTAAGTGTGAAGGCAATTGGTGTTGTGTTGGAGGTACTTTTCTTTTTTGTCTTAGATTCCGATGAAGTGATCACAGTTGTCACAGTTCAAGGTTTTTGACCCCCCATTTGGAGATCATCAACAGGAAAAAACAGGTGGAGATGGGGTAGAGGAGGGATGCCATGAAGAGTTTATACAGAAAGGAAGAAGAAAGTGGGATTTTTATAGTCAGATAGGACTGGCTTGTCTAGGTTAGGGATTGTTTGAAAACACCTATTGAATCTTCAATATATTGTCATCACTGAAAACATTGGGCTTACGCAATAAATTGCCATGAAATGTTGTGATAGAAGTACAATATTGGAATGAAAGCTACAAAATGCAGTTTAATTCATTTTCATTAATTAATTTTATGACTTCAGCAAAACACACAAATAAGAGTGGTTAAATTACTATTCCTCATTCTGCCACTTGCCAGTGCCATTAGATACTTTTAAAACTAGTTAAAGCACACCCCTTTTAATACCATGTAATTAGTCTGCATGACAGAGATGAGGGATGAGATTTAGCCAGTTGCGGTTATTAATATTCTTACATTCATCATATTTGCATCACAGTCTTTGATGCAATGTAGCGCAATAATATGTTTACATTGAATTTAAAATCCTATTTCTGACATCGGGCAGAGGTTCAGAGATCAGGTAAAGTTGATCATTTTTGAGTGGACTAGCTGGTATTTATGTATTTTGTCAAATGCATTATGAAATACAATAATGTATAGGTTAAATGATATTATTGTTTAATGAAGTGCTAATACAATTACTAACAGTTAAGCTGATCCAGTAGCACTTCTTGCCACAATCTTTGTAATGCTGAGATTTTGTATCCTTGCTCAGTGATACAGAAAAGACAAGGTAGCAGCTTGTATTAGCATTCTGCTATACAGAGGCTATACACCATATCATCATAAACAGAGCTGGAGAAAGACCATAAAGATTCCTCATCCTTTATTTATCAATTATGCTTTCAACATCCTCAATTATATGGCTTGAGTTGAGACATCTATGGGGGAAAAAACATTTAATGCTTCAGTTGAACTTAATCTGACATGTTTCAACATTGTCATGCCTCAGTGAGCCAGTGCAGATTGGAACAGTAACAGCAAAGAGTGACCAGCCCATGTATAACCTGTCAGTTTCCCAGGATGAGTCAAAAGAGGAAATGAGAGTGTACACTTTTACAGAATCCCTGATGAATCGGTTTCTATGGCAAACCTTCATGGGGCACTGAGATGCACCAAGGGATTACAACAGTCCATTTTCATGATGAAATTGCCTATTATTTTTCTTGTCCCATTCTAATGTTTCTATGTCACAGTTTATGCTACATGTCATTTCATAAGCCCTCACAAAGCACATACAGTGCTTTGCAAAAGCATTCAGACCCTTGACAATTTTCATATTTTGCTGAAGTACAAATGATACATTGAAATTTTGTTATGTGTGACATTTAAAAACAATGAAACTCAAAATTAATTCTTTTAAGGTAACATTACAATAGAAAATAGAAAATGTTTTCTAGAAAAATAAAAAATGAATAACCTATACTCACCTCTGCACTGCAATGCTGGAGATGGTTCTGGATTTTGTTTCAATTGAAGACTCTGTTATGCAATTATAACCATTATTAAACTCATTACAGGTGACCATGTGCTAATGGCATAAGCCAACTAATACTGAATTTAGAGAGTTCTAATATATATTTCTATATATTGATAGTTCTATATATATTATAGTTCTGATATATTGCAGTATTTGGGCAAAAGGTTGTCTACCACTACCCAAAAGGGTATATGTGTCCTTGCTACTGTGATTCCTCTGAAATACAGTTAAAACAGTTGGAAAAATTTCAACCCATGTTACACAATTTTTACGCTTGTGACAGTACCCAAGGAAAATCTAGTTTGAGTAATATAAGATTAGCATTGCCCTTTTGAGCAATATAACATACGCTTTGCTTCTGAGTACAAAGTGGTCACAGATTGCACGCTTTATCATTCAGCATCACAATATGACCACAGTGACAAACCAGTCCTGTCCTCCAGATACACACACAAACACATGTGCACGTGTGCACGCGCACACACACACACATAAGGAATTACCCACATTAACATACACATTCTCTATAGTTGACAGCCCATTAGCCTGAGTCTGTGTAGTTTAGCTAAGTAACAATTTATGACTAGTAAACAAGTGAGATACCTTTGGTCAGCTATAATAATAAACCGCTAGTACAGTATACATTTTTAGAGTACTAATATGTACTTGCAGTTTTACTAATTTAGTATGTAGTTGAAATATATGACACAGTCATCCTCAAATCAGAATCAAGTGTTACTCAAAACTTTGAAATATAGGAATTTAATTCCTAAACTAACAGGAAGTGATGCAGATTTTACAAGTAGGAGGAAAAAGATTTTGCATCTTCCTCAAGAACAAATTTAGGGCAAACCCAGAACAGTCCTGTCCTGACTTTTGTGGTGACAAGCAGATAAAAGGGCACTTCCAGACTTCACCTCCAGCAGCACAAAGCCACTGTGATGTGTCTGTCAGTGTGTAGAAGACAAGTGGCATCGGTGATGTTCAGTCCCTATCGTGCAGCACACCTGTGGCAGCCATTGTTAGGCACTCTGGCTCAAGCCAGTCATTAGGTCTGGGGAGAGAATCTGTAAGATAAGAGCTGAAGAGGGAGACAGTAAAGCTCAGCCTGACAGCCAGATGGCAGGAGAGCTGAGAGCTGCAGCAGACCTAAACAGTTGTATGGTGATTGGCTTTGTTAACCTCTGGTATTCTTTTTGGTTACATAGCTTGGTGACCGTATTTGGTGGTGTACTCAAGGTGTTGACTTCCACACAATCACAACACAAAATTTTTTATGTGGTATCTCTTAATGACCATCTTTTCTACACAGAAACCCTGCCATCTTAATGTTGTTGTTCAATTCAAATGTTGTCTGTTTGATGGATGACACATCACCACTGTGTGGCATTAAACATAAGGATCGAGCTTAAAACGGGTTGTTCACTATCATAACACAAATCTATTAACTTCTGTGTTATGTTGTGTAAGTCCTTGCTTATATTTTCTGCCAATGGACACTAATGATCATTCAGACTAGTATTTCCTGCAAAGGCACACTGTAAATGAAATGAATGAAAAAAGACTGCAGTATACTGCCTTCACCCCCACCCTAGAAACATCATGCATTCACTCATCAGTCATTATAAATACTCTTATTTATACTACTGTAAAAAACCTACTTTCAGTGTTGCCTCAAAGTATATAGTTGCATTATCCTGGCAGATAACGGCAACAAAGAAACTCTGAGCTCTTGATCAACTGCTATCAAATCATTTTTGTCTACATATGTTAGACTTCAAAAATTTCACTTGCACAGGTACGCAGTTGAAAATGGAAACAGATTTGAGATGCCATTGTCTGACAGTCAACCAGAATGTGTCTGACAGTGCATCACCAAATTTCATTTCAGGGTCGGAATCAGCCTTAGTTCAGCATGTTGCTCCTAAGCCAGTAATGGAATATTCCTTGTATGTTCCATGGCAGATGAGCTCCAGGGTTCACAGACCCAGTCAGTCTTTGATGTGAACAGAAGAGAAATAAAAAGCAACTTTCTCTTCAAGAGTTTTCAAATGTTGAGAAATTACATCCACCAAAATACTGCTCACATTGCATTCCCCATCAGAAAGTAGGTCTCAGAATATAAGTAGGTTTGAGAAATTTTTGTAATTCCATGCCTGGTTCATATATGTGTGATAAAACTTGAAAGACAGGGAATTTTATTGTGAAGAAACAAAGTTTTATAATCTGCTTCCATCACAAAGGCAATTTTTGTGAAGGTCACAATCTTCATTGCTCCCTCTAACACTAGAGTAACTCTTGGTAGCTCTTCAAGTAATGTTTTAGGCACAAATGCCTGCTGATACAGGAAGCTGTTCTGCCACCAGAATATCAGGGGTTTGTTCTCTCTGCTTACAAATACATTTCACTTCCCTGTCACCCAACACTTTGGCAGTTTTCCCCAGTTAAAACTTTAACTGTTCAAGGTAGTCCTTTGTCTTCCTGAAAATGTATTTTCCAGTTGTTTTAATTGCACAAAATAAAAGTTCAATTGCCCTCATATTATCTCAAAAAAACCTTTGCATAACCCCTGTAGTCGGTGGAGTCATCGGTTTGAGGGGGAGATTTTCTGTCAAACAATTATTTCATTTTAGCCCCTTGTTCAGTGTTTTGTCACCCTGAACATTTCTTTTCAGGTTGTCTAATTTGGCAGCTGACTGGAATGTGACTCTTCTGCTTAATTTGATATTTTCTGGGACATGTCATGAACTGCGGGTCCCACTGTCATCCCTCCCACTTGTAGGTTACTCCACCCAAACCCCCACAATGACAGGGATCAGGTAAGGAAAATAACAGGGCAACTATTACAAATTTATCCATTTAAAAACAGTAATGAACAACGAGAAGGCTTATGTGCTACCTCCACCCTTCCCCGCATTTTGTAAGACTGCACTAGATCCCTTCTTGACCTGAGATGTCCCTCTACAGATGGTCATGGTTATGTGGCACACAAGCAACCGACACTAGGTGTTCCCCCAACTTCCACTGGCCACTTACCCCTGAATTCCATTCTTGACTGGTAGTCAATTTTTGCAAAGCAAAACAAAACAAAACCAAAACAAGACACTGGCATGCTGTTAAGAAGTCATCTACCCCCCTACCTGTACTCTACTTTAGCTCTCGCTTGCTACATTTTTCTTCTCTTGCTGCTCTGATCACCAAACGTGCACCTTGTCTGCTTGCTATCCCTGCTGATGAAAAAGATATCCAATGTCCAGTGACATGTCATCAGTGGGGCAACAAATCATACTATTTGAAACTGGAAACTTTGGCAATTTCTTTGGCTGCATCTGGACCTTAGATTAAATTCATCTGGCTTTACATGCTGGTCAAATTAAAGACTGGGGGATTGTGTGATACTCTTTGTATCATCTTTTTATTCTGATCCCTCAAATACATGGAATTGTCCATATTAGTGAGAGCTGGATATTTAGCCGTAAGATGATGTTTCAATTTCATTGAGGTTATGGCTTGATTTGAAAGCTTCTCCCTGCACATGAAACACAGCAGAGAAGTGAAAGATGTACTCCCAGAGAAAGAAAATGCACAACATATGTAACTGCCACAGTATTTTTTGTTCACCAATCTAACTTTCTTTGCCATCTTGCTTCAACGCTGCAACAGCAGGTAGATGCACTGGACTCCAGTCTTTTTGGGTATTTATTTTATCCCTCATACTTTATCTTCCTTCCCACTTTTTAATCCAAAGTGATAAAACAAAATTACACACAAATGCTTTCTCTTTTCAAAACTGCATCAATGTGATCTGAACCGCACCATGAAATATGATTTTCATGTCACCAGTCTAGCATAATATGGCTCATGTCAGCTCACAGGAAGGCTATTGCAACTATCCATGAAACACATGCAATTGTAGAAAATATGGCTCAGGCTATCTGGTAAGGAGAGGATTTTGCTGTGCATCACCCCTCAACATTATGCCATCTTTAATGGAACATTGGGTGAATTTCTTAATTTAATAAAAGTATAGACATCTTGGTACAGCTGTCCATATAAGGCACTTTTAACACCTCTGCTGTGCCTGTGGCTTCATAGGTTACTGGAGATTATAAAATGGTTAGTTCTAACTAACTGTTGATTGTGTCTTGGGTGCCTATCGTTTTTATCAAATGGAATCATTGCAGGATGAAATTAAGGGTAGCTGCTTAGCTCGTCTAGTTACAAAAAGCAAGACAAGAAAACAAATTTCGGTCAGACAAAGACGAGGGAGTCTATCTGCGGGAGTCCATTGATGGTGAACATCAGGGTGAACAACAATGCGCAATGTATTATCCAATCCCTGTGACCATCTCCTGCAGAAGATGCTCTCATTGTGGTTGTCTTCCTCGGTCATGAAATATCTCTAACCTTGTCTACCCCTCATTGACCTCCACTGATGACCTGCCTCTTGCTGGACGCTTGTGGAACTGTCAGTCTGCAAAGGCTGACTTCATCACAGCGTATGCTTCCCTCCTCTCTCCATTTCCTTGCCCTTACAGAGACATGGATCACCCTGGGAGCCCTCTCAACTGCATACTCATGCTCCTATACTCCCTGACCCTCTGGCCGGGGTGGTGGGACTGGGCTCCTCATATCCAGGGCCTGAAAATTCTCTGTACTCGTTGTCCTTGGCTAAAGAGGGCAAATCTTTGTGCTGCAGAACAGAAGTGGAGACAATCCAGCTCCTCCGCCCCTCCTCCCTCTAGATTCTTCCTTCTCTTAGATGCTGATGTAGCTTACCTACTTACATCTGTCAGTACTCCAGCCCCCTAGCTGTTGTTGTTGTGTTCCCCCTGTCTGTCATGTGGTCCATGTGCTTTTGTTTTCCCATGTGTTCCAGCCCTGCCCCGCTCTCCGCCCTGTCCCCGCCCACCTGATTTCCAGATCGCCTCCACCTGCCTGCCTGCTCACCTGCATCCCATCGCCTCATCAGCCCAGCCCTATTTATACCCTGCTTGTCTCTGTCTTGTTGCTAGTTTGCTGCAGTGTCTTTTTTCCTGTCTCGTTCCCGCGTTGATATTCTGTGTTGGAGTTGTCTGTGTTGACCTCGCCTGTTCCTCGACTTCGTCTCTGCCTGCTTATTTGCCCTGATTGCCTGATCCACCTGCCTGCTTGGTTCTGACCCTGCCAGCCCTGTTGTCGACAGCCCGACTTCGTCTCTGCCTGCCGCTCTGACCTGTTTGCCTGATCTGCCTGCCTGCCTGGTCCCGACCCTCGCCTGCCCTGTTTACGACCCCGGCCCCTCGTCTGCCCTGCTTCGGACTGCTCCCTTGGTTTTGACCCTGCCTGTTCTGACATTCCTATCCTGCCCTGTGTCTTCAATAAACCATTTGGAACCTGAGCACTTGTGGTCTGCGTCTGAGTCTGTGCCTGAGCCTTGGCAACATCACATTGACTCCCTACTTGTGCCCTGGATCCCATTCCTTCACCTCTCCAGCAGACTGTTGCTTCCATTCATCACCACTCTGATGAATCTATCACCCTCCATGGGCAGTGTGCCGGCAGCCTTCAAGGAGGCGCAAAATCACACCCCTGCTGAAGAAAAGGACTCTGGACCTATCTGCTGTACAGAACTATCGCCCAGTCTCTCTCCTTCCCTTTTTGTATAAAACACTTAATCGAGTTGTGGCTAACCAGTTATCCTCATTTCTCTCCCAGAAAAATCTTTCTAACCCTTTTCAGTCTGGCTTCAAGGCTGGTCATTCCACAGACACTGCCCTATTCTTCATTACTGAGGCTCTTCAATCAGCCAGAACTTCCTCCCACTCCTCAGTCTTGATTCTTTTAGGACTTTCTGCGGCCTTTGACACATTGGACCATGCTCTACTTCTATCTACTCTGGCTACATTGGGGATTGCTGACACCGCTCTCCTTTGGGTTGAATCCTACCTCTCTGGACACTCTTTCAGAGTGTCCTGGAACAGTCGGTTGTCTAGACCCCACAGCCTGTCTACAAGTGTCCCTCAAGGCACTGTACTTGGCTCCCTCCTTCTTCTCTTTACATGCACTCAGCTCTGTCATCTCCTTCCACCGCTTCTATGCTGACGACACAAAGCTCTTCCTGTCTTTCCTGCCATCTGACACACAGCTTTCTGCATGCATCTCAGCTTGTCCTGAAAGACATTTCATAGTGGATTGTGGACCACCACCTAAAGCTTAACTTGCCTAAGACTGAGATACTTTTTATCCCATCCAGGTCCTCCCTGTATCAAGACCTCTTCATCAGCCTAGACTCTACAAGCCTTTTCACAAATGCCACTGTCAAAAGCCTTGGTGTAACACTTGATAACAAACTGTCCTTCTTTTTTCAGGTTGCAGCAGTGAGTCTGTGCGCAGATTCTTTTTGTACAACCAATCCGAAGGATCCGCCCCTACCTCACTATGTATTCAGCATAGCTCCTAGTTCAGGCCGTGGTCCTCTCACAACTGGATTACTGTAATTCCCTGTTTGATTGCCTTCCTGCCTGTGCAATCAAACCCCTACAACTAATCCAGAATGCAAATGCAGAACTTGTCTACAATCTCCCTAAACGTAAACCAGTTACTCCCATCCTCACCTTGCTTCATTGGCTTCATCGCTTGCATCACGCTCAAAACCGTAGTGCTGGCATACAGGACAGTGAATGGGACAGTCCCCTCATACCTACAACCACTCTTCAGACCCTATGTTCCCTCAAGATCACTGCACTCTGCATCTACGGGGCAACTGACTGTCCCAACCCAACAGGTTCACTCTTCTCAGACACGATCCCTGTCTGTACTGGTCCCTCAGAGGTGAAATGAACTCCCCATGGAGGTTAGGAGAACAGATTCACTGGCCATTTTCTGAGGCAGACTGATGACCCATCTCTTCAGACTGCATCTTGGTTCCACTTCAATCCCTGCCCCCTAACACCTGACATGCCTAGGATCTGATACTCATTTTATGTGTAGTACTGTGATGTATTTTGGAATCTGTGCACTAGGGACTGTTGTATCATAGTGTGCTTGGCTTCCATCAGATTACACAGGTTACCTTGTGGTAGGGCTAGAATAGTGTTATGCTCACACTCACTGGTCTAGGAGTCTTGTTAGCCTGGTCTTCCACTGTTCCTCATTTAAATTGAATGAATACACTTATGACTGTTTTGCTGAAAGTTGCTCTGGATAAGAGCATCTGCTAAATGCATGTAATGTAAAATTTAACAAGTTCTATTGATTACTGAAACATCATTCATGTAGTGCCTAACTACATAGACTTGCTAATATTCCTTGTATTCATAACTAGCCAGATAACTTGTGAATCTATGCCAGGTTGAATGTCAGAGAAAAAAAAAACATCCATAATGTTAAACTCCCACAAGGCAGAGAGCATGCTAGAAAGTTATTGACATCTTCTTTTCCTACTATTACTGGTAATACCTTTTATCTGTCCAAAACAAAATATGTGCACCTATGTTGCAAAAAAAGAGATTCAAGGGCACTTATCTCAATAGCGAATTTTAATTGTGTTTGTATTGGACATATACAAATTAATGTTTACAACAAGGAAAAATAGGATGACATTGTAGTAAGCAAGCATTTGAACTGTATTTTGTTGTGTTAACATGAAATAAAAAGCTATGTCTCAAAACAAAAGGCTGCCTGTTTGCTAGCTGGTTCACTGGATTGCTAGCCACAAAGCATATTCAGCAGCTATTACATAATATTACAAACATTACTATAGCAATATTGTTATAACAAGCTGTGTAAATACTTTCAATGGTGGTATGATGTTTCATGTAATCAATAAAACTTGTTAAATGCTCACTTCCTACTTTATGAAGATAAGTTTCTAACCTTAAATCCACCCAACTATGGATCTATTTCATAGAAGTGTTATGGAAGTCAAATCTGTGCTATATGGGATTGCTTCGCATTGTGCCCCCTTTCCATGGTACATCATACCAATATTCATGATGTACCATGGGTTCTTGTGTGTTCTCATGTTCATTGTCATAAAACATCTACCCAGCCTTCATTGTCCAATCAGATGGTGTGCCAAGATGCCACTGCACTTAAGCAAACCTCCACTGCAGCTGCCTGGGACCTTGCCTCACAGTGAACTCACTCTCAAGTGTTCTGCTGGAAGTCGGCCTAATGTTGGCACGTCACGAGGGTGTCCTGATGCACCCTCTCCCAGCCAGACCACAGGCTGCCTCCCAGCAAACCCATCTCATTTGTTCTTAGACAACCCTGTCTCATCTTGTGTGTTCCAAGAGGCTCCCACTGTGTCTTGTCACCCCCAACACTATGAGCCGCCCTCCCTTGTGTGCCTCAGATTCTACTGCGACCAGCAAAGAAACCTGAATCCATCCTGGGGCCTTCCCAGTGCAACTAATGAACTGCCACCCCTATGGATCTAATGTACTAACCCTCCACAGGAATGTCTGTATACTATAACATTGTTCTTTAATACTGGCATTATAGTTGACTTGATGGCATAGCATAGTTGACTTGATCATGTACGAGATGTGATTAAACATGTTCGTTATTCATCCATTGATAATTTTAGAGGTCCGTTACAATTGTTCTTATAAGACTAACTAACAGATGGTTTTGTAAAATTTTTTTCAGGAATGAATTTTTTTAAATTGTACAGATAAACCCACATCCTATCAATGTTATATCAAAGTCAAACCACAGTTATGTAGTTTGAGTCACTGCTGTTAAATCTCTGAATCCCATACTCATAGTTACATTAGCCATTTTATGTTGTTTTGTTCCACTGTGACAGTCATTGTTTATTCTTTTATTCACAAAATATTCATGTTTGTTTTTGTTATTCTACTTTATTTAATTTTGTGTCCAATTCATTTGTTATTCAATGTTTGTCATTGTAATTAATAAGTTGTTTTATTATTATTTTCTTATTTCATTGTTGTCTGTATATTGCATTTACAAACTGGACTCTAAACAGACTTAAAAATATTATTAAATTTAATATGCATTGCAGAATTAAACTACTGTTGGTAACTGGCTGCTGCCTCATAGCAATATTCCCTGCATAAATGGTGCCCTCTCTGAGGCAAGCCATATCCACAACATAAATGGTCCCTATCTGAGATTGTATAAGGCCCTGTCAGGCCTTGTAATGTTCACTCTCCGTTCCAGAGTGCTGTGACTGAAGTTTAGAATGACGCACTAAGTCAGGCCCTATAATATGGACTCTCTATGTCTCTGACTGCTTTTCAGTACCATGTGCTGAGTCAGTCCCTGTAATGGGCACTCTTCTTGATTTTTAGAATGCCTGAAGTTTAGAATGGCATGTCAGATCCTGTCATACAGACTATGATTAAATTATTTTTCATTTTAAGAATGATGTAATGATCATTTTTTGTTATGAAAACCTTTCAGGGAAAGAAAAGATTATATGAGTTTAACTAAATGCCAGACTGACTCAATGGACCCAGGTAACATAAATAATATCAAGAGCTGCAAATACGTATGGCATGTGCTCTATACCCATATTTTAACTTGGTTCTTGCTCAAGGAAAGTAGATTTGTTTGAGGTGAATCTACCAAATAAGGAAGAAGAAGGGGGTGGGTGCATACTTATTCAACTGTTTTCAAAGAAGGGACAGTAATTGCTGTTCTATTAGAATTAAATGTTCATATGAGAACTCACTCTGACTAACATCCTCTTTTCAGAACACTCCATTGTAAACTCGCGTACACATTACTGGCAAGGAGTCTTGTCTCCTTTTCAGCATGGGTGATGGAGTTGTCAGTGTCCCCAAGGTACAAGGAGTGCGAAGATCAAGTTGACACTTGCTTGTTAAATTTGTTCAATGAGGAGGAATATTTGTGAGCACTGGGCTGAACAGCATACAGTTTTGAAGGAGAGAAATTCACTTTTATTAAGGATAGCAAAATTAATTCTAGTATATTCTGTTTCCCGGCTTTGACTGAACATGATAGATCATTGTAGGCTTTTCTGTAAATGACAACATGGCAATTCCTCAACAGGGCTGTAAAATATCTTCCCTGAGATAGCTGAAATAACAGGAATGCTACAGGATTGTGGAAGGGGGTCCTCTAGCATGGAGAATAGTGCCTGGTGTCCAGTATAGTAAAATCTTGTGTCAGGTTTGTTGTATTAGATATACTGAATACTGCCTAAGCTTTACAGCTGGATCATCCAAGCTGCATACAAAATTTCTTTGAGAAGGTGGGAATGGGATGAGGGAAGTCTCTCTATGGAAATGGTACCAAGAAATATGCAAAAAAGTCCTGCCTTAATTGTACTGAATAGGGCAAGAGAAAGGTAGCTGTGATTGGACAAGAATGAGCTCACCTTAAGTGGTGAAAGAAGGTCACAAAGTATCCAAGAGGTTCAGAACCTTCATGAATCATTTGGCTAGCAAATCACAGGTCTCACTGTGCACAGTCTGTATCATTCCTTTCTGATGTAGCTTCACTCTCCCCCCGCCAAAGCAGTCTCAAAAATCAATATCTCCTTAATAGCAATTCCAAACAGATGCCACCTTGATGAAATGTAACCGCAATTTTTTTGTCTTTTATTTTTTGAATTGTAAAGATCACTAACCACAGAGAGTATTTGCAATTTTAATATCCAGAAAATGCTTCATTTATGAAGGAACAGTCAAAACTGCTCATATGCGGTTGAAATACAGGCATTAAACACATAATATGCCAACAACATTTTCTTCAATGATCTTTTTTTCATTGCTATTGTTTGAATACATATTTAGTATGTACACAATACATGCAGTGTCCCTAAAATCCCCACAGGATGCAGCCTTTACTTTAGAACACTCTGATAGCGTGAACAGGATCATTGCCTCTCGTCATAGCTGTTGTTGCCCTAAAGACTCTTCAGTGTCATTGAAGGTGAAGTGTTTGGATCAGTAAGAAATAGAAGGTAGATATCTTGAACAACTGCTGACAGAGAATGTCTCAAATAATGTCTCAAATAAGGGAGTATATATCTATATATTTGAGGCAAGCACACAGTTAACACTAGAAGATTTTATATGATATTTTCACATTACATTTATGCATATTTTATTTCTCATGAGGGCTCGGGTGAACGTTGTTGGAAAAACCAGAAGCTGCCACCCAGAAGATTAAATGTTTATAGGTTAAATGGGTATGGGGAAAATGTTGGCCTTAATGTAGGTATATGTGATAGGACACTGGGATTAGGTCATAACCTTAACACTATCCTCTGTGACAACGTCTGTCTGAAAGAAGATACAAGGGATTACAATACTGATATATTAGAAATGGGATCATACTGTCAAATGAAACTCCAGGCTTGTTAAGTGAACCTTTATTGAGGGATGGAGGTTACCATTAAAGCAATCAAAACTTTATATAGTTCTGTGATTGAACTCATTACATGTAAACAATAATGTAAAATTTGTTTTGGTTAGAGGAGTATGCCAATAAAATTACAGAAGTTTGAAAAAGTGGCAGGTTATATGTTATGAACCAGCTGTTATGATACACATGATCACTGACAATGCATATTCTAACAAGTGCAGTGAATTATCTTACACAGAGGTAATTGTGTTTGTAATTGTAATTGTATTTTTCATCAGCTCACAATGAAATTATGTGTTTTCTTAATTGTAAACATGAGCTTTTAAACTGTTGAGCAACATTTCTGGGAAATCTGTAGTCTGTAATTGGTAGAGCCTTGAGAAAATCCATGCTAATTTTGTTTACACAACATGGTGCACATAAATTCTTTCATTTCCATGGATGTGCTGTTGACACTTGATGGCAAATCCTGGGACGTACAAAGGGGAGCCCTTTTTCTGTGGGCTTTTTGCTCAGTAGTGGGGTGCAAACAGTAACATTAGCTGTGGTATCTATGGAGGTTCCACACAAAGATTTGGGAAGATAATTTTCAGACAATCCCTATGCAATTAAGCAAACCTACACAAACCGGTCCCAACCACAGTTATTAATAATACCACTTACCACTTCCTTTCTGCATCAGCTGTTCACTGCATCTCTCCTCCACCCCTCTTTCTTTTCATCTCCCCCTTTCTTGATGTCCAAATGGGGGGTCAGCAACCTGTATCCCTTTGTCAGACTCCAAGTCACATAAAAGTACCACTATAACAACATCAAACACAACTTTCTCGCTTTGATTGTATGGAAATTCATTTTTGCACTTCTCACTGCGGGAAATTACCCCTGATGAATGTTAGTGGCCAGGGTCGTTGGCTTA
The DNA here is from genome assembly GCA_019176425.1 of Megalops atlanticus. Taxonomy (NCBI): domain Eukaryota; kingdom Metazoa; phylum Chordata; class Actinopteri; order Elopiformes; family Megalopidae; genus Megalops; species Megalops atlanticus. The sequence goes on along the minus strand of CM032876.1, from coordinate 64,511,778 downwards.
GATTCAATGTGGTGAGTAAGAGAGAACAACTCTCTGAGTGTGAAAGCATAATTAATTTCTGTCAAGCTGAACAATAGATTTGAGTTCCAATCACTTGGCAAGTTCCAGAAGCATTTGCTAAATAAGCAATGTTCAATACACAATCATGTCTACTGCTTATCCCTCCAATGGGGTTATAACATTTTGAAAAAAACATTTTGTTTTATTTACATATACCTCAGCTGGTACCAGACTGGATATTACAATTTTATTATCCAGATGTCAGTTCACTTTAATGATGCCTGTTCACTTCAAATAAATCCTGACAGATTTTGCATGACTGTAATAATAAAAACAACCAAGTCTTGTCTTGAGTAATGACTACATGGCATTGGTGAAAGTCCTGCAGAAGACAGTTTGATGACTATCTTTTCTGCCAATCTTTGAAGTTAATCTAAGCATTTGAACCCACCATTCATACAGTGAAATACTTGAAGGGTAAGGGGAAATGTAATAAACTGCCCATCTGTCTGTTAGTCCCACCTTTTCAAACTTCTGTAATTTTATTGGCATACTCCTCTAACCAAAACAAATTTGACATTATTGTTTACATGTAATGAGTTCAATCACAGAACTATATAAAGTTTTGATTGCTTTAATGGTAACCTCCATCCCTCAATAAAGGTTCACTTAACAAGCCTGGAGTTTCATTTGACAGTATGATCCCATTTCTAATATATCAGTATTGTAATCCCTTGTATCTTCTTTCAGACAGACGTTGTCACAGAGGATAGTGTTAAGGTTATGACCTAATCCCAGTGTCCTATCACATATACCTACATTAAGGCCAACATTTTCCCCATACCCATTTAACCTAAGTATATTTTTTTTCAAGGATTTACAGAGTAGGTTCCTGTAATTTCATGTACATTTTGGTTTTCTTTTATGTATAGGGCCACCCCTCCTGCTTTTGTCAGTCCTATCCATTCCACTGAATATCCAACAATGCTGTTCTTCTAAATTTCATACATTGTGTCAACTCTCTGCAATGCCAACAATGTTACAGCCCCCAAAAAGCTATACATAAACATAATGGTTAAATCTTTTGAAGCAAAAAAACTTGCAAAGAAAACTTTCTATAAGCATTTAATCTTCTGTGTGGCAGCTTCTGGTTTTTTCAACAACGTTCACCCGAGCCCTCATGAGAAATAAAATATGCATAAATGTAATGTGAAAATATCATATAAAATCTTCTAGTGTTAACTGTGTGCTTGCCTCAACTATATAGATATATACTCCCTTATTTGAGACATTATTTGAGACATTCTCTGTCAGCAGTTGTTCAAGATATCTACCTTCTATTTCTTACTGATCCAAACACTTCACCTTCAAGGACACTGAAGAGTCTTTAGGGCAACAACAGCTATGACGAGAGGCAATGATCCTGTTCACGCTATCAGAGTGTTCTAAAGCAAAGGCTGTATCCTGTGGGGATTTTAGGGACACTGCATGTATTGTGTACATACTAAATATGTATTCAAACAATAGCAGTGAAAAAGAAAAAAGACCATTGAAAAAAATGTTGTTGGCATAATAACACTCTGATAACTTACTTAGTTTACTTTGGTACACATGAGCACAGTACGAAACCATGGTGACAAAGTGTTTATTAAACATACTCCAAAAATGACTTACTAACTTTGTAACATGCAATGCCTGCTAGGAAAAAGGAAAATCACAACATCGCAACACTCCACTGCTGCTACAACATTATTTGAACTCAATGTCATAAGTTCAAACTTTTTGAGGCTGTTAAAACTGACTAAAATTCAAAAACCCTTTTACACCGTAGCTACCTAGTCTAACTGCTGTATATTGCACCACTGTTTGGCAACAAGAGCCTTGTGTCTCATTGCAAATCATAGTGGAACAAACAAACCAAACTGGGCAATGCAGACATGCAGCTGTGACTCCACCTCAAGTCTGTGTTGTGTGGCCTTGTGTAAATTCAAGGAAGGAATGCTGGTGTTATGCTAATCTTAGACTAAAAATTTTGCAGTGCATGTATTACGGCTTGTCCATGGTCATATGGATTATATGAATCTGTGATGGTTTTTAAGTGAAAATGATCTTTTCCATGTAATATTGTGATTATGATCATTTAAAGAGGAGGAATAACTTTCAAATGAAGGCAAAAGTTTCATTTTGTATTTATTGATTATTGCTGTTATTTAACAGGGCAAATGTTTTAATAGGTTTACTTCTGTAATGTCACTGACCTTTTTACATATTCTCAAAACTGAAAAAAGTGAAAATTCCATTAATAATCACTTAAAATACTTTTTACAGTGTACTGAAGTATATAAACACACCAGGTGTCCATTAGAAACATCAGCCTATATCAAAATGAATTACATTTACATTTACAATTATTCATTTGGCAGACGCATTTATCCAAAGCAAATTGACATCAAGAGAAACTAAGAACTAAGATATCCAATCAATATATATTTATGCATTTTACTCATTGTTTGTTCTAAAAACCTTTATATCCTGTCACATTTTCATAAGGATCAACATGCAAAACATGCTGATGCACCATCACAAATGAAACTAGTACCTGAGGGTGTGTCTACCAAGATCATCTTTCATCAATCTGTTGGAGGAGGATTTAAATGACATCTGTCCCAACAGGTGATGTGGGGGCCAATTCACAAGGTCCTCCACTGTGAAAACCATGACAGCCCTTGTGTTCCAACATAGCCTGCTGCTTGCAGCCGAAGTGCATCTGTACATGCAATCACCTCAGTCATGGATTTGAGGGGGAAAAATAAGGGAGAGACAATGGGTCATAACAGCCCTTACCACATCCGCTGGTAAATATTTCATATGACTCATCCCATTTAGTAATGGCATCGTCTTTGCGCTGGTTTGAAGCCAGGTAATGCATAACTCCAAACGCTGTCAAATTTCCCAACTTTATATGTCTCTGCCCCCAAACCATTTGGCCTCCCTTGCAAGTGAGGCTTAGTCATAGACTTTCCTTGTCCAAGTAGAACCCGAAGAGTTGCTGTAAGGATAAGGTTTGATGGTGGAACGTATTGCAGTTAACATTCTGAGTAATGAAATAAATCCCCTCAGGCAGTAGCAAAGCAAGAATATGTGTCATTGGTTATTTTTTAATTATTGCAATTTTTATTTTTTAAATTAAATATGATATTACCTGAATAGATTAGGTTTATTTTTATTTAGTATGTGATAGTTGCTTATATGTACTGTCTTTTACATTGGTATTTTTTTTTTTAAAGTGCTAAGATCTAAATGAATTACTTAATGAATTAATCTCATTCAGAAATTATTATTGTTCCACTTGACTGTGTTTTGACAATGCAGCTGCCACTAAAATTTTCTGTTTCCATTCCATTCCAAGGCAGCAAGTAACCATAACAGCACTTGGCTTATTATTGTCTTTCACATGCCTTACACCCTTTTATCTGTTTTTCCACTAATGATGAAAAAAATTTTTTTTTTTTGGAGGGAAAGGTTACTTAGTTGCTTCAAATATCTCTATACAAATAGATGGTGGCCATAAGATTCAATAGCTGTTTTGCATGGTGCTATTACTAGGCACAACCCTGTCTGGTCAATGCTTGGATGGAAAATATGAAGAACAGTAGGTTTCCATCTTGTTAATAAAGATTAAATGGTTCACAAAATTTTCTAACCACGTTTTCAGGCTGTTTCCATAGCCAAAAATAAAAATAGCATTTTTTGGAGAAGTTATATTCATGTTTCCCAGCATTACTTCAACATGTTCAGTTCCACTACTTCACATTTTAATGAGGTTATTTTTATAACATGACACAATGCTGCTGCAGGTAATGTATATCCCTATAAAAGGTCTGTGTGATCCAATGCAGTACAGTTCAAAACAAAATGGGACATGCAAGCTATCTATTCATAAGCATATTAAAAGGTTTATGAAAGATATTAAAATGGGCATCTGAACCCTTTTTACATTCCAGACATCCATCTTGTGTATCAGGAGTATTTATACAGTCATAAGCATGGTTATTAAGTACATAATTTATCAGGGCGGCTGTAATGTTATCAGCATTATAAGAAGTCCAATTGAAAACACCACAGTGCTGTGTACTGTGATTAAGTTCCTGGGCCTGTGTAAAAGCCTCAAGGGTAGGTGTAATTTCCTTTAATTGTAAGGGTTAGCTCTGAACAAATTTCTTGAATCACACTTACCAGCAATCACCATCTATCAGTCTGGGTTAAACCTATTAAAGTCTTATTAATCACAGAAGGAGGCCAGTTCCTTATTCAGTGCTGCCTTGTATATCCATTAAACACAATGCAGCAATTAATCTGATATAAACAAACTGAGGAGACATGACTGGGGGCTGGGTTGTCTGGGAGGTGTATACTGAGAACAAGCACGTATCTATTCTCTCTCAGCCTTCCTTTGAAATATACAGCCTCTTTCTGTAAAGAATTGATTTCATGTTATTTGACACAACAGAGCAGAGAGAAAACTTTTCAATTGTGAAGTATATCTATATATGAGAATGGGTTGTTTAAAATTTGTGCACAATAAATACACATTTTATTTCCATTTCTGCATATGAATTTTGGGTAGGATCAAATCTTATTCCTACGTAGAAGATAATATGGCTATGAGCTGAGCACAGGAGAACCATGTCTAATTTTCATTGGACATCAAGACCTCATGTTTATAAACGTTTAACCAGATGATATAGGCTTCACTGTGTAGATGAAAAGTAATACTGTAAAAATGCAATTGTGAAAATGTATTCAGCTACAAAACAATCTTAGGTTTTAACCCTCATAGTGCACTCCAATGCAGGATGGACTAGCATTTCTCTACTAGGTACTGGAATCTAGTACAGGAGAGCTTGCACTTCAGTTAAATTATCTCTGTACCTGTTTTTTGGTTCTGTAAAGTCCTTTTAACTCATACTTGAAAATGCAGCTTGTAATACTAAGCATCTATACGTTTTTAGTACTTTGTCACATTTGTATTATTGTACTGCTGCATATTAGTTTAACACTGTGCTATTCTAACTCTTTTAGTTACATTATATGTCAGGTTGCCACTGTAAATGAGAACTTATTCTCAAGTGATCCTTCTGGTTAAATAAAAGTTTCATAATGATAATAGGTTTACCATCACAATTTACCAAATTTTGCCATAATGTCAAAACAGTTGTTAACCAAAAATGTAGTTTGCAGGAGAAATTGAATCTACAATAATTGTGGAATAACTTTGCAGGGACAGTTGGTCATAGACCTGTCTTTTTGTGTAAAAGACAGTATACAGCTCTGTTTAGAGTGGGGTGTAAACTGTTTGCATTCCCAACATTTAACTGTAATCCACTACAGTGTGTAATGCATTAACAGAGTCTTGATGTTGGCTGATGCCTAACAGTTGAAAGCCCGGCTTGGAGAAAGGGCCCAAAAGGCCACATTAAATCTACAAGAATGAAGCTTTCTGAGGGTGTGAATCCAAACATTTCAGGAGCACAGACAGAACACTACAGGCAACAAAAATACCTTTCAATTCCTGGAGACAGCAGTAGGGGAGAAAGGGGATTGATATCTTTATCTGTGAGTATGCTAGTGGCTGGAAGAAACCACAAGAGTTTTGTGTTACAAATCCTTCAGAACTGTATGTCAGTTATGTCAGAATAAATGGTATTTATGATGATCCTTTCTCTCGTTTTTCTAGGTTGGCTGAACCCAAAGTAGCTCACATTGTGGCTTGCACCATATTTAAAAAAATGCTGACTTTTCATCAATTATGTAACTTCATGTTTTGAAAATGGAGAATGCAGTTTATTATAACTACATACTGTTTGTGTTAGCGGAAGCAAACTCAATAGGCAAAATGTATTGTACTTTAATCAGGGTCCATAATCTGTAGTGCAGGACTTCCCCTACCTTCTGCACCACTAAAAAACATTGATTTTTGCCTATTTATCTCACTCCAGCAAATGTGTCTTCCTCTAAAACTGTTTACCAGAGGCTTGATGCAAGTGTTTGTCATGAGCTGCCACAATTTTTCAATAAACAAATTTGCACAGAAAAATATGAACATGCAGTAAATTTATCACAATATATGTGATAACAATAAACAATGATAAACATTTTGACAGAAGCTTGTGTTCTAGATGATAGTACATAAATAACTCTGTTCATCCTAGCTTTGACTGTAATCTGCCATGGTATCTAATGCAGTAATGCAATCTTGATGGAAGGGTAGGGTACAGAAGAAACAAAACATTCCAATCCAAGATGAATTGAAAAATGTGTATTTTTGTGAATGTTTTGATAGGGAAGAAACTCAATCTGTTGGGGTCAGACTGAATTTAGAAAGTAAAGGAATAGTGCAAAGGAAAATACTGTATCTGTAACTGGTGACAGCTTTACAAAAAACCTTACAAAAACCATACAACAACCTTACAAATCTGAAAGGGTAGGAATACAAAGATTCTGGGAGCACATATATCACTAAAATCAGCAAAATGGCTTTCAGATTCAGGAGACGGGATGAATTAGCTTTGAGTATGACAGTTTTGTGTAGTAAATTCTGGAGGACTGAATGAAACATACAATGAAACATGGTTATAAGGAGTTAGTGTTCTGTTTATACCTGTTTATACCTTTGTTTATGCCATTTTTGTTATGACTGTGAATGTAAATAGTTCAGCTGTACTCACCCTGCAGTGGTGTCCCTCTTCACACTTGACACTGAGATGAACCTTTTCATGTATTTTGCAGTTTAGACAGGAACGACTGCTAGTTAATTTTACATGTGTTGACTTGTGGACATAACACATACCACATGGCTAAGGTATGTATTTGCAAGTAAGTGTGTGGATGTGTGTGTGTGGTCATTTGAAATTTATGCCAACTGCAAGTCAGAAGAGTACTGTCCAGAGCAGTGCAAAGGAGTGTATCTGCAGGATTAGCAGTTGTGCCCTCTGGCGCTGCTGGAGAAGGTGGAGGGGTTATTAGATTTTTATACTAGCTGATTAGTCAGGGGCCAGGTCACCGGATTAGGAAGCCAGTGAACTTGAGCAATTGGTATATAGCGGGCACTTCGCTTTATGTGACATGTGAGGAAATGTCTGTAATTTGAGAACAAAGTGAATCTCTCACCACATAATTTTCTGGGTGTTAATGGGTGTTAATGCTCAGAAGGGCAAAAAATCTGCAAACTGGGTGAGGGTTTCCATAGCTGGGCCGGCTCCTTATGCTGTGAACTTTAATGAATGAGGAAAAATCATTAAAAAATATCAGGTCATCTAATCTTTAAAATTGTTCTGTACAGCAGCCATGTACTCTTAAGCAAGACAATATCTGCATGAAGGCTGAATTTCAGAGACTGTCCTACAAGTTTTGTCAAAACACCTCCTGGGCTGTATTTATCCGGTGTCTAAGAGCAGAAAATTTCTCCTAAAACCTTGAAAATTCTGTGAGTGATGCAAATTTGGTCATATTTTTAAGCCTAAGAGTAAAAGCTATTAATGATGATTCTTCAAACTTAAAAGCAGCCCTATCGCTACAGGTCTACAAGACTCTTCACAAGCTATTCTAACAGCCAGGGGATGGCAACAGATGGTTGCATTGAGGAGGCAGTCTGCATGCAGTTTTTAGGGGAAGAAAGATGATTTACAAACATTTAACAACATAAAAAGTTAAATAGATATTGATTGGTTGAAGATACTGGTTGGATCACTGATCGCATCAGGAGTGCTGCCAGTCTGTCCACAGGAAGAACATCATGAAAGAAACGTCAAGAAAGCACTCAATGCCTAAATGAAAATAAATTTAACCTTTTTTTGGCATGGGGAAAGTAATGACTGTTTGGATTCATTACAGCCAACCATCGGCTAAACAATATATCATATATCAATTATGCCACCTGCTGGGAATATAAGATAATGTTATGAGGGGAAATGGGCAATAGAAGAGTAACATTCTACATAGAGAAATCCACAACAGTCCTGAAAAAGCCAGACACATAATAACAGCTTCTGCACACTTGCTTTGGCATATGTGGGATTGCCTAGCTGATAATGCTCAGGGAAACTCAGTAAGGCAATATTAACCCTCATGAAGAAAAACATATATAGTTTAGGCAAACGTTTTATTATTAGTGTGATTGCAAAGCAAACACACTATTGTTATCCAATAGTTTTATTAGTGTGATTGCGAAGCAAACACACTATTGTTATCCGATAGTTTTCTTCTTCTTTTTTTTTTTGCTCATTTTTCTCCCCAATTTGGAATGGCCAATTCCCTGCATTTTTGGAATGCCCAATTTTTCATCGATGTTCGGTCCCATTGCACAACCCCCACTGTCAATCCAGGAGAGCGTGGAAAAGCACGTGCCCTCCTCCAGCCTTCTTTTCGCTCTGTGGTCCACAAGCTAAGCTAGCACAGAGATGAGTCGGAGAAAGACATTTCATATGCAGCTTTTGGCACGTGGACCACAGGCGCCCGATCGACCAGCAGGGGTTACCAGCAGGGGTTACTGTTGCCCAGTGGGATCAACACTCACCCAAGACGGTCCTGACCCGCACTCTACTCACACTCATCTTTTACTCGTTTATTCATCCCTCCATCCTCCCATTCACCAATTCATTTATCCCCGCTAGGTCAACGGTCACAGCCAATGTGTTCAGGTCATGCCACCCAACACTCCCAGTCACTGTTCGTCTTTTACTTGTTTATTCATCCTTCCATCCTCCCAACTTAAATTCATTTTTAGGACAAATCAACACTCAGCCTACAAGACGGTCCTGACCATGCCACCCAACACTCTGAAACTACTGACACACTCATCTTTTACTTGTTTATTCATCATCCTCCATCCTCCCATTCACTTAAATTCATGCTTTTCAAAGTCTTGACCCGCACTCATCTTTTTGGTGCATTCATCCCTCCATCCTCCCATTGATTTAAATTCATTTTTCAAAGTCTTACCGCTAGGTCACTTTTCGGCCTGCAGTCACTTTTTGGCCTACGGTCACAGTACCTCATATGCTGGCTCAGGTCACGCCACCCAACACTCACTGAAACCCATAATGACCCGCACTTGTCTTTTACTCGTTTACTCATCCCTCCATCCTCCCATTCACTTCAATTCATTTTTCAAAGTCTTACCACTAGGTCACCATTTGACCAATAGCCACGGGACCTGATATGCTGCTTTGGGTCATGTGAACCAACACTCACCAAAGGTGGGTGTGTGTCCCTAGCAACCATATTGTTTACCCTAGCAACCACCTAGCAACCACTTAGCAACACCCTGGCAACCACTTAGCAACACTTTGGCAACCACCCAGCAATGCCCAGCGACCATATTGTTTATCCTAGCAACCACTTAGCCACATCCTAGTGATCGTCTCATTTACGTTAGCACGTTTTCGCTGCTGGGTTGCAATCACACTCTGCATTTTCTTCAGGAAATGCACTTTTCCAGTTGTAATATTGTGTTTTATTTAAAAGAAATCATTTGTGTTGCTTTAAAGTTGACTAAGAGTGCCATCTCTGCTAATTTGTTTTTTGGCATTTATTGACATTTATGAAATGTTTAATAATGTTCAGAGATTGTAAAAGTACGACAACAGTACTTCTTTGCACAGCTGCATTTATTGACAATTTTCTTAACTGACAAACCAAGAAAAATGTTGTCATACCTGTTACTTTGCAGTACTTCATACGCCATAAAAATATAGATCTGCAAAAATCTGCATGTAGGAAATAGTCTTATTCCCTGCTGAAAGCAGATATAAGATGCTTCTCTGAAGTAGGAATTTTTTGTCCCAAAAGTACTTTTTGCAGGATACTCATAGTTCTGAGATGGTTGGAGCTGCTTGCTGATACCAGTTTCCAGGAAGAGACAGTTCAAGTACAGTTCAGTTTTTGTCCTGTTAGTACTAGTCACATGAAATGAAAATACTGCTTTTATGTATTATCATGTTATTTTATGTTGACATTAACCTGGATATCAGCATCAAACCTGAATATTTTTAAAAATATAGGCTTCATCAAAATATATGGCCATAAAATATGTGTAGGTTAATATTTTGTCACAATGTTTTGGATTACATTGTCTGCTCAAAATATAAAAAATAAAGCACACTACATGTTTATTTTTGGAATAACCTTCATTAGTTTCAAAATGTACTGTGTATATAACATCAACAACAAATGACTGTAAAAATAGCCATGTCATTTTCATCATTCAGATAAGATCTCTTGGATAAGTGCCAGAGTAAACCTATGTACATGACTGAAGTCAATAAAGCATAAAGGTAGGCTAGGCAGGCTATAAATTTGATGAAATGAATTTAAGAATGAAACAGCACAATTTCCATGTAACAATATTGAAGTTTATCAGAACTACAATAAAATTCCTGCAACCTGATCATGTAGAACTGAATGCTCCTGTAATAGTGTTGCAATGTTGTAGTGCAATACTGTGGAAGTGTTGTGATGCATTATCATGGATTGAAACAACCTTAATGACACTGATGTTGCTTGCTTCTCTCATCGAACATTATGCCACCTTCCTTTACAATTGAAAATGTACAATGTACAAAATTGATTCTTTATGAAAATGTTGCATGCTGAAAACAGATTATGATCTGTACATTATGCCTGTGTAAGTAGAAGCCATAAAATGATTAAAAGATTTTGTGGGGTGTTGAGAAAAAGGTTATAATAGTTTTCCATTTTCAAATTCATTTTTACTTTGATAATATGTTTGTATTCAATCTGGATTTCTGTTTAGTTTTAGTTAGGTTCACCAGTGTTTTCATTAGTTTCAGTTTAGTTTTTATTTCATGGACTCATTTCTATTTCGTTTTAGTTTATTATAGTTTCAGTTTTAGTTTTAGTAATTTAAGTTAAGGACAAAAATTGTCAAGGATTAGTGCAGCATGAAAAATAATCTGCTTATCATTGAAGATATCAACATTTCAACACTAAATTTAACTAACATATGCGATACATTTGTTTCAGACTACACAGAATTTTGGGAGTGCGACCAGTGGCTGCTCCTGCCAACTCTCGCGTGGGGGGAATTGTTGCGATGATGGCTAAGGTGACCCGTTCAATGGGTAAAGTAACAGCTAGCTAACTAGACATTGTAACAAAACATTAGCTACTTCACAGCCTGCTAGCCACGTGTTCCGCTCATACCAGCTCCGCGAAAATCCCCGGTTATACGATTTTCCCCCCTTTGTAGATACTTACTTGATGTATAAATTTGGTCTGGGTGGTCCTAATTCTTTAGTTGCCAGTTTATCCTGATGACTACGACAACTGAACGGTATTTCTCTTAATGACACGATCTGGTTGCTCTGAGTTGAGGTAACATTAGCCATGTTGACCTTGAATGTGACAAGATCGCTGGCTGACCAGGCGATCCCTACACCAGGTTACGTATGACGAAAGCAGGTTAGTGCAAGCCCACCCGGAACCCATACAGATTGCATTGCAGCGCTTGCAGTTCGAAAAAAATGCCTTAACACCCACGGAACACGACTTGACGCTGATTGGACTACGATATTCAGATTCAGGACAAACTGTCTAGAACAGTCAAGAGCTAGCGTAGCACTGTGGTAGAATGTGATAGAAAAAATCCCTCCCTTTCCCCCTTAGGTGGTGCGTCGCCCGATCGCCTTAAGGAACAAACTGCCCCTTTTTTGTCTTTTCTTATTAGAGTGCATGAAAATGCACTCTATTGTTATCCGAATTTTTCTTATTCTTCTTTTTCTTCTTCTAACCAATTTTGTGCGTTTAATACAGCTTCAACCGTTTAACGTAGAAACTTCATTCAAACTGTGTTGCGTAGGTCTTACAAAGGACACTTATGCTATGTATTTTTTATTTTTGTAACATTTATACTTTTTAAACTATTAATTAAAAACTATCAAAATTTTCCCCATAGACTTAACATTGGCCTTTATGACATCACAATAGAGCCATTAAGCAATTAGAATCTTGTGGCAGCTGTTCTGACCGCCTACATCTGTTTGATGTAGGCCTATATACTTTTATCTATGTAAAATTAGACTGTTTGCATTTTCATGCACTCGTAATTCCCTGGAATTACATTCTCTAGTTTTATTTTTGTTAGTTTTTTTTAGCAATCATTACTAGTTTTGTTTAGTTTTAGTTTTACATTTTCTGCGGGTAAATTGTTTTATTTCAGTTTACGAAAATGTCTCAAAACCATTAGTTTTCGTCTTAGTTTTAGTTTTAGTATACGATAATAACCCTGGTTGAGACTTCATTGCTTTAACAGAACACATTTAATGTCAATATGTAATGAACATAAAGGAACTCAAATATGAAAATTAGGTCATTTTGTATAATCACTGAGGAGCACTGCTTATTAAAATTTAAATGGGTCATACATCTCTGGGCATTCTGTTGTAAATGGAAACAGCAATGATTGAGGGTCAAGTACCACCACGCATTTTTTCACATTTTACAGTATTTTCATAACTGTGGTTCTCACAATATTTTATGACTTACAGAGAAATTAACCTGAGAAAACATTCCTGATGCAGTGTGCTCTTTCATACTACTATGACAAAGACTTAAATGATTTTATGATATGTAATGCATTGTTGCAAAAAAATTGTTCATTTGTGCATGGATCTTTTTTTTTTTTTTTTCAAAACACGATCCTTTCATTACTGTGGATTAATCTCTGATGGCCTGTATAGCATGTGCTTCACAAATCAGATTTGGAAATTTGGTAATAATTCATCCAGTCTCCCATTCTGCATAATTAGCTCTGTTGATCAAGGTTATATTATTGCATTTAAGGGTCCAAGCACACAGAGTTACATAATCGCCTCCATTTGTGGAAAAATATTCATAGGCATTAATAACATTAATTACAGCCTAAACACTCATACTCCCTATGATGACATCATTTCAGCTCCTGAGTAGAAAATACACCAGTATGTTTTTAATATTTATTAAACACATAAGAAATCAGCTACAATTTTATAAAAATTTCATATAAAATCTTGATGAAAGTGGTGTTTCTCTTTTTTGTAAGTATGCCAAAATCCGATTATTATTTCATCAGCAGAAGCGTTAAATTATTACAGAAAGCTTTCTAGTGGCCCTTGTAATTTCTTAAATTAGTTAGCTCTTGCCACTTTTCATTAGGTAAATGTCACTGCAAGATCCAATTCATTGTCATCATTGGGCTTCTCTGAGACATGCAACACTAGAAATACAATAGAGCAGACTAGAAATACACCAGATGAATCCTTACCATATCCCTGAAGGACAATCCCCAGTCATTCCTTAGAGTTCACCCTGTTGTTATGTTTGGGAATTGGGATTAAGATCAGAGATGAGGATCAAAAACCCTGTATAACAGAGAGTATATTCCTTGTTTCCCCTTAAGACTGCATGAATATTGGTAGGCTATTGTGGATGGTCTGTTTCTTTTAAACATAAGTTCCCTTCAAAGGGGGTCATATGTTTATATCCACTCTTCTTTGAGGGTAAAGCAGCTATGTGTATTTATTCTATTTTTACTGTTGGCTGGTTTGTGTTCATAGTGTATTGGGTTAGCTGAGGCCTTCTTTACCAGAGGGCCCTCCACTCTCATTAACCAGTAGCAGATTCCTGCCATTCCTTATCCCCTCTAGCTCCAGCTGGTCTCTCATGTCATTACGTAGCCTCATATCTCAAATCAATTCTGAATTAAACACTATTTTAACTTAATTTAGGATTCAACATCATTCTTGGCGGAGGCTGTGTGTACCTCTCCAGCTTGCAGACAGTATCTGTGACTTATTCAATACATCACATTTTAAAATGGTTTTCCTCATCTGAATTCCAAATCACCACCTGCTCACTTGAACAGCTAAACCAGACAGCCAACTAAAGCTGATGTCCAGCCAAATGGTGAATTCAATATTCAACTTTCATCACCTCAAGTAAGTTTGCTTCTGTTTACGAGTCTCAGGAGCATGTCAAACACCCTGTGAACTTGAACAGGAGGTGCATAAAGTACACAGCTGCATATCTAACACATGTCACTGCTTTTCCCACTGTAACCTAGCTTTGCTCCAGTGCCATGCTTTTGTTGTTTATGTAGTGACTCTCAGAACTACAGTGCTTGTCCGCTGGTTTGCTGTCCACACTGTGACTGGTATTGTTTTCCCAGTATAAACTGTGTAGGTGTAAATTGTCATGTGGTTGGGTTGAATAATGGCTTGGATGGGTTCCATGTCAAAGGGGGATGTGTGCTTAGAGGTGTACATTACTGGCGGTGGCAGTGTCCCATCCAAGCTGCACATGTGCAGTAGAATTCCAACATGACAATGTGAGACCGGGAGCAGGAATTGACGGTGTTGTAAAGGTGCAGGGTTTGGAATGAGGGACAGGCAGGGAGAGACAGGGGAGATTGTGTGGGCTCCGAGTACTCGCTAGACCAGGTCAATGAGTTTCATTTGGTATTGCATTGCTCTAATTATATTAAGTTTCCATGCAGAATAAAATATATGTTAGTAGGCCTATGTGATTTTTTACAGTATAATGAACTGTGCATAATGACGGTGCATTCTAGTTTTATTCATTTTGGATGTATTCATGTTGTATTCACATTGGACTCAGGGGGCGTGTTCTCAGAGAATAGAGTAACCTGTGTTTTGCCCAGGGGCAGGTGGTGACAGCCCCCGGAAGTTTTTACCTTGTATCTGTGTCCCTTGTTTGTCATTGGGGGAGACAAGGTAGGATTTGTAAATTTGGTCTGGAACAATAGCTGCTCAAACTGTACGGAGCTATGTCTTTGGGAATTAAATAATATTTGATGATTTTTTTGGGTGTGGTGGCTTGTGATAAAGATATTGTGCATGAACTGTAATAGTGTATAAACAATTTTCTTGTAGTATCTTACCTTGGACCCTGATAGTCAATTGGATTAAACTGGTAGTAGACAATTGTATGTGCTGCTAATTCCTCTCTCATCCTTTCTGCACCCACTTGCAGAGATGGATGCATAAATTTTGTATTTTTATACTGGTCTTGTGTTAATATGGTGCCCAGTTCCTGATCAGCCCATTAAAAGAAACTGAATGCTGGGAAGGGAATAAAGGGCTAGTGAGGTAATTAAATCAGTGGTATTGGTAAAGACAATTCGATAATTCACCAAGTGAATTGGTGCCATTACAGCATCTTCCTCGAATCTGCTCTTCCTTAATTTCTACATGTATCACAAGCATCAAAGATGTTCACATTAAAGAAACCATTGACTTAAATGAGGATCTCAACCAATGAATAAAGTTTTTTTTTTCCTGTTTTTCCCCGCCAACTCAGGAACGACAGTCTTATTCTATCAGGGACAGAATCACCTTTGAAATGCAACAAGAGCTGAAATATTTTATTCCCAATTTTAGTGTCCATCTCCATGACTTAAGTTTAGAAATGAAGTTAACTGGACCTTTTCATTTGAGTTGTGTTGCTGGCTGTGTTTTAAATTACAACAGGTTTGCTTAGGCTGCAGGGTAACAATGATTTCCTGTCATAGACTACTCAAAAGAGATGAAAGGTGACAGAGATACACTGACCCATGTAAGTGTGGGGTTGAACTGTGACGGGTCTCAGACTGCTCATGAGCAAAATGAAAACGGGCATTTTAGCACAAAGCTTTTTTATCCCATGCACAATTGCAGACACCTGAAGGCCAATTCTCCATTCAAGATGATAAAAATAGAACTCTCTTTACAGCTGTTATCAGCGGGTCTGTTCTCACTTGTTTTATTGCTGTGATCCTCATAGGCTGACTAAGCCAGCCAACAGCCAGTCAATTCAAATTTTTGCAAATGTATTAGGGACAGCAGAAGTCACAGTGGTCCATGAAAGCAGAGGACATGGCTGTCTGCAGACTCACTGTTTGGTGGAGTGCAGTTGTTTGAGTTGCAGTTTTTATTTCCTGCAACTTCAATTACGGATATCAGAGCAAGGGAGTACAGAGAGCTGCCCTGAAGTTTCTTGGGTCAATACTTTCATCAGACAAGTTATCTTCCTTGATGTATCCTTACCTGAAGGCTAAACAACAGAAAGAGCAAATGTAAACCAAATCTCTATGTCAGTCTCTCCCTCCCTCTCTGTATGCTCAGATGTGAGTTGGTGTGGTTGATGGTATTGGAAGATTGTGTTTTCTCAAGTTAAATCGCATTAACTAAGCAGACTTAATTTCCTCCTGGGAAACAGCTTGCTATTGCAATCGTTACTAGAATCTCTGGAAAGACATCAGATGTCAACAGCAACATTAGCATTCAGCTTACATTTATTCACGGTGCTTTCTGCTGGGTTTTGCATTAACCAAGATAGTTTCTGAAAAGATGCAAAGACCTTCAAAAAGGGGGAAAGTGCAAAAGACAATATACAGCACAGATGTCTCAGTACCTATACATGGTTGTAAACCTTGGGATGTGATACAATTAGACCCAAGACATGACATCTAAATCAGAATTATTTTTTCTGTTTAATTTCTTAGAAATCTTCATGGTGACTTGCACATCTTACATTTTGCACTTTTTTCCATGCACAGAGCTTGATATTACAAATCACCTTGTTGAAAGGTACAACTCCTTGCTCAAGGGCATAAGGCGCCAACCTTCCAGTTACACTTCAGTTCCCTAACTACTATGACATGCATTTTGGCACACAGTCTCACTACTGGACTGTGTCTGAGGTTGTAGTCTTTATCATTGTAACCTCAGGCAAGCGCAACTTCCTTTAGTAGTTGTCAACCATGTGCTTGTGACAGTTTTTTTCTCTCAAAGAGCTAAAATGATAAAATATGGCATAACCATGTTGTATAAAATGATTATACTGAGGATGTCTTTGTTTACCTTTGAAATACAATGTTGTTAGTGTGATTTAATGAGTAATGGTCAGTCAGCTGATTATAAACTGCATATCTTTATAATATAGTGATGAATATGTCTGTATTCCTCACCTCTGTTAATGAATAACTGACATCATTCTGCCTATGCTTGTTGTATTCATACAACAATTTCATTTATATTTCTGTCTTCACAACTTTTAAACATGTCTCTCTCAAATATGCTGAAATTAAAACTTCATTATTGCCATTTTACAAGTGCAAATAGCATGTCTTTAACAGACAAAATAGGGAACTGACAAACCGTCATTTAATAAGGAAATCATTGGGAGAAATGGAAGCAAAAAAAATCTCATCCTGAATAAAATCTCAATGTATCATGTTTCAGTATGTCTCTCATGTATTACTTTTAAAAATCAATTGTTTATCAACAATATCGATAATTAAAACAAACAAAACTAGGTTCCTTATTGCAGTGCAAAAGCAGTAATTGCAAGTATTCAGATTTA
The DNA here is from genome assembly GCA_019176425.1 of Megalops atlanticus. Taxonomy (NCBI): domain Eukaryota; kingdom Metazoa; phylum Chordata; class Actinopteri; order Elopiformes; family Megalopidae; genus Megalops; species Megalops atlanticus. The sequence goes on along the minus strand of CM032876.1, from coordinate 64,494,360 downwards.
TTGAAATGCAGATTGGGCAGCTATTACTGAATTGATCAATATTATATAGGGTTAGGGTTAAGGCTTAATCTCTTTAAATGTAGCTTTTCTTGGTGTGCCCTCTTTTTAGCCTTACATCTGAATAGTGCATTGCATGTTCAATGATTGTTTCCTTTCTGAATCAGTGAGAAAGATGGAAATAATTATGGAACTGTTCTCTTTGTAAAAACAAATATTGTTTTTTGAAATTGGGTTCATCTGGGGGTAGACACCACCGGATGAAGGAAAAAAAAAACAGCTTTGCAAGCAATATAAATACCCTGATAGTGTTTTACTGGTGATGTCCTCTAAATGTACCACTGCAGATGTATTCCAGCAAACAGCCATAAAAAAGGTAATGCATCACAGAAGTGAATCAACATTAAGCTTGCATGAGTCTGCAGGCTCTATAATGATTTCAGCCATGTTAAATTTAGACATAATTGTAGACACACAGGGGATACACAGGGGAAATGCTTCAAAGCATACCAGATACAAGATGCAGAAATTAACTAGAAGTATCCTTAAAGCTGTTTTTTCATGTACTCTGTATATGTCTGTAGAGCTCATAGGAGGTGCAGAATCACATGAAATGTCATAAATATTTGTTTTCTTTATTAAATATTGGACCAGCTGCCATCCAAACCAGAAACTGGATATTTAAATTAGTGTCACATAAGATGTATGCAAATATATTTAAAAATATGTAAATATACAACCAGGTGGGCAATAAGTACATTTGTACTGTTCCTTGAACATTAGCTACTGGAAATACAATAAAATTCTAGTCTTTTGCATTTTCTGTGCAATACACAGAGACATTAGAAAAATTTACATAGCTACTTTGCTGAAGCAGCTGGCAAGCTAGCTAGTTATGGTGTCGTCACATCACTATTGACAATTTTATGTAAAGCTTTGTAGCTATATATGAAAGTATTTGTGTTTTTCTGATGACTTAGGCGGCCTACTACTTGTAAACTTATTACTGTTCCTTTCGTCAAATAGTTTTAGTTAGCTAGCTGATAGGTTCCATTGATATAACAGAATGCAGGTCCTGGTGGCAACTTTTGTTTCATACCATGCACAGTACATCTTTTGTTGGGAGATGTGTAGTTAATTTGCATTCCTGATCAGACTTTGAAGCCAAACAATGTTGATCTTTCCTTCCAAACTCTTTCCTTATAACCCCCCCGAAACCACACCAAAAACCATGTGGGAAGCAGCAAGGGAAGTAGGTAATGGAAAGACATATATGAGGCTTTACTAAATTGCCTGCAAACAAATACCTACCATGTGAGTGCACATGATGTAAAAACTATTCATCTTGTTTATTTAATGTAATCAGTTTTGATCCAACAATCTGTTGTCAACTAAAACTTTAGTTGATTAATGGGTTGCTAAATATTGCACTACATGGGCATAGTTCACAGAAATTAACAGATGCACAGAATTTGTGAGTTATCTTGACTGAAATGTCTAGTTACATCTGACTCTGAATGTTATTTTTCAAAGTACACATTTATTTCACATGAATTGTTTATTTTCCCATGATTGTTAAAATGAAATTTTGATGAACAACTGGAAGATCATCTGAAATATTGCAATCAACATTCTTGATTTTAAAAGAGCAACTTCTGTAAGAAATACAAAATCTTGCTCATCATATCATTATGAAGAAATTAGACCGTTATTATTATCACTTATTCATTGGTATTTTTTAATTCATTAGTGGTAATATTACTTGCTGCTAGTTGACAAAGTTGACTTGGAAGCATGTATCATTTAAAATGATAACATCACTGAGATATTGATTAGAAGACACAGACAACATGATCATTGAAAAGGCACGTCGCTTTTATTTTCACACACTAGGCCCAGTTGCCCATGACTGTTGAAGTGACAAATGTGCCTTGTGTATGAAAATAAAAACCATAAGAGCATGTTGGCATGTTTCACCACGTGCCTTGTTAATAATTAGACTCAGCACAGAGGAAATGTTGCCTTGCAGCCTTGCTGGCCAGTCAGTAGTCACATTTGTTACACCAAACTCTTCTACTAAAGCAACTCTGGCCCCTGTCTACCTTGTGCAGGCATTTTGCAACTATGTTTCTGTCTTAAAAATTGTATTTCTGCAAGGTTTCTGTCCACGTGCTGTTATGGTTGTAAAAATCAAAATTTAACAAACAACAAGAGTGAAAACACACACCTCCAAATTCTAATAATTACATAAATGTAGTCACATGAATATAAATTGTATTTGGTGAGTGTGCTCTGCTCCATCAATACTACAAAAAATCATACAAAGGTTGGGTCTGGAGTTTTTAGATTATATGTAGCCTTCTACTGGTATATTAAAAGGCTTAAATGTTAAAATTTTGCATAAAATGTAGACTTTTTTACGCTATGGCTCTTGCTTAAATAGAAATTCAGTGGATTATGCCAACCATGACAAAGAAATCACGTAAGAACCCCCCTGTGTTGCTACACATTGTTTATAGACAGAGATGAAAGCCGAATTGAAGGCCATCCCTGGATTCATTGGTGATCTGAGCAGCCTGGGTCAACATGCTCCACCGCTCAGTTCCAAAATGCCTATGAGCGTGAACGTAGGTGCACATCTCTCAAATCCATGTAATTTTTCTGACATGTGGTTTGCACAATTTCCCTGCCCTAAGGGTGTGCTCTGGGGTTGGTCACTTACAGTGACTGGTAACCATGGCTGTGGCTGAGCACATTGCAGCCTCAATTGTTCAGCCTACCACTCTGGCTCTGCTTTGTTTTAGTCATGACTGTTACAGCGGCTGTTTTTGTGGATGCATTAAGACACACCTCACTTAAACCCTTATATCCAACAGTTATGAAAAATGGCTTTGCTGCCTTTGTTAAATATGCTACAGTATGAGCATACATACTGTCACGTACATGAGTGACTCTGAGGAGAGCTGAGGTAATTCTATGACATAATTCAGCATAAATTCTGAAAACATGAGAAATGCAAGTTGGCACAGATATTGCTTTTCCTAGTGCTTCATGATTAAAAGGGAAGACTGTGGTCAATGATATCTTGGGACATACTTTGTCCAAGATGACATGCAGGACACATGATGGCCAAAGAAAAAGTTGTTTTTCGTTTATTTTTTCCGTAAGCATATACTTTACAAAATGTAATGTACCAGAAAAACATGTCTATATAACAATGACAAAATTTAAGTGAGTTGCAGTGGCTTCAGTGTTATTATTTGTGGCTGTTTCATCTCTACAGTATCTGGAAACTTTTGATAAGAAATGTACCTTTCCTTATCACTGTATTACTGTGATTATGTTTTGGCACAGGAGACAGTCTTATCCAAGATGCCTCAGCATGATCAGTTTTCAGTAAGCACGGTCTCAAATAAAAATAGACAGCCTTTCTTAGGCTAATGTCAGCTTAAAATAAAACAGCACCACACTTTCAAACCATATTGAATCGGAAAAAAAAATTGCAAACAAGTTGTCCAGATTTAAATTAATTTTGCATGTCACCATATGCCACCTTTAATACCTTATCTAAAAGACAGTATTACAATATTATGATACTCAGAAATTCTCAAACTCTCATATTTTATTGAAAGTGTATTTGAAATGCTTTTTAGTCTTCTGGATCTCAATTTTTAATGATTAAATCATATAAAATATCATATGACCACAGGGTGACCTTAATACTTATTCTGTCAGCTCAACACCATAGCAATATCTGTCCTGTTTTTGAATGGATTGATGTACACACACTTCCTGATAATGGTGACAAAGAGCTAAGCTTCACATTGTGGTGGACTTTGTCCTGTCACAACAAAACCTGTTTATCTGAAGCTTTATGTGATGAAGGCAATGTCTAAAGTGAGAGAGTTTTCTTAAAACAGATGAAGAGTATGATGGAGCTATGATAAACTATACACTGCTCACACAAGGGTAAATGGCCCCCAGCATGAATATAGCATATTGCAAAACTAATCTTCCCTTCATTCCTCTCCAGTTACCTTTTTCTGAAAAAAAAAAAAACCAAAAACAAAATGTTTTTGGTTTTACACTTTATTGTAAAATAGAAATAATACCAAAACTGCTTTTATTACACACATAAATACCTGCCCCAGCTAATTTCCTACTCTTGGTGTCATGGAAGCATGCAAATATAAACAGACATGTGACAAACACATGAAATTGATTAAAAGTATTTGTTGTAATTATTTAAGTAACGTTGTGCATTTGTCACACTTCTTTATAGCCACCTGTAGAAACAATTTGTATTGGTTCATGTCTGTTTTATATCAAGAATGCCATGAAAATTATATATTATAATATAATATATTATATATTAACACCATGCATGTTTGTAAATTGTGAACAGATCCTGAGTGTGCAGATTTTCCATCTGCACACAGCTACTGCCATGTTGTCCCTCATCCAATCTGTATCTGGACCCATACCATTAGATTGTATGTTCAGCAAAAGGGTAATTGAATTTTCAGTTATTATCATTTTAACATTTTAACAGCCCTTAGCCATAAAGTGGTAAAATTTAAACCTGAGTGGACCATGTATGACCATGCAATGCATCAGTTACAGGGGTTATCATTTTAATTTCAAATGAATGGTGGTGTATATGATGGAGGACTCGTCATTTGGCCATTTGCCACTCAAGTGAATTAAGTATCCTTATCCAGTTAATACATACCTGCCATAGATCTCCTAATTGAAGACAAATTGGTTGGCTATTAGAACCATTTACTGGTATTAGTTTATCAGTAACAACACAGTGACAATGCACAGAAAATATGGGAACTGTCCTTGCTGTTTTTGATCATGAGACCAGGCTGTCTTTCTGGACAAAAAACGGGCCTGGCTGGAATAAACAATGGCTCAACCCAACCCTCCTGCATATTAATTATCTTTGATCTGGCCGAGAGGACCAGAGACACACTCTACCTGTCACCTGCTGAGTTGGGCTGCAGCAATCCTACAGGATGTCTCATAGACACATGTACAGGGACATCATGTGATGCCTTTTGAAATCCGGCAGACATCCCATTGAATTCAGAGGCCTTCCCGCTGGCCCCACCCTGACCTCAGACCCTCACTTTAAATCAACCAGCAAAAATCTGCTGATCACGCTGAGAATTTAGTTTGCAAGAGTCATCGTAACCAGTAGGGAATGTCACATGGATGCCATATGGATGTGACGCTTATTCATGGCTCTGGAAGGTGAAACTCATGGATATCAGATGCACCCCACTCGAATCCAGACTCAACATGTCAAAACTTTGCTGGCATCCGGAAACAATTCCACACTGTGCAGCATAAACTCATTGCCGCTAAATTGCCGCTAAAGTTTGCGAATGCAAGGACTCATCTGCATTCCCAGGAGAGACCCCAAAGTGTACTGACGGGTGCAGTTAGCTACTCAGCACTCTGCCTGGGGCGGAACTGCCTGTTGGACTCCGCAACAGTCCCCAACAAGGAGACATGCACCATTGCTTGAGATAAGTGCCTCTCAGGTGACAAAACTGAGGACCCACAGAACAACTCCTGAAGGATGCTAACCTTCTGTGACCTGCTGAGCTCCACGGACAACCGGCCGGTCACAGAGACCTGTACTGCTGCTCTGAGCTCTCGCCTTTCACCCATGCAAATTGGAATCCTATGGAGCAACTCTGGAGAGGATCCCTGTACTCCATGAGCAAACCACATCATTATCCAGGCCCGGTAGCTATCATTCCTCTAACTGTAATTGTTGGGGTCTGTGTTAGTTTTTTACTTAAGATGTGTTACTTCCCCTCTGTTCGAGTTGTTCACATGCTTAGCTTGCAGATAGTTAAATTAACGTAAGTGCACTGTAAAAGGATAATCTAGAACTTTTGTGTTCACTGAATTGTTGTTTCAGCATCCTAGGAACTTTACCTACATATGCTATTCCACATGTACACGTGCATCATGTAAATTACACTTGTAGTACTCCATTTCATGATGTCTCTTAAGGTACTTTTTTTTCTAGAAGGAGGGTGACAGATAAAAATGTGCTTAGCAGTATGACACTAAGCCTACAACAGGAGCTGCCATTGGGCATGGGGCTTAGAAGTAACAATTTAGCACTCTTTTAAAGTATCTTGTCTTTTAGTTCATTTCATCATCTGACCCTGGATTTGGAAATTTGCAACTAAATCTGGATGTAAAGATAGTGTGTACAAGTGTTTCAAGATGATCTTTAACAGTAAATGTTATCTTGGGGTATAATTAGTAGTAAAGGTGTTCTATTTTTTTCTGTTTGCATTTAACAATTCAGTACGTGGGTTTGTTGCAAGATTATTTCTAAGCCTAGATAATCCGCTGGGGTAGACAGCCTCAAGAAGTGAAATTGCTTTCTATTTGATGCTTTGTCCATGGTTCACCTTCAAATTGCAGATCCTTTTTAGTCTAAAAAGCTGACTGTTAGGTTTGCATGAATTGATTCCAAACTGATGTCATTTGTTCTCTGGGTCAGCTTCTTCATAAAAGTGGAGTGCTCGTGTTATGATGAAGGTCACAAGACCAAAATCATTATATTTTACAACTTATGTTTATGGAAGGACCACATGTCCTCTCCTCCCCACCACCAATCATCACTAGTATAAATATGTAAACACTGATCTCCTTTCCTCATGTCACAGTTTTTGTATGCCTTGTTCCTCTTCTCTCCTTTCCTGCATACTCAGATTGGATGTCCTGCAAACCAGCAGAGCAAACATCCAAGACTCCAAGCTAGGTATTTTGAGACTTTTAACAGGGGATTGTCTTCAGAATGCCAGCACTCCTCTAATTCTGCATTTGTCTTTTAATCAACTGGCATGTGAAATGTATACTACTCGCAGTAAATTTTCTCAAAGAATACTCTCTAATAATACAAAGAACACTGTGGTGGTGTGGTCTGTGCCTTGTGACACATAAGGTATTTATCAACAAAGTGATATTTTGTTTGTTGTTCATACATTAAGAGTCAAATAAAGGAGTCTATCAATGGTATTTCTTCTGTTAAATATAGAGAACATACAGTAGCAATCTAACTTCCAAGAATGTAACAAATCTTAAAGACTGACCTTTAAATCTCACTTGACTTGGTGATTCACTCTATTTAAGCCCTGCTGATGTTCTTTTCTGCTTTGCATAGCTCATATATTAATGGCTGTCCAAAGGGTGGCATGTTGAAAATCTTCAATTGGACTTGAATTGCACTTGCCTCAGTCCTCATTAGCGACAGTATTACACAATGTGTCATTTGTATGGTTTGGTTTATAAAGCCCTCATCCATTTCACTTGATTGCCCTTTATGAGTCTGGCATGTGTTGAGCTGCAGGAAATGGGTTTTATGGCAAAGGATGCTTCAATATAAAAAGGTGAGTGTAAAGCAGCCATTATGTGGGTGGACCCTTGTGTTTACCACATGATTGAGGATCAGGAACAAGTCATGCTGTTTACAGTCAAAAACCAACCTGACCGAATGCCATGTTTGCTGAAGGATTGTGTTCGTTTTGAGCAGATAAAGAGGCGGCAAAGGCTCACACGCATGCAATTTCCAAAGCAGTCTTTATGGTTTCACTTGGCAATTAAGAGCTATTTATTTGTGGCTTCACTTGTCCACGATATAACTCTATACATGCACATGCATCAACAGGATGAATGAACTATGACTGAGAAGGAACTTTGTTGATGGGGCCTATTCCACTGAATTAACTAAAGCTAATATGATGTGTGAACCGTATTTATAGGAGAGAACGGTGACAGAAAAAATCCTTTAAATGATCATCTTTAACCTTTTTTGATCATTACAGTTTGCCATTTTTAGTAAGGATATCCCATCAGCATGTGATTCCTTTGTGATCAGTTCTGTATAATATTCTGACATTACAGCAACTCTGTGCAGTGCATATTATTTTTAAGTATAGGTAATTCATTACATAATTTCATTATGACCCATAGAGATCAGAGAATGTAATGTTGTTTTGTCTTTGTAATTTGTCACATTGATGAAACACTTTCACACTTATGAGAAAATAAAAAGGAAAAGATTTTGCATGGGTGGGCCTTCTATAAATTGGCTTGCCAGTTAATCCTGCAAATGTATCAAGGCTGGTTCAGGGTAAATTTCAGCTAAAGGCAAATCTCTTTTTGTTCTTCACCTATATGTTGCTCAACAGGAAGTGTTGTTCACATGAAAACCCCCCATTTACATTTGGTGATACAGTAGTTTTCCAGAGATGATCTCTGTATTGACACAACAATCATCAATGAACATGTTTGAACCCGGAAAACTGTCCGTTTGCATATGAAATGAAATGTTGATTTGAGTGATTATCTTTCCAATTTCTTCAGTGTTCTTATCTTTTCTTCATAAATCATCTTTATAATTGCCTAGAAAATGACATCATGCACTTAACCAGAATATAAATGAAAAACAAAAAAGATTTGTTTCTCTCTGTTCATGGTACACCACCGGAGACATAACTTACTCATATGTGGAAAATGGAGTTGCGTCATTTAGTTTCATTAGCAGGTCATGCTTGGATATAGATCCTACCATGCACATTTTTTACATCTCTCTGAATGCTGAAATGCTCAGCTTCTGGACCACTCTAATTTTTCTAGCTTCATCATTAGTCCGAGTGTGCATTAGTGTTCGTTAGTCTGTGTCATGGCACACCTATGGAAAAGGGTATAGGAATGTTTCTACAGTACTTGCTCAGATAGTGGAGTCCATTTTTTCCATCCATTACATAATGTGGAGGTTCCCAGCAAAGTTGCTCACAAGAAATCCCCTCTTTCATAGAGGGTGTGATTTCAGAACATTTGTACAGACTTCAGATCAGTACTCATAGACTACACCCAACTGCACAGAGGAAACAGTGAGTTGAAATCATTTAATCTAGTACGCAACTGGCAAATTCCTACAGTTAGAGTTTGATGTTATGCATATTACTTTGTGTGTACTGTTGACATGGTTGTCCTATATGGTGAAAATCATAGAATGTAGAGATGAGCTACATAAAGAGTTTTGAAAATACACTGGACTGGTGAGATCAAAATGTTTCACTTTTCAGTTGCAAGGTGTCGAGAGAAAGCTTCTATGAAATTCCTGCCACCGCCAAAGGCATTCTTTGGTGACAATTTTGAACAGCATGGCAGGATCAAAGGCCACATTAATTACTTCTGTGGCCTGAAGGCTCTTTATAGTTTATCAAGGCTTGAAGACTGGAATGCTGTGCTGTACCGGTTAGAATAAACCATATTATTTAAGGGCATGTCACATTCTTTTCAATTATTTTTTTCTGAGATAATAAGATATATTTCCATGTTTCAGACCAAGGGTTCAGTGTTTCATTTAATAACTGGATTTGGAAAAGAGACAAAACAGACAGATTTTGGCCATCTGTATGAGATGCAACTGAGCACGAATGACTAATTGCTCTGCCAGAACACAACTGGAAGTTGAATAGCTTGAAAATAAACATTTGCCCATTTCCACTAAAACACACCAGTGTTTTATGTGTGTAATGAAACAGACTGGGATCCAAGCGCGGTTAAGGGTCTTTAATAACAGAATCCAAAAACGTGGTCAGGGACAAAACAGGTCGACACCGGGAAGCAGCAGTACCAATCCAAATCCAAGAAAACACAAGAAAGGTCCAAAGAACAGGCAAGGGGTCAAAACACAGGAATAACACAATGAATAGCAGAGAGCAGGCTTGGCAAAGTCACAGGAACAATACCTCACAATGAGGCAACTGAAACAGAGTCCTTAAATAGCCAGGGCTTGATTGAGGGATGGGTTACAGGTGTGCTTGATGAGTGGGAGCAGCTGAGCCAGGCTGGACTGGACGTGGCTGGGCTGGCTGAGCGGGTTGAACTGGGCGTGGCTGACTGGGAGCGGGTGTGACAATGTGCTTCCATTACTTAGAGAGGAACACCTTAAATAGTCATACAAATGGTGATTCAAACATAATTAGATGATACTTTGTGTGCACACTTGTCACGTCCTGTAAACAAGCCCATTCATGCTACATAATGTCCATTCCATGTCTGACAGTACCCTAGTATGTACAAGATCACCCCCTTGGCCCTCTCTCTAATTGTATATGTCATCGAATGTAAGGACAGATATACAGACATACAGATATAGTACAGTGCCAAAAGGATGTATTCCATATTTGCTTGTTTCTTTATAGCTGTAGTGCTATTTTAAACACATCCAATTAATGATTTGATACATCTTTTATCATTAATGCTAAAAATATTTCAAAGCAACCAACAAGGACTGCAACATGAAGGGCAGCTGTTGTGATGCTTGGATGTAAAAAAAAATGGACTATATCTTCTAATCAGGTGTTATGAAGGGAATGTACTTCAAGAAAAGTGGTGCAACATTTGAAATATTTTCTCAGCAGGAGAATGGAATAAATCATGCAAAAAAATCATGTACATGGAGATCCATTTTAGTGTGTGGTTTACACCTGTACAGAAAGTAACTGGAGCAATGTTAATGTTTTTTAACTTAATTTAAATCATTTAAATTCACTACAATGAACAGATATGGCTGTTGGCCAAACAGACCAACAGTTTAATGAGACGCATAATTATGGGTTACATTTAAGGAAGTGAATTAAGGAGATGCAGGAAAATTAGAGTTGAGATGAGAAAGATTAAAAGTAAGAAAGTGCACATGGTCCAACTTTGGCCATTCTTTGTGTGGCCATATAAGACAGTATCTGAAAACAAATGAGGATAGTTGGTACATACATTTGCAATAAGCCAGGCCTCAGGCCCACTGTGGTTATTTCTTGGGGAAATCCCAAAAGGGCATAACTCACTGTTCTGCATATGTAGGTGTGGGGTGTGCCCTGTAACCTCAAACTTTTGTAGATGTGCGTAGAGATGTAGCTGAGACAACATGCCTGTGGCTAAAGTGGAATCACTACTAAGAAGCTTTCAAGCCCAATGCTCTGCTGAATAAGAAAATGTTTGACACAATTTTCTCTCTATTTCATGCAACTTATACTGTAGGGCATCCATGTTATCAATGTCTCACACTTGGATGCCACAGTGGGTTTCGGTTTTGAATATTAACGTGGCATCTTAATTTCTAAACCAAATTTAATTCAGATTTCTTTTATGGTGTGACTGCTGTCTGAAGTAGACATAAACAGTCTGTTTATTTCTGCACACTACATGACAACCCTTTTAATGTGGTAAATGAACTGTATATCTCTTATTAAATTTTAAGAAAATTAAATATGTTTATGTGTTAAATGCTATAATAAATTACATATTGTCAAATATTGTCAAATAAATTAGTCAAATGATACAATGGTAGCATGGTACAGCTACCTGATTTTAGAAGATGATGGTTTTTTGAATGCCAAAACATTGTATAACGTTTTACCATGTCTCCTTAATAATAAACTTAACCTACTATTGCCAAGTTTCCAGTTTGAGAAAATGAATTAATCAAAACATAAAGGCAAAAGGTCAAACATCATGAGATATATGTTTGCAAAAATAACATTTATGCAAAAAAAAGTTACAAAAATCATTATAATGCAAAGCAGCTCCTCAAAGTATAACCCTACCCCCACCATACCCCCAGACTGACATTTTGTTCTCAACAGACAACAAAAGCTTGGAAATGATCCATAAATCAAGGTCCAGCAGTTGGGCTGAAACGTTCAATGGCATAGTTTCCATGTGTGTCAGCCTTTTCAGCCTGGCACTGATGTAGTGTCTGGGGATTGAGCAGGTTTCATGGAGTATAAGGCTACAAGCAGCAAAGCTCCAGCTGTTGACAACTGTGAGCCACATAGCTCTCATATTGCCAAACAGAATCTTGCAAAGTTAATCTCCAGTTTAAGCATGAAAATGGGTTTTCAAAATTAAAAAAATTCACATCACCTTCTTCAGTAAAATCTCCGACAGCCTCTGCTGCATCAAATCTAGAAAAGCAAGAATGAAAGAAAGAAAAGCATTAAAATTTTTGGGCAGTGTCTGATTACATAGGTCATTTTGAGGTTTGAAAACAGCTGCATTTTCAGTCATGAATATTTTCTCATGTGTGACAAGCATTTGCCTGCTAAATATTCCCTTGCTGTCAGTTCATTGTTTTATAACCATTTATCACTTCATAAATGGTGTGAGTACAAAGTAATACATAAAAATGTGTGTCTGTGGAACCAATTTTGGAGCACAGATAAGAAAATAAAAGTAGCTAACAGACAGAATGCGAGACATAAAAGTAGAAAGCCAATGGTGCTGAGGAACAGCACATAACCCCTTCAACTCCAGCATGCAAGTGTATTAAAACACAAATGAAATACTATATCATATACACGCATACTTTATACACTCAACTACTTTATATATCTCTGCTGTATATTTAAAGCTATTTTTAAAGTCTGTATGATACAAGTAAATCTTGCTATGTTGGAACATTCATCAGAATCATTATAATGAATTCAGCCTATGCTTATCTGACATCCTGTTCAGGGAAAATCTGTGCAATGCCCTTGCTGACTATTCCACAGTACCTTTAAAAGTAGTAACCAAATTTTTCAATAAGCATGTAGTGTAATGTACTCCTTAGATTTTCAAAGAGCATGTGACTTCAGCTCAGCTGAGATGGGTGATTAGTTTACTTTATCTGCAGTTTGCGGTTTTAAAAACAGCTCCTGTTTCTGGTCCCTTTGTATTGTATTGTATTGTATATGTATTTCCTTCCAACACTTCCTCACTTCCCCTCAGATCATCTTCAAATGGCAAGCTCTCTGTCATCTCTCAAGCAGACCCTGATTTCTTTACTCTCTGTTCTTCTACCCTGCTTCACTTACAATTTGTTTCAACATTCCCTGTACTAAACTGGGCTCCTGCACAGACAGCTAACCTGGCAGGGCAGCGTAAACATTCATTGCGTTTGTGATACTAAACTACACAACTGTTCCACCATAGGGAGAAATATATGAATACATTTTGCGTTCTTGTTTAACTGAGCTTGTCTGATTTGCACTTGATCAATAAATCTCATTTATACTGTACAGAAGGCTTCTGATGTTTTCATAGAAGCATCTTTTTTCAGACTGCATTTATGGGTGAAAATATTAAGTTGACATGAGTCATTTCCACGTAATTTTTCATCATAAATGATTATATGAATACTTTGAGTTAGATTACCATTTTTTTTGTACAGATCTGCACCTGCATTTTACTATTTGGAATGTAACCTTCCCTTTCATGCCTTATAAAATACTTTGACACATCAAATTAGAACAAATATAAATTTGGAATTGGACTTATTTACATTTTTGTCTACAAGTATCATATTTAAAAAACTGTACAATGAACCCATGTAGCTTTCTGCTTACAGGAGTGTTATAGGAACCGCACTCCCAATTACACCTCAATTATGAATTCATTAATTATTTGGTGGAACAGATCTAAAGCTAACGTGATTGGTATGCACTCTTCTAATGCATTCATGAGAAAAATAATACAGCTCTAATGAGTAAGCTGTTACACATTCAATTCATTTACACAACCTATATGGTAAGACTAAGTGCTGTCCCAAATTTGTATTCAGAAATTGTTTTCACATAATTTTACTGCTTTGATTCCCCCCCTGGTGATTTTCTTTACTGAAAGGTTACAGTGGCCTTGGGGGATGACGTACTGTTCACACAAATTAGTTACATAGAGCCTGAAGATGCTGCCTCAACATGAAATGTTGAACTCTCTAAAACATAAAATCTGCTGAGCCTGATCCCCTCTTACACAAGAGGAAACACATTCTAACACATTTAACAGAAAATAACTAGCAGAATGAAGAAAAGCCACAAAGGTAAAACATATAGTTTGTTTCCAGACGTTTCCTCTGAGATGCCATCTCTGCAGAGCCTCAACTTCTCAGAGCCAAATGGCTGCTTCAGAATGGAAACTGTGATGCTCCAATGTCAATGACATAATCAACTTTGGCAAAAATATACAGTTCAGAGGTCCTCACCTAAACTTCAGAAGAAAAAATTATAAGGGTATTACATTGCATCATTGTCATTTAGCAGACACTCATATTGACAGCAACTTACGTAGGTTAAAGTTCTATCCATTTATCTAGCTGGATATTCACTGAGGCAGTTGAGGATTAAACAGCAGTGCCCCAACAGGAAATTAAACCAGCAACCTCCCATTTATGAGCCCTGCACCTTACCACTATGGTGTACTGCTGCTGGGTGAATCTTGCATGCTGATCTGGATGCACTCACAAAGTGACTCTGATTTATGCCATTGGAGTTGGGGTAATACACGACTGTGAGTAGCAGGTTGTATCAGAGCTGGATGAAAATCGCAGTGATTATCAACAAAGAGGCCTCAGTGCATGTTTGGCTTCTTATGAAACCATTTTGACGCATACGGTATATCAGTCATTCCTAAATTTGCACAAAGTACAAATTCTCAAACAATACTGTGTGAAAGCATGTATCTGAGCTATCTCCTGAGTCTGGTTAATGTTCCAAACACATTCACACCACCACTTCATATATAATTTGAAACAATATGTGCAATAATGAGCACTGATGTGACCAGGAGAGAAAGCTGCAAAGAAAACAGTATAGAGGTATTAAAAATCATTAAGTGCTAACCGTCTATGATATTAACTTCTATATACAGAATTGCATCTAAAATATTTAAAGGTGGTTGAATGGAATCTGCATCCTGTGGCAACCCAAGCTACAGAACAACAGTTCAGCAATCTGGTGCACTTCAGCTGGGGAACAGACAGACTAGACTAATAGCTGGTCTATTGACTAATTGCATATACATGGATTGTACCAAACTGATAACGATCAATTTGTAAAATATGTTGAGTGGGCCAATAGTTCCTTTCCCTACACATGACCAATAATGTAACTACATAAAGTGATGGAAAATCTTACAAGGATAATGGATTCTTACATCTTACAATCGTACATGGATTAATAAGGCAAGACTTGCATTTTGATGTCCTCAAAACATATACTCACATGGATGCAAGGTTTTGAGAGAACTTATTTATGGGTTTTGAGAGGTTTATGTTTTCAGAGAACTTCCTATTCATTTTAAGCTCTGATTGTACATGTTCAGAACAATAATCATATGACATTTAAGCCATATTTGTGAATCAGCTCATGTAACCGTGTGGTTGGAAATGAGGAACTACAATGCAGTGTATCCTACAGTCCTACAGTCTACATGAGCAGTACATTTATTTTTGATTATTTTTATACTGTAAACTGTATTTACATATCTCTTTAGTCAACAGCAGTTGAAGCTTAGGGGCGTGTTAGTAAGTGATTGCACAGAATGCAATGTCTTCGTTTAAAACAGTTTACTTAGTTAGCCAATACTGTTATCCAACTAATTGATTGCTTACATTTTTACATGTTACGCAAATCAGGTTAATGACTTCGTTTAGGGTACAACAGCAGTGCAGAACTGACGAATTGAACTCCTGAATCACTAAGCCACACTGTTGTTTTCTGAATCAGAATCAGCCTTTATTGGCCAAGTATGGTTTTACACATACAGGGAATTTGACTCCGGTTCCAGTGTCTCTCGTAGTGCATTCACACAATGATTTACAAGGTAACAACAACAAATACCATCCAACAGTAGTGGAACAACAAACAACAAGAGTAGTGCAGGACACATACATAGAACAGCATAAGGATGGAATGAACGAGGTATATGTAAAAAAAATAAATATGAACAGATACTGTACAATACATTAACAGCTATTGCACAATAAGTTAAAGTGTACAGGAGTGCAGGCTGTGGGTCTGTACAATAATTTGTTTTAGACAGCTATTGCACTGTTTTATATATAGCTATTGCACAGCTATTTAACAGTTAACAGTTTAGGAGAATGATGGCGTGTGGGAAGAAGCTATTCTGGTGTCGGCTTGTTTTGGTGGGTAGTGATCTGAAGCACCTGCTGGAGGGAAGAAGTTCAAATATTTGGTGGCCAGGGTGTGAGGGGTCAGCATTGATTTTACCTACCCGTTTTCTGGCTCTGGTATTGAAAAGATCTCGGAGTGTGGGCAGGTTAACTCCAATGATCTTTTCCACAGTTCTAATGGTGTGCTGTAGTTTGTTGATGTCTTGTTTGGTGGCAGAGCCAAACCAGACTTATGGAGGTGGTGAGGACAGACTCGATGATTGCTATGTAGAACTTCACCAGTAATTCTTGTGACAGGTTGAACAACTTCAGTTGGCGCCTTTTTTGCCAAGGAGACAGTGTTGGTCTCCCACTTCATCTCTTTGGAGATTATAGTTCCCAGAAACCTGAAGGTTTCCACAGCCGAGACAGCACTGCGTAGTATGGTGAGGGGGGGTCAGGGGTGTGGAATTCCTCCTGAAGTCCACCATCATCTCCACTGTCTTGAGCATGTTCAGCTCTAAGTTGTTGTGGCTGCACCAGAGGGCCAGCTGTTAAACCTCCCGTCTATATGCAGACTCGTCACCATCTTGGATGAGACCGATGACTGTTGTGCTGTCCACAAACTTCAAGAGTTTGACTGAGGGGTCCTTGGAGGTGCAGTCATTTGTGTACAAGGAGGAGAGCAGTGGGGACAGCACACAACCCTGTGGGGCACCAGTGCTGATTATCCAGGTGGTGGTTGTGAGTTTCCCCAGCCTCACTTGCTGCTTCCTGTCTGTGAGGAAGTTGGAAATCCATTGACAGGTGGGGGCAGGCACAGTGAGTTGGGAAAGTTTGGAGTGGAGTAGCTCTGTGCAGCTGTTCTACCCCCATTCAGTTTTCCCCATTCATAAAGGGAAGCCATGGTTGTACCTCTTATCATTAATCTAACCTTCTGCCATGCAAGGGGCTTGAATGATTCTCCTCAGTCTATCCTTTTTTATTTATATATTGTCTATGTTTATATTCCACCAGGTTAATTTTGGACATGGAGGTTTTGGGCATATTACGCCTCAATATTGAATATGACCACAAGCCTGCCAGGTGAGTGTAGTGTAAAATATTTCAAGTAGTTAGAGGCTGACTGTAGCGAGAACAGTCACCCCATCCAGCCTCAAACATCAGAAAATACCTAGGGACTTGTAGTCTCAGCAAAGGAGAATGCAAACTTTTATCACTGATTACAGGCCCACACAACATATCGCCATTATTTGACCACAAGGAAAGATTAATTAACTTTGATGGAGAATTATACACAGCTATTGCCTCTGTTATGCTCACTAGGGATGTCTATCTGGAATAATTAATATATACCACAGGGACTTAATGGATGGATAAGCAAAATACTAACAAAGATATTTTTTAGGTTATGAAACCAGGGCTGTAGGCAGGGCAAAATTTTAGGTCCAGAAGCATAAGTAGAGCAGGTTTATTTTATAGCTGTACAGCTGTACTTTTTTAACCTTTTTCCCAGGAAAATTTGAGTTTCAGACATGTAATTTCCTGCATTCTGGTGAATTTTTAATGCATGTGAATCACAATGTAGCCTATGAACAGCAAATCGACTTTTAGGACAAACGGTTGAAAATATTCTGGAAAAAAATGTAGGCTAAACAAATATCCCTTCTTTCTTACCACCAACTCACTTTTAAGGCATTTTGAACCATTCCTGTAAAATCACTAGGCTAGTCCCTTCTTGGGCGCAAAGATGTTTCTGTTATGGACATGAATGGGTTTAAAAAGACAGTGGCCCGATGTTAGCTAGCCAATCTGCTAGCTAACCTTGAGTACTGTTAAGTTAGTTGATATAGCAACATATAGTAACTCTGTTGGACCACATTGCACAGGTAACGTTAATTTTCAAAGCTGTCGAATTATGAGGCTAGCCAGTTCTGTAAGATGAAATCACATTGACAAGAAGCAGAGTATCAGCCAGTGCTGCGCTTGTGATTACTGATGAGGTTGTTATAGTTTGATTAATGTTACAAGCTAGCTAGCTGTTTCAGAGACGTTTGACAGTTGCCTCACTGTTGCTTGGCAACAGAGCTACGCGCTGCCTGCTACCACTCTCTCTCCCACTCTTTCCTTGGTTTTCAAAAAAGAGGACACTAGTTAGTAGACACTGAAATGTTACTCACTGCTGGTAGGCTCTCGTTCTTATCCCTCTATCACTTGTAACAGAAACACGGTCGTTTATCACTGAAGAATAAGTTCTAATTGGCTCAATAAGTCTTATTTGGCGGATCGATACGACCATAGGGCCTACAGAGATTTCGCTCAGATTTGTTGACTGTTCTGCCTAGGCTATGCTCTAACATTAGCCTAATATAGATGCGTCAGCAGGGGGATTTATGTCCAAACACTTTCGTTCACAAAATAAAACCATGTTCATTCACACACACATATAATGCAAAACGTCAGCCTGAGAGGGAAAAAATTGCCGAGGTCCAGACCTCTAAGACCTCATAGCTGGCTACGGGGGTGTAGCCTATGCAACATTAACGTCATATTGCAAATTCATCCACGTATTTAAATACAAACACACAGTACAAATTTATGGTATCATGCTATTTATGCAATTTCAGTTCAAGCTGTTTCCATCCCATTTTTTGTTTAACCTAAATTCATGATTTTTTGTTTATAGTAATTATAATAAGAATTTGTCATGTTTTTGTTTGCTCCTACAGACATTACTGTTACTGAAATAAATTTTGTACTAAAATTAACTAAATAAATTTGATTTGTCTCAATGAAATACAGACATGTGAGTGAAGAACGATTTACCTTCAAAGCTTGGGTCTATCCATTCCTCTCATAAGTGGCAGTAGGAACGCATGAAAGTCTGACTGTATAGGTCAGTGTTGCTCTTGATTTCTTTATCCAACCACTTGAATGATTAAAAAACAATCCCTGTCTATTCATGAGTCAGTCATGATTCAGTGAGCCCTGCAAAACCGCATCATATTTGATTACTTTCCTGCTTTGTTAACCTTTGACAGCAGCAGATGTCTGATCAAAATGTGATTAAATTCAAGTAGGGTGACATGAATTGTCATGCTTGTCAACCCAACCGTTTATCAAGATAACCTATTTTTGCCAACTTTATCAGTGGAAAACTACATAAAAGCAGAACTCCAACAAACTCTACATTTTTTGCACATTAACTTGCATTTTGACATTTTTCAAAATTTGTATTTCTCTTAATAAAACCACTGCTGAAGGCTATTATGCTAATGCACGGCTCACAGCGTGGTTTGTTAGAACCTCTCCCAAGTTTTGATCTATACCTGGATTAAAATGATCTGCCCCTGGATTCGAAGTTCTAACATTATTAGCTATGTAGATAAGAAATTTAATTTGCTATCCCTTTTTGTTGTAATGCACAAAGTGTTCTCCTTTTCTTGGTTTTCCCTGAGACTCTGAAAATCAGACTCATGAAAATCAACTCTTTTATGTCACCTGGAAGAAACAAATAATCAAAGAAGACAATATCTTGGGGCTAATTTGAGTGTACATGCACAAAACAGCATAAGGAAATTATATCGATCTACTTACTCTGTATGTCAGTCTACACAGTACACTAACATCTGTAAGTTTTACACTGATGTCCAAACCTTCCATCAAAATCACCAAAATTCACCAAATAGTGTCACAACACTGAAACAGACACCCCACAAAACTGGTTACATGGCATGGAACCTGAAGCAGACCAAGCGTGAACTTCTTAAACAAAAGAATAAATGCATCATTAAAAATACACACACATATATTTTCCACATATTTCAGAATAAAAGTGTAATTCAAAATGCTGTCTATAGGGATCAAGGTCAAAATGTTTGTTTCCAAACAGTGGGGGGCTATGAGTCATTTCAGATGGTGCCACAATTCATTAGAAATACATAACACGTGTTAGAGTGAAACCTGTGACAAACCCTCCTGCCTTAGATCCTGATAATCCTCTGCAGGGTCCCGCACGCTCTCCACCATGCAGACAGAGCCATATGTCACTCTTGATGACCTTTGAGTGGCACTTCCTTTGCATCCGTGCCAAATGCATGTACTATTATCTGTAGGGGTCACATAAAAGGTCCATACTCCTTCTATGGTTTAACCCTGCATATCCACATTACATTACATTACTTGACCGAAGCATGGCAAATTATTTTCACAATATACTCAAGGTTAAAAGCACTGGCAGCACGTCTGATTGATGGTGCAATTCAATTACACATTGTGTAACAAGGCCTATACCGCTAACATTTAAAATGAGAAAAGACCCTGAATGAAAAGAGTTTGTATCACTCCTCAACTACAATTTGAAACAATCCCTAAAACGTCTAAGCAGAGACAGAACATATAGTCTGACCTCCTGTCATTATGTACAATTTCAAGAGGCATTTTGAAAACATTTCAATGAGGAAACATGGAAAGTCAATCACAGGATTGACGCGAACTGTTAATGATGTCGGCTTAAATGGTATCCAGTTTGAGAAGGTGTCATTTCCCCTGTTCCAAACAGGTTTTTCATGTGGCCACCACTCCTCAGCCTAAGTGTATATATAGAGTACATTTTGTTATGGTACCTCGGTTGCCTGCTGAGCTTCAAAGAGTGCTCTACTACTGCAAATGAAGCATGGTCTGAAATAGACATAACTCCTTTGAGGAGTTTAGGACAACACATCAGTTGCCCTGCACTGCATGCAACTGTGTAATGTGCCTGCAGTGCCTTTTTCATGACGTTTAAATGTTTAGACTGCCGGTGGACCAGGCTTTCTGTACATTATGTTTTGTGTGAGTGACTTGCTTTGACCTGTGACAGAGAGTGCCATTAGCAAACAAACAAAAAAAAAACATTCTCAATGGCCAGGACTAAAATGTGTCAGATATTGCTAAACCCAACAACAGATGTATACTTCATGTTGATGCCAGAGGGGGACGAATCTTGTATAGCACACATAAAAGGCTTTTGTTTCCACATGCTTGCTCAACTTTAGGCTAATAATTAGCCTAACCTCCAATGTTCTGGCAAGCCATCCCTCCAACTGACAGGCTTTTAAAATCACAGTTTAAAGTTACATTTCCATTCTGCACAAGCTCTGCATTTTTCCGTTCATGAATGCAAATTAACCTGCATCACCACAGGATTCACCCGAGTACAATTAAAGCCAGCAAGGATTAGTGCTGAGCTGCCAGTAAATACAAGGAATTCCACATTGAAATGTTGTTTCTTCTGGTATACAAATAATTCCATCAGAGTCTTTCCATGAAAAGCCTTAATTATATTTATGCAATTTGCCAGGGCAAAAAACCTTGCTAACCAAAGTACCACTGCATGATTTAGTCAATCCCATTGAGTATGATTTCTGGAGCAAGTTTCAAGCCTTGACACCTGAGAGGATCTGAACATATTCTGCAGCAGCCAGTCCCCTGCATAGCCATTATCTCAGTCAGTCTAATTTCAAACAGAAAGGTGGTGGGTAAAAAAGTCAGCCAAGTATCTAACATGAATCAGTCAGGTTTTGTCACTTTTCAACAATCAGTCAAGGAGTCCCATAACTTAGAAGTACTGAAAAGATACCATTTTTACTTATAGTACACGTTTTGTGTGCATTTAATACTTCAATACTTAGAAGTTATGGATAGGTTGTGGTTGGATATAAGGTGGGCATGAATCCCTGGGCTACTGAAATGTGTGGCAATGTATAGTGTAACTAAAATCTGCTATATTAGTGTGTTGAACTTCAGAATATTAAAGATAGATCAATGCTTTGTTGCAAAAGGTGTGACTTCATTATGTGCTTATGCTTCTCTGTCTTACAATTGTTATAGTTCAACCTCTTTCAAGCACTCAAATGGCAGCAAAATAACAAAAAATATATAGTAAGTATAGTACATTACATACTCAAATAATTACACTATGGTATAGTTAAGAATATAATTGATCACAAATGTAATATCTACTATAATATTGTACAATAGTATTGCTAATTTACGTGATACAAACTATACTTACAGCAATTCAAAAACAATACAATGATAGAGCTTATTGCAGGAGCAATCATTAATAAATTACACAGCAACTGCCATCCACCCAGGAAGCAAACCCTATTCCCCTCTGTGTGTGAGCCCGTATTCTAAATGTCTGCAGTAAGCGAGATCCAAACTCATGAGAACACAACAGGGTGTTGCATTCCTATCTTAGAAATATTACCCCTGCAATCGGCAAATTTTGTGATCAAAATTCAGGTAGTGTTGATTTTTAGCATTAGCTCTGCATTTTCACTTGGCAACTTGCCTACACTGCATCAAAATGACATGTGGTTACAAAATGGGTAAGAGAGGGAACACAGAGTAACAATGACATTGACAGTCAAGATGACAAAATCAAGAATATTCATTTGAAGCAAAAGATTTTTTTAAATGAATCTACATAGATGAAGGTACTTTCATGGTCACACCTTTTCTACATGAAATGAATTCTTCAAAATTTAGAATGAAACTATTTGTTGATATGTACTGTATACCTTTTTCAGTGTCACTCAGGCTGCAAGCTATTGCCACTGGACAAGGAACTGTATTAATACATATTACTTGATGTGGGTAAAAGTTTAGAGCAGATAGAGAGGAACCATATACTGAACATCTTGATTGTCATGACAACCTCCTCTATGTCACAATCACATTGTTAAGTTAATCCTTTGATATCACAGGCCACCAACATTCACCAACACAGCAATGGGATATTTAAATCAGCAAATGAATCTTACTTTCACCTTCTGTGGCACATAGCTTTGCATTGTTCAAATTGTTCCCTTCACACTTCTATCTGACTTTACATCACATTTTGGTCCTGGCTGGGTCTAGTTCAAAAAAACATTAAAACAGTAAACACTCAATTGTTAACATTCATATAATGTGTTGAACTGCAGCAAGAGCCGGGAGATTGACATGAAACCACACACATAACACCTTGCATGAGGAAAAAACAATGATTGGTCCTTTTATTGCTTTAAAAATAAGTAGGATGTCTTTTTCCATTGTGTGGATTAGGCTGAGGAATAGGATTTGTAATCTCAGATAGTGGCAGGATCCCAGTTATGGTTATCAAACCTGCTTAGGCACTGGGGTTGCACAACTGCCATTTGTGAAATACTTGTTATTAGTGGCCTGGGGTTTTGATAAGCAACATGAAGAAGCTTTAGGTACCGTAGGACTCTGACAGCAGGGCTGTTACTTGTCATATTGATTTTGACACTATGCGTCACTTGTGTACATGTATTCCATCAAAATTGAATCTGTTAAATCTACAGCACCACTGCATTTGTTTCAGAACCCATCCGGTGTGTCTGTTTGCAAATACCCAAATTTCCTGGTACCTCCTCCACTCAGTGTGTTGGAGGATTATACTGATGACAAAACATTAATTACCAACATCAGATTGAAACACATACACAGACACAGACACACACACACACATACATGTACATAATCAAACTTCAGTATCCACATCACTGATGAAGATATCTCTCACCGCAGAAAAAAAAACAAGAACACCTATCCCTCATCCTCCTGTTCCAGATATCCACATATTTTGCATTGAAATGCAAAACCCACCACCACCACAGGCCACACACAGACACTTTTGTGAATAGGTGGTTTATCTGGAATTATGGAGGGATTTATGTTTTGGCTGACATGCCAGTGGGTTACTGCAAACCTCCATAAATTAAAACCATAAATACAAACCAACCCTCTTCCCAACAACAGTTGATTTTCCTTAAAAAGTGATGGGAGCCCAGTCTCATCTGATGTGTAGTCTACAGCAAGTGAAACCTGTTGTTCCTCCCCTACAGAGAAATCCTCCCCTAACTGGGCCATCTTTAATTACACCTAGAGGTTTCCAACTGTCCTTACAGACCTTATCTCCAGGTCATCAGGTAGCACGTCAGCAGCTGTCTACTTCCTTAGCTCCACACATATGAAGTCAGTTACTGTAGTCTGATGATCCCTCCGGATATTATCTTTCTCTAAAACTGGCTTGGTAATGGACAAGTTAGAGTTCAGCTGAGCAGAAAAGACTATATATGTAATGTGAAGCGATATTAAGATGTTTTAAAAGAGAATCTCATTCCAGTTCTGACAAGGAATGTCATTCATGCCAAATAATGCCAACCAGACTCCCAAGTACTTAAAAGGCTGTCTCTTCAAAACACTGAAGAGACACAGCAGTTTCAGTACACTAAACAAATTACTTGGCAGTATTTACAGAGTAGATGTATTTTCCCACAAATTTGGGATCAAAGCCAAAAACCCAAGTACACTATGGTCTGTTTACCTTATCAAGGAGAATTAAGCCAGCACCCAACCGAAGGGACAGCCAAAAAATACCCTTCCAAAATATCCTTAAGTAAAAAGTGTTACTCTCAAATTCAAGAATGTATGTTTAGTCACAGCAACAACTCATTCAAAACAGCAGACACTTTTGACAATATTTATAGCTAGTACAAAACAAACTAGCAGGGTGCAAATTTTTAACGCCACATAAGTCCTTCTTTTTGTGACCATACATTTTCCTGTATGGTCTCTTTGAACACCTCTGGTAGATCACTTCCAACCTCACGCAAAAACGTTTCATAAAAGTCTACAGGTACACCATACATGCCAAATGTATCCCTAGTGTTTAAAACCGTAAGGGTCTCAGTCTGTTTGGGAGTATGGATTCTCTTTCCAGGAACATTCTATCCCTCTTTAGCACTACAAGCAATTCCTGAATGAAACACTGATCCTCTTTGGTGTACTCTGTGGCTTCTGCCATGTTCCTTGTTGAGCTCCTTGTTGAAATCCACAGCAACTCTCTTGATCTCTGCAGGCTTATTTAGCAATCATGCAGCTCACTGACACCTTCCTGTAAAGATAAAAATAAGTACTTTGTTAACACATACATTTATGAAATCATTTGGTCAAACTTGATTTGATCATTGGAAAATTTGATGATTAGGACAAAATGTGGCTTAACAGGCTCCCCCTGTACCTGTGTGTCCATAAAGTCCTCTAACATTTAATTTTTCCTCTAAGGTCGTCAACTATCCTGTCTTTGTATGCTGACGCCAATCTTCTGTCAAGTTCTGCAATATCACTCCCCCCCATCATATTGCATGATGAAGTAGAAATGTGCATCATGCAATATTTTACCACTGTGAAGCCTGCTTTTAGTGATGGCAGCTAAATTCTACTGCCATCATACTGTCAATGAAAAAAAAACCTCTTGGTGATCTTTGTGAAGAGTGTACCCCTATGTTTAAAAGGAAAAAAAAAATCTGTCTATCTTGCAAGTTCCTTCTAGCACTGCCTTTTGCCATTGAATTTCTCTCCAAAAGTCCACTGAAACAAAAAACTTCAAAAACAGACCAAGGACGGGCCTCTGCCTGCATATTCCTGTTCAGCTTTATGTTTTCTGTACAGCTAATATCAATAATAAAGTTTGTCCAGTTCAAGTACCTTTTGTAGTATTTAAAAAAAAATTGTCTTTGTACTATTTGTAGTATAAACTTTAAAAAAATTATGTTCCCAGTAGATGCTATGACCTGAAGAAGCCTGTCTCTTACAATCTTCTTCATACTAGAAGTGTCTGGCATAACACTTATCACAAAGCATGGCCTCTCCAACACTGAAATTGACTCTGTGACTAAAATAACTCCTCCTTTTATTCCTGCATGCAGTCAGCTTACTTAAAGGTGTGTGTGTACGTGTGTGTGTGTGTGTCTTTTCTTT
Source organism: Megalops atlanticus (assembly GCA_019176425.1). Lineage (NCBI taxonomy): Eukaryota > Metazoa > Chordata > Actinopteri > Elopiformes > Megalopidae > Megalops > Megalops atlanticus. The sequence goes on along the minus strand of CM032876.1, from coordinate 64,468,571 downwards.
TAATGCAATATCAGGTAGGTACACATTGAAGGTAAATAATTATTGTCTTATTCACCACATTAACGAAACGGTTACTGGTTTCAGGGTAAACCACGGTGAAATTCCTGATGGTTATTATTACCGTTTCAAATTTTAATTATCGTTAAAACCATGGTTGATTGCCGTGCTTTGAAAAACGTTAAATACTGTCCAGCATCAACCAAAGTTAGCAAGTCTCCCAGACGCAGGCACTAGTTAACTTTTAGCTCAATGCATGATGTGGGGACTTCGGAATGGGGGAAAATGTCATGGTTTCTCTGGCTAACTTGCTAATAGCATGTAAATAACGTAAATTGAAGCCTTTAGTGTTACCTACTCTTGTAATAACACTACACGTTGTCAGTGGTGTATTGGAGCCGGCACTTTTTTTGCCTCAGCCTCAGAGCTAGCCAAATGCCCATTTGCTATTCTTGAAACAGAATATTGTTAAGACCTGTTTATTCCCTTCTTCTGTATGGATTTTCCAGCGTAACTACGATGTGACAGCATTATTTGTCTGAAGTTCAGTAAATACTGTAGATGAACTCTTACGAAGTCTTGAAACAATTAGCCTACTTTGCTGTCAGGGGGAACTGAACATTGGAAAACACTGCTATTTAATGTGCTCTCTTCAGCATTATCATGATATTATGAAATGACCTACAAATTAGCTTATATTATACCAAGACTTTTAGAAAACAACATGCACAAGCAGACTCGACTCTTCGCTTTGTGCTTGATTTGTGATAAATAACATCCTTAGCTCGTTTAAGCAACTAGAGCCATGTTGGACCAGGTAGCTTAACTTTTGCATTTAAAAACATGTATCTGCACTCCATTTTAGAGTGTTTTTGTAGCCTGAGAAAGTAATGTCATCTATAAATGACCTAGTAGACTATTGTACGTTATTGTTCATTTAAAATCCAACAGTCGTCGAATTGGTTTGTAAAAGTGTTCCAACAGGAGAAACACTATACTCCTCTGTATTTATGTCAATTGTTGGGCTCATTGCAAATACTATCACTGCCTTCTTAAGACTCATTTGTATTTATGTAAATTTTGCATGGGGTCATTGCATATACTCAAATGCAACACAGAAGATAGACTGTGTGTATGTGTGTGTGAGAGAGAGAGAGAGAGAGAGAGAATAATAATAATAATACATTTGCTATTCCCTTGTTTACAGAGTGGGCATGCAGCAGGCAAACCCAGTAATGCTACTGGTTTCCTTGTCCTCATCTACAGTGACACAGACACTTGAGTATGCATTTAAAAGACAGGCTACTTAAGCACCCACATCAAAAAATGAAATCATTTCAGTTTGTGTATCAGTACTTTTTGAACATTTTCAGCACATTTTAACAATACAATAAATTTTCATACCGTTTCATCTCTACCACATACATCTTTTGTTCTCTGTCTTTCCCATCCCAAAGCGTGTCAAGCTGCATGTGACTTTGACTTTGACCATTTTTCAATTATATGTACTAAGGTCTCTGAGAAACAATTAGTTATTCAAAAAAGGGGATATTTGACCCCCCAGAACTAAATGTGGAAATACTGGTACTGACATGCTGTCTATTTAAAGGCCCCTGACAGCTTGTTCACAACCCCTCTGAGCAAAGGAACAACCAACCACTATTGAAGCAAATCACACATCAGCATACCCCCAGTTCTGTGAGCCTCACTGACAGAGAAACACAGAGAAACCTCACTGGGTCTCTCCCTGAGATATGGATGTTAGGCTGCATTCACTGAACAGTGATTTGGCACAATATGTAAACCTTAAAAGCATACAAAGTTTAAGACAGAAATGTGAAAAGAGCACTCAAAAAAGTCTCCAAATACATAACAATTCTCACTCCAATCTCCATCTTTTACCATTCACACTCCCTCTAATCACTGTGAGACAGCCGTGAAAGAGAGCATAGAGATAGATTCGTAGGTACATAGACTGAAAGACAGCGGAAATCTAGAGACTCACCTTTTCCAAGGATATTTCCACTATTGTATCTGTTCAATTTCAAAAAACAGTTACACAACACTGTAGTCTATTCATGATAATAGGAAATAAATACGCTGCAAAACAGACTATGAGATTTAGATGCCCTTACACAAGTGTTACACAAGCTGAAAAGGGTAAAAAGTGAATTTACCCTTTTGTAATTTGATTTGTTTGAGAATATATTTTGAACATTCACTGGAGGAGAGTGAAGATTCTAATACAGCATATTCTGATCCTATTCTGATTCAGGCTGAAAACTGTTTAAGTTGCTTGCATTTCTTTATTTTCTTTGGTATGCAGTGTGAAACATGACCTTAGATTGATTAAAGATTTTGAAACACCATTCAACGTAATAAGGATGACTGCCAAGTGATGCAGTAACCTTCAATGATAAAGACTCTGTCTTAGTCATCCAAGAGTTATTCAGTTCCTGAATCCACATAGAGTAGGCAAACCTGTTCCTGGAGGACCAGAGATGCTTTTTACTTTCATCTGACCCCCTGGTTACATAATTGGATCTAACTTTAGTCCACACGAATGGAAAAAATAATACAAGACAGTCAGAGTTTGACTATTCAAACAGACCTTGAAAATCTCTTTGTCTTATTATTTAAGGGTGACTTCCTTGTGTTCTCTCGGCTCAATGTGTTCAAAATTCTTTGAAAACCAAGAAATTCAGATTGTGAGCGGACTGAGCAACATTACCTAGCAGGCATGAATTCCTTTTCATATTTTGTGAAGAAAAAGAATAATCCTGTACTGTGCTTTACGTAAATAATAATAATTAAAAAACCACAGCAGGCTAGCTAAACCCTGTGACACACAACCCACCTGCATTAATCTCCTAACTTAATAGGTGCTAAAAAGAAACTGAAAGAATGGCCAAATGCATGTACACCAAGAACATGCATGTACAGTTGCAGGTAAAACAGGTAAATGGTTGGGTCCCAAATCACATCTGACCACTGCTCACCTTAAACTTGGCCATACCTGCCCTCAGCTCTGGTCATGTGATAACCTTAATTTGACGAGTTTTTGATATGATGCAACCACATGGCTAGATTTAATTCTCTTTCTTGATTTATTAGCCATCATGGTTAAATTAAGTGGAGTTAGAACATTTCTCAGTAGTTTCTCTTGCATACTACATTTTACAAAAATAGATCTATATATTTATTGTATGGTTAATTTTCACCAAGGTATGTTTCACCATTTGGTTTTTAGGTCATTTACATGACAAATTTTATATTGTCTTGCAATGCAGATTTTTTTCTCTGTGCTTATTTGTGGAAGAACAGTTTTGTATTAAATACACAATTGCCTGCAGAATTCTCATAATAAAGTCAGCTTTGTGGAATTGAAAATACACTCTATATTGCACATTGACTAAAAATGTTTAAACTTACTATTTATAATGAAATGTGTGGGTCTTGTTCACTCCATATTCTGCATAAGCACATTCCACAGAAACAGAAACATTACACTTTAAAGAGGTGAATATCATTCCAACTCACTACACCAAAGTTGAATCAAACAGAAACATGCAGCAGAACCAGAACATTCTGTGTTTTATTTACTAAAAAACATCCAGAAGCCTTTATTGTAGATGTTAATCTTATTTTTTCTGTTTATCGTTCAATATCCTCTATAAAAATATTATTCTAGAACTTTTTAAAAACGTGATTGATACAGCTTGCTGTCATTTTAGGACACTGACATCAGGTGTGAGCAGTTAGGCAGGTCATGTTATATGTATATGTGCAGGTAGTGTTATAAGGTCAGTGTGTATGTACAAAAATAAAAAGTTCATTGTTAATTGCACTGACTCCTTAAACATACATAATATTTTTCAGTAAAAAAGCTACTTAAAAGTATATGGTAATTACATTCGGTATTCCTACATTTTGATAGAAGTTAGTGGCGAAGCTGCTCAGTAATGTGAAAACCTACAGAGATTGTTTACATTACTTAAATTATGTGAATAATAGTGCTGTCAAATATCAAGCACAAACAGGTGTTTGCTTATTTCAGTGCCTGCAATTTTATGTACATTTTTACAGAATTATCATTCAACATTGCTCAACCAGCTGTTTTGAGGACATTAAGGGCTGTTCTACCATAAAAAAACATTAATGGGATGTATCTGATGTTTATAGATTAATATTGTCTGTGGCATTAGCTTGGGGTGTGCATTTTTTAAATAAACAAGTTCTTTTTTAATCAAATCAGCTGTTTCTATGCATTCAAAGGGACTGAATTCCCACTGCCCCCACCAGCCCCATGGTGAGCTAGTTCCACATAAGTCCCTAACACCATGGATCCCCTGGCTTTGATCAGTCAAGACATGCATCCTGCCACTAATCCTCCTAGAGTCATTGCTGACTCACATAAACACACCCCCCTGTTACACTGCTGGGGGCACAGAAGGACGGTGACTTTTCTTCACATTACAGCTGGAAGATGAGAATTTCATAATGTTTATCACAAGCCTTGCCCGACATTATAGTGACTTCTTAAATATCATTGCACCAGGGAGCTCAAAGGCTACCTGAACCAGTGATCCACTTAATTTCCACCTTTTTCAAGCAACTTAACCTGTTCAGATTCACTTCGCTGTAGACTGAGTTTGGCCAAGATAAACGTATTGAAAAATCATCCTATGTTAAGCTACAACACAAACTATGACATCAGGAATGACTAGGAAATAACTATCAGGAAACAAAATTGAAATCCATTAGCTGGATAAATGACCAATGGCATGTAACATACAGGTGGAATATCCTATCCACATTTTAGGAAAGGCCATAAATTGAATTGTTTCGACCTCTGTTGCACAGATGGCTCAGAACCTGTCACTGTCCACTCACATGAACTCAGTGCAGCATTCACTGCCAACTTTTAAGTAATGCAGCTGTTAAAACTATATTATTAACTGTTATGGGGCGAAGTTGGAAGTCTTGCTCCTGATAGATGTCTACTTGAACAAAAGTGTTTTTTTTTTCCTTAGAAAGGTGACTTTTTCAAGCAAGTAACATTGCAGAAGAATTTATTTATGTGGAATTTATTTTCGCATTTTACCATGCCTGCATTCCTGGCATTAGAGCAGTGTGCTTTGCAATCCACACCAAAGCTAGAACCATGTCTTCCATATACCTAATGTATGCTGCAACAGGAAAGATATACATCTTGGAACTGCTTTCTTTGTTTGATGGCTTAAGATGTCTCATGGATTTTAGCCACCAACTAACCAACCAATGGTTGATAAGGATAAGGCAGTCAAGCAAGTGACAAGGCCTTCAGATACCTTAAGACAGTTATGTAAGGGCATTGATGCTTTTCAATGCCTTGACTTGTGCCTCAAATGTAATATTTGCATAGAAGACAAAGGACATCCTGCAGCCATGCATGGATTTGCGAGTAGGCTATGCTAGTATAAACAAATACCATTTGGCCTTTGGTCTGCTCTGCACTGTTTCCAAAACAAAAAATGTTTCAGAAAATTATATGATTGAAGCAAGTTATTTAGAAAGTAACACTACATGGCACAAAACATAAAGGTATTTTTAGAGTTTTGAAAATTAAGATTACAGGCTACAATCTCTCCAACTAGGGTCTCTCCTCACTCATGTCCCATGTTGAGGTTATCCATCCCATGCCTGATCCTCAGTTTGTCTCACAGCTTACTCTGTCCTCAGCTTGACGAATTATAAAATGCATTTCCTGCAGCAGTACTGTGGCATAATAGACTCAACTACTGCTCAGAAAGGACATGCCAATGCTCTTGGAAATAATATTGCCAGGTGGTAAAGGCTATCAAGAGACAACTTATGTAACTTACAAACCCACTTTATTTTATGCTGTCAGCACCTATATTTATTACATGTAATGCCTTGGGGCTGGCACTGAGAGCAGACTGGTACCAGCTGCACAGAGCTGAATGTTTAATGTCGAATCCACTGTGACCCATACATCTTGGGCCCTAATGCCAGTACAACAGAAATACTCAATGGGGAAGGGTAAGGCATTTGCTTTCACACTGGGTAAGGAAGGCATTTGTACTTGCATAGCCAGGCTTGAATGAACACTGAAACCTTTGAGACTCTTCAGATGGAATCACCACCGAGTAGATGCAGTGTGTCTGGCTACAGAGTATTACGAAGACTAGGCTCACCTGTTGCTGGGCTCAGCTGTCACCATGCAAGAACTTGGGACCAGCATGACTGGATAATGAGCTGCTGAGGACTCTTAGCACCATTATCCTAGAGTTTTGGCCTGCAAAAAATGGATGGAGAACATTCTACTGAGAATTGAGCTGCCCTGCTTGGAAGAGGTCTGCAGCACAAGAGGACACTGAACTGTCAAATCAAAGCCACTGAGGGCTGGGGTGCCTCAGTATTATGAAAGACAAGCACTACTGCAGAGACTCACTTAGGTGACCTACTATTGACCATAATATTGATTATTCAGTGAAAGACTGGACCTTACCAGGAATTTCAGACCATCTGTTAGATAAGAATATCTGGAAGTTCAACTCTTTGGGTTCATCATTGCAAGTATTTTATATCCTGGTCATCTACGGCCTGCATTCTTTTTGGGTAGAGGTTCCATCCTTGTTCTTTATGACTACTCAGACCATCATTCATACTCAAGACAAGTTGTTTTTGGATTGAGGATTGTCCAGCACCATCACAACCAGTAATGGTCCTTGGTTTCCCTTTGCAGAATTTGTCACCTACCTAGTGGTCAATGAAACACATTTTTATGCCTGTGTGCCACCCCCAAGCAAACACAACTTTGGACACCTGAACAAAACTCTGAAGGAGGGCTTACGTGTACCTGCCTGAGGGCACCAAAGAAAACATCCCTCCTGATTGGGAGAGAGCTGAAACTCCCTTATTGTCTGAAACCCAGCAAGAAAATCCAAGCCCTGGCAGCAAGAGAAGCTCTGGAAGGAGTGGCAGAGTAATGCATACTGGCCTGTTTTGATGACACTCAGATGAACTACCTGACTCTGAAGATGTTTGATGGGTGCAGACAAAATTCAGTTATTCTGGTTAGAGCCTATGGGAGGTCATGGGATGTTCTGGTTAGCTGCTGCCCTCAGCTGCATTTTTTACTGCTGGTCTGGCAATCACCTTAGCAGTTGTGGGTCCTGCATCCACAACAACACATCCTGGGTATCATCCATTAGTCTACTTCTAGTAGGTGATAAAAGCCATGGATAGTTAAAGTGGGCATTCCATACACCTTCTTCTATACATCAGCCATCACCATAGATCCAGACACTAGTCAGACCTCAGACTCAACCATTGAGCTGGCTATAGCCAGAGCACAGGATCTGTGGGGGCTAAAATGAGCGAAAGCATCAACAGTGTGGTTAAAGCAGTATGTAAACCGACCTGACAATGAGGGTGAATGTTCGATTCAACGTAGTGAACCCTTTCTATAAAGGGCACTTAGGCTAGTTCTACTGGAAAACAAAACCAAGGGAATGCATTTAGTTGTATGTATCAAATGTATATAAATCAATCTTGTAAGCAACATTAACTTGGTGCATGCTAAGTATGTCCAACTAAACACTATCCCAAGGTTTTCAAAATAATTTTTCCCATAAAACCTTAAATAACCTTTTGCTTCCCAAATAGACATGTGAAATTACAACTGAATGGTAAAATCTGGATAATTTGTCATAATCTGATGTAAGCAGCCCTTTAAGAACCTTAAACCTTCTTAGACCTGTGCAAACTCCACTGAGAGACTATCAGTGGAGGAGAACACTTGATTGTGAATTTCCTCAAATGGATGACATCACTATGTCTGTGTCTTCTTTACCTCCACATTTAGGTGTGCTGCCAGTACACAGCAGGAGGCCATTCAGAGAGAGGCTTCCTTCTGTGAATGACAAATTACAACCTTTCTGAAAATGCAGCTGAGTACTTTCTGTTCACAAGTCCAAAAAGACCAATGGCTAATGAAGCACAATCACATCAAAACGTTACCATTAGGATTTAGCGAACAGTTTAGTTCGTCTCCTTAGAATGGCTGTCTAATATTACAGTCATCATGGCAAAATACATATAGCTATCTGTTGTAATAGACCCAGTGACTTTTATTCAGCAATTTACATTGTTTGAAATATCAATTTCATTTTGTGATAAATCGCGCTCTATTTACATGGTTCACAAGACTATGGTCTTGCCTCATAGATTCCATCATAGTAGATAACGTATGTTTTGATTCAACCACCGATTCAAACTCCTTTGAGTCTCAGTACCAAAAACTAAAATCCATGTAGCCACGCCAAAGGCGATTAGCGCTCCCCCAACTCAAGCCGTGTTAAAGAAACTCTATGTATCTAATGCACAATTTTTTAAACAACTAAAAGGACTTCCATAATTTGAAAATAAGATTAGTTTTCATGCTGAATTTTCATGATTCATGCAGAAATGACCTCATTTGGTTTGCTATCAGTAAGTATGCAAGCAAATTTAACGAAATGAGCAACTGCTCCGAATGTGACAAAAATGTATTTCGCACATCCTTTAAACAAAGACGTCTCGAAAACGCTTAGTAACTTTTGCCCAACGACGGAAACACATTCTTTCGATTTTCATTCAGCACGTCCTCCATGCCATACATAGTGTATGCGATGCAATATGCCTAAATGTATTACCGTTGTGCCATGCTTAGATATCCATTTTGAGAGCTATGGCCATTGAGTTTTAGACATGTGTATTAATTCAACATATCATTGACAAAATCATTTACAATTGCCTACATGGTACAAATGGCAACGTTATCAGACAGCTTACTAATAGACTATTGAAAATGTATTCTCACATTTGGATTGGATTCTTGCAAAATCAAAAGAATTCAGTGCCGTTGATTTGACATGTATTACAGGGACATTCCTTTAAACAAAATCGTCCGTGAACCATTGCAGCAAATAATCATATTCATGTCGGTCTTCTTTAACTTTTTATGAATTTATATTGAACATAGAACTTACGTGTTTGACTTCGGTCTTGTTTGAACATGTTTCAGTGCTCCAACTTGAGTCTGAGCACACGCCGAATAAGACAGGTCGACAGGGCGTGGGCAGTGTTTGCATATCCCTCCCTCTCGCGACTGTGTGACTATGCGTTAAACGACGAGCTAAATTCATTGGTTTCTGCCCTGTCATTTGGGACAAGCCCTCTCGACTTCTACAAGACGTGAGAGGAGGTCTTTCGAATGAGCGACGACCGCATATAGTCGGAGTAGAAGCGTAATTTCGCATCCGAAGTTCACCAACAGGCGCCTGTCCTTTAGAGTCAAGTGGTATCGCACATCAGTTATTGCTACCGAACTTTTAGGAAGTGTTTGTCGGCGATCGAATTTAGGAACTGCCTGGATACCTTAAACCCTTCTCAACCTGAATTTCAAAGATTTATTCTTCAGCACCAAAGAACATGGATGCTTCAAAATACATTATCTTTGTTTTAATTCTGTCTTGTACACTGACTCGTGTAAGTATCATTTTCCTTTCTGTATAATATATAGACTTTAATGACGAATACATGAAAATCATATTTAAAGTAGTTATCCTAGAAGACAATAATGCCCAATACACTCGTAAATTCTTGGTATATGACATGCTGGCGATTGCTGGGGATGCGGGCGGTTATTTTAACAAGCAGTTCCGCTCCTATGAATTCATCAACAAGCAACTATTACGGACATAAAATATATGAAGCGGTACGGTAGTATTGTGTCTACGTTTGCTAAATGTGTACATTCAGTGATCTTAGTCTGGTGGTTTGAAGTCAGCTCGCTAAGTGTTCTTTCCTTGTAATGTTACCCAAACCGACAATGACTTAAGGTTTTTAAAAGTATAACAAAATCACCTGTTCATTCTGGGGCTACATGAGTGCATTAAAAATAACGTGACTTCTTTATTACATAGCCTAGTATTAAGTATATGAAATTACCTAGACTCGAGAAACATATTTTCCCCCGAAGTCTTGCATTAAGCTCAAAAAAGGGAATAAAACGCAGGGGAACCAGAAAGTGTTCAGTGTACTTTGATTTTAAAGACAGATGAATAATATTCGATTCTGCTTTTCTCTTTTGATTATAAAGAAAAAAGGTAAACGCTGCTCTTAGTGAATACGTGGCGGATCTAAGGTGTGTCCATAAACTTGTTTGCAAAAGGGCCGATAAGAATTGCTCGAATTTACGGTTAACAATACTCGTCTCATGTCTAGTGGCAGCCTGATTGCCCACTACAATTGGACATAGCCGACGCATTAACCTGAGTCCGAGAAGGTTAAATTTTGAACTAAATAGGGTAAAGACTAATTACAAGAGTAGCCCATAACCGTTAGTGCGTTTCATGCGATGATATATATTGAACGGAGCCTCCTCTAGTGAAAATTCAATTTATCCAAATTAATTTGGACCAAACTAGGTTTCCTTTAGCCTCTCACAGGGGACGAGATTATTGCCCATAAGCCCCTTTGTGCCCTGGTTGTTGGTGTGATAACAGATGAGTGGAACAATTGTTGTATTAGGTGATGTTGAGGGAAATAGCAGAAGTTTATGTCAAAGCTGCATATCAACTTGTGCTTTTTCCACAACAACAAGTGTGTATTTCAGTTTTCCTTTCAAAGTTTGTGTGAAGAAATGTTGTTTGCCTCACGTAAGTGAAGCAAAACACTGTCGTTTGAGCTGCTGTTGTGCCCTTGATCTAAACCGAATTCGGGGAATAGCCGGTCTTGGATGGATAATATGCATATTTTATACCTGAGCATAGTTCTGAAAGAGCACATTCTCAAAAGGTCAATAATGCTGCGCTTCCAGAGTGTATACTGAATTTGAAATTTTAAAGTGGAGTTCATGAAAACAGATAAATAAATACATATTGTTTACATGTTATGCTCCTCTTGAATTCCTGCATTAGTTTGGAACGAAAGCAATAATGAACTGCAGAGAATGTATTTTTCAGTTTGTATTCATAACATTTAAGTGGAAGAGGAGCATGACTGAAAAATGAACATCATGTTCATTCAAGATGAGTAGGTGATGTGGTGTCAAAGCCAAGTCTCATCTGTTGGATGATAATGGTTTCATTTTAGCAAAAAGGCAAAAAAAAAAACCCTCTAAAAATCCAGTATTCAACTGGGATAGAGAATGACATATGTGAGTTCAAAGAAAATTCATGGACTGGAGCAAGATCCTTTTTCAGAATCAATTAGACATACCTGAGGGCAAGTGCCTAGAGACAAGTTGCTCTTGTCCCCTATTTTTTTGTGGTGATTCCTCCTTTATTACATTTATAGCAACCTTTAATGCAGTACAATAAAATGACACAATAAAAGATCGTTTTCGATCGAGGTTTGCCTTAAGTTAACCTTGCCAGTGGTCAGAAGGCTTTGTCATGTTCCATACCCTATTAGTCTCTCTATCAAGAAAGAGTATGTAAACTGCTCAGAGATCAAACGTCTTGAAAAGAGGCTATAGCCTACCTTTCACAGGGAAGCTTCAGCTCAATGGGATATGCATTAAGTATTTTTTTCTTCCAAGCAACAGAACGCAGCAGAGGTTTTGTGTTGTTAAACTACATATCTTATTTAATTTATGGTTCCTACAGGTAGTTGGAATTTATGAGATGGAAATTATGGGATTACTCTTTTTATTGTAACAAAACAGTGTAGTCTCATATCATAGTAGCCAAGCCTTACTTTAAGAAATGAGTTTAAATCCAAGCGTTTCATTAATTAACGTGCAGGTCACTAGTCATTTGGTCAAACAGTCAGTTTATAGGGAAAAGACAATAAAACAAATGAATCACTGTTGAAGTAAATTAATAAAGCATTGTCGGGGGACTGAATTCTATTTTGTAATAGACCAATAAATTATTCTAATTAGCAGTGACACCTGAAAGACTCTCAGGTTGCACTCAGAAGACATCCTTTATGACAGCAGAACACAATGCTTCATCACCCTATTGAGAGAGGTAATAACAAGGGAAAGTCTTCTTTACACTGTGACAGAATTCAAATGTGTATGCCAACACCAACAGACAGACTTACCTAAGGATGGCATTGGTGTTGTGCAGTTTAAATAGATGGCTGAGGCTCCCAAGTGGCTCCATAGGCAAAGATCTCATCTTGAGTGAATTCTATGATTTGTGGTCAATTCCAGTCATGTCATCAGCTGACAATAACCAGAAGCAGTACTACTGTTCTACAGTAGTAGATAAAATTTGTTTTGTTTCACTGTGGATATGGGTGGGTAAGTCAGTTAGAGTTTCCTTGTCTCACTGCTCTCAGGCACTCACAGGCACTGTGATTTGTTAGGTTCAATTTATCAGTCACCTGTGAGTTGCTCAGATGACGTCAGTGGAGTAGTATCAGAGGACTGCATTTGTCAGGGCTGCTGAGGTTGTGGTGGTGACACAAACCCAATGTAGGCTACAACTGGGAAATCCAAACAGGGAACTATAAAGGGGAAAAACCAAAGATGGTATGGACTTGAAAATATGTATAGGATTTACAATGCAAGGGGGACTGTGGAGGTATTTCAGGGGGTCCACATAACATTTAAATGTACAACAAGAAATATTTCAGCTGAATAATATATGACCAGCTTCAGGGGTTGCTACTAATAGTGTGCAACACTCTTGTATTCTTGTCACTGTAATTTCAGTGAATGGTCCGAACCTCTGGGTCGACACAGAAAAAGGCAGCATTACATACCACTCCCAGTCACCACAGAATTTAAGCACTCACAGTGGGATGACATAGTGGGGGGTGAAATGTGCATAAATCAAAAGGAATTACTGCAACCTTGACAATATTTTTTACAGCGTTCAAGAGAATGATTTGTGAACAAATGCAACATGTGGTGCATCTCATTTTCAATGGCAAATTATTCATCCATGGACAAGCACACAACTGGTTTCTCTGTTCTCCTCCTAAATGGAAATACTTGGAATACAAGGTACCTTTTATACACACACGTATATATATATATATATATATATATATATATATATATATATATATATATATACACACACACACACACACACACATAGCATTCATTCACAATTATCGCAATACAGCATGATATCATTCATTTACAATTTTTAGCATTTCCACCTCAATCCCTGCCCCCAACACCTGCTACCTCTAGTATTTTATGTTTATTTTACATGTAGTATTGTGATGTATTTTTGATTCTGTGTTCTAGTGACTTTTATCGTAGTATACTTGGCTTCCATTGCCTAGTCACGTTGTACAAGTTAACTTGTGGTAGGGCTTGAATAGTGTTATGATCACGCTCACTGGTCTGGGAGTGTTGTTAGCCTGGTCTGACACTGTTGCTCATTTAACTTGAATGGATATACTTATCTTCTATTGTGCTGGAAGTTGCTCTGGATAAGAGTGTAAGTGCAGTGTACAACAGTCATCAATTCCAACAATAAAGTTACAGTACCACTGTCCCTATTAGTTTTAACCCTTTATGGTACTACCTTGGACTTGACCCTCTATTTCTACTAGTAGTACTGTTAATGACAGTTGTCAGGGAGTTAGTAGGCCTATTAGCACATATAGCAACCATTGACAGAAGTTAGGCTTACACTACAGTAATTATTTTTCAATGTAAATGCTGGTTGAATAGCAGTTGTGATAATGATAGCTTTATCTGTGCAATTCCCTCATTACCATGGTCATAATTGGAATTGTCTATATTAAGAAGGTATTTTGATTTGGGTAATTTAGCTAGCTTGCATGACATGATTGGGGACCTGGCGCAGTGTCAAGGTCAAGTCCAAGTCTCTTAACCCAAGTCAATGATCAATTCCAAGTCACCAATGGTAAAATCCAAGTCAAGTAATGAGTCATGAGAATTATGACTTGAGTGTGACTCGAGTCCAACTCCTGGACTCAAGTACAACAGCACTGCTGGACAGTGTAACTCAGAAACCATAGTTATTGCAACGAGGTAATTTTTTTAATTTTCAATGTTACATCACTCAGCAATCACCAGTTTAAAATTATTCACAACAAACCAAAAGCCAGCAAAAGATCTCCTTATTTAGAAAATACCATTATTACATAGCTAGCAAGGTAATCTGTGTTTTCTATTATCATGTAAATTTGCAAAGAAGGACACTATTATCTTGGAATTACACAGCAAGCTTTTTGACAAGTTCAGCATAAAACTTTAGCCACGTGAAAAGTGCTTATGCTGGATGACTATGTATGCACATATATAAATGCATACACACAGTAAGTATCGGTACCTTTTACATGTTTAAGGTGCCTATTTGTGTTGGATTGTTTATATTTCTGAGCCCCCTGATCAATTTGCTCATGTCATGCACAGTCAGTTCAATTCAAGTTCAGTTCATCTATGTACAAATGAAGCCCACTACACAACTTCTGTTTCACAACTAAATTCGTGCTCATTACAGTTTCTTAAATGCTAAATTCAAAATGTTCATCCTTGATGAGCATGGGGATTCTCATCATTGACTTATCTAAAAAATGGATATCCAGTAAACTACCTGGTCACGATTGCACCACCTCCCTGAGTATCGAGGCAACAAAATAGCAGCTTCAGGACAAAGGACTGAAAAATGCTGAAAAATGGTTGACAGTGGTGGCAGACCAGACACACCATGAATGGGCATAGAAAGCAATTCAACAGAAATTTGTCCAAAAGTAAACCTGAAAATGTTCAGTGAGGCCCACTGGCAAAAATACCAGGCAGAAAGCATACAGCAGAGGGGGTTGGGGGAGTGTGGTGAGTACCATCTAGATTGCCTTGATCTAGATTGATTGATTGATGGACAGGTTACACAAGCTATCTGCTGTGTTTTGGAATATGTACATTATTACCTGCATTACTGGTTTTAATAAATAGGTAATTACGAGCTGACAGCAAACTGAATCTCTAATGCTGCACTTTCTCTTAGTGAAGCGTACCTTGAATGTCTTAGACCTGCATGCTCAGGCAGGCATTGTGTTTCATGACAGAAGTAAGTCACCTAATCCATTTAGATTGATGAATACGCGCAGTGATGTCACTTATATTAATGAGTATGTTTCTTCCAGCATACTCCACAGATTTGTCAACTGAAGTGTCTCCCAAAAGTGTGCTTTTTAGACTCAGGTTCAAGTGTTTTGAGGGCAGGTGTGATCATTTAGCTGTGATAATTTAGCCTAAGTGGCTTTCAGATGGTGAATATGTAGGATGGCTGAAATAGCAGAGATGTTTTAAGACAGCAGTGCCTTAAAGTTAGATACTGTGTGTTTCTGACATTTAGTGTGATGTTTATGAATCCAGAGGCTTGCCTACCAGAGGGGGAAAAACTAAGCAAGAGTCATTACCACAGGTTATCTGCACTTCTGTTGCCAATCACTCAAGAGGAAACTTCTGTCAGAGACATCCACAAAAACTGTGCATCTTCAGCTAAAAGGCAGAACTTTAGATACTGCTTGCTATTGTTAAAGGAAGTGATTGCATTTTTTTCATTTTAACATTGAATCATTTTTGGTCTATTTCTTGTTATTGGGCACATGGCCGAATTGAGTTTTTGATACATATTGTAGCCCAGCACAGATTTTATTTAACTGATTCAACCTTGGCAGCAAGTTGTTTGACTTGGGGCCTTTAGTATAGACACCCCTGATTTGGCACAATATCATTTGTGGATATTTATGGTTGAAATTATATGCACTGCATTACTGATTGGAGAAATTACCATGTTTTCCATTCTTCTTTGATTTTACATGAATGTCACCAGTCAGCATAGCACTGTTGACACTCAAGTGGACCCAAAGGTGGTTCAACCCAAACAATACCATGTCTTATTCATGCTAAAATATCAAAATATTTACCACTTTCCAAATGGAAAAGCAGGAGGTGATTGGTAAAATCACTGCCTTTTCCATCATAAAATCCAGATCAGAGGAGGTAGTTGATCAAGATGAATGGCTGTGGCTCGCAGTGATATTGTGTATTAAAAGCTACTAAATTCATAGCAAAAAATGTGATGTTGAATACATAGTATCATTCTTTTAAGAGTTTCCTTGGTGAAATGAGCGATCTGATGCTTTTTCACTAGTTACATGCTAATTGAATTTTATGTTTTAAAAAATGATATTAATCAGACCATTCCTGTATTGACCCTTTTCCACATGGAGATCACACAACCTACACTCAAAAACTAAATAAACAGGAAACCCTGAAATGAACTGAATCAGTGTATTATCAAATATACTTGTCCCCCTTTGTATAAATATACTTTGGCCACCTAGCTGTTGTTTTGGTGTTTCTCCCTGTCTGTCAGTGTCATCCATATGCTTTTGTTTACAGTTCCCATGTGCTCCGGCCCTGCCCCGCTCTCCGCCCTGTCCCCGCCAACCTGATTCCCTGATTGCCTCCACCTGCCTGCCTGCCCACCTGCATCCCATCGCCTCATCAGCCCAGCCCTATTTATTCCCTGCTTGTCTCTGTCCTGTTGCCAGTCTGTCTCGGTGTTTGTCCGCTTTGTACCTGCCTGACTTTTCGTTGTTGTTGCCTTTGATACTGAATCCTGCCTGACTTCTGACCTTGTTCCTGCCTGCCGCCCTACCTTGATTGCCTGATCTGCCTGCCTACCCAGTTTGACCCAGCCTGTCCCTGTTTTCTGATCCCTGCTCTGCCTTCGGACTGCCTGCCTGATTTTGACCCTGCCTGTTCTGCCATTACGCTCTTGTCCCACAATTCCGATAAACCGCTTGGAACCTGAGTATGCGTGGTCTGCGTCTGAGTCCGTGCCTGAGTCCTGAAAATGCTATCAGACTATACTATCAGAATATAAGATTTTTTAAAATCTTTCCTAATTAATGTCTGTCTCAGTGCAAACGTATGTTGTGTGACGTCAAGGTGCAATTGGTTACAGGAAAGAAATGTATATGATGTTAATTAATGGTAAAATTTCAATTAATTGAAACTGAGACAGCAGCTCAGCTAAAGTTGCAAAACGTTATCAACTCACCCCTCACTCTTAGTCCTTAACAGCTAATCCCATCAACCTCCACTCCACACCCCTGAATCTCATGCACTGCTAATCTTGAGTTCTCAGAGTTTAGAATGTATGTATTGCAACAGCACAGGCAACATTCTGAGCACATAAATATTGTCAAAATTGTAATGTAACATTAATCCAATTTCACAGTGTATTAGCTGTGTCCCAAATAGCACGCTAGCATACTATGTGCTGTGCTTGCCCATCACGTACATTCACGCAGGACAGTGCGGACAGTGTAGTATGCTTTGTAGTACAGTTAGTGTAGTATGCTTGAAATGGATGGATCAGCTGCACTCTGTCCTAAAAGTATTTCGCATTGCAAAATAAAAGGGGCAGAGTTTGAAATGGACAAAATGGTGGATAATTTGAACAGTGAGTCAGTATACAGGCAGCAAGGCAACCATTAGTATTTTTTTAATTACAGCACAGAAGTGCACTCACAATTGATGCATACCATGTACTTGTGTACTTATTTATATGTACTAAAACATTTAGCAGAGATTATGTACTACACAGTCACACTACACATGTTAGTATGCAGTACGGCAGTGTGTGATTTGGGACACAGCCTT
Organism: Megalops atlanticus; assembly: GCA_019176425.1. Taxonomy (NCBI): domain Eukaryota; kingdom Metazoa; phylum Chordata; class Actinopteri; order Elopiformes; family Megalopidae; genus Megalops; species Megalops atlanticus. The sequence goes on along the minus strand of CM032876.1, from coordinate 64,450,909 downwards.
AAAGTAATACTCATTTTCAAGAAACTATTGTAACAATTCAGATTTTTTGTCAAAATGATTGAGCAAGTTTTTGACCAACGTTCTTGTCTTCTTTCAACCTTCTTTTCATTGCACTTGCTTCATTTCCTCTTTAAGACACATTGATGTCCTTGCTTAATGGAACACCATGGCAACAGCCTTCACTGTGAACGTCAAAACTGTCCATTCAGTAATAGCTTTGAAAAAACACCTCATCAGTGGAATAAAGCTGTGATTCATACCTAAGGCATGGACGTAACTACAGTTTAAATATGTTGAATTTTTTTAATAGAAAGATTGAGCCTTTATCTTGTTCTCTGAACTCTAGCCTTTTATTTTTGCACTGATGAGAAATCCCTTTAATGCAGTGGATTTTTTGAAAGTATCTTTTTTAGATGGGCTACTCAGTTTGGCTTTGGAAATATTTTAGGTGACAACTGAATCAAAAAAATGGATGATGGATAATCAAGTACGTGTGTCGGGGGTGTTGCAGTAGAATTTAAACTGTGGCGACCGGCATGTTAATGGGAAACCCTAAATTTCAGAGGACCCGCGCTGAAAAGTCAAGCGACCCCATAGCACCGGCAAAAGAAAATCTCTGACGCCGCCCCTGCTAGCTGGTCTTCAAAGGTTTACTAGGCATGGGGCAGCATTTAAATGCTGAACCTTGTAACGACTTGGTCTTTTGCTAAGACCAAATGTTCGGATAGCGTACCCCCTACAGGGAAATAATCTTCACCTGGGATTACCTTCCAAAAACAATAAAGGAGAAATAATAAAGCAAAACAACAAACAAGTGTTCTGACAGAAGGATTGCATGACAACCCAGCTGAAGTACTCTCACTAATGGAGTTCACTCTGTTAACATAGTGACAGCGCAAGACAGCTCTTACTCACCCAAATACTCGTAGATGTTCAAAAGACACTTAATTCAAAATCTCATGGACGAGGCCCCAATTTTCTGTCACGTCCCTGTCTAGGGTCAGGGAGGTAACAAAGAAGAAACAATGTGACAATGAAATAATGGCTACTGTTAACTTTATTAAGAGGAAAAAAGAAAACAAAACAAAAAAAAAATAGTCACGAAAACAACTATGTCTCTCTCTCTCTCTCTACCCCTCTGAGACGGCTCTTAGAAATGGTTCCTGTACGGCTCTCAAAAACAGTCTCCGGTACCACCTTCCAAACACTCGGAAATGGGCTCTTTAAATGTTGGCGCCAAAAAGGAAACTAATTACCTTGGAGCAGGCAGAGCGATTAGCCGAATGCAGGAACGGGCAGGCCTGCAGGATTGACACACGCACACACACACACACACATACACACACACAGAAAAACAGCATCCAAAACCCACGGGATGTAACAAAGGGGAAAAAACATTAAAGGGGAAAAAATTAAAATTTTAAATTATTAAATAAAAACTGAAAATTGAGCAACTCAAACTCTGTAGTTTCCTGCAGGATTTTGATCAAAGAAAATTTGTCTTGGGTCACAGACCCCACATATTTTAACAAATTGTAGGCTGACAGCTGTTTACTAGTTAATAGCTTGGCACAGTCTAGTATTTGCCAGCAATCGAGTTAGTTTAACCCATGTTTTTCCCAATTTCGGATGTGCAGTTCCATGGTTTACACTCCTTTCCTTACTGCTTTCTTCTTTGCTCTTCAAAATAAAGGGTGCTCTATTTAGTAGTACATTTCAGTAGTGTTAGATTACACAGATTGCGGAGTCTCAAATGAAATTATAGTAGTCAAAGTATCTTTTCCATGAACTTGTTCAGAGCAAAGAAAGTGTGGTTAACCAGCAATACAGAGGCCTCGATTCAATTCTACCACAAAATGGTTTTTAATACCTTTGAGTAATGCGTTTAAGCGTGTATAATTTTTCTTCATTTATTTACTTGTGCATCTGGCAGTAATTTGAATCAATAAAAAATGCTATATAAGTAACAAAAAGGTAACACTTCCTGTACTTACATTTGTTATTCATTATTAAATACAAACTGCAGTGCAGGTAGACTGAAGCCAAGTCTGTGGAATTTTCTGTGAGTTATGACTTTGAGATAGCTCTCCCAGCTTGTGAGCTGCTGGTACTCAGTCTGGATGGTTGTTGACATAATTTCTTGGGCTATTATGGGTGTTTGTGTGAAAAACTTTCAAACACTTGCATTGGGCACTCTTAAACATCTGTATTATGCACACACCATATGCTGTAGTTTATAGCCTTGTGATAACAAATTCTGACATGTTTTGTGATAAATATGCTGAAGCTGGTTCCCAGTCTGGCTTTGCAATGTAGAAAACCCAGAAAGTCTCTAAATGTGCACAGTGCTGTGAGAGGTCAAAGTTATTTGGGTGATGTGATGCTGATGGTTTAGGTAAATTCACATTGGGCCACACTGAGGATGAATTTTAGCATAACAAACTCCTTTATCATTATATAGTATAGTTTTTACTGACATTTTTATGATGGACTAATATCCATTTCTACTGTAGATAGGTATGTTATAATCTGTCATTTCATTTTAAAGTCTTAAACACAATTCCAGTGGTGACTATCAGACTTAGTACAGGTTGTCTCAATTTCTAGTCAGAGCTGGCAAGAAGAACTAATTGTCTCCTACTTAAACTGCCATACACTGTTAAAGTGACTATTATTATTATCACTGGCTGGCTCAAGTTTATTTTGTGAAATAGTATGACATAGTTTCTGGGAACAGCACCTGGCATCCATCAGTTGTTTTGTTTTGATATGAGCTATTCCTACCCAATTCACTGCATTTGGCCACTTTTTCAAGGCAATTAGTGTGTTTCGAAATCAGTTTTTCTCTTGGTATTATGCAATGCTTACATGTCTTTGTAGAGTGGTTCAGTGTTTAATTTTTCAGATATCTGTGATTTGGTGTTTCTCATGAAAAGTTTCAGATTTGCAAGGATAGCTACGTCTGTGACATATCAGTTTCGAAAGAGACCCGTTTTCACAAACCCTGGAACACATCTCTATGTATGCCATATTATTCCTCATTATTTCATATAATTTTGAGTTTGTTAATTGGGGTGTACAGTATCTGCAGCATGTGAAGGACCTAATATCAGCACATTCATTTCATTCGGGGTTACTCACTTCTCAGAATAGCAGGGAGGTTTTTTTTTTTTTTTCTCAGTCATGAAATAAGATTTATGTGATTTGTTGGGATAAACACGAGAGCACTTAGTTTGTCTGTGTGACTTCTGACAAACAGATGTTTGCCATTGCGTCATGGTGTTCTTTTTTGTTGATTTTCAAAATGAAGGGTTTATTAGTTAAGTTATGTCAGGCATTAAGCAGAGAATGCTCAAGCTCACTCAGATTCCCCTTGTAAATCTTTATTATTTACTTGGAATAGCATTCCCTCAGTCCCTCATTAATAATGGAGCTCATTTCTCATCATTGTGAGAAGAGTGAGTATTTTGGCCTATGAGAATAGTATATAGAAACCACTCCCATTTATTGACAAATGATTTTTTTCAGGTCCTTTTTTCATTAATTGGTTGTAACGTGTTTGTAACACACTTTCATTTTCACAGCATGAGAAGGATTCCAGATGTTGAGTTGCCAAATACAGATGCAATTACAAAAGCAGTGTGACCTGCTTAATATCATCCCTATCCTGCAGACCAAATATGTGACGTTAAGCAATGTAATTTTAACTGATTTCTACATTATCCAGTTGCACCACAATGGGAAAGAATAAATGGTATTTTAACTGTGTCTAATAATACATTTTTCAGTTTCAAATGATTTATTTTTATTAAAACATTTCAAAAGGTAGCCTTAATGGGAATATATTACATTTGTTTGGTTAACTGCTGCTGCTGCTCAGACAATAAATGAGCTACCCAGGTTTCCTGTTGAGAAAAACTGTGTCCACTTACACTAGGAGATAGTGCTTCAGTGTCCCATGTGGATGAACTGGCTTGTCATAATTTTTCTACAATGTAGTAGTATTGGTTAAATCAGTTACTTTGAAACTTGAAAGCAAAAAGGCTAAGTTGTTCTATTCTGACGGTAACAATAAAGGGATTTCCCAGCGATATCAGAAGAGTCCATTTAACATTGAAACAAATGTTGTGTAGCAAGTGGGTTTGAGGAAAAAAGTCATATTTACATGGTTGCAATATTAAGCAAGGTGATATTAACAAATTTCATCTGTTTGTATTGCCGTGGCTGTGCACATTCCTGAGCAATCTGAAAGCATTAGCTGTGGGGTCTGTGGAGCTGGGTTTTGACAGGTGGCTCGTCGAATTTATGGAAATCCTAAGTACCATTTGCAAAGGTCCACTGAGAAAAGGTCTGAAATACTTGTAGCCAGATGCATTTGATTACGTAGATTGCCACTCTGAATTGAGGTCTTATTGTAATTAGTGCCGGGATATAATGCTCTAGAGCTGCTACAACACCACCAGAATGGTTAAAAATGAAAAACAGAATAGTTACAGTTACATGGCTGAGGTTTGTAGTTATTAAACAATGATTATGTAAACAATTTTTGCAAGTGTTTCAGTCCCACAGAATGACAGTGGTCTCATTTAGATACTCAGAACACAATGTTAAATATAGTAATACCCCCTGACAGTAGCCACATTAGTGATACACACTGTGATGGGATATAATGGCTTGCCAGTATTGTTTCCCATATCAGACAACAGCATCCTCCTTTGCTGCATTTCCATAGTATTTCTCTTAACATAAAGTTATTATTTTTTAATATTATGGAAGATTTTCATGTGATCCACCCCCAGAGGGGGCCAAGCAGAAGCATATTTACTAAATCTACACTTGATGATATTGATTGATTAAATCTATACTTGATGATATTGATTGATTTTATATTTTTATGTCCTAAATTGTATGTAAGAAGCTGAGCACTGTCCCTGACAGTAACAATTCTCAACATCTAATTTTGCGGGCTGTAAACCAGCATATTTACAATTGCAATCCTTTAACTACAGCATTTTGCTTTAGAATCTGTACCACACAACCAGGTCTAGAAATTTGTGATGTGTTGATGTTTAACTGTTGTCTGTAAATCATATTTGGCTGACAACATTACCAGTTAAATGGGGGCATAGTATATTATTATTAAACAATGTTAAGACATAAACTGGTCTTCAAATGTATTCATACCCTTGATACACTAACAAAAAAGAATGTCCAATATTAATAGTACTCATGCTTACCTTTTTAGGAGTTGCACCCAGTGACAATTTCATTGGCTCATGGTAGCTACACACATGGGAAATTTTCATCATTCGACCTTTACAGCTACATAGGCACTGTTGAGTTTAGTACAAGTATCAGAAATATGAAAATGACATTTACATTACAGTTTTAAGCCTGTTTAGGGGAATGGTGTACATTTCTAGTGTTAATAAGCAAATGTATTAATAGACAAAATGTGTAGACAAAATTTTTGAAGGAAATGTGACCAGATATACAAAATATGATTTGTGAAAGCTTGAATGTTTACATATCATTCATGTAACTGTTTAAACCTGAGGGAGTTGCAAGACATGCATTTGAAAATTAAACAGGCAGAAGCCACTTTATTGTGGTTAGCTGTGTATTTGTTGGCAAACCTCCAGATCGGCCCACCAATGAAATTTTATGACTATCAAAGTGAGGGACTTCAAGTCAACATAATGAATAGATATGAATGCATATGTAGTGTGTACAAAATGCTTTGAAATTATCATAATCAAATGAAGAAAAAACCAACCCTGGCAAAACACATCAGCATAGTGTTTCACATGTAGTCTTTTATACAAACACGCTATAGTAACATCAGAATATGTTTTCTGTGTGTGTGTGTGTGTGTGTGTGTGTGTGTGTGTGTGTGAATTCATTCTGTATGAGATGTAGCATGTTACTTTGAGCCTCTCCTAAAATGCAGTGCTGTGTCTGGAATTAGTATTCTGCCCCATTGTCAGGAGGGAGTGACCTCCTCCTCCAGCTGGTGGAGCTCATCAGGACAGTGAAGTTAATGACATGTCTTCCTCCTCAGACTCATGGCAGAGGTTGTGGAATGTTCCTTGGCTCAAATGCTGCAAAATCCACTGCTGCCTCTCATCCTGTCCTATGTGTTTCTCAATCACCAGCATCATTGTTACTTGCTGAGAAGCAAAATAACTAGTATCGAAACAGTCTCCTTTTGATTTCGATCACTTATTGTTTTGGCTTCCCTCAGCAATCTTGGGGTGACTGTTTTATCCCACAGTACAAAGGTATTGTGTGGCACACAACATTTTGGTGTGGAATCTTACTTTCTTCTTTTCACAGTTTCTCCACAACAGCTGCATGCATACTGGTAATCCTTTCTGTGAATTAATGATGGCACACCCTGGCCTCTACACATATCATTTAGTGGAAAAGCCATAGTCATTACTCCAATAAAGCTGTACTGTACATGCCTGGACATGTAGAGGATGTTTCTATTGAATAAGAAAAAAACATAATTGTTGGCAAATTGTGCTAAAATATGTAGACTATTTTATATAGACTTACATTGCAAAGCAAGGTTTGGTACTAAATGTCTTATTTTGATGCAGAAATAGGTAGGAAATAAATCTGTTACTAACCTGACAAATAGAGAACATAATGGTCTTGAATACTGAACATTTTTTAAGTAAGCAAGAGTGAATGTGCTGTCTTTCATCCAACCTTGCGGTATGGTAGGAATTCTCTATTAGGATCGTTAAATAATGACTGGTGATGTTAATGTGACCACCTAGAAGTGATAAATCCCTTCTGCTGCTCAGCATGTAGGGTTTCTGACTCATTCTGGGTGAGGACGGCTGGCTGTTATTCAGGGGTTTAAAAGCCAGTGGTTGCTGTTTGGGTGTATCTAGTGTGGTCCAAGTGAGGATCTAACCCTTGACCAGGCAGATGATTAACTCACCAGGCACAAGACACAGACCCCCCACACAGGGCAATAAAAAAGCTCTTCTCTTGACTCCAGGGGGTGACATCAGCTCCCACTCCAGAGGGTGGCGTTGCCATGGTAGATTCACATACAGACTGAGCTCCATTACATGGGGCCGAACTGTCAACAGCAATAGAACACACTATTTAAAGCCTATGTGAAAAAAAAACCATGAGTTGCAACATCTTATTTCACTGTCTGTATGCACCACATAGCACTGTTTAGTTTCCTGGATTTATTATTATTTTCCTATTTAAATTCAGATTTAATTTAGTTTCATTTTTATTTTGCCATGTTTAGTTAATGGTAGGGTCTTCTGGTTGATATCAGCTCTTGTTTAAAAGAGCTTTGGTCAAAATCATAATTAGCAGTTAAGTAGCTTATAGTTAAGTCATTGAGAAAGTATGGTTGAATGACTGGCGATCGTGAAATTCCCATCATAACATGAAGAATTGTGGTGATGGGAAAGTGAGCTCGAAATTCCAAAATAGGTGGAGCTCCGATGTATTATCAGTGACTCTGATTTGACCAAATTAAGAATGTTTCTGTGGCCAGTCAAGTCTTTTGGTTAGTTCATTGGAGTCAATTCTATGATAGCTCCACCCATGTGGGATTCATGAATCCCCACTGTCATGTCACTACTAGATCATTGCTTTGAGATTGGCCTCCGTAGACTGACAGGTAGCATACATGTTTTATTTCCCTGTATTTTAAATGGTCATCATTTCTGAGCCCTATAAAAAGTATAGAGTTTTGAAATTTAAATAAGATGTGTGAAATTTGCACTGAAACAAAGGCCCTCTTTTATCCTTTTTAACCTTTATTTCTTGATGTACCTCCTCCCCTGAAGTATCCTGTTTCCTTCAGCACTGTCTTAATTGACCTTCTCCAGCTTTTCCTTAGCCTTACACATTTTCTGTCACCTGAGGGCCTTTGTGTCAGTGGCTGGTCGCATTTGTCATCAGCTTTGGACACGAATGACCAATCCTGCTATTATTCACCCGTCAAATTTTGTTTGTGATTAGAAGAACAGAGCCCTCAACCTTAGAGATAAGTCCCTTTTTATCAATGATGGAAAACCTTTAAAAAATACTTATTTTCAGTTACTTTCTAATTGTCCTGAGTGCTGCATGTATTATTTTTGATTAACATGTGAATTTAGAATGTTACAAAAAATCCTAAATGTTTGTGAAATAATGGTACCTTGGGGTACATCAGATCAGACTGTGAAGACTAGCATACTTTTAAGGCAAAGGTTATTTATGCAAACACTTTTTTATGATACAGGTTGTGTCAGTGCCGATGTGTGACGTTATGAATGAAATTGAGACTGAAAAAAGAAGATGCGAAGCTCAATCAGAAAACGTTACTTCTGGTAAGTGAACCCTTGCCACATGAAGTCAGTTTGTTTTCAGAGGCTGCATGTTGTGATAAGATAATTCATGCTGTAATTAAAAACAGTACCTAGTTGCTGACTTTCTTGATTGAAACTCAAATTATATATGTTTAAATAAAATACTGTAGACAGATATTTAAGACAATACACAATACACAAAAATGGAGTGCTTTTCACTGCTGGTCATTTGTTTTTCAGTCTGGGTTATTCACATTTCTGATGGTGTATTATATATCTGAGCGCATTCCTTTCAGATCAAGTTGCATCTGTCAGTCACATGTCAGGCTATTGTCATTTATTAACATTACAGTCAGAAAACCATCCTCAGGGATCTGCATTGTATCATCAAAACTCAAAATTGGTTGCAATTCTGTGTAAGATTCCTCCAAGGATAAGTGACAAATATGTCAATGTATTAGCTGATCAGCTACCTAGAACACTACGTACTTATAAGGGATCTCCAGGATTATCTAAAATAGGTCATTTTCATTCAGTCTGTGAGAACATTAACAGAATGTGCCTATATTTGTTATAGAAAGCCATGTATTATTATTATGGATAATGTTGATAGGGTAACATCTCATAGAATGTGTAGATGTTAATATTGTATTTTCAATAGCATTAATGATGAACTTGTATTTCACACATGTGCAGGAACACCCACCCACCCACACACACACACACACACACACACAGTCACACACATACAAATACAATTTTATATATGTACTCATACAGTTCAATTTCCATGGAAATATAACCATTATGTTACTGCATTGTAGCTGTTTTCTGTATAATAATAGTTTGTTATTTCAGTTATTTAATATCTATTAAGATGGTACATACATGTAAATGAACATTTTGTAGTTTGCATATAAAGGAAATTGATCCTACACTCAATAAATGTGTTTAATTCTGTTTCATCTATTGTATTATTTTTGAAGTACTGAACATTGATTTACTTTCATCACAGTGATGAATGTTGACATTTTTGCCATCACAAACTTGTCACACACTTAAAATATGTATGTCACATAATTGGAAAGCATTTGATTATCAGAAAGGATTGAAGCTACAATGAGTGATGAAATGAATGTAAAAAATCTAAGCAAATTCTTGCACTTGTCAGTATTATGAACCCACACATCATCCCAGTTACCCATGCATGATGTTCTTTTTTTAATGACAATTACAGTTACAATTACTCCTCTGTAACCACCTCCTGAGGCTTGAAGTAAGTTCAAGAAGTCAAAAAGACTAGAATTCCAGTTGTTGCATGTAGTGAAGACCTTGTTATTAATCTGCATACATCTAGTATTTGATGGCTAACTAGTTGATGACAGATAACATATTTTTTTTCTTCATAATGATACTAATTAGATCAGTGTTTTTCTTTTCAGGGAACAGGGAATCACTTTTCTTATCAACAACGGAAGCACACAGACATCAATAAATCTAACAGATGTAAATAACAGCTGAAGCTGTGGACTGAATATCATACACAGAAGCGTGATATATATATCTAACAGAAGCATAAAATGATATAATAAAATGTTATAATAAAATGTTACAAACCTATTCAGGGGCTCAATGCTTATTTTGAAATGTAGTGGCCTGGCAGTCATCAGTTTATGGCTGCCTGAAAAAATGCCATGTGTTGACACGTTTTAACACTATATATTTATACTCCTTTGAAATGGATCTCATTGAAAATATGTCATAAAAATTTCAACATCTCCATAGGAGTCTAATTTTTTCATCAGATTCTGTTCAGCTGAGTTTAGGTTTAGTCGTTTTGTCTGTCCATTTCCTTCAAACCACACTGAGGTATTGCAGAGTGAGATACATTTTAAATAATGGTGCGATTTTTTAAACAACACAAGGTACTTGCAGTCAAAAAGAAATAAAAACATCAAAGACACAGAGATAACAAAAATGTGGTGTTTAAGTGCATGTGCAAGGTGCAAACATTTCAGCTCAAAGATCCATCTTTGGTGCTTAGGTTCGCATCACAGCAAACACTGTTTTCGATAACTGTTACATAACAAATTAACGACATACATCTGTTTTCAATTACCCCATAAAGGAATGCAACCGACAAGGGCTTGCATAGGGGACAGTCACATGTTGAGATTCAATTGGACAAATGTGAATACCTTGTGTTGTTTATTGAATTTTTTGTCTCTTATGTATCATTACACTACAGTTCAGCTGAGGTTCAGATTTATTTCTTGTTTTTTTGTATTCCTATGTGGGTTTATTATCAGAGGGAATACAAATGAGATAGAGAAAGAGAGTTCAGACTTTGTTAGCAGTATGTACTTTATTGATTTAATTTATAGTGCAATATGTTGATTGCAGTAATACACAATTACAGTTCTAAACAAACAATAACAATAATTAAAAGTACACAGCATGCAAATTTGAGGAGATACAAAGTGAGAACTATTTAGGTGTAGCCATTTACCACCACGCATTTAGTGTGAGGTTAGAGCACTCTTCTGGTGTTTAGCATACATAATTAGGACATCAATCTCTCCTTCGATTTTAAAGAACTGACTGGACCATGCCCACAGCCCCATGTGGTTAATTTCCGATTGGCATCCTAGATAAGTATGAGTCATATGAGATATTCATGTGTTCCGGGAATGTGCAACATTATGAGGCTTTTGTCTAGCTAGCTTATTAGAAAAGAACATTTATCATTTGGAGAATGAAGACAATTATTTTTCAGTACAGACCATTGACAACTAATATTTACAACCAGAAACAGGACAGAAGAAATTAGTTTGAAAGTAATGGTAATGGTAATGTAAGATTTTACATTTAATCTGTCAGGTTGGTGCACACACTGCATAGAGTGAAACCCCACAAGCATTATAAATTTTGACACAAAATGCTGGTTTTAAAGTTGCACCATCATCTGTCATGTTCCATTAGTCATCTTTGAATGGCTGCATCATTTTAATTCTGCTGACTGTTTTCAACAGGATTACTTTCCACAGGAGTACTTCATTATTTCCAACAGAATAACTTTCAAAGAAGATTCATTTAAGATTACCTTAAAAAAATTACTTTAACACTGCTCTCAATAGGATTACTTTAAGATTACTTTCAACAGGATTATTGTAAGATTACTTTCAATAGGATTACGACTACTTTAACATTACTTTCAACAGGATTGTTCTCAGAACATGAGGGATGCCAGCAAGCTGAAATCTGTCAGCACTGCATTCATCACATTGTCAATGCACATTTATGTCCTCATGCTGGTGAGAAGGTCTTATATCCTGGATCTTCTGTGATTAACTAAATTTACAGTAGCCAAGTTTCACTGTTTCCAAAAAAAAATGCGCTACTGGTAAATTTCTGGTATGAAACCAGAATTATCTGTTGATACAAAAACACTATAGTCTCTTGTCTGCGTAAACAACATTCTTCAACTTCAGTTAGAATAAAATGAAAGAGCTGCTTGTAGCAGTTTGGCAGCCGAGTGGTTGATCCCTTTGTTCCGCTTCAGAGTGATGCAGAATTTTTAGTTGAATTACAGGCCAGTTTGTTTTGTACATTCTCCTTGGTGAGCTCGTGAGGTACTGCCATCATTTTAATTTCTACAGAAAATTTATATATTTCCATATCTGGGTATTTGGACATAGAGTATGCTTATGTTTTAATGCAGATAATCTTCAGATCCCTTCAAATTGAGCAGAATGCATAAACTCGCCAGTCTTTTCAAATTGTTTTACCAAAAAGATGAGCGTATAATAAATTGTAGCTTTTTATTTTCAATGTGTGGTAGGAACGTGAAAAACTGAGCACTCTTAGGTCCTCGATCAATGTCAATGACCCACTGTTATGCTTCTAATTCCAAGGCCTGAGCTCATGTTGAAATATTTCATACAGGCTTCCTTTCTCTGTTTTAATATTTCAGATTTTGACTTGTATCAATTTTTAGTCACCAGCAGAGACAAACATGTACAGTATGTGTGTGGATTGAGCTGATCTCAGCAGCACCGCACAAAGCTTCAAGTCATCCCAGAATGCCACGGACTGTGATGTCCTGCTGTCATATCATTTTTGCTTGGATGTCTTATTTCTGTCAGCTGCAGTGATCAAATGGCACGTTTAACCTGTGCAGCCTGGAAGGGTGCAGGAGCAGGTTAAACTGCTGACATCACTTTTAAAAGAACTCTAAAAGTAAGCTTTGTGTCTGTTATGTCAGATGACTTGTTGCACAGTTCCTTGCTTTTGGCTGATTGTAGTTGTTGCTCCATAAATTCTTAATTATTGTCAGTTTCAGCATGAGGATTAAGATCATTTTCATTTCAACATTTAGGTTGATGCTGAGGTTTCCAAATGGATTCATCTTGCTGTCTACATTTTAATGTTTTCACTCACTCAAAATAACTTTGAGATAATAGTTGTTAAAGATGCCTTGCAAATAAATATTTCTTAGTAGTTATGAAGTAATTGCACATTACATCAATCTTTGCATTGTGCAGACCATAGGATATCAAATGCACTTTACAGTAAATTTAAAATTGAATGAAGTGCAGTCGACTTACAACATCTGTCTAGTTTTAAGTGCTTTTCTCTTTGTACACTGAGAAGGGAGGTAAATTCTTGAAACATGGGAAAATGCATGTACACTGTCTTTATGCAATCCTTTATAAAATAAATTAATACAGATTAGATTCATTACTTTGGAATGTCACTGCACATTTCCAGGACTGTGTAGGCTACAATGCTAAACCCTCCACTAAATTACCACCATCAAAACATTTTGTCTCACCTTAATTATTGTTGATTGTCTGTGACAGTTGCATTATGAGCTATGAGCTGCAGTCATTTCGATCACAAACTCACTTTGTGCCAAACCCATGTGGCAGTTTACATTTTTCTTTCTCCTAGATTCTTCATGATACTCTCTCTGTCTTGGAATCTTAAGGTAGCCTTTGAATAGTCAATTTATTATCTACATCTGTTTTATTGGTCTGAAGAAGATGATCATGTGACTCAAGAAGGAAGCTTTTTTTATTAATAAAAAGTGCCACTTTTTCTTGTTCTGGCATCCAGAAAACTTTCTTCTCAATGTTTTGGTGACATGGTAATTGACAATAAATGGTATACACTTCATTTATATTCTAAACAGCCTTTTCCACTAATTATGCTTCATTGCACTTGATTTAGTATCATATTCCATGTGTACAATAAGCCGAAATTGATGTGTTTACTACTTCAGTCTTACAAGGAGAATATTTAAACAGGGTTAGTATAAAAATAATTCTCTCCCAGTGTTTTTGATCACCACATGCAGTTGATTCTTGTATTCTTGTAAGTAAGCTGACAGCCATACCACCCTGTAACTCTTTTCAGCCTGATGGCTAAAGCTAAGCAGGGTTTGGTTTGGTTAGCACTTGGATGGGAGACTATCTAGGAGAAAAACAGGTTGCTGTCAGAAGTGTTGTGAGAGGGCCAGAGGGTGGCAGTTTTCCCTCTATACCTAACAGGAGACCAATGCCCCAGGGCAGTGATGGGTACATTTGGATGAAACATTAAACTGAGCTCCTGGTTCTCTGTAGTCATTAAAGATCCCATGGCATTTCTTGTTAAGACTATAGGTGTTCCCCAGTGCCCAGTCTAACCCCCTCCCTCTTCACCTTACCTGAAGTTTGATGAGTGTGGCAATAGTGGTATGGAGCTTGGCTCATAACCAAAAGATTGCTGGCTTAGTTCCCTACAGGGGCATTGTGCCCTTGAGTAAGGTACTTGTCCCAGTACTTGTACACAGTAAATAACCATCTCTGTAACTGGAAAACATGTAGCACCTATATAAATCTGTTGTTATTATTATAAATAAACTGAATGTTGTCCCTTCAAGTGATATGCCAAAATTGCTGTTTTAGCCAGCTCTTTTAAACATAAGATGCTTTCAGTGACACTGAAAGCTTCCCACCAACCTGCACACTTCCATGTAATTTTTATTGATCCATACATGAAATAAGATGTATAACCTAGATGTTGACTACGTTGTGCAGATGGTCTCAAGAATTGCTCCAGAGGTGCCCTGAATCCACATTTGTCAATTATATACACAGATGCTTGCCCAATATAGGTGAAATTAGCCACTGCTCTGTTTAGCCTTTTTCCTTTCTTTGAGATGCTCTCTTTTTATATGGCTGAAGAGCCTCATTAATATTGTGTGTGTAAGGAGTTCAGTCACTGACTTCTGAAGAGAAGGAGAAATCCATAAGTTAAAATCAGATTTTATGATGGAAAATAGCATAATATTAGAAAAATGAATACACAAGAGAACTGCATCATACAGCTATCTGCTGTGGGTTTCACATTTGCTTGTTATTTACACACTGATTAGCTAGCTGCAGAAAAAAGAACCACCAACACCTTTTTTTAATAGTCCTTTCACAGTAATGAAGAGAAACAGCTTCTTTCTTCCCTGCCATTGCTCTAAAACCATAAATAGTGAATAACTGTGGGGCACTCAGCGTAACTGAATAGATATCTCACATCGATCTAGAGGCAAGCTTCCAAGTATACAGCTTGCTACAATTAGAGCAACATTGTAGGGCACATGTTAATTTTATTTGCAGTAGGCTTGGTTAAAACGACAACAACTTGAGCTGGCAGTTTGGAGCACTGTAGCACTGAAGAGATGAAAAGGAAGATTTCGATATGGCATCATACCATCTGAACCACAACTATGTTAACCACATATGAAACAGCTGTCAGTATGCTATAAATGTGCCTAATGTTTTCATCAAAAACAGTATGCTTCAGGAAAATGGCCTGAGTATTCAGCCAAGACCAATAAGTCACAAATACAGCAACCTGTTGATGGTGAAAATCCACTACAAGCTCAGAGTGCCTGCTGCCCAAATTTGGATCCACTTATTGATCAACTGACGTATTCAAGGAGTGCAAAAATAAATCCCCATTCACTGCCTAGAGATAAGGGGAATAGTGCAAGTTGGTATGAGAGCCTGAAATTGTAGTTGAATTCAACTCAACTGGAAGGAAATGGAGTTTTCTTTCTGCTATGCAACTAGTTCCTTGATAGTTCATACTATTATTTCTGTTTTTTAATAATATAAATGTAATCAGAACTAATATATTACGTCCCTATTTTTAGATCTCAATCACAGCCTTAATGGCAGTGTTAGCTTTTGTATTTAAATCACTCTGCTATCGTCTGTACACAGCTCACAAACAGTTCATAGTTTGGCCTTTCAGACTCATTTAATCTTGATTGTAGTAATAACCCAAGTAATTACAACGGCTCTCAAATCATTGTACTCGGAAGTCTCATGGCAATTTTAGCTGAAAAATTAGTTCATGGCTTCGTCTGTCATGTAGATACCCAGTCAGTTACAACTCTGATAACTCCCAAGTGTAAAATGCAATCTAAAATAAATTATAAGTTAGTGTTTTCTTTCTTGTGAGTCTATCTGTGGTATCAGTGTATTAGGGAATACTCATCCGTGTGGTAATGGAATCTTGGCGTTTCTTCTGTCACCTGTTTCGATTGATGAAAGAATGACAGTACTTTGGAACAAACTGTATATCAGGTGTTATATCAGGGGGCTTAAAAAATAATATTTTATGCTCATTACTTTTTGATTATGAATCAAAGTAAAATGAAATACACTGTAACTGCAGAAAATTCCTCATCCTCCATCTAATTTTTTCACAATATGTCAGTTTTTCAAAAATGTCTATCAAACATCTATCAAATACAACCGCTCGTTGCAAATGACAAATCCATTTTACTGACGAGATATGGGTCAGACCAATTCAATAACAATTTACAAATGAGCTAAGATAAGTAAGACAGCTACAGTAATTAATACAGGGTAACAGTGGCACAAGGGTAAAGCTAGATATGGCATGATGTAAATTACAGTGGTATCTGCACAGCATTTTGCACAGGATGTTGCAATTAAATACCACCTGTTGTTTAAACACATGTATTTTTTCAAAATACTTTTTAAATGAATACTTAGCTGGCTGGAGGGTTGTGATTTCAACACCTACTAAAAAGTCCTGAGTAAAATAGGTTAACTAGCTGTATCTGGCAACATTTCTTAGTATTGTGTCACCCTATATTCTTGTCAGTTTTTATAATATCCTTCTCCATGTTTCTCTCCAGTGTTAACAGCTGAAGGGAAGATAACAACTGTTGAAATAACTGTCATGTCTTCATAGTAATCACTAGCTAGAATCTTAACAACTTTGAAGCCAATTTAGGAATAAAGTGCAATTATGGATCACATTTATTTTAACTGGGGTATACCTATACAATTAAATTGCATAGTGTATGTCTGCTGTTGTTACATTTAGGAGATGTACAGCTTTTGTGATTGCCAGTGGAGGTTTAAGAACGAAGAAAAATATTTGATCACATGATTTTGACTAAATTTGTTTGATCATATGAATTTGACTGAATTTGCTTATAGAAACTGAAGCTGTAAAAGGATTTACCAGCAATTAACAAGGCTTTTCAAATGTTTGAGAAAACCAAAAGTCCACCATGTACATCATGCCTCCATGCCGCTGTACCATATAATGGTTTTGTCTTCATCATTACATTGACCTTACATCTTTACATCATGTTACCTCTTGACAAAAATCTAATCTTGATCCTTCAAACTTACATATTAGTTCTATTAACAACTATCTGTCCAGTTGTTGTACACGATACTTTCATACCTGAATATTAATGCCCCTCATTATGTAATTTGTCAGATTATTCAAGTTATGGAATTATGCAGGTTTTGACAAACCTTTTCTTTTACAGGTCTGTGGGCTGTGTGTTTTAAAAGGCAGCACACACAGAAATTGCACTTCCCACTGGTCTGCTGAAAAATTCACCTGATTATGATGAAACTCTATAAATGATTTAAGCAATTTTGGTCTGAGACTTCTCTGCTTTTTATTGTCATGTATGACTATCTTGTCATCATACATGGTGGCATTGCCTTAATTAGCTGTTGCACATTCAATTTTAAAGACATCTGAATCTGGGTCACTGTTCCCTATTGTAGCTATACTGGATGTTTTTTTTTTCAAACCAGCCATCAGGTGACATTAATTTCTAAATCACCACTATGTGTCATGTTTACATGAAAAACATGTTGCAGCTCTGCTTCTTCCACTCAAATTTCACACATTGGAGGAGTAAGGCATGGTAACAGAATTCCCAGTCATGGGGAGTGAAAAACAATATAGGAAAGTTTTCTCTTTTATTCCTCAACAAATTGAGCCATGGTTCCTCTCGTGCAAAGGAAATTGCTCTACTGTTAATGATCCCTCCCATGTTCCCTCCCATTTCTACCTTTGCTAATGTTTGGTTCTCTGCTTACCTTGCTGGATTCACTCATCTTATTTTTCTCATACGATTAAATTAATTTTTTGCTCTGCACACTTCCCTTTGTTGTAGTATCTCAAGGCTCTATTTTGAAGCAGCATCTGTTGCCTCTCTGTGTCTACTTTCTTGGTTCTCTCAGCTGCTTATCTCGTGGTTTCTCCTATGACTTGCAGGTGGTGTGCAGTTATTTGTGTCTTTCCCCCTCTGAGTCTCATATTTTTCAAAGATGTCTATTGGGTATGTCCTGGCTTCCCACCATATGACACTGAGCCTTGCCAAATCTTATCTCTTGTGTCTTCCTTCTCCTTCATCTTCTTCTTGAACTTTTTGTTTCTCTGGAGTCTGTCATTGTCTTCCCTTCCCCCTGTGCTAAAATCCTAGGCAGGGGCGTAGCACCAAATTTTGGGCCCCGGACACAGTAGTGTACCTGGGCCCCCCGGCCCCATCCCCCTCCCAAGAAAATAAAGGGACGGAAAAAATATATATTGTATTTATCATGTTATATTTAATTATTAGGTTGGTTGGTATGCATTTAAGGCTTAAACAACTGACAATCAATAAGGTAAGTGTGCTTTGAATCATATATCAATGAAGATAAGACTTAACCTTAGTCTCTGTTCGAAACAATGTAATTAGAGAGGAATTCAAAAGAAAAAAATAAAGTAAACAGCTCACTCTCTGTAGGATCACTCTCTGTCTGAGATGCTCTTTCCCTGCCTCTCTCCGTTACACTAACAGACTCCTCTACAAGCATAAATAGACAAATTTATGTTAGCTTTTCATCTTTGTGTTACACTTTAACATCTAACTTGGAAGGTTATTTAATTTGAATATATTTACTGCCATTTTCACTGAAACTGCCCAGTAAATGGTTGCTTAGAAGCTGGAACAACTGTTAGCTACTTTGTTGAGCTCACCTTGTCTAATTCCTTGTCTTCAGCTACATCAGAACATGAAGAGGTGCCTGCTCTCTAAGGATGTGCATCTCCATCACTGAGGCCGATGCGATACACATCTCGATGCATTGCCAATGATCCGATACGTTAAAGATACGTATGAAGCAACTACTAATGCGATACGATGCGATTCATCCCTATTGCGATGCAGTGCGATTTGACACGATTTGATTCAACACAATGCGATTCAACGCGATATGATGCAATGCAAAAGAATATGACGCTACGCAATTCAATATGGTACAGATAGTTTGATTTTATTCGTGCTGCCTGTGTACTTTATAGCGGCACGGCATATTTTGCAAATTGCTTGCGTCTTGTCAAATTGTCCGTCTCTCTTGAAAAATCCGAAGTGTTGCCAAACATTTGATTTGTAGCAATTCGGGGGAACGTGTAGCTCCTCCTCCTCCATGATAATCTGTAACTCGCCCGGACACACCTCCAACTCGTGCGAGACTTGGCCGAGAGACTTGACGAGAATTGGCCACTGACAGCAGCGGAGATGAGAGAGTGCGCTTGAGAAACAGTTTAGAGAGGAGGAATCAATCTAAATATAAAATTATTGGTCACATTTCTAAATAATAAAGGCATAGAGCCTCTACTAAAAATTATATATAAATAAATCAGATTTTACCGATGCAAAGATGTTCGAAACGATGCATCCCGAGTTCATCCCAAATTGTATCTGGTGCACACTTTTTTCAGGCAGATAAGCAGGCAGATAAGCAGATAAAGGAAACAACAGACAGATAAGCAGAACTTATCATGGAAGTTCATCAAAATTAGAATCCAAAACAATTTATTTCCAAGGCTTTTGGAGGGCCCCCCATCCAGGCAGGGCCCTGGTTAGTCAGGTTCGCCATTACCTGCGGTCCGACGCTCCTGAACCTAGATATGACCCTAGACACCTCCTTGTCATTCTTTCTGCTTAGTTCAATTCAGAATTTTCATAGATTTTTTCCTTCCACAGCAATGTATCCTGCGTAGGTCTTGCTCAAGGTTGGGCTGTTTCTTTCCTGAATCACTGTAATTCTCTCTTTGCTGACCCTTCTCCTTATACTCGGTGTCAATACAGAATTCTCTTTCTTGGCGTCTCTTCTTCCTCTGCTCTTCCTCAATTATTCTGTCAATCAAAGGTTTCCCAATGGCGCTCCATTTTTCAAACTTGCATTTTGCTGACCTATTTACCCCTTCCCAATAATGTATTCTACAAAGGTCTTATCCAAGGTTCAACTATTTCTCTCCTGAATTACAATTCTGTCTTCGCTCAGTCTTCTCCCTACTCACTATATCACTCCAGAATTCTATTTCTTGATTTCTCTTCTTCCTCCGTTCTTTGACTATTACTCTGTCAATCAATGCTATCTAATGGCTCTCACTCAACTGTATTCTTGCTGACCCTCGTGTTAACAGATCTACTGTTCTTCGTCCTCATTCTATCATTTCCTCAGGCTGTCCACATGAAATAATTCACTGATAATTCTTATATTTTAATTTTTCAACTACTAAATATTGTTCTTAATGTGCTTTAGCTCTCTGGTATTCTAATATCCACAATAAACTGTTGATTGAACAGATACAACAAATGTATTGAACGTAACCACAAAATATAGAAAACTGGAGTTTCTCTTCTGTTGTTGCCACTTCTGTTAATGGTGAGAAAAGTGTTTTTATGTGTGGGCACATTTTCAGACAATATCATGAATCAATGAAAGAAGTGTCCATAAACCAACTGACAATGAGTAAACATAACTGAAAATGTAGAAAATGATTTCTTTTGCAAATTCACATGGATCTTTTATTTTATTATTTTTTTCAACTGCTTCTGTTGTGAACAATGTGGCAATCTTTTGCCACATTGTCTGTGCCCTAAACACTCTGACACGCGATTGTGTCAATGGACATAAACATCTCTGTCAATCCTCTGCACTTCATTTGTGGTAATTAACTTACTAATTAAGAATACTGAGATATTGCAACAGGATAATTGTTTATTAAGTGGCTTGAAATGAGGTTGTGACTCCAGACCGTGTTTGTAGGAAATACCATGTTTCAACTACTAAATGCAGGGCTTCCCTCTATGTCTCATAGAAACAAATTCTGTAGCTTTTGAAAATCAAAATCATTAACTTACACTAATCAGAGGATTAAACAGATTTCTTGTTTAGAGTTTCTTAAAAATTAAGACCAAACGAACAGATTACATTGCTGCTACTGTTGGACTAATTTCATGATGCGGCATGAAACCATTTACTCTCAATCAGTTCAATTCAAGCGTTCTAACGTGCTTGTGTTCTCTTGACAGGTTGCAGGGGAATGTGGGATATAATTGCCTGTTGGCCCTCCGCTAGGGTTGGAGAGGTGGTGACTATATCATGTCCAAATTACTTCAGCTACTTCAATGATCAACATAAGGGTAAGTACACCTTCAGTATATTTTTGGCAGTTGCATAAAGTGTAATCAGTTAAGCAATTTAATGAGCAATTATGAATAAAATATCATAACTTTCATTCCTTTTGCCTTACATACCTCTCCTGACACTCAGGAAAAGACACAGACAGGCAACAGAACTATCTTTCATAGCAGCAGTGTAATTTAAATATCAAAAATGCATGGCATCAATGTGAAGGCTTTGGTTGTTCCAGTGTTAATTTTATGTCCTTTTTGTTGGGAAAACAAAACCAGCAAGTCAAATACAAATGTAAAATATTTTATCAAGCCCCCATAACCGTGTACTCACAATGATAATTAAAGTAACTGCTTATATTTTGAAGACATTTACAATTGACTATATATGCAATTGTTTTACTATTTGCATACAGTGGGTGAGTACTTTTTTAGGCATATTCATTCCTACTCATACTGTAAAAATAGACCAGTAATGCAGGAATGTTGCATTATTATGAGAAGGATTGTGACAAGAAAAATAATACACCTTTATATAAAACCACATACCCCTTACTGAGAGTGTTTTTAGTGTTTTTTACAATTGTAACTTGCATCAATTAACTTTTTACCATCAGCTTCCTTGCTGTCATCATTTGTGCGGTAGGTAGCCTCCAAGAAAAGCCACTAAACTGGTATTTCATTTCTGATTTCATCTCTAGTTTAATCTCTGATAAATTACATAAAGATCGTTCATTGTTCTCTGCAAACTCCTACTAGGAATGTTCCATTTTGGATATTTAAAAAAAAAACATGAAAACAGAAGATAGGAAAAATAAGTGACAAGTGTCTGCTGATTTTATCACTTTCCATTTAATTTGTATTAATAACAAATGTGAAATGTTTTTATGCTTAATCTCTATATGATATATCATTTACAGATGAAAAGAGAAAATGGGTACAGGATTAGTAACACCCACTACACAAATATGTTGGACTACCAGGAAATGGTAGTGTTAAAAAAATCCTATAATCATAAATCATGTGGTATCAGTGAAGTGACATTAAAAAAAAGTGAACTGAAAAAAAAACAGATTTTTTTTTAGAAAAAATATTTTGTTTTCCGAGAAAGAACTTCTAGGAAGTTCTAAGAATGTTGTAAATTATAAGTCTAATAAATTAACTGTTTATCAAACCTATAGCCAGGACTCCTAACCCATGTTGTTGCTATTGATGTTGTGTTTGGAATCTTTATTTATCCCAACAGAACACTGTAGTTATGATCCATCATCAGGGTAGGGTTGTCATTTTATTTAAACATAGGCCTAACTGCATTCATCCTGTTATGACCGAGTTTACCTTGGATTTAGTGGTTATGTGCTGTTGGCATTGTTTCTACAGCTGCAAACAGGGCTTGTTCATGGGTGCTTATTCTCTTACTGTCACATCACCTGCTGAGTTTACATTGTCTTGTGTAAGGGGATTTTCAGTAGGCTGGAGATGTAATACCTCCAATACTCAACTACATTCCTTGATATAGTGCAAATTTCTCACAGCTTGTATTTTTTAGATGTACAGAGTCTTTTGTAACCAAGTGAGGTTATGGTGGTTCATGCTAAATAATTGGACAAAGTACACAAGGTTATACAAAACAAAAATCTCAATAAAAAGTGCCGGTTTGTTTTAAGAAATCACATCATAGAGGAATTTCACTGTTCTTAAACTTG
Organism: Megalops atlanticus; assembly: GCA_019176425.1. Lineage (NCBI taxonomy): Eukaryota > Metazoa > Chordata > Actinopteri > Elopiformes > Megalopidae > Megalops > Megalops atlanticus. Next base: position 64,428,080 of record CM032876.1, on the reverse strand, counting down.
CCTCAACTTGCCTTTTTTGTCTCTCTGTAGGTTACATGTTATCAGCAAGAATCCATTTTACAATGAATAGTCTCAAGGTCTGCTACCAGTCTTTGTTTAGCATTAAAGGTTTCTTTATTTTTCTTAGAACCACAAATTAGGAATAAATCAAATCATGCATAGCAGTCAACAGCAACAGAAATCAAAGTACATGCAGCTGAGGATCATTCCGGAAAAGGGCTAGCTGAGGCCATATTTCCGAATATGCTTTTGGTACCAGTTCTGATCATTTAAAGTGTCTAATAGGTACATACTGACAAGTAGCTGAAACAGACCAAATGGCTTGATGGAAAACAAATTTCAATTTTTTTCTTTCCCACATTTTTAGTTGCATATACTGGAGATGCACCTGTCATTTTCAAAGACACAATAAAGAATGAGCTCTTAACCCTTTAAAACAGGATGATCATTTACATTTAGCAGATGCTCTTATCCAGAGTGACTTACATCAATTACAGGTTTTTAATAATGTTGTCCATTTATACAGCTGCATATTTACTGAGGCAATTGTGGGTAAAGTACCCTGCCCAAGGGTACAGCAACAGTGCCCCCCCTGGGGAATCAAACCAGCAACCTTTTGGTTACAAGTCCTGCTCCTTAACCACTGTGCTACACTGCTGCGTTTAAGTTCTTTAATGTAGATTCAACCAGATTGTACCTAATTTACTTCAAGTAAGGAAATGTCGAGTCTAGAGAAAGGCTCATTTGAAAAACCCTGCAGATTCAGTCCTTAGTCAGTATCAGTTAACCTGAGTTGTTTATGTTTGGGAATCTTTTTTATTTGATCAATAAACTGGATTAATTCCTGAAGTTAAAGGGGGATCATGCTATAATTTCACGTTATGTATTGGGTGTGAAACATTACCTTAATGACTGAGAATGATATCATAACAAGTAATATTAATAATGATAATGTAATAATAATAATAATGTAACCCCATAATAATAATATAATCTAAAAATGTAAACCCACTGCTGAACATCCCTCCTGGCTAGGAATAACTTTGCTGGAACAAAGCCACCCAAGAGCCCTTTTCTGAACGCCAGTGGGAAGTTATCAGCACATTTGTAATAATATACAATATTTATTGATTGAATCTACTCAAAAATTTTGGGTTTTATGAACCCTTTCTCCATTAATTCAATATATTAATCATGACCAGGATCTATCTCCTGTTCAAACAGGGTGATGTCTGCATAGTATGAGACTCAGACAGGAGTGCTGCATGTATTCTTTAGTACAAAGGCTGTAATTTATGATGGAATTAACAACACCATCATTGTTTCTGAAAGGTACAGAGTATTTCTAACTTTCTTGATTATGTATAGTTTGCTATGATTCACTGGTCTAAACCACTTTCCCGTCAATTGTGCCAGCTGTACTACACTATTCCCATTCAGCTCTACTGGCAGAATATAATATTATAACATAATATTATAACAGTATAATACTGTAAGTATACTAGTGCAAGTACGCTGTGACTTTCCAACACACAGTAAGGCATTGCTTTGAGTGGGGAACCCACTACAGTGAGCTGCTGAAAATTTTGGAGAGTATAATAACTGTTACTTGAGGTCTCCCATCTGCTCTCTCCTGAGTCAACACACATGGACAGGCAGAAATTCTGCCTGGAGAAATGGTCAAAAGTCCCCCCACAGAAGTGCCAGAACTGCATAAAACACTACAGGAAGTGTCAGTGTAATCCAAGCCATTGAGGATTTACAGAATACAACAGGGGAGTGACAAAAAAATTGTGTTTGTGTGTGCCTAAAACATATGTGTTTTCTATGTATGTATCATGTCTGCCAAGTGAGTCCAGGAATTTAGCCTAGTATCTCCTCCAACTGCCTGTGAAGATGGCACATTTGCAGATTCATTTGATAGTTGAGGGTGTGACAAGCCCCCAGTGATCACTCCATTTCACCCATTGGGACCTACTACTTATAGCAGGCAGTGCATACCTGGGTGAAGTGGAGTTTGCCAACATTCTGACTTTGTTGCCTGTCTGCTCTGTGCCAAAATACTGATACTGCACTAATATCTCATGTTTCGTCATTGTGATGTCTTTTTGTGGCCTCTAAATAGCATCCTTAAAAAGTGCACTTTTTCATAAACTGTGAATGTTGTCTAGCCATGATTTAAAGGGAACGCCAGACAATGATGCTGCGTTTGAAACCTTTACTTCCAGTTCTCATGAATTTTTGCACGGACAAGTCAGTCATCAACAGAACATTGTGTCACTTCTTGTCTGTTTACTGCAGAAAGGTTGCATTAATGTAAAGAGATGGTACAGGGTTTGTCATATTTCAGATACATTAATATAAAGATGATTGGTATGAATTCAGGCTCAGGCCATTAACATATATATTAAATTCAAACATGCACATTCCTACAAATTATTGTCTTACGCAACACACACACACACACACACACACACACACACACACACACACACACACACACATATATATATATATATATATATATATATAGATGCTTCTCATTTTTCACGGGTCAGGAAAAAGAATTAGGCACCACAGAGATCAAGAGTGACATAAATTATCAAAAGGTTAGCCACTTGTGTGACCTCCCTACATATGTTAAATATTTGAACTTTTTACCTTGGAACTGTTTATGACAAGTGAAAACTCTTCATTTATCACTTTAAAGTAGAGAGGGATATTAGGAGGACTGATTAATTGCTGAATGTTGGCTGAGTATGAAATTTTCCTTTAAACAGGGTGTTTTCAGAAATTCCAAACATGTACTTGATAAGCATTTCTGGTACTGAGTATTTGAAACTGAGGAACATTTATATGGTAATGTGCAGGTCCTACTTTATCATCATATTGCCTGAGGTTGAAGCTTGATGTTACCATGGTCCTAATGCACTGGGTTTAGTAGCCACAACTTCAGTTATTTTTCATTGTTTAAATCATACTCATGCTTCCATCAAAACTTTTACACATCCCAGTTGTAGTATCTGGAATCTCTACAAAATGAACCTAAGATCAGTCCGCCTCATATAAGAAATATTCCTAAATATATATGGCCTGACAAAAAAAAAAAAAAAATCAGGCGTTCTTTTAAGACTTAAAATAATAATATCTAATATACTTTTTTTCCTTCTACATGATGGCATATAGTTGCTTTGCTGGCTTGAACATTCTCATGACAAAGGCCCAGCATAATCTGGAGGCATAGATACAACTCCCTGTTGAGTGCAAATAGTGATATTATTAAATATTATAGTCTCAGCCTGTTATTACATAGTGCTTTTTTTGCCTTGATGCAGAACACCAGCTATGCTCACTGCAACAACTTCTGTACTTGTGTAGGAGCACTGAAGTAAGACCATTGTGATCCTCTAATACACTTTTACACAGCAAATGGCTGTTTTTCCACACCACAAGTCACAAAGTGCACTATAATGCCAATCCCATGTTCCTTTTAGAAAGAATTGCCCTGTGTAATTGCTAGAATTCTGTACTAATTTGCTTTTGAGGTTTTCACAATATTCAGCAATTAACAGTTAACTCTCCTGAATACTCTGCGAAATGTTCTCAGGTTCTACTTTGTTCTTTGGGTTCCAAAAAAGAAGCTGTCAGCAAATTGTAGACTTCACAAACGGATGAACCTTTTCTCCCACGAAAACTGGATATCACTCTGTTCTGACTGCTGAGATGGTGGGCCAGTAAAAAACACCCTGGCCTTAGTCAACACTGGAAGAACTATCCTTTCACCCACCAAGTGTATTCTCATGCTACATTTGTTTGACAGAAATAGCATAGGAATCAGTGAGCTGCATGCCATAGCTTGGCATAAGGGGCTGTGGAGGGAAGAATGTTCAGTAACAACAACACGCAGGGGTGATTAACTCGTTTCAGCAGCCAGTGTCTTGACAAACAGCAGTGGAATCCTTTGCCAGCACTGCTGTCCTGTTGTTTTGCTGGTTGATGAAAGCATTCCTTTGGCAATCCCGTATTCAAAACATATTCATCAGAGGATGAGTGAAGCTGCAGGAGCTTATCTTTTCTCCTGCCCTCAGAAAATGCATAGATGGTTGCCGCATACGTAATTGGGCTGTTGTGACACAGGTTTTTTGCTAGGCCCTTTACATGGTGTTACACTGAAATATATCGTTAAAAGACAAAGTCTAAACATGTATTAATTTGTAGTAATCAACATGCTTACATTCTTGTCCAAATCCTGCGCTCCTCTGCGGTAGACAATCAGAGCAAGGCAGGGGTACACAAAGTAGTAATAGATAAAGTTGTGTGAATATAGTATATATTATACATAGTATAGTAGTAGAATATAGAATATATTGTCCATTTGCTTTTGAAATTATTTGTATAGCTATTGTGTGTTACAGGGACAGTTCTCAGTTAATTTATATATTTTCCTGTAGTATGCAGTGGTCAGTTCATTTTGTATAGCATATGTTCCATAAAACAAGTTCAATAGGTTAGAAAAATAAACAGATCTAGGTGATGTCACAGGTTCAAACGAACTGTTAGATAATCACACTGCATTGATTCAGCTATATGCTTTGTGTGAGTACCATGACTGCCAGAGAGAAACTGTGGGATGGGCAAACAATTTAAGGATGGTGGAATGGAGGTTTGATTCCAGAGCTTTCTGTGTTGTCGGAGTCACTTAGTCCACTGCGTTTAGCAGACACAATAACTTAGACCTATTTCAAGACCATTCCGTAGAATAACTTTTTTCAGTTAAATAGAACCCATTTAAAACTTGAGCAGACACAGACATATAACAATGTATTTAATTTATACATTTCCATTTTGCTATATTCACCACCTTTTTGCCAACTAAAACATACATTAAACAAATAAAACAATTATCAATGTACTTATACACAGAATTATACAGTTACACACTATTCAAGACTGCATTGATGTGCTGCTAGTTTAATTTAACTATTTTTACAGATCTGTATGAAATATGGCAGCCTCAGATTATTAAACACTCTTAATGACAGAATATGATATATTGCCAGAATTCTTGTCTGTAATACTGCTGACATTCATATGCATATGATCATTCTAACCACTAAAATTCATTAACCCCTGGTGTAATGTTGTACAAGTGCTGACCTGAAATGGCAGGATAAGTCATTAAGTTGAGCTGTGTTCCCTCTGTTTAATGATCTGTGAAGTGAGCAGATGCGTAATTGTTTGACAGCTGATCCAAGGTTTGTCTTCCATACTTGTCGTCCCAATACAAGTGATGTCTGATTCCTCTGTTCCGCTTCCTGTATATCTGTTCTATTCTACAATTGTATATCGGCCAAGCAAATATATCACAAAAAATAAATGACATGAGGGTCGCATTAATTCACATTTATTCATCTTTAAGCAATGCTTTAAACAAAATCTGACAAAACAAGTCTACCCCAGCATTCTGGTTACACACAGAAGAGATTCATCAGTAGCATTTATTATCATCCGTTAAGGGTCAGAGAGCTCCCTGAAGACCGCATGTGAATGAAATGCTTGTTGGCTTTTTTGGTGGAACAAGGTGAATATTAAATAAAGAACGTTCTCTGTGAAATATGCTAAGGGGTTTATTTGCATCTAGAGGTCTTGCTGTCCTTGTTAAGATACAGGGAGTCATGAACTGCAACACATTTTGACCAAATCTGGTTCCCTCTGGTTCCCAAGAATCTCAAAATTGGCTGAAAATGAAAAACATGACAACAATCCAAAGTATTCAACTTCAAAAAAGCATTGCACAAATAAAAAACAATATATCTGAAAGACCTAGAGCAATTCTGCTAGGGTTGGGGGTTAAAAAAACCCCACTCAAAAGTACCAGAACCACATAAAACCACATAAACCACATAAAAATCTTGTCAATGAAATTCATGCAAGAAAGTGATTTGAAAAGTAGTGATTACAAGGGTGTGAAGAGTGGTGACTTCTGTGTTTACTGAAATAAAATCCACCTTAAAAGGATGTCATTTAGGACAACAGAGTGTGTAAGTCTCTATTGTGTAGCTGAATTCTCAAGGCTTTGTGTGCTGTTTTAAGGAATGTAAGAGAGCCACGCCCAGCTGTTTGATCCTATTCTACTCTACCTACCCACCTGTCATGTCACATAGTCCAGTCTGGAAATCTTTTACTTTGATTTATGAGGCACATGATTTTTACCCCCATATTTCTTTGAATCACTAAACAGCAGTGTCATCATGCATGACAGAAACAATTGTGTTGTTATGCTTTAGAACACTGTTGGCCAAAGGTGCTTTAGGATCCTGGATTTCATCTTGTACAGCATAATATTATTATCATATAATATTATTATATAATATTATATTATAATATTATTTCATTATATTATCATTACAGCTGTATTTAAATGGCTTTAAAGGGTGTACAGTTCATGTTTCCTGCATTGTAAGACATTTCTACATTATTCAGTTTTCATTATTCATTATTCAGCCATAATTCTGTTTCAGCTTGAACAGGACAACAGTTACAGCTCGTTGTATTTGATATGTATGATATAAAATATGTTGCATTAATTAGTAGGATTATTGAAATATATAGGTATAATTTTGACATTTTCAATAGATTTTCATAGATTTTTTTTAAAATCCGAAATACCTTGTTCACATATAACATTGAGGGCATATTTGAAATGAGCATTGCCTGTTCTTAGAAAACAAAAACAGAAAACAATTATGGTAATAGGTTGTAAAGAAAATCTGTAGCCCTTACAGCCCTTAAAGCACTGAGTCTGATCACCCCTGGTTTCCAATGTTCAGGCATGTTGATATGTTGTGAATGTCCTCAGTCCTCTCCTACACTGCATAGGGCTTCAGTGAAAATGACTGACGTCAGACATTGACAGTGAGGAACAATGCCTTTCCTTTCAATGGCTTTCCTCCCTTCATTCTTTACCCCTCATATATTTTCCTCCTGACCTTCAACAGAGGAAATAAGATTAAGAAAAAAAGATGAAATAATATCCATGGCTGTCTTTGGTCAGGATTCCTTTTCCAAATTCAGTTTTTTTTTTAAAATTCCTCTGCCATCTGGTAAAGAAATATGGAAATCACATGAGCCTGAACGTCGGAGTTGACCTTTTGTTTAAACTGCATGCTTCAATCACGGTGAAGCGAAAGCTTGTCAAAAAATCTCAGTTAACCAAGACTGAGACATATACACCTATATACATATATATTTTTTATTTGTACATAAAGACAAAATTTAAATTCCTAGTACGAGCTAATGGTAAATGGCTTTGTGTAACTAATCCTTGATTATAATACCTTTAGAAAGTGTATTTTTGGAATATATACTTTGAATGAATATGCTATTACTTTGAAATAAAATATTATGCTATTAAATATGATATAGTGGAGCTGAATTGGAGGGATTAAGGTGATATTCCACTCTCTGTGGATTATGATAGCAAATGTGGTCCAAGGAATTTACTGTGAGGACAAATAACTTGTGTGGGTTGTGCGTGGGTGTTTGCCAATATAGAACACATTAGAATAGTCGAGAAAATCAGATGGCATTATTTGTTGTTTATTTTCCATGTTCACTGAATTGGTGTATGTTTATGCTATAAAGCTAATTCAGTTGTCAATGGTCTGCCTGTCTACAGGAATGAAATGTTGAAATATGGCTGACTTCACAGGATTTGATGTAACAGAATTTATAAATCTCAAATTATGATGCTTTAAGCTCAAACAAGAACTGATATACTGATATTATACATTATTTATAATAATGTTATTTAATGTAATTTATAAATTTATAAAAAACATTTATGTGTTTTTTATAATTTTTTTTGTGTGACAGGATAGGTTGCTGGGGTTTTGAGACATCTGCAACAGTGCCCAGCTGTAGTCTTAATTTAAATCTCAGTTTCATCTGAAAAAATAATCTTTTTGTATGAGAAAATGCCTGCATAGAACATATTGCCACTAAGGCAGACTTTTAACAGGAGCTGCTGTGTGTTACACCCTCAGGCTCCATAAATGGATTTTGTCACAGTGAAAGCCACCTCAAACCCTAGAGCTGGCATGCAATGCTGCATGACAATAACTAAAATGGCCACAGAACAAAACACTGGGAGCCAGTAAGCACACAACCACAGTTCACCTCTGCCAGAGTAAATGGGATATGCACACCCATGTTATGTTTTTCCTCTATTGGTTGTACTAATGTATGACTGACAGCACTCATTTACCCCTTCAGAAAAGCACGACCACCTAATTTGTACAATGACATACATTGAATTCACATAAAAGTCCATTCTATGTAGAATGTAAGCTCTAAGCATTTTGTTTCAGACACTGTCATAATCAATTGAACCATTCCTGTCTAATGTCAAAACGTTCAACCCTTTCAAACCTTTTCCTCATTAAAATGAAAGACAATGTCTTGAGCTTCTGTTAACATTGTTATGGCACTTGTATAAGTGTCAGTTTTTTATGTAGGCATTGCTGTATAATCATGTTGATTTGTCTGACTGGATGGTAGATCTCTTCTGATGACCGAGGAAAATACAGTCAGGTGACAAGCTTCCCACAAACCACTTTTGAAAAATTGTTGGTATGTTATTTCAAATTCAGATATTTCAGGAAATTTTCTCCTTGTGTATGTTTGTTCCTGCCAGAACCCATCTACCAGTCCATTTTATTGTATTTTTAGAAAAGCATAAAGGTCTAATCTCGTCATTAAACATAGCTGTAAAGAGGAAACCAGCCTGTAATTAACTCCATTGATTAGATAATGTCTTTTTGTTGTTTATTTGCCAAGTGGTCAATGAAAGTGTCAAAGCACTCAGGGGGGTATTCTCCCATTTGCGCGTAAGTCCTTTTTTGCGTGCCTCCAGTTATATGCACTTCAGTTACACGTATTCTCCCCTACGTGCACCGATCACACCCATCAAAGCTAAAATTAGCTAGAATTTTTCACACCGGTTTTAGCATATGCGCTAAACGGCTAATCACACTGGTGTGACCGTATGCGCGAAAGGTTTAGTAAAAACACACTATTGAGGGAAAGGTGCAACAAAATGCATGTTGCAATGTCCACGCTTGAACTCATGCTGAGTAGCCTATTACTAAAAATTCATCAGTAATCACTCATCATGACTCTTCCAAAGTACTCTCTATTAGCTAACTTGATTAATGAATGGGTAACGCTCTGCTATTTATACTCAATTGATATTTCTGTTTTATTCTGTTTTATTGAACTAATTATTTACCTGGCTTGTTCACAACACCATGTGATGTATAACTTTTTTTCCTTTTAACAATGTAATATAGGGTTACAAGAAATGTTATTGTAGTTTAAAAATGATGACACACAAATATTGTAAATTTTGAACTTTATTTGTACATGTTTAATAATGTTAAAAGTAGGCCTACCGCCAACTTAAAAGGCAATATGGTGTTTCGCCATGTAGTAGTGCTTGACTTACTACAGCCCTCAGAAGCGTGTAGCTGAAAAGCGCGTAAGTCAAGGTAGGGCTGTGCGATATGACGATATATATCGTGTGATGAAAGAAAAACATCTATCGGTTCATATTATGCTCTTTTCGTCATTTGGACGACGCTTTGCGTTCTTCCACACGGCACGGATGCAGGCAGGAAATCTGCATGAAGGCAACACAAACATGGAGGAGAGTGAACGTGACACAGAGCTATAGTTGAAGAGTGTTTTCTATTTACCTTTTTATATTTTTATACATTGTTTTATATTTTATATTTTGTTACATGCTTAACCCTGTGTAGCGTGTGTGTTATGTTACATGGTTTGTTATGTTTTCATTAGCGTTATTAAGCTAGTTTTCAGTTAGCATTTGCTATATTTTTTAACGTTAAATCACTGTTTCCTCAAAGCTAAAATTAGGTAGAATTTTTCCAATCCAGTGTTTTAATTGCACTGGTTTTAGCATATGCGCTAAACGGCTAATTACACCAGTGTGACCATACGCGCGAAAGGGTTAGTTGAAAATTTTCACAAAGGTTCTAAATAAAAGGAGAAAAATAATCAAATATAAGTAAGTACCTTTTATTTGTCGAGTATATAATTCAAAATGTAATAAGAAATAGGCCTTTCCATGTGGTCATTTTATATAAATTTATTTATTTATTCATTTAATATCTATTTATTCATTGAATTTACAGAAAACGTCTAGGTTACGTACATAACCCCGGTTCCCTTTCGGTCGTTCACTCGACATCACCACGTATGGGGAAGCCCGACCCGGGCTTGACCAATCACGAAGTCACTCTGAAATCCCGCCGAATGGCTAGATAAGTGTCAGCAGCTGAATGGGGCCCCGGCCCCAATACTATAATGGCTGTGACTGACCTTATCGCTTCCTCTTTGCCGACTGAGCGCTTAGTTAGGGCACAGTAAGGCAGAGGTTGGTGATGTCTCGTTCCCTCCCTCAGGGAACCGGGATTACGTACGTAACCTAGACGTTCCCTTTCGGTCGTTCACTCGACATCACCACGTATGAGGAACGTATACAATAGCGCCTTACTGTGCAACCGAGTGAAAGCATAGCGAAAATACACGTAAAAACCCGGTCCCCCAATTACCGCTAGCGCGCATCCGTGCCGCTGCGATACATAAACAGGACGGGTGGCGGGAACCAGCCAGTCGCATGAGAAGCAAACCAGTGAGAGCGTATCGAACGTAAGCTCATACACCGAGGTTATGTGCTGTCGCACCTAGGACACCCTGAGCAACAGAGGGTCCCGTGACGTCCAACATGTAAAAACAGACAAATGTGTGCGGTGAAGCCCAGCTTGCCGCGGCACAGATGTCGTCCATTGACACCCCTTTAAATAAGGCCCATGAAGACGCGACCCCTCTAGTGGAGTGAGCAGGTAGTCCTACTGGGGGTTTCATATCCACGCTCTTACTTGCTAATACGATGGCCTCAACGACCCAATGAGCCAGCCGCTGCTTCGACAGAGCCCGGCCTCTCGCCGGGGGTCCGAAACACACAAACAGCTGATTACACTCACGCACGTCCTTCGTGCGATCCAAGTAGCATCGGAGAGCACGTATAGGACAAAGCGTATGGAGCCTTTTGTCCTCGTCTGACCTGAACAGAGGAGGGGAGAAGGCAGTAAGCTCGATGATTTGATTGGGTGTGAAAGCCGCATTAGGACGTAACACCACTTTCTCACCAGCCGCCGAAAACTGCAAGCGGGATGGGTGGACTGAGAGTGCATGTAAATCCCTCACCCGTTTCGCCGAAGCTAACGCGAGGAGGAGGGCTGTTTTCAGTGAAACGGTTCTTAAATCTGCGGCATAGAGGGGCTCAAATGGTGCGCCGGTTAACGCCCGCAGTACGACCAGTAGATCCCAAGAGGGGAACAGGCACTGCCCCGGGGCTCGTAATCGTCTTACTCCTTTCATAAAACGGGATGCGAGAGCGTGGCTCCCCGGTGGTGAACCGTCCACCCCCAAGTGACAGGCTGAGATAGCAGCCAGGTACACCTTTAGTGTGGAGGGCACCCTGCCCCGGTCAAATAATTCCTGCAGAAATGTCAGAATAACCCCAATGGGGCATTGAATTGGGTCCTGATCCTGGGACGTACACCAATTCGCGAAAATATGCCACTTAATTGTGTACTGCGTTCGTGTGGAAGGCGCCCTAGCACATTGTATGGTAGAGACGACCGACGCAGGTAATCACGAAGCCATCAGTGACTCCATTTCAGGCGCCAGACCCAGACCTGCCAGAGGTCTGGGCGTGGATGCCATATCCTCCCGTGCGCCTGTGTCAATAAATCGTGCCGGAGAGGGATTTCCCACGGAGGCTCGGCCAGCAGCAGGCGCAGGTCCGTGAACCAGCACTGGCTGGGCCAGTTCGGTGCTACTAGTAGAATCGACAGGTTGTCCTCCCGCACCCGATTCAGGGTCGCCTGAAGCAGGGCTATCGGGGGAAACGCGTAAAGCCGCCTCCGCGGCCACGGGTGAGTGAACGCATCGACCCCGAGGGGGGGGTTGTCGTTCTGCATCGAAAACCACAGGGGGCAATGTGTGTTCTCTTTTGATGCGAAGAGGTCCACGTCTGCTTTTCCGAACCTTTCCCAAATTTCCGACACGACCTGAGGGTGGAGGCGCCAGTCTGCTGCGCGAGGGTTTCCCCTGGACAGCAGGTCTGCCCCATAATTCAGACACCCCTGAAGATGAACTGCTCGGAGTGACAGAAGGTTCTGTCCCGCCCACAGCAGTAAACGTCTCGCTAAGTGAAACAGGGGTAAGGAACGTGCCCCGCCCTGCCTGTTTATATAAGCCACTGTCGATGTGTTGTCTGTCCTGACCAGGACATGCATGCCCTCGATTCTGCTTTGGAAATGTTTTAGTGCGAGAAACACCGTAAATAGCTCCAGCGCATTTATATGGGCTTTCGCTTGAGACGGGGACCACCGTCTGTTCACCGTTCTGCCATTGCACACAGCGCCCCATCCCCTGGAGGAGGTGTCTGTTGTGACAGTCACGCAATGAGGTGCACCGTCATTGACCTCGAGTCCAGCTCCAAGCCCAGGAAGCAAGAGGACTGGCTCAGGGGTCAATGAACTCTTTTCCATATTGACAACAAACCCCAGGCGCACAAGATGGGACATAACCGTTGTCGCGTGCTGTGTCGCCTGTTCCCGTGACTCGCTGCATTTTAGCCAGTCGTCCAGGTAGTTGCATATACGAATGCCCCGCTGGCGCATGGGCACGAGCGCGGCTTCTACACATTTCGTGAATGTTCGAGGGGCGAGAGACAGTCCGAATGGGAGGACCAGAAATTCGAAGGCGTTTTCCCCGAAAGCAAAGCGGAGAAACTTCCTGTGGGCAGGTAGTATCGGCACATGAAAGTACGCATCCCTCAGATCTATTGTCATGAACCAGTCGCCGGGACGAATAGACCGGAGAAGCTGACGCTGATTCAACATACGGAAAGTGTCTTCCGTAGTGATTTGTTCAAAACACGCAAGTCTAGAATCGGACGGACTCCACCGTCTCTCTTTGGTACAAGAAAATAACGACTGTAAAACCCCTTGTTCTGGTCCGATTGTGGAACTATTCTTATTGCCCCTTTCTCTATCAGCATGTTTATTTCCTGCTGCAGCAATGGTGCTTGCTCTGTCGGAACCACGGAGCGAATGACACCGGTGAATTTCAGTGGGCGCCGTGCAAATGTAGAGCATAGCCCACTGTGACCGTATTCAGTACCCACTGCGGCACTGCACATGCATGCCATGCTTCCGCACAGGCAGACAGCCGAGCTGTCTGGCTGTGTGGAAGACAGTTCAATGTTATATGGGGGGGGGAGACAGTGAACGTCTATGTCGGGAACTAACTGCCCGCTCATAATCATTCTGTGGGGATGAGGGCTTATGTTCACGTGACCCCGTGTGACTTGTGACAGGGGGACGTGGGGAACAATGTGGTTGTGTGCTTGTGTAAACGTTATATCTCGTGTAATTTTTACAGGAGAGTGATAACGTCTTCGCTTTCATCCAGGGGGCAGTAGCGATGCTACGCCGGAAAGCGGGGTTGAGGAAACCAGTGCGCCTAACTGCAGTGGGGTTTCCTCGGGTTCTCTCCCCCTCTTTCGACTCACCTCAGGCCCGTGGCGCTCCTTTGCCTGGAGGGTGGCGTGGCTGCTGCTGGGCCGGCCAGAACCTATTCCTGTTCCACCCTCTGCGTTCTGTTAGGTGGTGGGTAGGGGGAACCGGAGGCTTGAAATGGCCCGCGTCCTGCCTCTCTACTCTGTGCTCAGCAGAGAGTGAACGAGAAGCTGGACGTGGGGCGGGGATGACCTTCCTCTCCAACTGTCTTCGAGGCATCATGGCAGTGAGAGCGGCTTGACTTCTCTGTTCAGCCTCAAATCTAGCCGTCATAATACCCACCGCTTCGCCGAAGGCACCTTGGGCGCAGAGGGGGGCGTCTAGCAGCGGGGACTTCTCCTTGTCCGGAAGCTGAGCCAGGTTCAGCCAGAGGTGGCGATTGATAGCCACATCTGCTGCCATAGCCCTCCCCGTAGCCTGAGCGGAGCACTTAGACAGTCTGAGAGACAGGTCTGTAGCCCTGCGCAGCTCGACTATGTTCTCTGGGTCGAAATTGACCGCTAACTCGCTCAGCAGCTTAGCTTGGTACCTCTGTAGCAGCACTGCGGTGTTGATGGTACACGCTGCTTGTCCAGCTGCGACGTATGCCTTCTCAGCGAGTGTAGCAGTCACTCTACACGGCTTTGTAGGCAACGACGGCTTGCCTCCAAGCCTCACAGGGGAAGAGGGTGAGAGGTAAGCCGCGATAGTGTCTTCCACCGCAGGGAGCGCGAAGTAACCCAGCTCTGCAGCTTGGTCGACACACATGTAGGGAGCGAACCCCGGCACAGGTGAGCGAGCCGAATACGGGCGGCCCCAGGACTTCCTTACCTCCGCGTGTGCGTCGGGGAAGAAAGGAAGGGGACCGTGGGTGGTGGACGGGGGATCAACATAGAACTCCCTGTCCATCAGAGACTCTTCAGGAGCAGGGGGTTTGGGCAGAGGGAGGCCGAGTTTAACGGCGGCCCTGCTCGCCACTTCCTGCAGCTGTGCCCTGAGCAACTTATCGCCTCTCTTCGGGGGGATAGAAGTGGGGGCGTCATGTTCGGCCACAGAGAGCTCGTCTCACGAGGCCGATAAAGACACGCAGTCGTCCTCCGAGTAGAACGAAAGTCCATTTTTGGAACTTGGGCCGGGGGGAGTATCATCCATGAAGACCACCGGTTCCAAGCTCGAGGGTCGAGCTCGCTTGGAGGCAGGGCGCGTCGGTGCCGAGACACCAGCTTGCCTGTGGACTCCCTCGTCGACAGAGGCCTCAGGAAGGTCCTGCACAGCGCCCACTTGAGGGCTGGCGGCTTCTCTACTGGCAGACTCTGCCTCTGCACAGTCCAAGCGCCCCAAACGACTCTGGAGAGTTCTGACGCTCATACGGGTGCAGTGGTTGCAGTCGGCAGAAACGTCGAGGGCGGCCACCGCGTGTTCTCGGCCCAGGCAGAACACGCACAGTCGGTGTGTGTCGCCTTTCGCCTTCCCCCGACCACAAGGGCACAATTTGGACATTCCTGCTCAGAGAAAGATGTTAAAATTCTACTTAGCTACGCAACAAGTTAGCTAGCTAGTAGGGAACAGAGGTAGCTGGCTAGCTGGCAAGCGAGCTAGTCAGCCTCCTCAAGGCAAATATATGTATCTGCTCACTAAAACTCGACGACGCTCGAGAGGTAGATGTTTCACCAGCTGAAAAGAGCAGTTAAGCCGTCGAGCAAGCAAGTCTGAATATGTAATACGAAAAACAATGTAGGTAAGAAACAGAGTGATATGTGCTGTTCAAGCACTCAGTTGGCAAAGAAGAAGTGATAAGGTCAGTCACAGCTATTATAGTATTGGGGGCGGGGCCCCATTCACCTGCTGACCTGCTGGGATTTCAGAGTGACTTCGTGATTGGTCAAGCCCGGGTCGGGCTTCCCCATACGTGGTGATGTCGAGTGAACGACCGAAAGGGAATGTGCTATATTGTGATATGAATCGTTATCGGGATATGAAATGACCTATATCGGGATATGAGATTTTGGTCATATCCCACAGCCCTAAGTCAAGGGCAGAATATGTGTAAATGGCGTTTACATAAGAAACCCCCAGATTTTGGGGTTGCTCTGCCCGAGGCGTGTAACTGCCTTCATGGCGCGCACATCAGACTTAAGTCAAGGGGAGAATATGTGTAGGCTGAAAAGTGTGTAGCTGCGCGCTTTTTTTGACATACGCGCATGGGAGAATACGCCCCTCAGTGAATAGACCCTATTCCAGCCTCTGTATATGAACCTTTGTTTGGATGTTGGGTTTTATTGAACATTTACATACAGCATAAATATTGGTCCTCTCTTCCCCCAATGAATTCTTTAAAGTTACAACAGACAGCTTCTGTTCTGACTGTGCTAGTTTTCAAGGCATACTTCATTAAATTGTCACATTCTAATATTAAAAGGAAATACGTTTATGAATTTAAACATATTTCACAAATTCAGGACACCTTCTGGATCTAGGAATTGATTTTAGTCCAATTCACTGAAGTTGTTGCCATGAATTACACTGAAAATTAGGCATTATAAAGTGGCTGCTGTCAGAAAAATATTAACTCGCCATTTATTAACTTGTTCTGATACAAATATTTTTAATCAGAGTAACATTTTAACTTTAAGAACAATGATTCATTAGCATTCATTCATTGATTGACTTACATTGACAGGATTGGTTTGTGTGTATTTATAACATATTCTGTTACAAAACATCAGCAGCAGTCGGATAGTTAACATTTAATGAAGGAGACATTGGCACCAGACAGGGTCAAGACGCCAGAGTGTTATCCAGTCATTCGACCTGTGGTAGTATTTTTTGAATTTGTTCTTCATTTTAACGTCTTGTCTAAGTACCAACCAGCCCATGAAGACATTCTTTTCTCAAACTATTTTGAAATGAATAAAAATGTCATCATTGTGTTTAATATGAATTTCACTGGTGTAGCATTGCACTTAATGGATCAGGTAACATAGCCACTTGTATCTTGCATCTCAGATTTATTAGACAGGTGCTGCTGTCCAATTCCAAACTTACTCTCACTAAGAAATGCAGCCTTTTCTGAAAATGACTTATGTTGAAATATGTGGTTGCGTTTCACTCCAAATAACTGGGCTGCTTTTTGTTTTATCAGAAACATATGCTTAAGGTTCTCCTTTATCTCACTTTTTCTGTGTTCTGGGAAAGAAAAACAATGAACATCATGCAAGTCTAGAACAAAACAGATTCTGAAAAGTTTGAAGCAAACTCAGTGTTCAAGTACTGAAAAATACAATTATTGCCACATTGCTCCTTAGTGGTAGTACCTCAGAAGCAACATATGACCTCTCAGTATAACATTCCAGCTTTCATGAGTCTCTGCCTAAATAGCCATGTATATTGAGTTTCATTTAATATATTCTGAAATATACAGTTTATACATTTTGAAATGTCTGTGAAAATATCCTTTGTTTCACCCAATAATTTGTATGTAAGCCAATTGTTTAAAAAAAGCTGAAAAGGTACCAATAGGCCATAGTGATGTGGGGGTCGAACCACAACACGCGGGTTGGGCAGGTTGACCCGCGGGTTGGGCGGGTTCAGGTAAGCCTACTAGAAAATATCACAGGTGCGGGCGGGTCGGGTCAAAAAGTGACAAAGCAGCTTTCCGACTAAGTTCCGACTTGTTTGCTTGTGTGCTTTGTGTTATAGGCTCTCTGAATTTGCGTGCTCCGGGCTAGGCTGTGATTACTAGTCCACCTTCCACTTTCTCTTCCCCTCTGTCACTCTCTCTCTCTCTCTCAAACACACACACACACACGCACGCAGGCACCAGAGGGTGCAGGTCCTCTTATGCCCTGGCTGTCAATAATCTGCATTACCGAACTATAAAGCAGAGGTGGGAAGTAGCAAAGTACAAATATTTCGTTACTGTACTTAAGTAGAGTTTTCAGGTATCTGTACTTTACTTAAGTATTTATTTTTCTGTTTTTTTTGGCAAACAGCCCAAAAACGAAATAGTGCAACACTGCTCACTTTGCTGTAGCCTACGGTGGCTCCTGCAAAACCTTGATGTCTACACAAGTGTCTGTCCTTTTTGAAACGTGCACTAAATAAGAAAACGTTATCTCTCACTCTATGATATGGATGCCATCGCTATACAGGCTAAAGTTGGCGGTTTGCGGGGCGGGTTGGGTTTGGGTGGTTGATTAACCATATTTTTGCGGGTTGGGCCGTGCGGATTGGCTCTCATAACGGGCCGGGTGGGTGTGAGTATTAAAAAACCCTGACCCGCGCATCACTACTAGGCCACAAATGCGTTGGAGGGATACTGTACATGCATAATCCTGATGTTAAATGGGTTTGCTGAGACAATTGTTTAGTGATCTATAAATATGTATATCAGATGTAAAGGCTTCCTAGCTCATCTGAAATGTGAATTAAGATATTTTTTACAAGAAATTAAGTTTTCTGACTTTAATTTGTTCATTAATTGAATTTTGTGAGTGACGATACACACCTTTGTTGAAGAAATACATATGACCTATTATTATCAAGAGTTACCCCTATCCAAAACACAGCCATAGTGGCCCTGCTTCAATTGTACACACAGTAGAGACATCAGTTGTAAACACAGTAGAGACATGTTTCCAAGCTTGATGTCTGGGTCACACCAAGCTTTAAGACATGTCTCTACTGTGTGTACAATTGAAGCTATCAGACTTCCTTTAGGACAAGAAATTACCTTTTTAGTGTCTGGTTATGGGGAAGCCAAGGTTGCCTCTCCACAACGTTTCCTGTGCATTTTTGATGGACACGGGCATATATACAAAATAGCAATGTTATGTGAGTGTGGAAATTATCATTGTAGGAACTATATTGGAACATTTTCAGCAGGTGAAATATTTTGCAGTTGTAAACAGGATACACAGACATTTTGAGGTTTGGAAGGCCAATGCTTTTTCAGAAGTGCTGCGAATGCAAGTTAATGTCCAATACACGACAACCGGTGAATGTTTCAGAGTTGTTTACTAAATACTTGATTAGAACCAGCAAATCTCCTCAGGAAATTACTCACTTGGCATGTGCTTCATCTATAGCCCCCCTCTCTAAAGTTCATGCATGATTAAAAAACAAAATCAATTGTCATTAAAGGTTGAGTAACACTGAACACAGCATGCTGCAGCAGAAAGGGTGCTTTCAATCTGAGCACAATAATGCAAAGGGCCCACAAGGGCTCATCTGTACTGTTAAATTAAGAATTCCTCTTCTGCCTAGGCTCTGGCATTGGTAGGTTTGGCATGATCTGAATAATGTTTAAATAGTAATGATAACACCAGGCTTGTCAGTCTGGATTGGATAATATGGACAGGAGCCAACATTATAGTGATGAATAACCAACAAAATGGAGACCCAATTTCAAAATCATTACTTAGGTACTCATAATATCTCAGCAACCTCTGCCATGATATTGCCCAGTGAACTGTGATGCAGTGTTTTAACAGCTTTTATTTGAAATTGTGATGTCATCTTAATCCCCTCTGGTTTTGTCAATGCAGCAAGGGAACACAGTAGTGGAATTAGTATATCCTGTTTCCTTGGTTCTCTTGATTGATCCAAAGTCATCTGTCCCTACCACCCACCTCAGCAGGTCATGGATTACTCGTGCTGTTCCATGCCTCTTGGCAACTGCAATTGAATTGCAAGTGAATTTGCACTAAGAACAATGTGCAGTTGGATTAATGCATAGTACATTTTAGATACTTATAATGTAAGGTTGCTGCACAGTCTCATTTAAGTTGCATGATCTGTCACCAGCACATTTCTATAGTCCTCTTAACCTGCATGCATCAGTAAAATCAGTATAAGCTCAATAAAGACTTGGGATCCTGTTAAATGAGATCATTTGTTTATTGTCACGTCAGAAAGGTTCACTTAATTCGCCTTTTTTCAGGTTTGTGACAAGTTGGGAAACATGTTCTCAAAGAGGTGTTTCATGGGAAAATATAAATCTTTTATTGAAATATTTTTTTTTCTCCATATTTCTCCTCCATGCCCCATATAATACCTCTCAGTGCCATGTAATCATTAAACCATTTCATGAACAGTCTCTCCCTGCATAATGCAGGCGCAAGCTTATTGGTAACAGTGATAGAACAGTAGAACACTGAATTCTCCCATATGTATTTGTTATTTTTCAGTTGGTGCGGTCTAGTTTTTTTTCTAACAAAGACTTTCTTTTATTGCATAGTACAGAGAGCTTGATAAAATCAGCTAAGATAAGGCAGGTACAAGTAGTATAATTTTACCTCCAGTGTAGTTCTTTTAATTGCCCCTCTGAGTTTGCCATGATTCTCAGAGGAATTTGACATGTGCACACTGAAATCATACCTTATCTCAATGCCCAAAATCATGAAATTGTGGGATATGCTGAGGCCCATGAATGATGTTTACTGTTTTCTCAAGTACTTTAAGAGCTGTGGGTGGATTGTATCCAATTCATGTTCACAGTAGGGTTTCTTGAGCAGCAAATGACAATAACAAAATCAAATGAAAAATAACAAAATTCAGCAACAATGTAATGTCACTGAAAAAAGAGGAAAAATACCTAAAACCTAAAACTTAAAACACTAAAAAACTGCTTTCTGTAAGTTGATAGTGTTTCCTTTCAAACTGCCACAAAAAAACAGCAGGAGAGCTATGGAATAAGGATAAAATACAAAAAAGGGATCACCAAGCCAAAAATAGAAAGTGTACCAATGCTAAAGTGCCGACTGTTAGTCAAATGTGTTGTTTATTGCCTCTGATTCTCAGCATGAACTGGAAGGTTATTCAGTTCAATGAGATAAGCTTGAGATGGCAAAATTCATTCTGGGGGTTGAGACTTTTGATTGCTGTGCAGTGTTTTTAGAAGAATTTGAAATTTGCTAGATAGCTTCTTTGAATTCCTTTTCCTAGAAAAAGATTAAAAAAGACTATAGTGATTGCTGTTGATTTCTTCTTTAAACTGTGGCAAGAGCCTTTCTAAGTCCTGATGTGGTGCTATGTGGTGCTTCAAATATTTATGTGAAAATGGTGTGAATCCCCAAATTTACATAAATGTAAAAATGTAATTGTTAGGTGGACTCCCATTTACCTCCCCTTTGTGTAAAATATATTTATCTGAAAAAGTATTGTGGTTTTATGAATTTTTGGGACGTATTGGTGTTTATGGTCCCAGTTCAAAATGCCATTTTAAAACACTCACAACAGCTCATATCATCTTTGTATGAAAGCAAAGCTAAGCAGAATGTGTTGTGTTGTCTGACATCTATGCTCAACACTATAATCTAGAACCTGAACCTCAAATGCAATGTGTTTGTATGTCTTTTATGTTCTTGTTTGGAGCTGTCTTTAAACATCATGTCCTTCATTCTTTAACCTATTTCTGACTAAATAAACACATGGTACAGGAGTGGGAATCAGTGATCAGAAGTTATCTGCCTCTTGTGGTGTAGCTACTCCTTGCTCTTTGGTCTGTCCATCACTCTTTAAAATTGTCAGGACTCAGTGAGCCAGAACTCATCCATTCACAAGGTTGGGTGTTATCTGTGAACAGTTGTCTGCCTTTGATCGGACAATGTCTTCACTTACAGATAACCTCAGTTTAGCTTTTCATGCCAGCCCGGGGTGGCTCAGTCTGGAAAGCTCTCCCACGATTACTCACCTCGCCTGAAGGGCCCCTCTGTCTTGGTTGTTCATCAAATGAGACTCAACAGAGCCAGATTATTCAGATAAGAAGCATGGTGATGAGACACAGGAAGGGACATGGATTAGCTGTCGTAGCTAGACGTAGTGTTAACAGTATGAAGTTTTCATTTTAATTATAGATCTGGCCTTCCTCCTCCAGCCACCTCCCAGAGCTAGCACTTCCCTGTACAGGCCCCCACTTTGTAATGTCTGCGATTAATCTCAATCAGCAGAAAATCATG
The DNA here is from genome assembly GCA_019176425.1 of Megalops atlanticus. Taxonomy (NCBI): domain Eukaryota; kingdom Metazoa; phylum Chordata; class Actinopteri; order Elopiformes; family Megalopidae; genus Megalops; species Megalops atlanticus. The sequence continues at coordinate 64,406,470 of CM032876.1, read as the reverse complement.
TGGCAGATGCCCCTTTCTTTCACATTCTGTAACCCATTCATATGGATGGATATTTACTGGACTAGTTTAGGTGAAATACCAAGCACAATGGCACATCAGAGGGCCAGCCAGGGCTCTGATGAACACACCACGTGACATCCAACTCTGCATGCACATGAAGGTTTACAAACTTTTAAATTATGTATTAATTTCTATTCAGGTCAACTAGTGTTCTGTTCATCCCTGCCAGCACAATAGATTCTACAGTAGAGTCAGCACATTTCACAAGAGATTCAATAGATTCACAATAATTGATTCACAATGCACTGAATCAGCTGTTTGAGGCAAATCTGTATATTGTGATAACATGCAATTTGTATGTTTCATTTATTGCATGTTTGTGTAGACCATGTTGCAATTACTCATCGGAGTAAGAAAAGGTCAAATACCTTGAACAGCATATGAAAATTGTGTTATTCCCAACGAGTAAACGAATGTACTGTATGATTTGATTCTCCTATGAGTTTTGATTATTTTGCACCCAATGAGAAATAATGCTATGAAAACTGATGTTTTGCATCACATGTTAAAACTACACTGCAATGTGTTACCTAAAATTAACATGTTTATTGTTCTGATGTAATCTCAGAACAATTAATGGAATTACTGTAATTGTGTTTGTGATTTTTAAACAATTTTAAGATATTATTTTAGCGTGGCGTACAGCAGATCACATAGAACAGTAGAAATAAAAATGTCTTTATCCTCCAGGTAATCTTTCAAAGAACTGCACTGCCGATGGCTGGACAGAGATGTCACCCATCACCATCGTAGTGAATTGTGGGTATAATCTCAATAGCACTGGTGATGATGTAAGTATGCTAGTTGTTTATGTTTAATTGTTACAACATCTCCTGTGACATAGTTTTTAATTCAAATATTGCATACCTTCCAAAGACAAACTTATATGTTTAACAAACTTATGTATGTTTACTCTTCATTGCATTGATTAAGGAGTCAAGGTTTGAAGTTGAACATATTCAACCCAGGAGTAGTCAAATCAGGCAGAGGCATTACAAAAAGCCTTATGTTGTTTTCTTTGAAAATTTGCTCTGCAAAAATTTATCTTGTAACTCACTGCATTCAAAAACTTGTACATTTCCCTTGTGTTAAACCACTGACTTATACTTTATGCAAAAAATCAGGGGAATTAACATTTTATCCTTAATGTACTGAAAAAACATCTTTATTGCATAGCATACAAAGAGTTTCTTAAAGTTACTGGTATGTCAATATTTAAACTGTGTATGTTGAATCATTCATGATTGTCTTAAACATACTGCACAAACTTAAAAGTTATCTTTGTGTTATTTTTAGGCCTATAAGTCTTACAAAACTGAGGGAGACCAGTCAAAGATTAAAATAGAAGTGTGTTTTAAAAGCTTTGCATGTTCACAAAAGAAGGGTAATCTTATAAAGCAACACAGTGCAACTCAGTGAACAGTAAATTTCTTTTACAAGGTGGTAAAAGCTTTCCCAGTCTGTTCTCTCATCCAAAAGTCACAGAGGGTAGCTAATTAGTATGCCAAGTAGTTGACTCCAATGGGAGTTTGTGAGTGAGGGACTTAAAAGGAATTTGATGTTAGAGTCCCTTATTTGCATGACACCTCTTTGATTCATGAACTTCTAACCTTAGCTTGCCATTGGTCAATGGCGCAGGTACAACTGATGCTGAGTATCCTGATTAAAGTATAGTGCTGTTACAAGCATTCTTCTCCAGTGTATGAAAAATGCTAAACTTAAGATTAAAGAGACATAACCTGTAAGTTCCTGTACATGGATCAATATGCTTCATTAAAACAGGATCATTTTGATAGTTTAGTTGTAATAAATAAAAGACTTTTTTTCTGCCTAAGATAGCCACATATATTATTTAAGGTGAATATTTGACTACACATACATTTAGCCAGGCCTCAAGTTGAAATAACAAGTCTTCCGTCAGTGTTAATTCTTTGCCATTGGTTTTCTCTTAGGGTCAATTCTTTTGGACCGTGAAGATTGGATACACCATTGGTCACAGTGTCTCTCTGATCTCCCTCACCACAGCCATTATAATATTGTGCATCTTTAGGTAAGGTTTCATCAGGTATATGCAAGTGTTGGACATTATAATTTTCATTTTAAGGAAATGAGGGAGAATGAGGGTTTACTTTAGGAGCCTGTAACAGAAAAAAAAAACCTAAATGACATGTAACTTTTTAAGTATGAGTGTTTTTGTTAAGAAATTCTCTTTAGTCAATCTTTTGTAAGACCATGCATGCATGCATGGAGCAAAGGTGTTTTGAAAACCAAAGAAGCTATTTTCAATTTGTTGTGACTGTCTTCATTGCTCTGTCTGAACAAATAAACATTGGGAATGGAGAAATTGTAAGCTGAAAACTAAAACTTGCAGTAACACTGGCACTAAAGATGTGGTGAGTGGCTTGCTTTCTTGTCTTTGGACCCTGCTCCATTTTCAGTGAGCAATATAGATTTTGAACCAGATCATATGAACATTTTTACCCTCCTGCTGCCAAGAGCATATAGATCCAGTAAGGGGAGTTATGTTTTGGTTCAAGCTGAACTGTCAGTTGAACCAGGTATGTGATTTATGAATAATTAATAGTTTTAGGTTAATCCCAGCTACAATCCCCAAAACAACATTGAGAAATCTGTTTCCATAGTTGTGCAGATGAGAGTGAGATTGCACGTTTACATGTAAGGGCTTCTGAATGTATATACAGTAGGTTGTCTCAAGGGAAGACTGTCCAAGATCTACCAATGCAGTGGTATCGTTCTGATACTGCATGTGTATGAGTAGGAGGTAGATTAAAACCAGTAATATAACAAAGGATGTTCAGGGATTGATTTGAAAAGGTTGCATCATACCTTTCTCTTGATACCTAGGTAATTGATTGCAGGCTTCACAAGCAGAATGACATGCTAACATCAAGGCTGAGTGCTTCCAGACTCGTAACTTCCGAGATACTGTACTCATGAAAATTGCATCAGAGATTTTCACACCCCATGATAAGCAGCATTGTCCTGATCATATAAGCAATCAAAAAGGCCCTGTCCCTACCTTGCAGCAATTCTATTAAAATGGCAATGTAGAAGGGGATGCGAAAAATATGTGAGGGAAATGAAAAATTAAAAATTAAGCATTCGTCTGCGTGCTCATTAAGAGATCACAAACTGCCAGTGATCTTGTAGTTTGGGCTGATTGAATTTGACACTTTCCAGTAGGTCCATTCTGGTTCCCCCCTAAGTGGGAATACTGTTCACAGGGTGCTAGTCTAGGAGAGAGATGCAATGGATCTAATACTATATAAGTAGAGGGTGCCTTTTGCTAAAATGGATGACAGCAGGAAACAGGAAAGCACTTTTGAATTTATTTTGGGGGGGGGGGGACGACTAGGAAATCATAGTCACAGCAGCTAAACCTTTTTAAGTGCTCAGTTCCTTTTAATCATCTCCTCCATGGATACTTTTTGGGTGTGTGAGACCTATGAGGAAAATAATGCAAAACCCACACATATTCAAAAATACAGTTCCACTTTCCAGTACATGTTCAAATAGATTTGTAAAAGTGATGAGAATACAGGAATAAGTGAGCAAATGTCTAAGAGAACAATGGTGACGTAAAGGGTTTCAAGGTGTGCGCAAATAGAAATTGAGCAGAGATGGCTAGATTAATGCAGCAGTGTCTGCACTTCAGTTCTCCTGGGGTGTTCAGCTGAATTTCAGCTACAAATTTATTATATCCCGCCTATGGTAGTTACCACCATCTGATATGATGAAATGGAGGACAATGAGATTTGAAGTAAGCCAAGTGTAATGCAAATGAGTTATCTGTCAAAAATGAAACTTTTTCAGTGTTGGTTTCATTTGAATTTGACTTGTAATATGATGCTGGTTCTAACCTGCATGCAAATTTCTTCTTGCACCTGGCGTTACCAAGGACAGTTTAGAGTGCTTCAGAGACAGAGCAGTTTACAAGGTTTTTCCTTCACTTTGTAATGATTAAACATGCAATAACACTAAACAAATAGAGTGACATTACGGAACAGCTTTGTCGATTAGTCAGAGGGTAAGTGGCTCCCTTTCCTGGCCTCAAAAACATTTTGATCCCCATTTAGCCGGAGGACAGCCGCAGTTCAGTGTTTATATAAGTGTAGGACCAATGTTTTGCAAGAGTTTGTCCAGCAAAAAAAAAGACAATGATGCTTTTGTTCTGTGTATTCTAGGAGAGTAGCTTGCTTCTAACCTGGAAACAGGACTCTTCTGGGTGCTGTCACAGGATATACAGAGGCATGGATTGTTTATGCCTTGCCCAATATAGAGACATTGGGCTAACTTATGGGCCCTGACTGTTTTAAACCTTATGGCTCTATGAGGGAAATTTTTATATCGCAACTAGAAATGAGCACTTGTAACTCTCAAGACGATATTTAAACAATTGCACACTTAAGTTTTTAAAATGTATCTGAAGATAGGATGCAAAATTAAGTTCAGGAAAAATGTTGTGAGTGAACCCCAAGTAATGGTAGTGAGTTATATGCAACATGTTCAGTATCTGCTAGTATGTGCTAGTAACCTATATACCATATATATGCTGTAATGCAATTGGGATGAAACTAAAGATACTCAAATGCAAATAAAAACAAAAGCAAATGGTTGATTTCTGAATAGCTCAGGTGTATGGATGTCAGTTGTGGACATGTGTGCTCTGATTCCTCTCCTCAGGAAGCTGCATTGCACAAGGAATTACATCCACATGCACCTCTTTGTGTCCTTCATCCTGAAAGCCATCGCTGTGTTCATTAAAGACGTGGTTCTGTATGACATCGGGGAGTTGGACAACTGTTCCTCCAGATCAGTAAGTCACTGTCATTACACAGGGTTGAACTCTCGGTGCACAAAATCCCTCTCATGCTGGGAGACAGATTTCAAATATTTAATCATCCTTTGATGATGTTCTGTCACTGTCCGTTTACAGCAATATTGAGGGTTATCTAGGGGGTGTCATTTAGTTATTTTCACTTGGTGGGTTACACGTTTTTGAGGCCACCGTGTCCCTGTTTGTGTTACAGCAAAACATGCAAGCAATATTCTGTCAAGCATGCAGTGTTAAACTAAAATGAAGCATTATCAGAGAAATTCATTTAAACATAATTGCAAAACAACCAGTCATTGGAATAAATAGATCATTGGAATAAATAAACCTTACACTTCAAAAACCTAATTTCCGTAATCCTGTTCATGGACACTACAAGCTAATTACCTTTTTTGTCTTAAAATTAATTTATCCCTATTTTTGAACCCTTACTAAATTGCATAAAAATAGTAACCTCCACACAAGAGAGAGCTGTTCCTTTCCCGTTAATAAGATTCTTAATGGGACACTGCAGTTACTGTAGGGATGATCATAGAATGCAGGTTTATTAATATTAATCTCATTACATCACTTTTGTAAAACCAAGTAAATTCCCTCTAAAATAGAAGGGAGTGGAGTGTTTATAAATATACCAAATGTATATAGGTAGGACAATCACCTGTCATGTTACAGCTCATATAAACTGTACATGTCATGCTGTTTATTTCTGCTGTTCTCTTCCATGTAACCAGATGTAAATATTTAGCTTGTCGACCATTTGTCTGTAAAAATGTTATTTTCTTTTGGTTTTTTATCTAAATGTTTATAAGTGACTGTCAGAGGATCAGGCAGGGGAAAGAAGACCAAACCTACAAAACTCAGAAGAGTTGCAGTCAAAAAATTAAATGAAAACTTTCATTACAGTTAAGATGTGTTCAAAACTGGGATTGAAAAACAAATTATATTACACTGCAATTATGAAAAAATGAAATACAAAATACAAAAGTCATAAAGCTGATTTTTGTCATAATTTCATCTTTTCCTTTTTCGCACATGGCTCCAATAAAACATTGTTAGTGGCTTACCTAAGCTGGAAAGGATGGGGACAAAAAACCATTCATAGAATGAGAGGACTCTGTATTTTGCAAGTATGACAGATTGCAGTTCAATTTCTGCAATATTGTTCTAACATTGGTCTCTCCGTGTGCAGTGGGTGGCCTATGAAATTACAAGTCATTAAACCTTGTTGTTTTATTTCCTTGCTTTTTTATTTATAAATGCTCTTATGTTGTTGTGTATGAAGTTGTTCAAGGGCATTGCTGTGCTTGTTATTAAGTCCTTGACTCCTGAGAAATCATAGCTAATTAATTTGTATAGCTAGAGATCTGGAGTGCTGTTGTTTGCTAAATATGGTACTTAGTGCTCTGCACCAAACTGTGTGGTAAGTCCTGTAAGTGCTAAGTACTGTAAGCAATTAATTGGAAGTAAATGAATTGTAAGCTTTGAATATCTGTATTCATTTAAAATGTTCCCCCATGTAATATTTCATATTTACTGTCAATATGAGCCTTTTCTTTCTGAAGTTCACTTAAGTGCTGCTGACACCAAAAGCATCATTAGTTGAATTTTTGGTACCTCATACACCCATATATATCATGTTAGTTTGCAAATGAACATGAATTTAATTTAATTTAATAATTCAATTTAAAAATAAAAATAAATTTATGAAATCTGTTTGCTTGATGATGCACAGTATGATGCAGGAAGGAATTGCAATGCTTGTGTTTTTGATATTCCTGATTGGAGAAAACCTTTGGTTATGAATAATACTGATTGTGTGCAGATCAAGTGTACAGAAAATGAATTAAATATTTACTTTATAATGTGAATTGTATTTTAGAAATGATAACAATGATTTACAAATGACACTTACTTCCATCTGCCTGGCCTGGACTCAGGGTGGCCATTGGCTATTGTACTTGTCAAGTCTGTTTGCCTTCTGTATTTCTTTCTTGAATATATGAAATAGGGGAATGTTTTTTTCTGCTCTTGATTTTTGCTGCTGACATAAATATTAGAAATGGACAAATGGCCAAAGAGTTTTAATTCCTAATACATTTTAATGATCAAGTTTACATTTTCTTTTTTAATTTCTACTAATTTCTACCTTGGATGATTGGTAGAAGCCTACATCACAGTTGTGGAGGCTGATAGCGAGTATGCTAGGAGAATGTGAAAACTCCTTTATTGAAGGAGTTACTGCTAGAAAATTATATTTTTAATTAAGGGTGCAATCACTTTTTTGGTATGTAAATGTCCATGACAACTTTGTAAAGAATATTATTTACACATTAAGCAGATGTATTTATATATAGCTACTTATACGTAGTATGCTATGAAGTTGTCTACTATGAAAATAAAACTATTGAAAAGTACATAAATACATATGTAAACAAATCAAATAGAAAAATAAATGTTGTTAAACAGTAGCTATTATAACAGTTAAGGTATTGATGGATCTAGCTATTTTACTGTTTTACTGTTTACTTACTATATAACAACTAGAGAACTACACTACCTACCTGCATATGCAAACTTGCGCCTATACCACACTTATATTACAAAATTATCTTAGCTTGTTGGAGATAGATAGGAACCCGGTAGCAGACACGCTACTGGCAGTTACTCATAGCTTAGGTTAATAATATTTTTCTTAAAAAAATATGACTTAAACCACACATATCCTGACAGCTCAGACAATTCTGTCATAGAATGGCACAGTTAGATCTAGCATCATTTGGTCCCACAGTGCCAAACGTTCTTTGCTGCACAATATTATTAATTTTTTGTACTTTTTTGTTGTGTGGAGGTTACTGTTTTTATGCATTTGTGCTTCAGTCTAATGTCAAAATAGATGTCATACTGGATATGTATTTTAGGTTATACCAAGTGGATGTGTAATATTTTTCCAATGGCCATGTCAGAGATTTTTTTATAGTGAGTACCATTGAGAAAATGTGACATTCCTGAACTTTTCATTGTGTTTGTCATGCATCACACTTCGCAACTTGCTGTTGAATCCTGGCTTCTTCTAGATTTTGACTCCAGTCATTGTAAATACTTTGCAATTCAACACCTTGTCTAGGAGTCCAAATGGAACTTGGAGAGACGATGACAGCTCCTCTTTCTTGGAGAGGCTGATGGGAAAAATCTGACAAGTGTGCTTTTTTGGGTTGGAGTAGGTAACATTAAAGACTAATTATATCCGTAATGACCATGACAATGACAAATAGAAAGCCATGTAATGTTAAATTTCTTTTTTGGATTTAAATTTATTGTTATCAGATGACCAGCTGGGCCGATCAGAGGTGAATGCCTTGATTATTCAGTGAGTAGAAACTTATTGATATTGTGGTGCTATTGACCTTTGCCGTAGTGGTATATTGGTATTCTCTTTTGAACCTCTTTTTATGAAATATAATTGAAGACTGTCCAAGTCTACCACTGTAATTGTGGGGTTGAAATAGAAGAAACAAGTACTTAAAGATGTTGAAGACTGCACAAAGTCCTCACCTGTTTCTGATGTTTCACCTTACTCTTAATTGGGCCTGGCTGTCAAAATCAAAGAATCAGCTATCCGCTCTTTTGGAAAGTAGTCTGGAGGAGCCAGATGAATCATAGCTTTCAAAGTTAGCAAGCTTCCCCTTGTTAATACAGATTACAAGATAATGGGATAGGTTTACAAGTAGAAAATTAATTGCATTGATAAACATTGTGTTTCTTCCTTCAGAAAACGTAAACATCAATTTTCAACTGAAATAATAAGTCAGTTTTTGGATATGTACCAGTGTAAAATTAGTAAGCTTATCTAAGAGCTTTTGCAAAGTTTGCCAATGGTAGTTATAGAGCAGTGGTAGTGCCACGTAGAAAATCCACAAATACTGCCTGCAATGACATTATATGACACATTATTCCAGCCTGTAAGTGGTGGACTGTTTCTTTTACCCTGTGGTTTGTCACGTAAATTGGCAACCTACTTTTCAAAATACTTTTGTGTTTTGTGCTGGCAAGCTTGGCCGGACATCCGATAGCCCGGGCACCAGGCAGCACCGTAATGCAAAACACGTACTATAGAGTGGTATGCTGTCAAGGGTCCCTTGTGAACCTTATATGCATCATTATAGGCTCTGGGTGTGAGTTTAAGCACTGTTGTTGTGAATTTGGTGTTGGTGCTTAACAACAGTATATGTGCACGAGTGTGTGCCGCTGAACAACTGTGCTGCCCCCATGTCCTGTGTCTGCCCAGACCCAACCCTGAGAGTTGAATCTTAATTGTTTTTTACACTGTCATTAAATTAGAGAAATGTACAATAGTGAATAATTTCAGAAGGTACTCAGACCTCTTTTTCCAGATGGGGAGTTCTGTATACATACATAAGCAAGCATTTTTGACGCACGACAGCATGAGTCAGCTAAAAACAATCTATGATGTAATTAAAAGTTAATTTTGGTAAATTCTTTGTAAATTAAGAATAAAGCCTAGGCACTGTTAAATTCAATCTGCTGGCCCTATCTTTGCTCCCCTGAGTTTTCATAATGAATATGATGAAAGAGATATTCTCATTAGATTCAATATTGCTTTGCTGTTTTGCTCCAATGTGAACATATCTGTCCGTTAATGGTTATAAAGCATTGGGCAACTTTAGCTTTTCATGATTTGTTGCATCACTGTGACATCCTTTTTGGGGTTAAATTCAAATTATTTTTATCTCTCTTTTTTGTTTACAAAATCCTAAATCTGTATTTACACTATTGTTGGCAGTACAGCCATTCTGCAAAGTTTGATTAGAACGTTTCTTACTCTCTAACATATTAAAAAAAATTGTTGGAAAAGTTTGACTCCTGAACAGCATGGGCAACATAGTTTGCTGTAAACACACCATACTCGAAATAACTAAATGTGACAGCAGGAGAGAAATCAGGCTTGGCAGGTTAAGAACCATAAAGAGGACATTTATGTCCAGAGGAACCCCAGGGGCTACTCAGTGACCGTTTGACCGCCTCCATCTTGAGAAATTACAGCTCGGTCTAAGGAGCTGCTGTGGGGCTGTTAACCGCGGTAAATGGTCACCGGGAAGGACTGCAGAGTAAAAATCCAACCATTTGTCATGGAAACATCTGCCGCAGTTCTGCCTGTCGAGCCGAACCCCACTTATGGTGTGTACTTTTCAGCAAAACACACATCCCCTGTTTCTTCTCACACAAGACGTAATTACTCATGATCTAAATTTGGCCTGGAGTGAAGGGCACAGCTACAGAATGTAGGGATTTTTTTTGTTTCTACATCCTTATTAAACTTATTCACACTCTTGTTATATATAATAGCTTTTATAAAATAATTCAAAGTTATTATGACAGTTTACCAAGCCAACTATTTTCTCTTTGTTTTGGGCTGATGAACACTGTTTAATGCTTGTTTAATGCTATGTTATGAATCTACTATGATAGATAACTATGATAGAAATGAACATCTTTGCTGGTCAAACTAATGCAGACCAAATATGAGTTTGAAATTATTTAAAAATTGGTTTCAAAGTATTTTCCTCAGAGCACAATATGTAACAGTATTACAAGTACACATATCAGAACATGAAGTTTCTAAAAATGTACAGTATGTGTTAAAAACATTGCTGTGTTCCAGAGGCCAGGTGGTTGCCACATAGTGTTTGAGACAATCCATTAACTAAACCCGATGATGAAATGTTGTATATGGAGTGTATAATAAAACACCACTGAGAGCTGCCATTTGTTCGTTCAGTGGCAAAGTGTGCATCAGCTCTGCATTTCTACCACCTTGCCTCCCTCTGAAAGCCTTTTATCAGTTTCATGCACTGTGCCTCCCTCTCAGAGAGGGAAATTTCAGGTAGGCTGTCAGGGCAATTTGGAATGATTTGTCTGCATTAAGCACTATGGTTAGTTCCGTTCTACCAGTGCCATCCAGCTTTGTTCCCCGTACAGCAAATATGAATCCATTTGTTTACACTTCAGCCCTCAGAATGCCCCACTCACTGAAATTGTATGGCTGTATCAGACCTAATTTAAATTACATGCTGAGAATATGAATTTGAATTTGGGGAATAAAGCTGACATGTTGCTTCAAAATGTACCCATTTTCAAGTTTTTGGGGTTTGAATACTGAATAAGAAACAGAAAATTTAATGTTATTGATGCACCACACTTAATTGTTAGTGTATAGGATTTCAGAAGAACTACATAGCAGATACTTAGCAGATTATGATTACAGATGTATCTGATGTCTCATATCTCAAAATATCATGTTACTCAATATCAAAATGAAAATAGCCATCTGTTTTATTTCTTCTTACATGTCTAACTGGCTGAAATAACTTAGTATGTGCATCCTTTATGGTTGTAGACATGGAAGTATTTGGAGGCAAAGTTTTAATGCTATTTTGTCTTGCAGCTGGCAACAATAGATGTTGCTGGAATAATACAGAGACCAATAGTGAGAATCATGGCTAGTGGTACTGGAGAATTTGTGATGGTGTAATACAGCAGTATTCAGTCTGGAAATTCCTACAGTTTAGCCATATGACATTATCCGGTGTCTAATGTCAAGTGTGTTATTGTCCAGTGTTGAAATTCTGTGTTTACGGGAGTTTACGTTATACAGATGTTAATGTTTGTAAAGTCAAGGGATTCAAGGGTCGTTGTGGTCATCTCTGTAGTAAACCCAGAAAGGACCTATTTCTAAAAACTTTACAGGAATGACACATATCCGACCAACTTGATACTTGCCATATCTGCCATCGCCCTGATCAGAGAGATACTTGTTTTTGTTGTTGTATCATTTGTGTTCAATCTGTATGTTCTTTGAGTTTTCTCAAGCTACTGAAGCAAGTACTTTGATATATTCTGATGAATGTGTTTTCTTTCCTCATTGTCAGTAAAAAAAGACATGGGAAGAATGATTTCTTAAAGGTTTCAATATATCTGTGCTGTTGTTTTCACTTTTAAAACATACAAATTCATCATTAATACTTACCAAGGCTGAGTTAGGAGATGTGGTGTTTCCACAGTGGCATTGTGACTATGTTAAGTCCTACTGCAAACTCTTATTGCTTCAGTTTTGATAGTGTTTCAGAAAACTCATTTGCCACATTTCCCCCTCCCACTGTCTCTCCTCTTGAGTCAGTTACCATGCTGACCTGCTCCTTTCTCTCCCTGTACTGTCATAGTAATCAAGAAGAACAGTCAGAGGTATTTAGTGTCATTAAGGGGCCTCTGTTGGTATGCTTTTCTGTGTTTTTTTTATTATTTTGGGGAGTAATTGAAAAGGAGGACATTGCCATGGCTCTTCTGTTCAGTGGTACCCCTGAAACATCATTCTCGTAATGGATCCTAAACTACCTGCGTGTATGGACTATGGTTTTTTCTGTTTAGCTTTGTTTGTTAATAGTAGAGAACTGTAATCCAGCTAAGCAAAGGTAAATCAAAGAGCAATGTGTCAAGGACAACAGTATAATAGACGACTGAGGCAAATAACTTTAGAATGTTGCACTACTCATGTGTAAAATTTACTGACCAGCTGGCAAGTTGGAAATTTAGTTCTTTGTCATGTAGACCATCCTTTTCACATTTCCTTTTAATTCTTTAAATATCTTGTATTTAAGAATTGATTTCTGACGCATTTGTTGTTCTCACAAAATATTTTGGTGTGTTCCTGACAAGGTCATTGATGTTAAATATGAGGTTGAAGAACTCACAGAGTAAATTTATTAATGTCACATGGCCAAACTATCAATACTGTTTAAAAGAATGAATGAAAAGAATGGAGCCCCTTGATAGTTCTCTGATTTTGTAATTGCTTTTTCTGCTTATAATGTTATAATGATACCTATAGCTCAAATCAAATGTCAAATCTATAAAATAACTTGTGACTCACTAGTACACTTATTTACTATTTTATTGGTTCTGTTTTTATATATATATATATGTATATATTTTTGTTTGTTTTCTTCCTCTGTATTCCTTTGTGTTTTTGTATTTTTTACTTTATTGCACTTTTTGCACTTTGCCACTCTTTCTACCTCTGTCTAAATGCTGCTGTGACATGTGAATTTCCCCGCTGTGGGATCAATAATAAAGTTCTATCTCTTAGAATCCATTAGACATGTTCACCACTACCCTGTCTTCTTTATTTTGCTAAATTAAATTTAGAAGTGGCATGGTGCCATTTTATTTTCATAAAAGCTTTAAGTAAGAGCATCAAACCCTCTGCAAGTCAATTTCTCTTCCAATACTCTGTAACAGTGAATGTTATGTTTTATTTCTATTGTTAGGTTGGATGCAAGGCAGTGATTGTTTTTTTCCAGTACTGCATAATGGCAAACTACTTTTGGCTTCTGGTGGAGGGGCTGTACCTCCATGCTCTCTTGGCTGTTTCCTTCTTCTCTGAGAGGAAGTATTTCTGGTGGTACATACTGATAGGTTGGGGTAGGTATCCTTATGTGTTTATATTGACCTTCAAATTTTGCTGTTCAAGCTGTGTGTGTATTGTTGAAAATGCAGTAACAGGCAACAATCGCCTATCTTAAAGTGGTATTGAATCATCAAATGGTCTGCTTTTATCTTAACGTTCACAGGAGGCCCAATGATTTTTATAACAGCATGGAGCATCACAAAGGCCTGCTTTAATGATGTGGGGTAAGTTACAACACATGAATAGTACTTCTCAGACTTTGATTGTCTCTGTGTTCATCTGTGGCATGAAATCAAGCCTGCTTTTAGGTAAACATTGGAGAGTACACTAATAGTGACCACTTGCTGTTACTGAATGTCAGATGCGTTCCAAAAATGTGAACATATTCTACAATCGTAGATTGGTATAGCCAAACTGTGGCTATGACTCAATGCAATCTGTGGCTGACTTACTGCTAATTGAAATCATGGTTTCAAATTGTATGGCTCAGAGGCCTTTATGATGGAAAATTGAGCTGGGGATTGGCAGTGAGTTTTTCAATTAGTAGGTGGGTTCATGTTTTAATTAGACTCATTAAAATAACAGAAAAGCCAGGTGCTTTGATTTGCATGAGAAGGGCACTAACCCTTGTTGAACAGATCAAATAAGATCAAGAGACAAACCTTTTTTAAATGAGTAGTTCTGCTTTTTGGATGGTGTGCTATTTTAATTAAGGATGGAGCTCAATCCTCCTGCAAGTTGAACGCATGAATGATAATCAGTTTGAAAATTAAGATCTGTGCGGTAAATCAGTGCAGGGCTTGTTACAGCCGTTGCACTCCAACTTGTTGATATGGCTGGGGAAATACTTCTAGACTTATATCAAGCTTTACAAAGCTTCCGCCTTCCCCTAACCTCAGGTGAGGATGAATAAAGGATTGGAATGCAATGGGGAAAATTGCTCAGGAAGGATAGGAGATCAGAGTGCTGGTGATGGCCTGATATAATTTGGACATGGTCACACCTTCTCTGCACTGACCCGCCAAGGATTTTTCAGGTTTTCTGCTGAAGGTTAAGGCCTTCAGTTACCAGGCTGAAGCTGGTACACACAGCTGGAATTAGTGCCATCAGGAGTATGAAGAGTGTTCCACAAACTTTAGACATGTGTGAGGGGTTTCAAGACCTTTCCTCATCAGCTTGCATTAATCATTGGCATCATCACCATTATTATTGCTACAATGAGACATTGTTCATGTAATATAAACTGTGTAGCAATATGATGTCGTATCATGGCAAAAGGTGGCACCATTATAGACTGCAGGGTGAGCTGGTGGTCCAAGAAAGGCACGATGACCTTAGGTCAAGAATCAAATTGCAATAATACATACTGTACAATGAGCAAAACTACTTCAGCTTAGTGTGTCAGTTCATACAGGCATTGCCAACAGGACTGAATTTCTCCTCTTAAAACCAATTGGTCCTGACAAGATCTAAAATGTTTTTAAGGCTTCTTTGGCTGGAATTTTTTGAGAATGTGGCAATCAGCATACATTAGAATAGACTTGGTAATTTGGACACCTGAAAGACATAGCAGTGATAAAAAAAAATGATAGCATCACTGTGCTTGCTTATTCTCTTCCTTGGATCTCCCAGTGCTTGTACTTGAGTGGGAGTGACAAGGGCATGATTTGATGAGAAAGTTGGCATAGTGGTATTTTCTTCTTGTCGATCAGATCTACCTGGTGAACAAAAACAGGTTGAAATATTAACAAGTCCCTTATTTGTTGGCTAGCTAGTAAGTGAACTCTTTTTTGGGGCTGACTATAAGGAAAAATAAAGATTAGCTCCAATATATGGGGGAAATGTGCAAAAGTACTATCATCTGAATAATATAATAAGTAAATATAAGGAAATAAAGAATTGTGATTGCAGGAGTTTCATCTTACAAGTTAGGATGAGGGAGATGGGAGCGGGGCTACCACGTACAATAGCTAATGTGAGTGAAAGTACATGAAGGAAATACTAGCCAGTTCCACCATGAGTTGCAGGTGTAGTTGCTAGGGTATGATAGCTACATGCTGATGGACCGCATGTATCACACCCATATTTAACATAGCTAGGTAAACGTGTGTGTGTGTGTGTGTGTGTGTGTGTGTGTGTGTGTGTATGTTGGCTAGATAAATACGTAGATGCATAGATTTGAAAATATCGTGTAGTATTAGGTACAAGGAAGGACATGCCTTCTAGCCTGTACCTTTTTTTAAGTGTGTATTTATACTGTTAAATATAACATTGTAAAAGCACTACTGTCATATTTCTTAAGTAAAAGCTTGGAAACAATTAAACTGATACATTGGTCAGGAAGTGACTATTCTTTATATCTCTGTGAATATAAATATTTAAACTGATCTGTATTCAAAATAAATATAAAAATATCATGAGTACATGAAATACTGATAAATATGTAACATTTAATTAAAAGATGATATTAACAGATCCCTAAAATAAAGTATAATCTGTTTAGCATATTTTGCATAATCTGTTGTAGGTGCTGGGATATCATTGAAATATCTGACCCATTCTGGTGGATCATCAAAACACCAATTTTAGCCTCAATACTGGTAAGTTCACGCTCTACTGCCAGGAATGAAATTGTATTGCACCACACATCTGATCACAGCTATACCACCTCCAGATGCTCTTGGCCACAGTTGTTCTGAGTAAATCTTTCACACTCCCTGGGCTGCACACTGCAGTTACTGTAGCTGACCATTAATAAGTCCATCACATTTTGTCAGTTGATAAGAATTGTCTTTGGGGAATTAAACTGCAACAGTTTAATTAAACAGCAGAATAATTACATTATAATTTTGGCATTACCCTTAATCAGATACACAATGAATCCGAATGTGTTTGTGAGGTTGCTGTCTGGTCTGGTCTGGTCTGGCTATGACAGATATCGGTTGATATTTATATGGCTGGAAATGCTTTGGACTGATTGTAAACAGCAATCTCATTGTAAGATGTGATGATTTGTAGAAATTTAGTGTTTTCTGCAGTGGAAAGAGATGTGTTTATACCTTATGGACTGGATTATATGTGAGACACCATTAAAGCTTTAGGTGTGAAGAGTGCTTTCACAGCACATTCTAGAGAGCTGTAGATGGAGTTTGTTCGTGGCAGACAGAGGGATAGGATTTACTCCAATATTTTGCAAAGAATTTGCCATGTTCAGTAGCTGTAATACAGTGCAATGCAATTTTTGGGTGCCTGCGCATGTTATGGGAATCCCAACTGAATGTGAGCCATTGTTTGGAATTTTACTTTGTATGGAATAGAGTTCTAAACCAATTTTTACATGCTTTTAATCAACTATTTATCTAATAATAGATGTCAACAGGACTGTACTATTCACTGGTTACCTAAGACATCTGCAATGCAGACTACCAAAGCTGGCCATCTGTTTTCTGTCTTTTGGGGCCTTAAGATTCATGTTTAGCTTCAGATTTACCACTACGTTACAGGATCATAAACTCAGCATTAGGAGAGGCCATGTCTGCTCATGCTTACTCATGTTCTGCAACTGGCTGTTAAATCGATCAAGTTATTTGCTTAATTTTGACATATTAAGCTTGTTTTTAACTGCATATTATACACAATTTAAAATCTGTACTTTAAATTGACATAAATTGACAACTGACATTTTAAAATATGTCAAATTAAGCAAATAATCTGATGAATAGTCAATTTGTCCTGAACCTAACAAACACTTTGCATGCATTTTATTTATGTATTTATTCATTTTTTACAAACATAAAATGTACCAACTAAATGAAGCCCAAGGAATTAATGAATCCTCTTGGGGGTGATCAAAAAAAAAAAAATTCAGTTTGATTGTCTGCCTTACCTTTTTTCACCATTTACAGATGAACTTCATTCTCTTCATTTGCATAATCCGTATACTTCGTCAGAAGATAAACTGTCCAGATATAGGACGGAATGAATCCAATCAATATTCGTAAGTGTGTCATCCGATCTGTACTCACTTAATTTGGATCTGAGGAATACTAACAGGAATACTAACAATTGAATGTTTCATTGCATATGACTTTTTTAAAATGAAAAATGTGCTGTCTAAAAACAGATATCATCATGTCCTGTAATGAGATTTGGGTTTGAAATTTGTAAAAAGTGTTGCTTTTACCAAGCTATACTTATCCCTTGAAGAGCATATAATTACGATGTATACCAAATGTTTTTTTTTTTTTGTTTCAGGGGTTATTTGTTAGTTCTATGAGGTAAATGTAAGGATGTAGTACTTCCATTACAGAAAAAATTAAATCAGACCACAAATATTAAGGAATATTTGACTACTGTTTTGTAAAATACACAGCTGAAGTCATCTTTCTTGCATATACTATCCTGAAATTTTAAATTGAAGTATAATCTCTGTGCCAGCATAAATACAACCAGGTAAGATTGTCACCCCATCTCCTGTGGTTACAATTTATAAGCACCCTGCCCAACAAATACACAGAAGCAGGGATTAATGATATCTCTATGGCATTTGGTTTGTTTTCTTCTATCAGGGGTCGTTTAATTTTTACTAGGACACCTTTTATTTGTCAGAAATATCTGCAGGATCTGAATGAGTAAATGCAGATACAGTAACTGTATGTCTCTATTTGCTTATGCAGGAGGTTGGCAAAATCAACTTTGTTGTTGATTCCTCTCTTTGGAATAAACTACATCATATTCGCATTTATTCCTGAGAACATAAAAACAGAGTTGAGACTGGTGTTTGACCTTATTCTAGGGTCATTCCAGGTATGTAAGCAAGTCCTTGTACCTTCAATGTGCATGAGTAATCCAGTGCTCTTACCATAATGTTGACGGGTGGTTGTGGTTCTATCATAATTTTTACATTCTACAGTTCTAGCTATCTGGACATTAATTTATAGTTTGCATTTAAAGTTGGTAGATTTCTCTAACTTTTCACAGTATGATCAGTTTTCGTAACACTTCCATGCAACAACTCAGTATTATGAACAGGATCTGTTCATTCTGTTAAGTTACAATTTGAGTGGGATTTAATTGAAAATATTCTTCTTCTGAGCAACAAATGGAAATATCACTGAAATATTGCTATGTGGAGGCAGTCCACAGTAAACATAACGGACAGGGGCATGTGGCTGTTCATTCTCTTTGCACACACAAGAGATCTCAGCCCACATTTCTGTCTGTGACACTGTATTTATATGTAATTTACAGCAAAATGTCACAGCATTAGAATGTTTACTTTCCTGAGGTACTGCAGTGGCAAATAAAAAGACCTCCTTGAAGGTTAATGGAATTGTGTCCTTGTACTTCAAAGAAACCTGTGCCCGTTTTCCTCATTATACAAAAGGACTCATAAAGAGAAATAAAGTAACATGCCTGTGTTACCTGTATGTACATTAGAAACTACACAAGGTGTTATTTCCTAATTTATTTTAGCTATTGTTAAAGTAGGGGGAAGCTGTTTTATTCTAACACTACGGCTTATAAACATCATGGCTGATTTGAGGTAACCGAAATTGCCAAAAATTGTTCAACAGTAGAAGTGTAAACTACTTCAATCATCACTCATTTTCAGTGCATTTAATTTGATTTAAGGCCATTTGTATGTGATTGTGAATATGCCCATCAACAGTTTTATATCTACACGGTATTCTGAATTTTTAAAAAGCGAGGAAAAACTCCACCTCAAGTGACCATTATCAGCTGCCAAATAAGCCAAATTGTGGGTGTGGGTGGTTCTTTTTCAAATTCCTGGGAACTTTTCCAGGTGCATATGCTCACGAAATCTTCTCCCCAGTGCTGCTACAGTTCTGATATTCCCATATGCCACTTAATGAGAAATGATGGAGAGACAAGAGTCAGTCTGCATGGAAACATAGTTCCTCATTTATTTCATTTCAAATCTAGCCTTCCAGTATGTTTTCCTAACCTATCTGCTTAACCACCATAAAAAGTACTGGTTATATTTTTAATGATATGTCTAAAAAAAATGAAACAAATGTTGTACTAACACTGGTGATGACCACAATCACTGTATTTAGATGATGTTTCTGATGATGATCTTTTCAAAAAATTATAATAAAATTTATGTCTCTTTTGTGGTCATACTGCATGTGGTCATTTTGTGCATCATGCGTAGTAGACATAGGAATTCTAATTGTTGTTGCTGTTTTTTTTTCAGGGTTTTGTTGTGGCTGTCCTTTATTGTTTCCTAAATGGAGAGGTAACACTGGCTCATATATCACTATATGTATATATATATATATATATATATATATATATATATATATATATATATATATATATATATATATATATATATATATATATATATGTATATGTACAGTATATGCCACTATATACAGTATATCAGTGTTTGACTTATAGGCTTTAAAAGTATAACCAGTTGGAAGCTTCCCTTTCTCTGAATTGTGTGTTGTGATAGCATGTATTTTTCTTTACACTGTGCAGTATTTGCTCATATACACAGACTGGTTATACCTGGTTATACCTTCAAAATGGTACACAGTAAGTAAAAGCAAACTAACAGCAGTGATCAGGTAAACTGAGATTTGTGCCTCCTTCATTTCAAATTCATGAACTAACTCTGTCGCAAATAATCATAAAATGTTTTATAGTGAAGAAAACACAAGGAACTCATGCAAATTGTTTTCATTAGCCTCTATTAACTATTCACTTTAACTATTCACTAACCTAATTAGCACTTGTGGTTTACCCATGCCAGCTTTCAATAATAGTGTAATGCTGATTACAAACAGTGTAAAAAGTAACTTTTTAGACTTTTGAGACTTTAATTCCTGTCTAGTGACTGTGGTCCAAAAAACTATCCAGATCTCAAAATCCCAAATATATTTTAAACAAATATATACCTAAATTAAGACACTACTTGGTTAAAAAGTGGTTAAAAAAGAAGCCCTGCAAACACAAGTATTGAAAAAAAATCACAGGAAAGCCTTATTTGTGAGAGGCTTAAAAAGTTTATATTTGATGTTGTCCACAGTCCTGTAGTTTCCTGCAGTTCAGTAAACTGACTCTTTTTAGCTAAACTTGTCATAACATCTGAAGTTTTTTGTTGTTGTTTATTGTGCAGAAGTCCCGAGTTTAACAGAGCAGAGACTGAAAAATTAAATTATGTACAAATGCACAAATGCAGTAGACTGCTTTATGTGCCTTTATTCTGTGCAACGACTGAGATTTATCATTGATTATTTTCATTCAGTCTTTTAGTTCCTTCATTTTTTTATGAAATGAATATGATTGGATTTGGGTTATAAAGAATTTTACCATTTTACTTCTGGTTTAGAAGATCTTAGAAGTCCTCCATTTAAAGCAAAACTGGCAGAAAAATGGCAGTTTTTTTGTTTGTTTTTCCTCAATAAATAGTGCTACTGGTTTTGTATTTAATTAGGTTCCAGCAAAGTGCTTTTATATGTACATGATACAATTGAATGGTTCTTCCAAATACTGTCCAAATACAACAAATTCATGAAAAGTGGATTAATAACTACAGATCCCTCTTGCCGTCACCGTCTGTAACTGCACAGCCATGTCTCAGGAGCAGAAATACCTGTGTCCTGGGCTGGAGCACTAAAGGAAGGCCCATCCTTGACTTCTCCCCATCTGCCCACTGTTCCAGGTGCAGGGAGAGATCAAGCGCAAGTGGAGGAGGTGGCACCTGGAGAGGTTCCTGGGCGCTGACATGAAGTATCAGCACCCCTCCATAGGCAGCAATGGGACCAACTTTAGCACCCAGATCTCCATGCTCACCAGGTGTAGCCCCAAGACACGCCGTGCATCTGCCTGCCAAGATGACTCCTCTGTGCTCTGATGTCATCAACTCCCATGTTTGGTCTGCTTTGCTGTGTAACCATCTCTGACATTTTAAGGACTGTTCAAGAAGGTTAGGAGGCAGACACTACAAAAGGGGAAAACAATTATGTGGCCAGTGCTCATTGAAAATGAGTCTTTTTTCATGAAATTCAGCCTCATTGTTAATTAAAGACTTAAGAATGTTTTTGCTGTCTGATGTGAATGATAGAGGTCAGAAGGTATTCCCTCATTTTTAGATAAGATGAATTCATCATATACAGTTGATGAGGTGGGTGTGATTTCAGATGAACAAATTCTCTTGGAAAAAGGTTCCTGCACTTTCATTTAATGTCTCATTTCATCCTAACACTTTCAACCACCCAGGAACATCTGTTCAAAACCATATCAAAATGTTTTCAGATTCCAAACACCAATGCACTGCTGGTAATCTCAGATCAATGAGTACATATGCCAGCAAATATTTCATTCAAATGAAAAATAACGAATTAATCTTGTAATTTGTGGATAATTACTTTCTTGTGTAAAAATCCATTCCATGGACTGTAATACTCCCTCCCATTTAGCTCTAAGAAACACTACACTGTTTTTACTGCCTGTTGTCTCTTGTTACTGGACATTTTTGAAAGTGGATGTGAGATTAAATGTCTGTCTTCTACAGTTATATATGGTGTTGCTTCACCAGCCCATACAGTGGATTTTTCAGCACAAGTTAAAATAAAAATCATTGTATGATAATCATTTGTGGCACAAAAATGAATGTCCTACTGCTAGTTTGTAAGTGCTCATTTCTAGAGCTAATTTTAAAAAAAGTGGTCCACAACACCAGTGTGCTATGGTGTAAAAAAAAAAAAAAAAGTTAGTCAAAATTTACATCTTGGTTTTTTTGAATATAATTGTGTCAGTTTTAAGGACAACTGATTGAATCATGGAGAAAGTTCATTTTACATTTACATTTATTTCATGTCAGTTTAAGCTTCTGTTTGAATGAATGTGTGGGTGGTCTCATTTTTTTTCTACAAATATTGGAATGGAAGCTGTTTCAGGTTGAATGTCATGTGTCCAATGTCGAAATGGGGAAAACCAAAAATTTATGATTTTTTTAGTTTTTTCCCAAGAAACACATGGATAACATTCCAAATGACAAATCTGGGATACAAATGCCCTTCGCTGCACTACATATTTTGATATGAGGTCTGTTCTCTGTGATTATCTGCTTGATACTTGTATCACTCCTAGAATCATTCATCCATTCAAGTTGTCCTTGCATTTTCACCAGTGGTTTCTGTAAGCTGCAGTTTTGCTCATGCCAAACTCTCCAGTTGACATTGGCATTAACCTCAAAATTTCAGATGCATGTACAATATGGATTGGATTAAACCCATTTTAATTGTACCTTAACAAATGTTTGATGCATGGCTGCTCCACTGTGATGTCATGATATTGGAAACCCTTAATGAAATTTGCCATTTTAATGTGAACATCTACGTTGTATTTGAAAGGTGTCACATTTCACATCCAGTAATTCTGTGGAAATGTCATATTGAAAAAAAATGCTTGAAGGGGTAACTGTGTCCTTGGATATTGTTCTGTCATTTTTTCCAATATCAAATGTGAATACATGTGTGTTTCTCACACAGTGTCATAAAGAATGTAAATTTCAACAGTGCTCAGAAAATATTGTGCAGTATTTCACACATTGTTTTATGGATAATTTATGTTTATTGGTAATTGCTGGCATGGGATGTTTATAGTGAGCTTCTACATGTATGGTATCAATTTCCCATGTCTGTCTACTTGTAAGGTATGTTTTGTCCAGTATTTTGTACAATATTATAGTTTTAATGGACTTGTGTTTTCAGTGTCAATACATAGATTCAGAACTGGATACCCTGTTATTATATATTATACTGTATTGTCTGGGTAATGTAGTTACCATGCTTTGTGTTCTGACTGCTGTATGTTTCACATGTAATTTATATGTATTTATATGTAAATATGACTTGTATGTTTGTGCAAGATAAGATTAAACTGTTTAGTTCACATCTTCACAGCAATCCAGATGTATTTGTATGGTCTTATATAGAAGGTGCATTTTTCTATGTGCAAATTGTATTCTCTATAATAGTGTGAACTCATATGTACAATTTAATCATTTTCCATTAAAATATTGTAGAAGTAAGAAACAACAAAACTACAATGATAAATAATAATAATAATGTTTCATTATAATGTCACTTTGACTGAATTCAGTAAGGAATTAATAGAGGGAAATAAGACCACACAGAGCAAATATGCACCCCCTCCTGGTATGTTGAAATATCCCCGTGTTGTCAAGCAGGTTCTCCTTTTGTGTGCCTTTTGAAAATATTTAAGGAGACATTTGGGGAGACATGGATAGGACTAGCTTCAAGGGTAAATAGCAAGTCATTGCTAGTTTGACAGAAATACTACAACTCTGTGAAAATGTAAATGACTTACTACTAAACTATTTTACAGCTACTGAGGAATGGGGAAGCTCTTTTCCTTTAAATATGACTGAGTAATTATTACTCCAAAGAGAAAAATCCCACTACAATTTTTGCTCATTTACAAATATTTATTATCTTGTAATATTTTTGCCATGTTTAGTATCTATATTGGTTTTTATTTTTCACTTCACTGAGACCTGTGCCTCCTGTGGTTCATGGAATTGTGAGATTCAAAATGACACACTACGCTTCACACCTAAATATTTAGTTCATGTGCGATGTAATTTAATTTCACAGGTCAAGTTGTTCTCAGTACAGCATCATTAAAATGTTACCAAAGCTGCTTTAGCAGCTCTCGCACTGTAGATGTAATGAACAATGATTGCTGCATTGAGCCTGTGGGGAAGTATTATATCCCAGCTGCACTCAAATTGGAAATGTGGCAAAGCAGAGTTTCCAGTAACAATAAGATGTGCAAGGTGGTAATTCATGAATGAGCACTATAGTGACTAATTCTTATTCAGTGTCAGCAAAGTATATATATATATATATATATATATATATATATAGTATAATATATATATATATATATATATATATATATATATATATGTAATACAAAAAAAATTGGGTTGATTCATATTCAGAGGCATAAGCTTACTGTTATGAAGAAAGTTGACCTTGACAACAGTACTACCCATTGGCTAAATATTATACTCATGTTTTCTTTCCTTTTTTAATAAGTACATTATTAAACAGCACCAGAGGTGGTTTATGGAAACACTTGTTGTTTCACTGTCACCAATTGAAAGCATTTGGTTGGGTGCACCAACCACTTTGGAATTTGTCATATACACATCAATGATTGAGCCTTCGTGTGAAATGTCCAAATAAACTCTTTTCTCAGATTTCATTTAACTTTTTTCTCAAAGCTGAAAAAATATAATCATGAAACATGCTAGATGACCACTGTAAGGTATACCTCTGATATTTGCTCACATAACAGTCAAAGGTACTCCTTAGTGCTGTTAGCATGCTGGTGTTCCTTAATGGTGCCATTTCCAAACACTGTCAACTTCAACTTCAGTTAAGATAAGACATTGCTCATTTAGCCCTGTAAAGGCCATGCAAATTCTAGCCTGCATGCCACACTGGTGATAAGCCTGACATTTAAGTTGTAAACAACAATATTGCTAATATTGTAAGCTAATAATATTGCTTTGGTTTATTTTTTGCTCTTTGGAAACACATGTATTATTTTTCTGTTTTTATGAAATGTTGCAGATGCTATATTTCATAAGTGACAAATCCTCTTATCATATGTTGTCATAATCTTAAGTATATATTATATATTGCAGTGGTCAGTGAAACCACTATGATTCGTTCTGCTTTCCCTGCCCCTTACCTTTTTGGTTCCTCCCTTCAGCAGGCTGCTCGGAATACCAAAGATGAAATTCCTTTACACCTCAGTGTAATGCCTGTATTTTCCTAACAAAGCCAAATGGGCAACAAACTACATGATCACACAGTGATCTACACACAGTGCATTGTAAGCAAATTGTTAAATAAAGAGGTGCCACATGTGTGAATTACAAACAGCAGTGTATTGATTAACTGCAGTCCTGGTCTTAGTGACCATATCTTCCTAAGTTTGTCTCAAACCATTTTGTCCCCTTACTTTATTGATGGAATTATTACCGCTGTACTTATATAGCGTGGCCATCTGAAAATACATTTTCCAGTCATGAACACAATAACACTACTGTCAAAGTAGAAAAAAATCCACTTTGCGAATTCCCCAATATCCAAGTCAGCCCAAATATTCTGTTTCCTTCTATATCTGCATGTCTGAAGCTGAGGGGGATTTGTCTTGGATAATGCTTGGACTGGGAGAAATCTCTGGAAGTTGTGTCGGTGGGCCAGTAAGGGGAAACCTTCTCTCTTGATCAAGTAGAATCCAGTGGCAAAAGAGCAGTGGATGTTAGATTTTAGGTTCTCAGTCTAGGTCATTAAACCTCACATTCCACCTTTCTACCATAGTTACCCAAATTTGCCATCTGACCATTTTATTATCCCTCAGTCTTATCAGATTATTACGTTTCTCATCACCTCACTTTATTATATCATCATTATTAATAATACTGATGATAATAATAATCATAATTAGTTCATTTCCTTAGCTGATGACCTTATTAAGGGCGACAAGGTACCATTACATTTTACTGTTAGGTACTTGCTTGAGGGTAAAACAGTGCCACTTTTGAATCCAGCCTGCTTTATTCTACCTATCATTTATTTTTACCCATAGTTTTTTATCAGTAGTGTCTGTGTGTCTTATTTCACTTTTATTCTTCTCCCACTAGACTTAAAAGGCCAACAGAGCATCTTAATAAATTGATCAAGCGGAAAGAAATCAAGCAGTCAACTTTTCTGCTTGTCAGTTCCATTAATCTAACAGTCTCTGAACCTTGAAAAGAAAACCATTGAACCAGCAGGTAGAGTGACCGTTCTCACCAAGTCACTTGTCATCAAACTGGGAATTCTCTCTGCTGCTGACCTTTGAGTGTAAGAAGGGCGTGATATCACACTCCTGTTGACACAGTTGGCACTTTGCTCACAGGGCAATAAAGCCATTCAGAATTATGGAGACTGCCCATCCTCATTTCATCAAGCAATATGTACTCTATTAGGTGTGGGCCAATGTCTAGTAATCTGCATGTAAGAAATACAAAAACCATACACTGTTGAAAACTGTAGACCATAAATAAAGAGACGTGCATCAAGTGTCTTTGTATTTAAAATAACATTTACAAATATCTGACTTAATACTGAGAATTTATTCTTGTTTCATATTTTTATGCAATTTTACATATGGATTTCCAAGGAGGGAAAAGATGTAACATAGAAACACCTATAATAAGTTATTTTTTGCAGTGAATTAATTTCATTGAGGAAAGAGGAAACAAAGGAAACAATTGTTGTTTTGGTGGCCTTTTTTCCCCAACAGTATCAAACACATACTAGCCTGTCTATGCAGCCTACTCTCCCATTTCAGTATTAAACACAATGATGCTGAATACCTGTCTAATGTTAAAGGGAACAGCCCTCTTCTCCGGGGAAAAGCTTTATTTCATTCATTTATTTTACTGAGTTTGTTGTTTTATCCATTAATTTCCAAGTATTCTCTGCTTCCTTTTAAATTCTTATTTCCTTAAGTCACATGGTATTTGCCTCATTTGCTGCTATGAACTTTCTCTGACCTCTCTTGTCATTAGCATTGAAACAGCAAGTGAAGACATATATCATAGGCTCTGTTTGGTTTATGAACCAAACCACTCAGAACTGCTCCCACATTAATACTGTGTCCAGTTACTCTGGTTTCTGCTACCCTCCGTGAATATGTTCCTCTATAAAGTCATTTCATCAAATGAAATCAGAGTGAATATGTCATGTTTCAATGGCCAGTGATACACAGATGCTGTAACCTCAATGTCGTTACATTTTCACATAAGCACTTGTGTCCTATGCAACAGCTTAATCATCAAACAATATTTCACTAAATAATTTTGAAACCTGGGAAAACACACAGATCAGGAGAAATGGCTTTGATATGAATCATTAAACATTTGCAGTATGTTTGCTGCATATTTTAATTCACATATCAAAGTGATGTCACATTGTGAAGCTGCTTGCAAGAAGTGAAAGATCAGAAAATAGTTTTCAGCCCACTTGTACCACAAAAACATATGACCCAGCCACAAAATAATGTCAAAGCTAATGGCTGAACCATGTACCTTAGTCTATGAATATTTCAGTGTGGAGAGAACAGTTAAAGTATGTGGCTCAGATATTTTCTGCATAATACTGCAAAATAAAAAACCTAAAATGTGTAATATAGGTATGTAAAACCCGAAAAAAGACTTTTAGTTCACCAAGTCACTCACAATACCATTATATCATTTGATAATCCAATCTTTCAGACAGCCACAATAGCACTTTATAAATTTTAGGGGTTCAAGCAGACTGTATTGGACAATTGGAGCATTTGAAACAGCTCTGGAAGCAGCCATACTAAAGCAGATGCATTGACAGAACTAGGCCAAATCCAGAGTTTATATGTAACATGTATACTCTACAGGTTGAGTGTAATAAAATAGTTTATTTACTGTTGAGAAGATTACATGATTGTTTTTACCATTATTTACATTTACATTGAATACGTTTGTATTTCAGAGTCCTTATGAAATTCTCAAATTTTGATCTCTGACATTGCATACACATTAAGAGAATAACATGGTTACATCAGTTTGCTAGCATTACATTTCATAGACAAGTCACTTCAGTTGTTTTTTATACTGGTATCAGCCTTTAGAATGGCCCTCTATTTCAAATTTAAAGATGGCAAATCAAAAAAGCCTTCAAAAAACAAGTAAGGATTTTTATATTGAAGAAACTGATAAATTACAGCCAATAGCAATTTTATTCAATGGTTTGCCCCATGTGTCAACTATTTTATTTTTCTATTAACATCAGTGTAACAAACTTAGGCTTTCAATTATGTTGTTGTGAACAGCCATTATGCATTAAATATGAAACATCTACATTGTCAAGCCTTTAAATGTTAATTGTTTTCCTCGAGGACCAACTGAAAGTGTTTTTTTTTAATAATAATCTGTCCATGTGATATTTTTGGTCCAGTTATACATTGAAACCACACTTAATTTCTCATTCTTAGTTACTTTTATTCTTATGTTTAATGACTTCATGCTTATTTTAAAAAACTTTTATTTTCAATCCTCACATAAATAACCATCAGTGTTAGATTTATCAGATTTTTCACATTTCTGCAACCTAAAGGCAACCAAAAATGCTCACTGGGAAAGCATGCCCAAATACTTAAACCTATTTCATCAAATGAACAAAAGTATCCCAAAACTCCCAGGAACTCTCTATGTATGACACTGTTAATCTATGATACACTATGATACTTTGGCCTTTGGAAATGGATGCTTTTTTTCCCTGCTCCTGTGGAATTAATGATTTTATTAATTACAAGTTCGGATTTTCGTAAGCATTTTCTTAAAAGATAATTAAAAGGTCTCAGTTTAAAAAAAAGCTCTGAGTGCTAAGGGCCTCATTTATCCCATCACTTCCTTTCAGATATCATATTAACTTTGACACAGGGTTATAATTTATGTGCGAGTGAGAGTGTGCAGTTGTGATAGATTACAGTCCTGGCTCATTTCCTTTTACATTTCAAGCTCAGGTATGATTCTGACTCTTTAGCACTTTATGATTCAAACTTCAAGTTGTTCAATCAGATTCAAGGTTTAGACTCTATTACAAGAGGCAAACATACTAATGTGTCAATACAATTTGGATAAAATTAGGCATTAACCTCAGTTATATTCAAATCGAGTTGTTCATTTAAATGTTGAACTGACAGAGATTAAGTTACTTTTCTTTTACATAGAAAATTATATGGTTAGCTGATTGATCATACCATTGATGCACATTTACAGATGTGTTCACAGGGAAATAGGATAACCATCCCATCATAATTTATCATAATTTGATTTAACTGTTCAAACTTGTTTCAACAGACTTCTGATGCTGTAGTATTCCCCTGAGTAAAGCTTTCTAAATCCAACTTTCTGAAAGATTTATGGAGCACTTTATGGATTAATGTTTCCAAGGTTTCACCAGTTCCTCTTTATAGCAGTCTTATCGGATCACTTTTATTCAGACTGACTGTGATGACATTTGATCCTTTGAGTGACAATTTTAAGGATGTACTTCATGATTCTTACATATCAGTACAAATTTAACAGTGCTTTGCAAGTAATGAAGAATATTATGAAAAAATGTAATGGAGTACTTGATACACTTTGTTACTCGATGCTAAGGATGAAGTCCCATAGGGCTGAGATGGAATGATGAGATGGAAGTGTTTTTGAGGTAGTGGAGATGCCTGTAGGTGCCTCATTGTCAAGAGTTTATAATATCCATTGGGAAATTAATTTAGTACAGTATTTGCAATATCATAACACAACACAAGGGATCAAATCCAGTAATGAAAGGATAAGAACCTTTTTCAGGAACAAGTTGAAAAAAAAGAGAATATGAAAATTCCCTAAACAAAACAAAACAGTATAGATAAGACAGATGATTTGCGCAGAGTCCCCTGATCTTCTGTGCATTGCAAAGACAGCTGTTGTTTTGTCATGTGTTGTCAGCAAGAGCACATCAAATGGCTGTGTCCAAATTTGTCACTCCACAAGCAACATATCTGGGTCTGCTTCAGCCACTGCAAACTGAATAAAGCAGTATGTTAAAAGCCAAAATTACAGCAGCTAACAGAGATAATAAGGGTTAAGGATAGGTTTTGTCATATTTATTTTTTCTTTGAATCACAAAGGAAGAACCTCATGAATTGAAATATATGTTAGTGTTAATAATAAGGAGGAGTGTCAATTGTCAATTTATACAATAATCCATTATGTCAGTTAGGCTTCGTTAATTCTGAACAATCAAATTCCATATTATTTTCAGCAAAGAATGAATAAAGTTAGACATAAATCCCACGTATGGAGTAACACTGCATTTGGAAAGAAACCAATAACAATGTGCTGCATTTTATCTGACAAGCTGGTTAGAGCTCAGAGTATTTAGCCATGATGAGGAAGTGACAAATTCAAAATTCAGAAGTACAGAATCCGCAATATTAAATAACACAAGAATATTGTTGTGCTTTGAGGTGCATGTCAGACAGTTCACTTTCAATGTGTCTGTAATAATAATTCCACATTTTACTCTGTCTGTGTAGAGGCATGAAAGGGCAGGAGATAACAGACAAGGCACATGAATGCAAAGCTGTCCTTTTCATTTTAAACATACATTCTTCTCATGTGGCAGCTGTGAGTTGTTGGGTTTTATCTTCTATGATAAAAACTGTGGATCCTCTTCTCTTTCCATCGATCAGCATGTGCTTTGTTCAGCTTGCCCTCAGTTCCATTTTGATCTTTTCTTGAATTGTAATTTCAGCCCCTTGGAATACTCTATAAACAACAGTGAGGAAACTGCTGACCTCAAAGAGCTTTTGAACAAACATTGTGTCAGCTTCCTTTTAAAAATGTGCACAGCATGGTAGAGTTGTGTTCCAGTAAAAAATATGTTAAAACACATGGGACCTTTGCTGACCAGAGTAATAATCATGAATGACATAGTAAAGAGAAATGTGTCCATTGCAAGTCAATAAATCCAAATGACAGAAATCTGTTAAACTATATGATTAAACTGATCTGATTAACTATATGACTCAGTGATGGATTTGGGACTATTTACTTCTTCACTCTAGGAATTTAAATTATGCGGATATAATCCATTAGTTGTTCTGTGTGGCTTTGTGCTCATAGCCTAACAATCTTTTCAGTGTTGTGCAACTTTGACATTAATTAAACTACGTCAATCCTCTCACACCGATTGGACCAGCTGCGATGGGGTCATTGATCGAAGAATCTCACTTTGGAATGCATCATCATGTGTTAAACTATTCCAATGTCCCATGCGTCTTTCAATGCAATCTTAATGAGCCAAACCACATTTTTCTAATCTCTTCTGCGGGAATTATCCCCTGTCCAATTAAACCAGGATAAATTAATGGACAAATGGTCTGTTGGGGGTCTAAAATCACAAAGTCCTATTCTGTGTTCTGAGGCAGCTTGTGTTCCTTTCTTTGCAAATAAAAGTGATTTGCATATGAACTATGTACTTCTAACTCACAACATCACCTGTTACGTGCTTTAATTTACTAATATTTGACCAACGTCCTCTCCAAGATTTATTTTTTATGAATTTCTTTATATCTTGGTAGAACAAATAGATTGTATTCTCATGTAATGGAACAATCCAAAAAGGAAACATTGTCTTTACCTCAACTATATTATATACAATGCAAGAGTTCATAATTCTGTAACTCTGAAAAAAACACAAAGTGCTTTTTTGTATTGTCAGAAGAGGAAAAAAAAACAACTGAGCATTCTCCTTGTCTGGGACTGGGATAAAGGTTCCTGAGCTCTTTCATCAACAAAACTAAGCAACTAGAGACAGACCAAACATGACATTGCATAGTATGTATTGATTTTGGACTGATATTTGGAGTGATAACACTTTAGTTATGAAATGTTTTGAAAACTAATACCCTTTGTTGCACAATTAAATATACATTATGCATAATTCATCAAACTTTCAGAATAGGAACCAAATGAACCATACAACCTCCTTGGCTAATTCTAGGCATAAGACACCCCAAAAGACTCAATATATCTCAAACGATACAAAATATCAGCACAATATAGACATCTTTTAAGTTAGCCTACAGCATTGGAAATTCCCCTTACTGAGCTCAGGACCTAGTCAATACAATGACAGAAAACCTTTATGATGTCACCTCAGTGAAAGTTAACCAAATCAATGATATACTAGTTAGGTTGAAATCGTTTTGCTGCAGGCTACACACATTATCATGATGAAACTGTGTGAAATTATATCCAATGTTATTGTCAGTGCTCCGCCCCCCTGGCTGTGTGTTTGTGTTCTTCCCCTGTCCATGTGCTTTTGTTTTTCCTTGTGTTCCAGCCCTGCCCCACTCTCCGCCCTGTCTCCGCCCACCTGATCATCTCCACCTGCCTGCCTGCACACCTGCTTCCCATCACCTCATCAGCCCTACCCTATATTTACCCTGCTTGTCTCTGTCTTGTTGCCAGTTCGTCTCAGCATTCTGTTTCGTTCTTGCCATCTGTTTCTCTGTTTTTCAGCGGTCTTCTGTCTCCCGCCCTGGGTCTCTGTTTTTGCCCGCTGTTCTGTCAAAGTAAGTTCAGTCTGTCTTCTGTTCCCTCGTGCCTTTGTGTTTCCCTGTCTGTGGAAGTCTTACCCTGTCTCCTTGGCACCCACCTGCCATTCCGCTCCGGCGGCCTGGGTTGCCCGCTGCCCTGCCTCCGCTCCCTGTTGCCGGCCTGCCCGGTTCTGCCCCTGTCCAGACCCTGCTTCCCGCCTGCTCAGCCCCGGACCAGCCTGCTGTTCTGCTCCGGCTGCCTGGGCTGCCCGCGGTTCTGCCCCAGCTCCCTGTTGCCGGTCTCCCCGGTTCTGCCCCTTCCCAGACTTTACTTCCCGCTTCCCGTCTGCTCTGCTCCGGACCTGCCTGCCCAGTTTGTGAACCCTGCCTGGCCTTCGGATCTCGTCTCTGCCTGCCGCTCTGTTCTGGTTGCCCCGCTGCCTGCCTGCCCATTGCCGACCCTCGCCTGTCCTGACCACGTGCCTTGATCTCCGTTTGCTTTTTGGACTGACTTCCCTGGTATTGACCCTGCCTGTTTTTGACCCTGTCTTTGTCTGCTCCTTTGGTGGTCTTGAATAAAGTCACTCCGCCATTCACCTCCGGGTCTGCGTGTGAGTCCTCACCCCGCATCCCTGACAGTTATGTAAGCTAGAAAACGCAATATTGTCGCCCTATGTGTAATAGCATAGCAAGCAACATAGGCTAACAAACATAAGTGTTACACTAGCCTATTTCATTACATGCATAATATTATACTCATAAAGAGATGACATAGCTGCATACCTTTATCTTTTGCGTGTTTGTCCTCTTCTTCTTTCCTCTTTCCTAAACTGGGCACCTGATGGCTTAGACCTTTTCTATCCATTTGTGTTGATTTGACACTCGAGCATCAATACATTACCCATCCCCCCAACACTGTCAACCAAGAGTCAAGACTAGTTTTTATATTATTCTTAACAATTTGGCACAAACCAGAAAAAAATGCAACAATATGTCTGTGAAACTATATATTCACAGTATTATGAATGAATTGTGGTTTATTTGGTAGCATGTCGTAGTGTGACTGATTTTGCTAATTGCATTAGTAGCTACTGTACAAAGATAGAGGTGCGCTATTTCATAGATTCCCCCGCTCCCCCTACCTCAGGCTTCCAGTGGGGAGACCTGAGGTCAACCTACCCCCATCTCGTACTCTGAGTGGGAGAACACCCCAGGCAGTAGCCTGCCTAGCTCACAAACTAGAATCAGGGCACCTACTCTGACAAGGTTAATTGACCCACACGGTGACGTGACGGTCAAATGAACAATAGAAAACCAATCGCGCAAATGTCACCATTCCAAACTTTTTTGGGCGGGCGCCCTGTGCCACCCCCGGCAAGATGCCGCCCTGGGCGGCTGCCCATGTTGCCCATACCTAAATCCGCCACTGCCCCCAGCCATCACATGAAGTAATTCAGTTAAAATCCACTGGGAAACAGTTCAAGAAACAAAAAGTTTAGACTCCCTTGGATTTTGAAGCATTGCAGTTGCACCTCACTCTCAATGACATTTGACAGATTTATCTCTTACC
This sequence comes from Megalops atlanticus, assembly GCA_019176425.1. Lineage (NCBI taxonomy): Eukaryota > Metazoa > Chordata > Actinopteri > Elopiformes > Megalopidae > Megalops > Megalops atlanticus. The sequence goes on along the minus strand of CM032876.1, from coordinate 64,372,312 downwards.
TCAGGCCTGTCTTGCCACCTTTGAGCCAGAATATCGGTTTTATTTTGTCACAATACAGACATTGATGGGTGCTGTACCAATGCATGAAAAAGTGATGGAATTAGAAAAAAAAGGTTTTTTGAACATATTTGAAAATCTATTTTACAGCTATTAATTGATAGTGAAAACTTTGGAAAATCGTTTCCAATGATAATTATGTTTTTTAACAATTCTATCAGGTAGGTCTCCACATAGAATATTAGACCCACTATTCAAAATTAAAAATAGACAGATTAAGTTGCTGTCAAATTCTGATCATGTTGGTGGTATCTGCATTCTTACTCTCTGTGACAGATTATATTATTTTGCTTTATGCTAAACTTTGATGTAAGTGTAGTGTAAAGTTTGAGCAATCAAACACACAGTAGCAGTTTCTGTCTGATTGACACCAGACTTGCAAGAGGATGCAGGCCCAAACACAGAGCACTCACATTTGTTCACCTGCTGATTTTTTATGAGACAGAAACCTGAATATCTGTATCTTTATCTATATACAACATTGAGGCTGTTTGAGACACACCCAACCAATATTTAGTTCAGTATGTATTTTAGGGACTTTATAGACAGACTAATATTATTACATATTATATATTATTAAATATTATTTATAGCGCTACCTATGTAAGTACAATCAAAATAGTCAATAAAATTACTCAGACATATTTCATTTTTAAGCTTTCTTGCCTTTATGCAGCCCTATTTTGGAATCACATACTGAAGTCGGCTGGTCTCCCCGTGACAGCCTTGCTGAGAGCTGCAGTGAGTGAGACGAATGCAATAATCTGGTACACTTGCATAAAGGCCAGCAGCCATTCGTCACTACAAGTCAGAAAGTGCACTACAATGGAGCGGGCATTCATTGGAGGATAAGTGCTACTCTGATAAGTCATTCGAGCAACCTGCAGATGCCTGATGGATTGCGGGGTGCCTGAAAAACAATAAGATGAGTCACTCCTGCTGACATACCCACATATCCCCGACAGAACAAAGCCAATATGTCCCACTGGTGTGGGTTCCTGGTCATCGTGTGCTGATGATGACTTAAGATTGAACCCAGCCCATGGAGTTCAGCTTGCACTCAAAACAAGTGCTTTAAAATCTGAGCTACTCAGGAGCCCTGCCCAGGCATATTTCTGACTAAGTCTTCCACAAGCAATATAGCCACACCTCCATTTGCATAGTGGCTAGGAAAATAATGGATAACCGAGTAATAAATAATACTCCTTACAAACAGTGGTGGTCCATGCATAAGGATCTTAGTTGCACACAGTTCTTACAGGTATATAGATCCAAGTATGTAAGGTTGGCTGAAAAATATGAACTGGGCACAACATTGGTAAGCCGGTCTTGGTGAATTTTATGTGTATGATTGAAACACAGACATACATACACACACACGTATATACATACATACATACATACATAAATAAGTATAATTAGCTTTACATAATGGTGTTTGCTAGAATACAGTAAATGTTTGCAGAACTGACTGTCTCAAGCACTGTGTTGTCAATTCGTTCATTGCTTGTTAGAGTACTTTGAGTTGAGCCTCATTGATGGCCTTCCCTTTCTTTTCCCTCTGCTCAGCTGAGCCCTGTAATAGACTGCCAAAAAGCTGCAAAGGATTTGATCCATCAAAGAATCTTTCATTGCTGCCACCTGCCACATCAGTCTCCAGCTGCGACTGTTGTCACTTCTGGGGCTCCTGAGTGTCACAATGTGAATCAGACTGCAGGGCAGGTCTTTTATCACAGCCGGTCTCAGCTTATCCATGTTTGGTGCAGGGTGTTGTTCTGATCAATGGTTTTGGTGTCCATATTTGAAATATGGAATGGCGTTTCTGTTTTTATTTTCTGTGACAACATCATAGACACCTCTGAGACTTCAGCCCTTTTCACACAGTGGGATTTGGTAGGTATTTTCTCTTTTCAGGGTCCATAATTTTCTGAGCCCTGCCCTACTCCATTGTCTGACTTAATTCCCTGTATCACTCACAGCACTTTTTTGAAATTTATCCTGCAATGTCTTCTTGCTGCCTCTGGGGATCTGCATTGTGCCTCAGGAGCCTCTGAGCCTTTGTGATACTGGAGCCATGGTAGAGCTCATTAACAAGGGATGTTCTGCCTCCAGTTTGCCTGTAACAGGTAATTTTATGAGTGGTCATCAGAGTGAAACAGCCTATGAGCTCTCCTACTCTCACTTTCTGAAGTTTTGCTGCCTGTATCCCTCTGCTAATCACTCAGCGGTGCTATACCCGTCATTCGCCGATCCGTCACTCAATTAAATTTCACTGTTACTCATTTCCTGAGCTCTGCCAAGCATTAAATCAGAACTGGGCTCACCGCTTCTAGGCTGCACTGTATGTCTCAGCCTGAGGCTCTGCTCTCATTTCTGTGCCTTAGTCTGTCTGCCCGATTTTCTGTCAGTGTCTTCCCACTGGTACGTTTTCACAACCTGAGGGTGAGGGCTGTTGCCCAGCTTCACACCTAATATTTAGGTCCTATTTCCCCTACTTTGTTTTGTAATCCTTCTGTATTTCCATTGTAAGTGTCAGTACTCCGCCCCCCTAGCTGTGTGTTTGTGTTCTTCCCCTGTCCATGTGCTTTTGTTTTCCTTGTGTTCTAGCCCTGGCTCGTTCCCCGCCCGGTCCCCGCCTGCCTCGTTACTGCATCGCCGCCACCTGCCTGCTAGCTCACCTGTTCCCCATCGCCTCATCTGCTCTGCCCTTTAATATGCCCTGCCTGTTCCCGTCTCGTTGCTAGTTTGTTACAGTGTGTTTTACCTGTCTCGTTCCCGCGTTTGGTTTTCTGCTTGGTTGTTTTTCCGTGTTTTCTGACTTCCGCTTGTGCCCCGACCTGATTCTTGCCTGCCGCTTTGTCCTGTTTGCCCGAGATCTGCTCGTCTGGTTTTCGACCCTGCCTGCACCTGTTCCTGACCCTGGTTTTGCCCCTACGGACTGTCTTCCTGGTATCGACCCTGCCTGTTTCTGGTTACGATCTTGCCTTCCGTTAATAAACCCCGTTCGGGATCAAAGCTCCGTGGTCTGCGGCTGAGTCCTTGTCCTTACCTGACAGTAAGGTATTCAGAAAGCATCCTCACAATGATGAGTCTCGCTATCACAACAAACATCATGATTTTTTGCCCCTTTTTCTGTATATAGTGTTTATGAAGGCAATTTATTCGTTTCAAATTGCGGCAAATTCACCCCTGCAATCTCAGTGTTTTTCCACCCTATGTATGTCAGTATTTCATGATGTTTGCCCTCTTCCTACTATATTGCACTGGGAAACTGACAACGCTGGGGCTGTCTGCACTATAGTCAATGCACGCACTAACACCAGCTCCTCCCTTCATGGGCCAATGTGACTGCCAGACGCTATGACTAACTGTCAAGGTCGTGTGTCGGCGTGTTCCTGGGCATTTTACCGGGCGTTCCATATGTATTGACACAGTTGCCATGTTTTGGACCATACCTCGCTCCGTGCTAAAGCTCCAGGGACCCTGCTCAGCATCAGCCTTCACTTCCCATGTGAGGACGTCTCACTGTCTTGGCTATGCAACAGTCCTTGAATGTATAACCATGGATGCTGCACAGTGCCTTGAAAAAGTATTCAGTCCCTTGGCCAGTTCTTGTTTCTCATTTCTCATTTTTCTTTTATTTTACTGATTTACAAATGATGCACTGAAATTTAGATCATTTGAAAACACTGAAACGCAAAGTTAATTATTTTAAGGTGACACTGTTTGGAAAATATTTGTAGGAGAAATAAACTGAAATAAGCTGCTTGCACAAGTATTTAACACCTGTGCTCTGGACGCTCCAAGTTTGCACAGGTGAAAAAGACATTGCCCTAATGAGAACACCATTGCCTTACAATTGGCCTCTACCTGTGAACCATTGAAGCAACTGCCACATTTTCTGGATAAAAACCCCATTGGTCAGGCTGTGAATCTGAAGGAAAAGTGTGAAAATGAAGATGTAAGTTAGACATAAAGTAATACAAAAGCATAAATTAGGAAAAGGGTACAAAATAATATCCAAGTGTTTGGATATGCCAGTGAGCACTGTAGGATCAATAATCAGGAAGTTAAATCTGCATCACATCACCCAGGCACTGCCTAGAAAAGGCCATCCCTCAAAACTCAGCATCCAAGCAAGCCACAGAGAGGCCAACAATCGCTTTGAAGGAGCTACAGAGCTCAGTGGCAGAGAGTGGAGTGAAGGGGCACCAGTCAACAGTATCAAGAGCTCTGCATAAATCTGGCCTGTATGGAAGGGTAGCAAGAAAGAAGCCACTACTCAAAAAGAACCATCTCAAGGCACATCGGGAGTTTGCATGAAAGCATGAGAGTGACCCAGCTCAGATGTAAGAAAATGTTTTGTGGTCAGATGAGACCAAGTTAGTGTTTTTGGCCAAAATTCAAAGCACTTTGAGTGGAGCAAACCTAACACTGCCCAAGCCTCAGGATACACCATCCCTACAGTGAAGTATGGTGGTGGCAGTATCATGCTGTGGGGATGCTTTTTATCAGCAGGGACTGGGCATGCTGTTAAAACTAAAGGAAGAATGGCTGGAGCAAAATACAGGGAAATGCTGCAAGAGAACCTGCATAAGCCTACTAAAAAACTGAAGCTTGGGAGAAAATTCATCTTTCAGCAGGACAATGGAAGCCGAGCAGAAGGCCAAAGCATTCAACATTCAAGTGGCTCAAGAACAAAAAGATGAATGCACTCCAGTGGCCCAGTCAACATCCTGATCTCAATCCCATTGAGAATCTGTGGCAGTATTTGAAAATTGTGGTCTACACGTGTCAACCAACCAATCTAAACAATCTGGAGCAAATCTGACAAGAAGAATGGGCAAAATCACTCCCATACAGTGTGCAAAGCTGGTAGATGCTTACATCAAGAGACTGCCATTGCAGAAAAAGGTGGTTCTACGAAGTGTTATTGTATGGGGGTTGAACTCTTATGCAAACATCATATTTCATATTTTATTTTATTTTATTTGATATTTTTCTTAAAAATATTTTCTAACATAAAACCAATGTCAGTAATTCTGTTTAAGTTCCATTGTTTTTAAACAAAATATCACACAGAACAAAATTTCAATGTACCATTTGTAGATCAGTAAAATTGGTCAACTGTCTGAATACTTTTGCAAAGCACTGTATATACAGGTATGTTTCCCTGACCTGTTTTTGGCATACATATTGTTAGTTGCAGGAAAAAGAGAAGCATAGCCATTTTGAGAAAATAGTAACCAAAAAGGTGTTTTTACCAGGAAAGCCATCCCTGACAGACTTAAAAGTATGAAATGTTGCAAAGGGAAATTGCAGGAAATTACGGGAAAAGCAACTCACATTACAAATGGCCTTTCATGCAGCAAATGTCATTGCATGTAACAAAGTCAGTACTTACAGTGGTTTCTGATTTTATGCACTGAACAAATGAATGCCTATTTTCATTTATGATTCTTAATTTTCCCTCTTCTATTTTTTGTTTGGTTTTTCCCCCTCAATCTCAAGGATTGTCTCTCAACCTCTTTTCCCTGTGGTCAGAGAATAATTTTCTATGTGGTTTCTATGGTTTTCTTTTTCAGTTCCCTCCATTTAGCGTTTTGCAGTTGTAAAAATGCACGATCACACAATTTTCAAAGTTTGTAAGTAGTTTGAAGATGCAAGAATGGCTTTTCCAGCCATTCTGTGCAAAAGCGTTCTATGAAATAAATGTGGCATTTCACGTAGCCAAAGGCATTTTATACAGTAGAAACAACATCGCATTGCCTTCTGCTCTCCAGCCCACCCCTTAGAGAGAGAGACCTAATGGGGGTGTTTTCTATTCCTTCAAATCCTTGCAAAGCAGGAGCCCCCTGGAGGCAGGACTGTTACCAAAACTTACTCATTGTGCATTACGTCTCACTTTGTCGATCCCAATAAAATCATTTCATTCTGAAGTCCGCCTGGCTGAAATAGGATTTTTAGCAGGAGTTCCACAAGGGAGGCTTCCATGTCACCCCAATCTCTGCATGCCCTCAGCAGCTAATGGGAGCAAATATATGCCTTTATATAAGCAAATATAAGTACTTCACCCATGTTCTCTCTCTGACCGAGCTAGCCAGCATGATATGCTTATATTCATCAACCTGATATGGTATTGCTTATTATTAGTACAGATTTCCAAACCTAGCCACAAATCTAGCTGACTTTTTTTGGTTGCGTTTTCTGCCATTTACCATCTATACAGATATTTCTTTACCTAGAGCAAAGTGACAAAGAAAATTCATTTTTCGAAAATACATCTACTTCTGCCGCATAGTATTTCAGTTTTGTAAGGTTACAATCTATTATGCTTTTTTTCCAATTTGTCATTTCAATTTCATCATACAATTTAGTTGGTTAGTTCACTTATCTTCAAATTACAGAGGACTGCCTCATTTGACAACACATAAAACAACTCACAAACACACAAAAAAGTGATACTGCAAAAAACTGCTTTTTTGACTGACCTGTGATTAGTAACATTAACCAGTAATCTGTTCCAGTCATGTGTAAGGAAATACACTGCAAATGAGAACACTGTCCAAACACAGCATTGCTGATATCTAGTTCATCTCTCTCTCTCTCTCTCTCTCTCTCTCTCTCACACACACACACACACACACACACACACACACACACACACACACACACACACACACACACACACAAGGCTCAGCACCAGGAGAAAATACAGAGGGGGTGCAATTGCAGTCCACGGGGGTGCACAAAAAGTAACAATACTATAAATATACTATACTATGTAGATATCGGGATATTAAGAGACAACTGGGGGTGCACTGAGGTCCATCTGGGGGTGCACCCCTAGGTACCCCCATAGTGCTGGGCCTCACACACACACACACACACACACACACACACACACACACACACACACACACACACAGATATGTAGGAACACACAGAGGGCCTTCTTGCTTTCTGGAGGCATTGGTGCCCACTTATCCCTTGTCTACTCATTATAAAGTTTCTGTTGTATGCAGAAATTGCATTTGTACTGTTTAAATGTGGAGAAAAATAATAGGGCAATGAAAACACCATGTCTGTTATTGTAACAATACTTTGAAAAATGACTGTGAAAGAATCAGGACTTTTGTCAATCAATGATTCTTTAAAACTGGTAACTACAAACTGAAATAACAGCCTTTTTGACAGGTTTTTAATCCAAGCTCTGTTGTTTTATATTTCACTTTCCCTCTGATTTCCAAATTAATTTCATGTTACATAAAAAAGCACTCCTTGAAAATATTAAAAAAGAGACTCAATGATGAATCAGAAATAAATCAGAAGCATGAGGCATCCATAAAAGTTTTTTAATCAAGTCACAAAATATAGCCCGTGACCACTTTCATTTCCCTGCGGAGCGGGTAGAATTCAAAAGACTTCAGCGGCCTTGCCAGGGAATATTTGCAAGTGAGCTGTCACTGGAGATATTTAGCAGCTGTACTCCCACTCAATCAATTTCCCTGGATTCAGTGAAGTGTTCCCACTGCCCATTCGCAATATCAAAGCCTTCTTATATGCCTCATTTATTTTTTTCCCCGATTGTGCTACATAAGAACAAGATTCTGTGTTAAGATCTAACTCAATTTTCATACCTCCTGTGAATAAGCTACCAATCTAAATGTGGCAACAGCTAAATGTTAACAGCAATCACAGTAAAAAAGCAGATGCTATCAAAATGTATGTGGATGAGTCACTAAACCTGAATAATCTGGGCTATTACTGGTGCAATAAATATTACCAAGGCCAAACCACAGCTTTCTTTTTATTTCATTGAAGCATCATTACCATTGCAATATATTTCACACATTACTTTTTCTAGTAACATAATCTTGGGTTTATGCAAGGCCATAGATGGAGAAAAAATATAAAAGTTATGAAAGTTAAAAGATCACTAAATCTTCGGTAAATACTGTGACTACTCACAAATTACTTTTCATTCCGCCTTTGTTTCACATATTAGAAAACAACAGAGAAACAGACTAAAATGTGCACATGGCTGTCCTGTAAACAAAAAACAAAAACAGAAGTTATTAAGCCATTAGGTGATCGGTCTATTCAAAGGCCACATCATGTAAAAATGAATATGAAATGTACAAAATAATGCAAAAATACCTAAATTGCCTTTGGAGGCAATATAATGGCAGTTATTAAAAGGGCTTACAGTTTAAGAAGTTAAAGTATGGATCTGCAACATGATATTTATCCTCAAATTCCAAAACACTTTTTATTAGTGTAGTCTTTTACTCTTAATGTTCCACAGATTTAAATTTAGATCCTTATCACATTAATCCACTGAAGCGTAGTGACTAGTGTAATGGCTTTTAAATATGATTCCATCCTTCTGAGGAATCAACCTCACAGAGAGGATCAAGGCTTTCTTTCTTTTATGGGGCACCATTTAATGAATTCACATTAACAGTTAATAAGAATCTAGGAGAAGACCACAGACTGAATTTGTTTGAGTTCATTTAATCAATAGAGCTCAACTGATTAGAATAATGAGACAACATTATATGTAAAACATAGTGGGTATTAACAAAATAGAAAACACAATTATTATGCAGACACTAACTAATCGTTTAGGATTTGTTAGTCTAAATGATAAATAATACAATCATCCATAAACACACTTTCAGTTTAATAAATAAGGGGAAATCAATCATGTTTTAAACAAGCACAAATTATGCAAACTCTCATAACTCTTGAATGGTAAGGGGTTGTGATACTTTATATGTGTCAATGATGGCTGGATTCAGTCTTGGGTTCATGGCTGGGACTGTGTCCTCTGCTAAGTGTGGAAATGCTTGGTCACTAGATTGGATGCTGAGGTTTTTCAGCTGTACTGACACTGAGGGAAATCACAAAAAACTGCTGACTGGTCCTTCATCATGAGTTTCCTGTCAGATCATATCCTATCAGCTTAGGCTGTCTATTAAAACTAACGTCCAGACAAAACTGGCATTTAGTCCTGTTCACAGTCTTTCACCATGGGATTGTGATTGAAGAAGTGTGTTAGCCTTGTGGTCAACTTATTCTGGATTACTACAGCTTGGTCATCTAAATAACCAGGAACAGTCTTTTCAATTCCCTGCCTTGATATAAAAGAGAGTGCCTGAAAAAATAATATCCTCTTGTGGAGGACCACAAGCCTCATCACATGAACTAGAATTGAATTGTGCAGAGCCTATAAAAGGAGTCTGCTTTGTGTCCCAAAAAAGAAAAACAACATTCACGGCATAGCAGCAGTTAGGGAAATAGACTTAACATATTTTTATGGATTGATTAAATTACATTTATTCAGTTGTGCCCATATAGTAAACCAGTTCTGGGATTCCCTAACTTCACGATCACATTAATGCTTCAATTAAATGAGCAGATTTTCCAAGCCTGGAAAAACTGGCATAACCTTCACTAGGATGTGTATTTCAAAAAGGTCAAATTCAGCATATTAATTCAACACACTGATCAAAAAATCACAAAGTAATCTGGAAACTCATTCCCATGTGTTTTGAATATGTTTTTTTTTTCTCAAGTGTATAAATTTCTCAGTATTTAAAATCAGAACAAGGAAGTTAGTAGTAGTAATTCATCATCATCAAGTTCTTATTTAGTACAGTGACAGACTGCATCATAACCAAATAATTCCTCTGTGGCTGTCGTTGAGCAAAGGCCAGATGAGCTCCATAAAGTCCCTCACTGAGTTATCTAATGAACAGGCTGCAATTTCACAGCTTTGTGCATTTCTTTTTGCTTTAAATTCAAGAAAAATAGTGTGATTAAATATTTTTGCTCAGTTAAAGGCACAAAATAGCTTGGTGATAAAAGCTGACATTCTACCAGTCTGAAAACAAAGGCTGGGGATGTGTGTAAGCAGAAGGTAAGCAGAAGGTGTACGCAGTATTCATTAATTGGTGATGGTAGTTGTTAGTGGGTATGATGTAAGCATCTTCAAAATATTGTTTTGGGCACTGAGGTAAATTGCTGTTTGAGGAAATTGGAGCAACATTCACACCACTGAAGTATACTTATCACTGGGAATTCAGGCTTTTCTCTAAGCTATAAAAACCGGAGGTGCAGAAACGCTGAAACAGCCACACACACACACACACACACACACACACACACACACACAGTTGTAAAACAAGAGATCTGCTAAATGAGAGGGTGAGGGCTACTTCGTCCAGTCACTGCCAAAAAAAAAAAAAAAAACACTGAAAGCTTAATTGACAAAGCTGGTGAATTACACAATATTTGCTGAATCAAATATAATTTGCACTTATAATATATTCATTAACCAGCCGTTGAGCCTTTTTGCATTTGACATTTGAAATCTAGCCTACATCACCTCCTGATGCATAACTGGATGTTTGAGCAAAACAATGCTTGAGAAATTTGTTTGGGTTCATTATTTGCTATCCAAGATATACTATACTGTAGTGTATGTAGTTAACATATTGAACTGCAAATCTCAGCATGCCAATATGCCACTCATTATCACAATTGCAACAATCATTCTACTCCCAAAGGTCAGGTGTCAAGAGGACAATGAAAAATGACATCTGAATCGGATGTCTCCTGGTCAATGCTGACTTGTAACACTTTTGAAGCATATTATAATCACCCTATGACTGGGGAAAACTTTTATCCAACCACACCAGCTCCAGTTTAGCAAGGCAGAATACCTTAACTGCATAAGTTGTAAGGGAACCAAGGTTCAAGATAAACTGCCTATGCTACTGATAGTGTGCGCCATGGCAAAACACTAAACGCCGGATTATGACAACATCAAATTTATTACAAAGCATAAAATGTCAAGATTCATGAGTCAAGATGTGTTACGACAAATGGTACAAACCACTATTTAAAAAAAAACAAGCAATACTACATTAAGTGGTGGTGGCCACACCACACAACATAGTTTGAGCAAATTGCATGACAAAAACTTCCTTCTGCTAGTCATGTTAGAATACATACACAGTAAAGGTAATCAGTGATAAAAACTATTAAAGTCATCATAATATTGCTAAATCTGTGCTTAAGAATAACAAGACAGTAAATTGGATTAAATGGCTAAATCTCAGATATTATCTAAAAGAGCTAGCACATAAATAGCCACCATTGCATAAGCTAAAGAGCAGGTGTGACAATGTCATGGGAAACAGTCTACAAATCCCCATAAAAAACATACACACACAGAGAATATAGAAACACAAAGCAGAACCTGAAATGCTGAGGGGCCTCCAGTGCTGTCGTACAGAGCAGGAATGGTTTTTCCTCCTTTCACCAATTGTTTTCACTTCCCTTTTCATTACATTAAGGTTCTTAAACTGCAAATAGGGTTAAGTAAGCTTGAGGAGGGTACCCGATGACAAAGAGAAGGTGGTTAAAGTGGTCAAGTACAGAAACCTTCATGGCACATCCATACACATGTATCGATTTCACCACAATCAACGATATTGCCACTGCAAGCATACTTTGTACAGTAAATGGAAAACGGTGCATTTACTAAAGTCTCACTAACTGAACACCTACCTTCCATATCCTAATGCAATTTTATGAGCAGTAGATTTATTTTTGCCAAGCTGCCCATAAAATATATTTAAAACCTGTTTGGCATCTTTTCCCCTTTTCTACCCATCTTTTTTTGTAATTTGCAATTGTACATTAGACTAATTTCACCATGACATTCAGCACAGTTGGAATGTATCTATTGGAGAGTGTAGCGGATGGCCATTCGACATGGGTTGTTACGAGGAGCAGGATGAATCCAAATGCAGAGATCACTCAGAGACAAAGTTTTCTTTACTGAAGACTCACGAAAAAGAGAAAAAAGGGCCAAACAAGGGAGACTTAGCACATGTGTACATACATGAAGCACGGCAACTCAAAACTGAGCAACAAGCAAGGACAAAAGGCAGAGATTAAATAACATGACAACAGTAACTAGCTAACACTAACTAAACACAGGTGTAACACGCTAACTAAATGAGACAGTGTACAAACAGGAAGTGAGGCCATCTGTTGGTAGTTCTGGGAAGCAGCAGCCAGAAACCAAGACAGGATGTTACGAGGATGCTTGTTGGTCATTAAGGGAAGCACAGCAGCAGCTGAATCCCTGACATGTGGGTGTAGGGATAATAATCTTTGACGTGTCCAATGAAGGGATCACACCTGGCTATTAGTTTATAAACCACTTTTTGGACATCATAAACAGGTAGAAAATTGGAGACAAAATGGAGAAGGGATGCTGTGAACAACTAACACTGAAATGAAGTGATTGCTTGGATATTTATACTAGTAGATAAAACTGGTTTATCTCGGTTTGTCTGGTTTGTCTGAAAACCCTCTTCCCAAATCTTCATTTGGAACTTCAGTTAATGTAAGTGTATTCTCTGTGCTTTCAGACCACTTTTACCAAGTCACCTGGATATAATGCATATTGGCTTTTAACCATTTCTCAACAATCTACTGAGTACCCCAGGGCTCAACAGATCCTTAGTTAATTTCCTGTTTGCACCAAATCACTTGATTCGGCCCTCTCTGCACATGGGTTTAATCACTGCTATAACAATGATACGCAACTCTTTTTCTGCCTTTACCCCTCCAACTCACAAGTGTCCAGTCATTCCAGCCTGTTTTGCCCTGCTTCCTACTCAAGATTTCCAACTGTTATCTTAAACTCATACCATTTTTGAACCACTATTTCCCACCCAGGCCATAATGCTCTTGATGACTAAGTGACTTCAATGACTAAGTAATTTGTCTACTTCTCACCACCTACTCACCACGCCATCTGGTTTAGATCTTTTTCATACATATGGCAGCAGTAATAATAATAATAAGAAGAAGAAGAAGAAGAAGAAGAAGAAGAAGAAGAAGAATAATAATAATAATAATAATACTGGTTCAAATCTGATTCAGTATGAAGTCAAACTAGACCTGTGTTCCTTTTTTACAGTTCAAGTATGTTGCACTTCATCACCCATCCATTCATCAACTCCCATCCATCTTAGCATGGAGAGCCATCAGACTCTGGAGGACTGTAGCCATTAGCCTGCTCTTTTGCATAATCAACTCTGATGGCTGCAACCACTTTCCAGTGCACTCCTGTGTAGGATCATCAGTTTTAATAGCTCTTTAAACAAGCCACTTAATGGTATCAGTCAAGGCTCATTGGACTGGTGTGCTACCTTGTAAAGGCTTTCAGTGACTGGGAGTCACTTGGCTACTGTTCAATTATATGTTCAACTTAACAATGACACTCTTTTCTCTCATCAATCTCCATAAGTCCCTATATTCAGCAACATACAGTAGCTCTTAAAACAATTCTTTATGTGTGAGCCTGTTATTTTTCCAACACATAGGTCACCTCTGAAGTCCCTGTAGACTAAGTTCACAATGCTCAAGACTCACATGGTCATGAAATGTGCTTATATTGTTGTCTGACCATGTTCACCACGTGGACAGAACTGCATTAGTGGGGTCATGTCAGATGACAGAAAAATGAAGTTGGGAAGTGCACTGTGTCAAAGTCTGGAAGAAAATTATCTCAATAATTAAAAAAAACTTTATTGTAGGGTTTCTTCTTTTAGTTTTCTCAGATGGGCAGCATAAGTTGTGGGTTGACATTGTTTATGAATGCACCCATGTAAGTAATGTAAGGCATCACCACTATGTGATGCTCCTTTCAGCATTAACAACATGACTGTGTCATCATTCCAGAGCACCAGGAAGCAGAGGGTAGTGCTGGAGACTAACCTGTCCTTCAGAGACAAGGACAGACAAGGCATCAATGTTATGGATCTGTAGATGCCTACTCCATAACATCTGAAAAATCCACCATATTTATAAATTATTTGCTACTAATTCAGCACAACTTGTGGGTCAAACCATCATGCCTACCAGACTCGTTTACTGCCACTGTTCTTTAGCTGGCCTTCCAGCAAATGCCATCACATTTCTCCAGCTGATTTAAAATGCAGCTGCCCAACTGATGTACCACCATTCAAAACAGTTTCATGTTACACCTCTCCTTATGTGTGTTGATTGACACCCTATTATGACTTCGATAAAATTCAAAACTTTCATTCTACTGCTCAAGCAGTGACAAAAACTGCAGGCCTATAAGGATTGTATGGGGGCAAAATTTCAAGTAAAGTCTGAATTTTTCTGTGCAAATTTTCAATGAGAATTTGGTCTTGGCAATTTTGGGAAATTATCTTTGTTTAAAAAAAAATTCCGCACACACACAAGGAAAGTATAATCTCAGTTTGGACAAGGCCCATCTGTAAAATTGTTAGATGATTCCTAATTTTTAAAGAACCTCCAAATTTCTGAATCATACATTGATTTCACTCACAAACTGCAAATCTCAACATGTCAATATGGAGAAATGCGTCGTTAGTTTTGACAGATGAATCATTTATATACCCTGTAACAGCAATGGAGCATCAACTTACAGATCATGCTTTCATCACAATTGTTGATGGCACTTATGGCACATAATGTGTTAAATAATCTAAATAATCCAAATAGGAAATTGTTAAAAGCCACGTTTTTTACATGTATTCATGTATTCATTCCCATACTTTTCAAAAACTTTCAATGAATTCCCAAAGAAAATTTTGCATTGAAAATTACCAGAATTTTGTACCTCTGACCCCCATACTCAATCTATCATCACACCCAATACTCCTGCTAGACTAGTCAGCTCTGCTACCTCTGGTCGCCTGGTAGTTTCTTCCTGTAAGGGTCATTCTTGTCACTCACGTCCTTTCTCTACCCTTGCCCCCAAGTGGTGGAATGAATTCCCCACAACCATCACAACAGCAGGATTGCTGTCCATTTTTTCAGCACAGAGTTTGGTTCTCCAAACTCTGAGGGCCCCCCTAACACTCTGGTAAACAATACTTGTTAAAAGGGATTTGCAGATTCAAGCTGGTGGAAGTACAAACCTGTCAGCTGGAAATTGAAGGTAATAGCTTGAGGTTGAGCTCTGGAATGTTTGCCAAATGAACACATTTTAATGTAAAGCTGATAAAGCTATGATTGATGATTCCGTTGGCAAGTAACAGAACACAAAGGAGATACAGATATAATAGCTGCACATGAAATGGAAACAGTCTCTCATATTGCTTAGTTTATTCAAATTTCACTTGGAAGGACCACTAAATCAAAAAAGATAGAGGCTGACTACAGTGGCATGCACATGATTCTCCATGGTAGTCCACTGTTATTATATATCCTGCAAATTTTGTAGAGAATGCAGCTGCAGTGTGGATCATCACATGGATGTTAAGGAAGTCAGTGCAAGTAAAATTGGCGGCATGAAATAAACTGAACCATCATACAAAGTCTGTTTGCAATTGATTGTGTAACGGTGCAGACCGGGACTCAAAAGCGGACCACGCTAGCGTCAGGGTAGAACTGGTTTTATTGGCGGGACGAGGCAGAGTCGCAAACCAAGAACAGGCAGAGTCAAAACCGGGCAGGCAATCCGTGGGCAAATCCAGAGGGCAAAAACAGGAACAGGCAGAGTCGGGAACCAGGCAGACAAGCAGACAGGCAATCAGGCGATCGGGGCTGGACAGCAGGCAGAAAACCAGGTCGGGGCACAGGCAGGGTCGGTTACACAGGAAAACTTGCAGGCAGAAACAATGGGGGGGACAAAACAGGTAAGAAACACTGCAACGAAGTAGCGACGAGACAGGAACAAGCAGGGCAGTATATAGGGCAGAGCTGATGAGATAATGGGCAACAAGTGAGCCGGCTGGCAGGTGGAGGTGATCAGGTAATAGGGCAGGCGGGGACCGGGCGGGGATCGGGGCAGGGCTGAAACGAAAGGAAAACAATGGCACATGGCAGACAGGGAGAACATAAAAACAACAGCTAGGGGGCCGGAGTACTGACAGATTGCAAATGTAATTCAGGTTCAGACCAAAAGTGAAAATGACTTAGGTTCTCTTTAACTGCAAGGTCCTTACACTGCTCGCTGGCATGTTGCCCACCTGCTGCTCCCTTCCAAATATATCACAAGAAGCTCTGTGAGGTAGTGATGGGAGGGAGGGATCAAAAAGCAGGAAAAGCAGGACTGTTACAAAGCAAACTGTCCAACTCTTACATTTACATTTATTCATCTGGCAGATGCTTTTATCCAAAGCAACTTACAAGTGAGGCAGAGAACAACACAAGGAAAAAACCATGAGGAGTCAGCAATGCTAGAAGCACTGCATGACCAGGTTTCAATGGTTGGCCAGACAAGGCTCTTGACTGAAGTGAAATCAGTAAGTCATTATGTTGTGCTTCAGCTCGACCGTATGCAGGGCAATTTTGTCAGTGGTGAAATACGGCACACCCTGGAGTCCAGACAAAACCATGATTCATACCCTTAGCTGGGGGTCTTGGATCAAGGTGACCTGATTGCTCTTTATGGTGTGCCTTGCATATGGAGGTGGAAGTTAAATCAGCTAAACCTGCAATTAAAAATGCATCACATTGCAGAGCCGCAATGCCCCCAATGTATAGTTTCGTGTTCTTCTTTATCTTCTAAGCTATTATATAACATTAATATGTTTATTAATTTATTGGAACTGTATAATCTTATTGAGCAGTGCAAGTATTTACAACTGTCTCAGGTAGATACAGAAGTAGCTCATTAATCATCACATTGGGTCAAGACACATGAAGGAACTCAATTACCAGTGTCAGATGTATCTTACGAAAGCAATTACATTTTTAAATGAATTTGATGAGCAATTTCCATCATTCAAAGCAATTATTATGTGCATGAGTCTCACCTGCCTTCGCCTACGGCAGGTTCATTTCTTACCTGTGAATGTATCTTAAGGAGGACAGAAACTCAAAAAAAGGTAATGCTATCATGGTACAACCAATTTCTTGGTAATTCGAGACAGCATTCGCAATGATGTGTGGCTGATGCATGACTTTAAATACACAAAAATGGTGTGTCACAATATACTGCTCTCTTGACATCTAAACTGATATCTTCACTAATTCTTGACAGTGAAGTCATTATAAAGCATTTTGTGTACTGTAGTGTAAAAATAATGAGTTGGCTCATTATACTTGTTCAGATTAATTGAGTTTCAGCTCTCAATATTAAATAAATACTGTTTGAAATGGTAACAAATCCATTATTGAGTGTTAACATTTTCTCCATTGCCATTGAAAGTGGCACATGAATTTAACTAAACAAACGTGCATAGAGCAGACAGGTAGCACTGAATTTAAATGGATAACTTGGCTATTATAAACAAGCCTTGAATGGTTATAATGTGCCTGATGAGAAGGCTCCTACGTATCATTACTTCATATGTCATGGTGGAGTGTGGAAACACATGGTTCAAAGTTCAAAGTGTAGTTTGATAATATGAGCTTGTGATGACAAACACCAAATGATGCATCACAGATTTATCATGGGAAGTAATGCATTTTGGTAAGGTTTTGTAGGATTCAGTATTCAATTTGGTGTTCAGTTGAACCTGGGTTCACTAAACCAAAATCTAAAAATGTGGATGCAGTGCAGCCTGCTTTAAATCAAACAGAGGCCTCTAAACAGAGATTCTATCCTCAGGGTTTTCTTTGATCTACAAGCAAGCTTTTTCTCATTACTATTTATATACCTATACCTTGTCTCACTCAGATTAATCTCAAGACAGACATTTTTGCGTGTCATGTCATTTTTTTATTGAATTGAAAAAATTTCTCAGTGACAGGTAGAACATCATCACTGTCATTTTTATTAGCACTGTGACTTGCTGTCTGGGGCTACTTGTGAGTCATTTGTGCAGGAATTTGATTGCTGTCAGAGGACACTCTAGATTAGATAATACATTGCTTGATATTCAACCTGTCTGGCAAGATCTGCAGTCTTCTTGTGTGTAGTACACCATTTGTGATGGGTATGGAAACAAATATTGTATGCCATGCTTTGCATTATATATTATGCATTTTAATCTTAATATGTAGTCAGGATTGAATACTCACTCAACTTCCAGATCCCAGTTCAATCTGTGTCTTTCTTCATTTTGACCACTTATTTTCACAGGTTTGGATTTGCATATATATTGAAATATACAGGATTTTGTTTTAATATGCTTGGTACCATAAAGCAGTTTTCTGAAGCTTCTGTTTTGTTTTTAATAAGGGTGCAAGAAGAAATGTTCCATTGTCATCCATAACTGCACATCAAATTTTAAAATTATAATGCTTTGTGGTCTGGGGCTGAAACACACTTAGTATGTCCAGTGCCCCTTTGCCTTAACCAGGGAGGGCCTTTGTAAAAACAGCAGATAAGTAAAGGACTTGGTGGCTTAAAACCAGTCTTTACTAAAGCCTGTCAGCTCAGTCTCTGCCATTGTTTTCTGTTTCTTTAATTCCTCAGTCTCCACTGAGGGGAAAACAAAAATAGTTGCATAAATTCTCATTGTTTTGCAAAGTAGAGCTGCCTCTGTAAATCCACCAGAAGTTCAGTGTTTCACCCGCAAAACAGAAATACGGTATTGAACACAGGAAGAGCCTAAACATTCAGTTAGCAGCTAATGATGTTAAGGTTGGCCACAAAGGCTTGTTAACAATGAGCAAATGAACAATTATCCATTGGGAGTTATTAGTCTGTGAATATTCTGGTGATATCCTTGGAGGTGGCTGCATATGATACTCACTCCAATTTACTTTCCTCAAGACGGCATTTCTATCTCGGTATGAAAAATCATATGAACAGTACTAGTGAGGTACAGTATGACATTAGGCTTATATAATGCACAGTACTTTTGGAACAATTCATTATTCAAAGGTGCAGTTTTTTTTTTTACTTGTACACACACAGATAAATATGTTAAACATTTACAGGATATTATTATTACACAATTACAGGAAATTATGAAAAATCATAGTCACCTATTCATTGTAAATTGAACTGCTGTTTGTGCACTCAATACCGCATAATAACAGATTTAAGATTAAGTAGATTTAAGCTGTCTGTAAATGCCTAATTACCTACCCTTTAATTGGGTGTACCACAGGTAGACAGTGTTATTGCTGAAGATAAACAAATTTCATACATTAAAATAGAAAATCATTTTGCTGTTTTAATGCTTTCTGTGTGTGGAGCAGTGTCTCAATTTATAAAAAAAAAACAACAAAATTAAAGTGCCACTAGTAAGGTACACTTGGTTTTCTGCTGTAAAAAATAAAGCTAATCAGCCAAATCTGTTAGACACGCCACTGTGACAGATCCAAGAGTATCTGACATTGTTTGGCGCATAGCTCACATGCTGCACAACAGGACAAGGTGAGATGTCAACGGTTTTCTGCCCCGGCTGATATTGGAGTGGATGTGTGAGGGGCATGGGAGGCAGACAGCTCCTGGTCAGCTCATAGACAGGCCTGCCATATGCTCTGCGGGGCTGAGCACGGGGCCCTCCTCTCCCTGCTGCCTGCTGGTGCAACAGCCGCCGACCTCCGCTGAGGACAAGCTTTTGACTGCATGTGGGTGCACTCGATGAGCTCCAAAAAGACAGCAGCTGAGTGGCTTTTCTGTGCGCACAGTGCCATGTCAACGGAGCGCCTGCGGTTTGTGCCGTCAGACCCTCATGCCTGCAATGTCAATTGTGATTGTGGATAAGTACCTGACATGAGCCTACATGAGCATGTCTGAATGAGTATAATTTTAGGTATTGGGGGAGGGGGGTTGCCATCAACCATTGCATAGCATGTGTGCTGTTTTATGTGTTGCACTGTTCCTTGAGACTTTTATCATAAAATGTGCAAACGAACTCACGATCAGGCTTATTGAATAGGCAAGCCAAGTATGACACATTTTCTGAATGCTTGCAACTGTCACATTTTGCTGTGGTATTCCAGGCACAGTGCCATGAACACTTGGCCCCCACTGCCCCTACCATAGTGGCTGGTGTATCCGTTTGTATGTATGATGAATTCATCTGGGTGTGTGTTCAGGTTGCTGAAATAGCCACCCCTTCAACGCAAAGTTGTCACATTTTTGTCTGCAACCTTTAAAAAGTGAAAGTACACCAAGTGCATAACTTGAGAGACATTTCTTTTAACCACTCCAGTGATCTTAATTATATTTGCTTTACCGCATGTCACACGAAACACCAGTTCCAAATTTGAAGTGCGCAGGTGTTGAGGAAAAACAACATTACTGTCTTCACAGCAGCATACATCAAGGTGCCAAATTTGTTCTGCACAAAATCTGAGCCATGTAGTGTTGTCCCATATGAAACAGTACATTTCACTACAACTAAACGTACCTTTTTAGTGACTGAAAATACTCAGGATAAAAACTGTTAAGGTTGCACAGTTGGCCTTTTGTTTTACAACAAAATTGTACTTAGCCTTTCTTTAACAGAAACCTGTCCTCGTCACCTGTAGAGGTCCCTCCTGTTTTTGCAGACTGTGTGTCATTCCGCAATCACACCTTCAATAACACAGGAAATCGCCTCAGGGTGAGGTACCCTGGGTGGAAACCAGACTGCTGAATCTTTTAGCCAGTGTTTAGGTATTGGCTTAGCAACCTTCTGCAAGGCAGGTAGCCTTGGGTTTGGCCTCTCATGACTTTTTTTTCATATGTAGGACAAAATGGTGGCAATAACTAACAAGCAGCATTCAGATGACAGTGAGCAACAGCAAACAATAAAGTAGTTCATTAGTCATAGGCCTTGTGTGATGACTAGGGCCATGTTTTCTTTCCCCAAACCACTTCAGTCCTTGATCCTTCAGATGCCAAAAGTCCCATTTTAAATCCATCGATTTATTATTCAATCATTTCATTGCACAAGATTTCTCATCGGTGACATCAAATAAGGCTCTACTTGTAGTGAGTCATAAAAACCATCTGAATGAAACACAGCATACATTTCATGAGCCACATTTCCAACTATCCATATTTATACAACAAAGCCATTAACACCATAGTTTGAAGCAGTTCTTTTCAGACCAAAAAAATATACTGTTGATTAATTGCATATTTCTGAAAGACACGGTTCACCAAAAAGCATACAGACTACTAGCATTTTTGAGTGTCAATTGACACTTCTTTCATTGCTCAGTAATACACCATAAAAGCAGTCACTGTGGACTGTCATAGGGAGCACAAGGGTCCAATGTTTTTGGTGTGCTCACATATTACTATGTACAACAATATATTTTTCTTTTGATAAATTAAGAAGCACTTTGCAGTTTCATCACATTTATAAAATAATTATGAATATTGACAACAATGATACCTTTTGGCAAAAGTAATAACACATACCTTACCATAATACAAAGAACACATAAGAAAATAAAATATTTGAATTATAATTAGATAACAAAGCAAAGGTGAGATGGATGTTCAGTCTGATGGAGGATGGCTAGCAACTCCACTGTCCTGACCTCTAAGCGAAGCTTATTACTGGGGGCGTGAACAGGATGTGCAACACCCAGAGGGACATATGGCCGGGAGTCCTAAGGCTGGACTAGGTAGGTATGTAGGTACTAGGTGGTGAAGAAGGGATGAATCCTTTGGATTTTGTTGTGTAATACTGTGCAGGCCCTGTCATGTGTTCCACTACAGTCAGTTTTTGCTGTGTCACCGTGGCTGCAGTCTGGGAGGGAGACACCACAGCAGTGAGGGCTTTGAAGAGAGAGGAGACACCATAGCTGGTTAGTCATCCATAATGAGACATCAGCAAGGGAAGCTGAGATGCAAGATGAGACCTACGTGTCAGATGGGGGAAAGGAAAGAAACAGAATTATTTGATGTAATGTACAGGGAGGACAGGAAGGGGGCAAGCACAGAGCTCTAGGGGATTCCTGTTGCTACAACTGATTGTTATAGTCCCTCTCCAGGCAATCATTGCTCCAGGCAAACGCAAGAAAGTTTTAGGCCACTTTGAAAGGAGAGTAGTCCCTATGTCATGTTGGCCAAGGCCACTTTGATCTCTGTACTCACTAGAACATAGCAACTGTGTTTGTTTGGAATAAAGGGCTGCATCACCAAGTGGATTATCCTTGGCTCAAGCACGCTGATAGGCTGTGACGCCCAGGGGAAGAAAAAAGCTACTCTTCTGCCTTCACACAATTTACCCCTACCAAAGACACATATTTTCATAACTAAGACAGCAGGTGATCAGGAATTCAGTTTTTGAATTTAGTTTGATAGCCGGTGGACCAGTTTCTGAAGGCCATTGTGGGCATAAGGAGTTAACCTGGTTCCCTTGATTCTAGAGAGGTACCATCCCTCATTCCCCAGGCCTACGCTGTCTATGGGAAAACATACCTGTCTGCTGAATCCAAGATGGCAGGGCTCTGTCTAGCTTCCAACAGCATTGATTTCACACAGTTGTGTAAAAAACAATTGCTTTACCAGCCTCAACATCTTGTTCTTGGAGCAGCCATTGGGAAGAATCCCTTCAAATCTTGCATACAGGTACAAGCCCCTTCAGCTGCAAAATGTTTGGACATCCTCCAAGATTTTTCACTGTGGTAGAGATTTGAAAAGATCTGGTGCCAACCACCAGATTAAGGCTCTCTGTGGGTCATCACTTGGTTCAGCTTTCTCACATAATGATAGAGCTGAGTTCAGTTACCTTTGATCAGACACTGACTTAAAATTGTTTGTCCATGACACGAACTGGCTATGGTCTAACAAAGAATTAACCTCAAGCACATCAGGATCATGACCTTCACAGTCCAACAAGATGATTGATTTTTCATCAGTACCTGGACCCCATGCTCCTGGTGTTCAGATACTGGCAGGGGACAAGCTCACAGTAATATTTCAGCTGTGTTTTATTAGGGTGCAGTGCAGGGGCAGTACTGTCATTCTCCTCTGTGTCATTTAGGCTTGACAGCAGGTGGTGACAGCAGGAGTCGTCATTTCCCTCAGGACATGTACCAATATACAGTAGTTCCATAATGTGTCCAGAGAGGATGGAACAGCTCATGAAACTGTTTGGATCTCTGTGGGTTCTCAGGCTCTGTGGGTGTGATTGCAATAGAGACAGCGTATGTGTAAGCGTTGTGGATATCCTGTGGTGGCATACTTGTCAGACACACTATACAGGGATGACATACCTGTTCTCCTGCTCTCCGACATAGTGATAGCACATGGGAACATGTCCTCTTAATGTGTGATCCAGCAATACTGTCTGTGTGTCATAAAGTATGCTATTCTAACATAGCGAAATACTATTGTAACTGTGAAGGAGAACCTTCACCTTTCCCCAAAACAGTTTGTTTGTTCAATTGTCACTTTGTGAAATGTTAAAGGATTGCTATCTATTTTCTGTCTTGTCAATAACTGAGCTTGTTTCACATCAAATGCATCTAAACAGGTTAGGTGTTCAATTGTTAATTATCATTGCCTAATTGTGTGTGTGTGTGTGTGTGTGTGTAGGGGGCATTTAATTGAGCAAAACCAGCCATAAGTTAACAAGCCACACCTGCCTAATTAAAGGCATATTAAATACAGATGAGTGGCTCTCATTATTTATACACTGAGTGATCCATATAGTTCTAAGCTGGATATTTAAGCCTTAAACCACGAACTTTCTTGTATACAGATGAGCATTGGTGATAGAGGCAACAATAAACACACACTGGCTAAAATTAGAACTGAAGAGAACAGAGGTAATAAATGATGTTTGGGCCAAATAGCTTGCATGGAGCACAGAGTCCCCTGAACAAGAGAGTGCTAGTTATGCTGGTATCTGTTAAAATCAATATACATGCACTGGCTAGAATGCATACTGACAGGAAAGCAATGTTAATTTGCATTGGAAGTCACACGTCTATCCTACAGGCTACACAATCCACTCAGCTCCAGTCACTGACTAATGAGAAAGTGAGGGAGATGTCTACTGGGGGAGTCTGTGAGCCAGCAAATGTCAGGTTATGTAGCAAGTGCTGTCTTGGGAGACTGAGCTGACAAATCTCCACCAAGATAAGTAGATATCAGCTGATTCAGACTTGAGATACACACACATAAACCCCCTTAAGAGTGTTGCATGCCTCTGTTACTACTAACCATATTTAGACATGAGCTGCTTAAGCTCCAACGTGAGAGATGCACATTTAAAGCAAAATTTTCCCAAATTAAGTCCACATTGCTTGAAATGAGGGTGTGTCTTATTTTTCTCCAAGATCTTCATATTCTGATTTGACAGTTGTGTGCCATAATGACCATGGTGAGTAACTACATTGTTACTGGACAGGCAAAGTCCAGCAAAAATTAACAATTTTAAATGTGCCATATTACCTTCTGTTGTCTAAAACTTGGAGGGACAGACTGCAAGACATATTCATTAATAGAACGTTCAACTCAGCTGCTGTCATAAATTAATTTGGCTGCCCTACTGTGCTCATGAGTCACATGTACATGCACACATGTACACGAATACCAGCAAATAATGTCCCCTGTCATATGGTGTTCCGTAAGAACAAATTGCCACGTTCCCTGTTGGTACTACATGTTCCTGAGGTTAGTGAATAAATGGTAAAATCTCAGGTTTTCTCCGAAAACAAGTTAATAAACACAAAAAGAAGTACTTTTACTGTGACCCTGTGACCAAACATTGTCAATTGAAAGGGAAGATCAGCATGACAATTCAGATCACTGTTTGACAACAACATTCCCTGTGGTTTAAATGGTAATTTGAAGACAGTGCACAGTTCTGTGGAATAGCTGACACCAGGCCATACATGCAGAGTGGAACAATAGCAATTTTCTGCTCATCACTGAAAGCATTTTGTAATCGCTCCACTCCAGGTTTTCTGCACACCCCTCCAGTTGTAGTCACGCTCATGTAAATGTAATGTAAATGCAAATGTAAATACTGTACATTCACACCGAAATTCATATCTACTGAATTAAGCCAAAGGCCATTGCCCCTGCACATGTTAGCAAAGCTAATATGTCTTACAGAGTCTCCATGTCACAAGCCATGAGTAGTGTCATAATTATATGCAGGGGTTAAATTGGGCCGGGGCTGTCCGGGGTTCAGCCCCGGCACATAGACCTACGCTCTTCTATGTCACCAGGGGACGCTCAGCCTCGCACATCTTCAACAATGTATATATTTTTACACTTTTCTCATTCTTAATAATTCAAACAATGACTAAAACACGTTTCCTTCGTAGCTGTAGAAAACATAAATGAGGTGATGTAAGAACTTGCGAACATCAGAACTTTCACAGGGTTTCTCTTTTTTTCTGTCAATGGGTTTCCTTACCCTTTCGCACATAACTTATTTTTTATGCTGTGTAGCGCACGTGTTACGTTATGGTTTGTTATGTTTTCATTAGCGTTATTAAGCTTCACATAGTTTTCAGTTAGCATTTGCTATATTTTCTAATGTTAAATCGCTGTTTCCTCAAAGCTAACATTAGCTAGAATTTTTCCAATCTAGTTTTCTAATCGCACCGGTTTTAGCATACATGTTAAACGGCTAATCACACTGGTGTGACCGTACATGCGAAAGGGTTAAAAGCTACCTAGCAGATCAGTGACCTCAGTCACTTTTCAGTCAGTCAAACAGCACAGATGGCAGAGTGATAGGTGGATGGCAAGGTAGGGAGAAAAATAGGTCAGAAACTGACACGTTTAATAACAGAATGTAAATTGCTCTGATATTCTGCTTAAACAATGTTTCAATTTTACTAAATGATAGTTTAACGTTAACGTAGGATACTTTGCAGCAGGTTGCCTCCAATCTGGTAGCTAGCTAACTGTTACATTAAGCCAGCTGGCAAGCTCTAGTTCGAGTAAAACTGTCAAGCAAGCTAACACGTATTGAAATCTCTCAGCATTGTCAGGACAATAGTGGTTTGAGCAGAATATCAGAGCTACTCCAATTACACCATGGCTAGGTAATGCAGGCTAGAGACTTTAGAAAGTCATGGAATTTGATTGTGTCCTCTGTGATGGAATTAACTGTAATATTATCCTACCGTTTCCACTATGTGTATTGATGTAGAAGTTAAAATTCACCTATATAGCTAGTTGGGATAATGTGTCTTCAGTGAGTACACATGTAGTCGCTTCGCCATTTTTTCACTTTTCCATCTATAGATTATGGTTAGCAAGATTGCGAGGAAATGGTGATTGAAATTTTATGGGACTTTGAAAAGTCATGAAAAGGTCTGGAAATTTGAAAATGTGTTGGCAGCCTGTGTATATTGTAATATTCAGGGGCGTCTCTACATTAGGGGCCGGTGGGGCCTGGCCCCAATAGATGCCGCGTGGAGCAGTGCACAACATGATCAATAATTCAGTGTAACAAGTAATATATTTTTTTTTCTTCATTACTAAAGTAACACAACTACACAACTAACATTGCTGTGCGTTTATTACATATGACAACGGTAGCGCTGTCCGATACAGTCCAAATATCTTCCTGTACCTGTTGCGTAAAGGTCAGTACTTCTCCTAGCAGTCTTCATTTGGTGAGCATGGGGCCGGCCCGTCAGCGTTCGTTTAACCAAGTGAGCAGTTGAAAACACTGTGTGCATGTTCAACGTGCTTTCAATAATGAGCTGTGGGGCACGATCATGTTGGCCCCATGCTGAGAGCAGCCAATAAAAAATAATAGAATGGCATATGTCAACACATTTAGTAAACGTTGTTTACGGTATCGGCATTGCGACATAACAAATCCCAATTTAACCCCTGATTATATGCTAATTATACAGTGGCCAAGACATATTATAAAATAATATGTGGTAAGGTATTATGGGGGTTTTGCCCACTGAACTAACCCCAAATACAATTTAACAAGTATAAAATCAACTAGTGAACCACATAGCTGTAAATATTCCTCATTTCCAAAAGCTATATGTGCTAGAAATGGGGCACAGATTTAAATGAAGAAAAAAGTTCTGAAAGTAGCAAGGACTTCATCAGTACCTTTCCAATCTGAAGGAATTTACACACCTCCAAGAAATACTCTACATTTAATCCTGAGGGAAAATGACTGAGTAAAGCTTTTTAGATATTCCTCCAAAAAGAAAGCAATGTGCCAGTTACCTAACTAACCATGCTGTGCTAAAATAAGATACATCTTACCAAGCTATCAGCGTTTTAGCTCTTCTATAAAAAGGGTCACTGACTAAGGATGTTTTACACACTTGAGTGCCGCAGCTTACTGAGATAAGTGCTAACAGAAGAAAAAGACAAGAATTTAGCCTATATTCTTTAACCTTCTCTTTTGTCATTATGAAAAGACACTTGCAATCCTGTAAACAGCCAAACGGGGATGGTCAGCAACTACTATTATCAGTTAATCATTATGATAAGAGGTAGGCTTAAGTGATTCATTTTTTAATTTAGGTATTACTTTTTCTTCAAAAACATACTTTGGCAAGTTCAGCAATCACCAAAACTAATGAAGATGGTGCTTGTATTGGAAGTTTTCAGACTTACAAACTTAAGACACATATATTACTTGATGTAATTTAATAACAATGTGCAATGTGTGTGTGCATGTGTATATATGTGTGTAGTTACGTATTTATGCTTATGTATGTTCATGTATATTTGTGTATGAACTGTTATTCCCAACATATATGCCCAAAGCTTCATAAAACACAATAAATATAATTTATTTATAAAAAGGAAACAAATGTGTTATAAATGTGTCATTTCTTTTTATACTCTGATTTTATACCTTTTATATTCTTCCTGGTAAGCATGATATATTAGAAGGTTAATTTATTTTTTTTGTTTTTTATTTCTACTCCCCAGACTCCTTGCTGTAGAATGAACTGTCTGAAAACACACTAGAACTGTGTGGTCTCTTATTATGTGTCACTTATTAGGCACACTTCCATGGAAAGTGCCTCTGCATTTTCCCCCACTGTTTATTTCTCCTGTTAAATGTTAAATGTATTTTTCTCTTGTATGTTTTCAATAATCCATATTTTTTCTGTACTGGGGTGTCATTCTTTTTCACACATACTGTTAATGAGCTTTATTGTATTGTGTTTCTGATACTTTGTTTGCACATGTACATACAGAAAAGCACTGTCCACTATGCATTGCTGTTTTGTAGTCATTTAGTAATAATAATAATAATAATAATAATTATTATTATTATTATTATTATACCAATATGATGGAGCATGGACTTACCCCAGAATGTGTTCAAAACGTAGCAACTCCTCTGGTTAAAACAGCTAGAGACAGTTTAATTTATGAGGCACTCTGTTGTAGAAAGTCGGCTTTGGTTCACGTGTTGAAATTATCCCATCATAATTGTAAATAGCTTGCTTAGTTTCAGTGAATGTGGCTAGATAAACTAAAATTTCAACCTGCAAAAGGCCCTTTCCCACACTAACAACTGAATGATCACTAGTAACTACATGATTTGTACATTGCTGATAAACAAACAGACACTAGTGTTTACAGACAGTCATACTGAAACACTAAGTTACTTAATAACGTAAAGGAACTGTGGTTGAATAAAGGATGAAGACCATCAAATTTACAAAAGAAGGGCCTTTCTGGAAAACTATCAAAGTTGCCAGTGAAGCAATGTAATTTGAATTGCATGAATCTCTTAACCAATTATTGAGTGGTGACAAACAGCTGAACCATTCATCACCTCTTCTAAATATGGACAGCGGACCAGATTACTTTCAAGATTACTTACAAGATTACTTTCATTCGAGACTGCTGCAGTGTCTTTATGGTATAGCCCAGCATGCCTGAGACAACCATTTCAATGTTGGAGCCCCAAGGAAATGGCAGACAATCTTTACCTCCTGCGCCGGTGAACTTGATGTCCCAAATGATCAAGTTGAGAATCATTACTGTATCCTTTTGCAGTGGATGGGTTGGGCTTACAGAAATAGTGGGCACAGGACAGGGCGGTTTCAGAGAGGTAGGAAATGAGGACACCCTAAAACCTGTTAGACAGGCTCAGTCGTGGTGTGGGTCGGGGAGTCCTTTTAGACCACTTCCTTTCATCATCCTTTGAGCATACCAACACCTCAGTGCAGATCGGAGTTGAAGGTATACTTGCTGCTTTGAAAGTCAGGGATGTAGGTAGCATCCCTGGTAGCTAGTGACTCTGTATGTTTGTGATGTTGTATGGGTATGTGTATGAGTATGTCTCTTGGTCTACTAGTAACTCTGTGATGTTGTGGTGAAATGCCTTGTGATTGTGCTGCAAACCAATTTCCCCATGGGGACAAATAAAGTTTCTATTCTATTCTATTCCTCCACCCTCAGGTACATTTGGCAGGGTTGGCTCTTCAATGCTCTGTTGATGTCCTCCTCCATTGACTTGCCACCATCACTCTCTAAAGAACTCATCTTGAACAATAAAAATAAAGTAAAATAAAAGTAAAGTGAAATCTTCACAGTTAACGCTCACAGTATTCCTGCTAAAATAACAAACTAAAACAAAAACCCAACAAATCAAGCTAAATAAAATACCCACAATGGAGCTATTACAATCACTAAAAGAGCCATGTTACATGCCTAAATTTGCCTGCAACCCCTCAGAGAAACCTTGCAGATCTGCAGACAGAGCTGATAAGGTCCACTTAGGCCCAGAAAACAGGGTTTATTACTTTTTCCACAAACAAAATGAAAGGAATTTTGCATTCACCAGCAGTACCTGCCTAGCAATTCAAAGGGAGATTCTTTGCAGCAGTCTTGGTTGGCAGAAACTAGAGGCACAATTTATCTACCATCCTGACAGAATTAAACGATGCAAAATTGCCTTCTGCCAGAGAATACTCTTGTTGTTGGCATTTTGTTCCCTTTGACTGCAGCACTGCACATGAAAACCATTACAGCTTTTCATCATTTGAAAGCTGTAAATTGTCAGACATTTCAAGGGACAATGAAAGAATCTGACTTCTAAAGTAAGATCTGAAGTGTGGTGAAAAGTTCTGTGAAGAGAGAATTTTCACTGCCAACAGGGCTTTAAACTCTGATTACAAAACCATTCAAAAAATCTGGTTCATTTTCCAATCACTGGTTTGTCTTTGGTATGAGCATAAAAGAACACAGACAATGTAGGTGAATATTAAAAGGGGGAATAATTTGTGCGTTGATCCAACAAGTGTTAAACACTATGTAAAATACATCTGAGGTAAATGATGCAACTAGCATTACTTTGAGGGAAAGTAATCACCTAATATAACTTGGATCCTTTAAATTACTCACCGTCCACAATACCATCCCATGACAACAGTAAGTGAAGGTGGCCATGGTGTTTCCTGGAAGCACTTTTTGAGAAACGCCTTAGAAACAGCTGGCATAGAGAAGAAAAGATCTGAGAAAACAAAGACTGGCAACACCTGGAATCCTCTGCTAGTAGAACCATCACTCATGCAAATCTACTTATGTCACCCTGGTAAGTAATGTCACAAATGCTTTCAATTAGATACTCACAGCATCACCAAAAATGTCATTAAAAGTTTGGAATTCACTATGCATGTAGTTACTGTAATACTTGTAATTCAAGGGCTGTGAAATGCTGATCAGGACCCACTGCTTGATTGGAGGATCATCATAGTTTGTACTACACTTGTAGGAAGGAATGTACATGTACTCTGGATTTGTTCATTATGCAGAGTGGTTTGGTAAACCCTGAAATAACGATACACATTTATATTACAGGTGCCAATGCGCTTTGTGGAGTAGATCATATATTCTGATTTAACTCTGGGTGCTGTGCAGTATAAGAACATACATATGGAATGGCACACCTGGTGCCTGTTGCTTCTTCATAATCTTCTGTCCCTGAGTTTCTTCATCCTTATTCTGGGGCTGGATCACAGAGACTCTACCTATCATGTTTCAGAAACGGCAGATTAATTGGTGTCAGCTGGCACGTTAGTGCTATCAGCTAGCATACAAAAGTCCAAGTAACTGTAGTTCGTTACATTTGAGTGAACAGCTGTGCAAAGTTTGTATGTGCAGCAAGTGGAGCTTTTTTTCCAAGTAATACATTTTGTGACTACAAAATTGCAAAACCTTACAATCAAATGTTGATTTAGGCTCCCAATTAGCTTAGTGGTTAAGGTGCATGCTGAGTTTAATGAGCCGGGATCAGTGCCAGCAGTGTCATCAGCCGACAATTACTATGATCCCACAACTGTGGAACAAATTGGCTTCATTCTGCCAGGGATAGGGGTTGGTATATTGGCAGGGATTGCTTGTCTAGTCGCTCCCTGGCACCCTGTGATTCATCAGCTGCCTGTAAGTTCCTTGGATGATGTCAGTGAAGCCTCCACTTGGCACTTAGCTCACTGTAATGTGCTGGGAAATTTGTGTGAAAAATAGTTTTGGCTGGCATGTGAGTGGATCAAAGGATTACATTTGCTACAGCCCAATACTCCTGCATGAGCACAGTGGTTGTAGTGATGAGACAAGCATAAAATGCCCAACTAACTTCCAAAAAATAGGGCTGCATAAAGGGTAGGAAAAGCTTCAATGAAAAAAAGTGAATTTATTAAATATATTTTGCGGAATGGTAACTAATAATGATGGGATCTTGTAAACTACCTGTATGAATTTGTGTAATTCATGTTTTTTAAGATTGTGAAGCTACAATATCATACACATTTAAAATTGCCCTGTGTCTGTCTCAGCCTACCACATAAAAGGTGGTACATTTGCAAGACAATGTATAATCATCAGAGCAGACATTATAGGTGCACTTTTGCATTCATATTTTAATGAAACATAAATAATTTAAAAAACATGCACAGAATAATTCTGAATGATTCAAATGACATATTTTGGTTATTGGGGATGCATTATCATAGGGTCATACTGACAAGCTTGGGAATTGTCTGCTTAGAGCTATGGTTTAAAAATGATTTTCTCTGAGTGTGTGCTTCCCTTACCTGTTCCTAATATTCACATTGCCTCAGGTGAGGCGTGCTTCCAAGTCATAAACCTCCAACACAGTGTTAGCATAATTTTTAGTGAACCTCCTGAACCACTTTATTGTTAACTGGTACATGTCCAGTTGATTCACATCCTGTCTACCAGCTCAGAATATTCTCATGTATTGTGGGATTCCCCCAGACAAGGACATACTTATACTATCAAAAATGTTTTCTGCACAATGAACATTCTTTCATTTCTGAAGTAACTTATTTTGTTGGAAGTAGCTTGTTGGATTTCTTTTGCTCAGAAATGTTGTCCTCATTGTGTTGTTTACAATTAGAAACTTTATCAGGGATTCAATTTCATTTGATGGCGGTGTTACAAAATAAATATGTTATTTTTATTTGAAATAGAGAAATAGGGCCATAAAGCATTCAAAAATAAATGTGTAAAAACACCCAGTTAAAACATCAGTTAATGTTCTATAAGCTATTCATCAGTAAGTATCAACATTTTTTAGCCATCCTAGGTTAGAAACACACTTCAATTTCCCAAATTCTTTTTTAAATGAGTGGCTTTCATACTGGGACCTGGTTAATTGTGATAAATTTTTTATTTGCTTTGAAGTAACATTTCAAACATACCAAATGAGCACTTGCAAGCAACGGAGCCCGTATTTGTGGTTTCATTTTTTGTGAGGGTACAATCAACAAAATGCCTTTTTCATAAAATGTTTATTTAAACTAGGGGTGAACCCAGGCAATGTTTTTGCTAATACTACTTTTATAATTTAAAAAAGAAATGTCAAAAGTGTGTAGATAACATGAAATTCCCCCATGTATTGTTAAATGGGGAACAGATGTTTTGCCTGAGAGCATGTTTCAGTATTTATGTTGTAGGTGAAACATTTATGTAGTAAAGTGCTTGGAGAGATACCTCTGCCATGCTTTTTGTAGCTTTTCTTCATTAAGGTCTTGATTACAGCTTTTCCTTAACTTTGAGTAACAGGTATATTTTTGAGACTATAGGGTATAGGTATAAATGTTTATCATGACAGTAAACCTGATGAACATGCATATACCATTGTTCAGCAATGCGTAAAAGTGTGTGGTATGGGTGTTTATAGTACACATTATCCTTCTCTGCATTTATGTATCGATTGAATGAACCAAATGTGCTCAGCAACAGTTCTAAATTAAATTCTGTCAACATAAAGTAAGAATTTGAAACATTAATTCTTTTGAATGTCTCCATGATAATTCACAAAGTCTCTACAAATTTATCTAGTGGGAAGAGCGCCACTAAAGTTTAACTAAAAAATGAATGGATGGAACTTACATGGACTGTTAATGGTTCACATTTGTTTCTTGTCTCCTTTTTTTCTCTGAGATCCTCTTTCTGGATTTTAGAATATTATACAGAGTATACTATATCTCATTTTCTTGTACAGAATAACTATAGTAAAACTCAAGATGGCAGTGTTTTTCATGAGCAGAAAGGAAGGACAGTGTATTTCTGTCATGTGGAGGACATATACAGGAGTCCAAGCATTTCGCTACCCATAGCTTGATCAGCAAGCCACTAAGACTTTAAAGAACTGAGATGCAGCCTCAAATCTGTGACATACTGCATGCCTTGTAACTGTAGATCAAAATCTACTCTGGAATGGCATGTGGGAGTTGGATGTTGTGAATCTGGATGATAGAGGCTATTTCAAACTGTCCTCAAATGTGAAACTCTTAAAATAGTACACTCACAATAATTAACAAAGATGCCATTTTAGGAAACTTAAAACCTTTGACTTAATTCAAAGGGCAGTATAACCCTGCAAGGAATTCAGGGTAAATGGAAAAGGTTATTCATAATTTAAAGCTTCCACATCCTAATTGCTTGCTTAAAATGTAGTTAAAATAGAGTTTTCTCAGGGAGAGAACATAATTACCATGATTTTGGTTAAATAACAGATTTCTCAGTTTTCATGCTTGTTGTATCTCTCTCCCACAAACACATCCAGACCTGTCTTAATCTGTGTTGGGCCATAGGCAGTAAAGGCCTTGGTGTGCACACTGAAAGCTTACTACAAATAACTGTTTTAGGAATATGATGTAACTGTATGCTATTGTCTGAGGCAAATAAGCAGAATGGTTCTGTAATGTCCAGGGAAAACAGCTACAGTTCTAAAGAAGCTTGTGCAGAGCCCATAGGACAAATTATGACATATATCTTAATAATTACAGTACAGTACACCGCTAAAAATAAAATAGACTATTAATTCTATAACAACCTAAACTTAGTAACTAACTTCATTAGTAAATATCTGTGGAGACAGTGGAGACTTGTTTTTATTCCATGCTGCAATCTCAAGTATAAGATTTTTCCATAATAGAGCAATTTTGTAGGCTATGAATTAAATTGCACAGTGTGAAGGAGAGCCTTCACCACCTCTTCCTTGGACTTAATGCTAACTGTAAATTGTCAATCATTTTTAATTATGTGCACATGTTGGCAGATTGTTTGAGGAGCCAGCCTATTGGGTCATGAGTCACACCTGATTAATTGAAAGGTGATTAAGTACAGGTGTGGCTAGGGAGCAAAGGAGGCTCACTTTGTCCCGGCTGTTGGCTTGCATAGGCTGGTTTCTTTGTCTGTTTGGCTTTTGTTTTTGGCTCATTCATGACAGAAGTGGTGGCCAGGTTCTCTACACACAGTATGACGATGAATGGAGTGAAAAAGAGTGAACAAACTAAAGGAGATTCACTGAACAAGATGTACTGTAAGACTGATCAAACTGGAAGAACTGAATGAATCAGTAGTGGCTCAGTGAACTAAAAGGTCTGGATGATGGAACGAACTGGAGGGACTGAACAAGAATCACTGTACTGTGTTCTGATTCATTCAGTGGGTGTTTACTCTACGCGGACTCTACCAGTTCTGATACGCTGCTTGGACAGCAGTCCGCCCCAATGTAACTTTTTTCTATATGGTGACGTAGTTGTTGCTCAAAGCATATTGTGACGGTGGGGGGCTGTTGCCTGAGTGGTGAGCTGTATATATGTATGTGTGCGTGTATGTACATACATATACTGTAAAAAAAAAAAAATATATATATATATATATAAGAACAATGATACTCTAGCAAAAGGGCTCATCATGGTTGTTTATCATAGTAATCCAGTTAGCTAGCTAACTGAAGCAAGCTCTCTCTCTCCAATACATGCATACCTTATCCTACCCTGACAGGACTGCCTTGAGTGATTCGAAAACTATACTTACATGTTTTCATCATAACACACATGTGCACATCAACCTACATTGAGCAAAAGTTACGAAAAATTGACTTCCCCCCATAATACTGACTCAGCAACAAACAGGTCACAAGACAACCCCTACGTTTGGAAACTTGAGTTTTTTACAGTCCACTGCAGAAAGTATAATAGTCTGCATCAATAATAACTTCCCTGAGGCAAGTCATATTATTTTGTGACCTAAATATGTCACTCTCCATGACAGGAAAATAAAGTAAAATATATCAATCAAGGAATTATAATTTGCCTTGGGGTTAAACACTGCAGGAGACTATTGAAGACAGTGAAAAAC
This sequence comes from Megalops atlanticus, assembly GCA_019176425.1. NCBI lineage: Eukaryota > Metazoa > Chordata > Actinopteri > Elopiformes > Megalopidae > Megalops > Megalops atlanticus. The sequence goes on along the minus strand of CM032876.1, from coordinate 64,336,737 downwards.
CATTTGCCAGAAATATATTCTTGTTCATTAACAGCTAAAATTACAACCGTTCCAACTGCAGATATGACAATGACATTTAATCCTGCTGAAAGACATCACTACAACACCCAAAAGTCTTGTAACTGCTGGATGTCCTTCAGACAACCTTTTGGCAGGGTATAGGTATCTTTTGCTTACTGGCTGTTTCATGATCACACCCTCAGTAATCATATTTCTCCAGCAGAGACCACTAACCAGAGCTTAAGTATTTCTGCACCTCTGTCTAGCCTGGCTGTGTCCTTTCATTTAATTTCTTCATGAGGTACCACTCATGTAAGGACACTAGGGTTCTAGGCTCAAAATCCTACCTCAAGATGTCAGTTGCAGTGCAAAATAGTGTCATTAAGCAGCAGCACAGATGACATTTAGCTGGACACACAGACTTAAAAAATGAAAAATGCAACCATTAACGAATATAATGCAACCGACTGCCCTTCCTCCCTTAATTCTGCCAAATATTTACGGACAACAGTGAAGATCCTGAACGATGGTAGTTATTAATGAAAGAGTGACACCTCGACAATGGATCTAGAAAATCTACACAGCCTTTCAAAATTTTTTAGTTTACTGTTTTAAAGGATGAAATCAAGGCAAGTGAAGTCAGACTTTTTTATTTACACATTGTTACCAACAATATCTAAGTGAACATAAAATGCCTCTGTTTTTCAAAAAGTATTAGAAATGAAAATCTTTCAATGTCTTGGATGCATAAGTCTGCACATCCATGCATAAGTCTGAACATCTAAAATGTTATAGCAAGAGATCATCAACCCCATAAAAATAAATCTAACCTTTATGACAGGAAAACTGTAAAAGTGGTTCTCAAAAAACATCTTTTTACTACTGGACATTAATCAATAACTTGAAGTATGACATTTTGTCCTGTCAAGAGATGACAGAATGCCATAAAACTACAAATTAATACACTTAAAAGAGGAAATATCTGTGTGCTTCTTGAAGAAAAACCTCTGTGAGGGCATATATTTGTGTCTTTGTGCTCATGTTTAAAGGTGAAAATATAACTGGAGCTTCCCTTATCATCAAGTCAAAACTACAGGAGGTTTTGAAAATATTCGTTACCATTTACAGTCAGTGCCCTTTCAATAGCACTCTGTATCGCACAAGACTGAATTCCTCTGTGTTCTGAAGTTGTTTGACTTGGGAGAGACATACAAAAGAACACCAAATTTGGAAACAGATAGCAAAGAAAGATTACTTTCCTAAATCTGGGGTAAACAGGGCAGATTGTAAACATATGCTGTGCTGTAATCAGGGTTCACATTCTTTTTTTCCATTTCTGGAGCTTTTGCATATTACTTTACATTATCTGCAAATATTTGTTCTCTTATCTTTTATATTTTGTAGTGGATAATCATGGTGGTGTCTCTTTGTTTCACTCTACAGTACTGTTTGGTGTTCCCTAAAGAAGCAAAACAACTAACCAGCCTGTTAATATGTACATGAAACTAAATTTGTGAAATAATCATGAACAATAACTGCACTGGGAAAATTATGCAGATGTTACATCTTTATAGTTTCTGCATTTCACTGACAGAAGGTACTTGTGGTGATACATAAAGCAGGGGCACAACTAGCTTTAAATGACTACATTAAAAAATATATATCATGTAATCAGAATTGTGCATCATAGCATATCTTTAAATGAGTAAAACGTCTACAATCACTTCTACAATTGTTGAAAAATGAGTGTACAATGAATTGCAGTGTTGATTGAACAGACATTTTCTGGTCACGTTTCTGTATATGGTCTCACCAAGAGTGTATCTCATCAAACTAACAAAAGGGGGGGATGTGAAAAATTACTGGGCAGTCTCTGTATGTCTTTACAGTCTCTTGAGAGATAAATACTGTTGTGTCACTCTGTAATTGTCTCAGCACTAGACATTAGCAGTGCCAGTCACCTGCACTTAAACAACCTGTGGAACATGAAAAAACAAGTGCATTCAGTCAGATTTCATTAAGAATAAAACATGTGCAGGTGGAAGAAATTACAGAGGTTGGAGATGTAACTATAGAGGCTTTAATTCTTTAATTTATTGTTAATATTGCTCACTTCTTTATCCTCCTGGAGGCTGCAAACAAGGAAAGATGTATTCGGTCTATTTTGTTGGGAGGGAAAACCATGACTGAATGTAAATGCTAACATTCAAAGGTAGCAGAAATCATCTTGGACATATTCGTCCACAGAAACATGCCTCTACACAGATATGAATAATGAATGACAATTAGAGCAGGCTCAGGCCTCTGGCTGAAATGAATAATTCACTGCCTAGTTTTGGTTGAGAAAACCATGATTCATCTGGTATCTGAGGCATGTCTTTCTGCATGAAAGGGCCACGTCTCAATTCAGTTTGGTGAGTCATCTCAGTTAGGTGAATTTACCTTGAATATCAAGGCTCTCTGTTTCAGTGCCTCAGACGCATTCATCTGAATTATGCTCTACTTTATATCTCTGAGAACATAGCTTTGAAGTTCCCGTGTTCATGCGAATCATGTTCATGTTCAGGTCAGGTCCCTATGGTCATGTAACTTATATCCCTTGTTAAATGTACATGTACATTACATTTCCCCATGCCCATTGTTGGCAGATAGTTTAAATGTACTGTAAATTTGACATGGAAGAACAGAGTGTTTGTTATCAGAGCTTACCTAAGGGGCGTCAGTGTTTTTTTTCCCCTCACATTTAAATCAAATTAAGTGGTATTACTGCATACACAACATGGATTTAACATGGTAGAGAGTAAATGTCAGCAGTGCATCACATTAATTTAACAAGAGTGGTCAAATAAGGCTGAACTTGTGGCTCAAACAGGGTCACTCTGGTGCCTGCAGTGTTAGGGCTGAAAGGAATGTTCCTTTTGCATGTCTTCCCTTTGATGTTTTTTTGTGAATTCTCCCATGTTTATTGATGACTCTCAGGTATAACTGGCATGGCTCTGATATGAGGATTTCATTTACAACTGCATATTCTGAGGAATATAATGCAGCATGGTGCTCAGGTAAAACGGAATACATAAAGTGGCAGGAATATACCTCTGAGGAAGTCCCTGCACGGGCAAACAAACATGCTATTGTAAATCATGCAACACATCAAAACAACAGATGCCTCTGATGCAGATTAGATTATTACTTTGATGTTCATTTACACGTACAGTTATCTTCCAGTGTTTTGTTACTTTGTGGCGTTGTGATCAGCTGTAGACTTTAATGAGTTAATTTATCCCGCACAAGAGACTAAACAGAAAGCAGGCAATTAAATCTGAATGTCAATCACACTAACATTTTAGAACAGCCAACATACTGTATCTCACAATACAATTTGTACAATACACTTCCTTAACTTAAATCATTCTGTACTTGGATCTGCATAGTCATAAAAATATAGGTTAGTTAAGATAATTTAGCGTAGTTAAGATAATTTTCTCTGCCAACATTACATTTATTGTAGAATAAGCTGAGCAGAAAGATATGGTAAAATATAAAAGGTTGTCACAGATGTACAAGAACAGTAAATGACTGGCATTGTCTACTGGCATATTTGTTGAATAAAAGCCAATACTTTTAACCACTAACAGAATTAGTGAGAAGCCTTTATGCATGAGGGAAAGCATGCGTGCATCATGTATACTTATATATAGCTATGCACATTTATCAGCCATGTCACTGTTTGTGCCTCTGTGAATTGAAACAGGTTGTTTCATGTGGAAATTTTTAAACAGCGCCAAATTAAATCATAGTATTCTTTGCAGCCTTCACAATTCACCATATAAAAAAACATTGTACAATAACATATTTTCTGCACTTCATAAAGGAAAAAAAACATTCATGTGAAATGACTGTATTTATCAAACTGTATTTATGCTGTTTACAGTGCACCATGATTCAAATTAGATGTTTAATATCTGTAATGAGATAATTATACCTAGGGACTTAGCTAAGAAGAAGATAAATCAAGAATGAGACTGAAAAACAGACAAACAATCACATTTTCATGTATATAAGCCGCTGAGAATTTGAGTTCCATGTTAGCCCTTTGACACTGCCCATGTTCACCTTTATGAATGAAAGTATGTTACTACTAACATAAATGTTGTTTCATCTCCATCATTGATATTTTTTCTGCTTTATGGTTAGTCGGTTTCCCTGAGAGAAGAGTTCAGTTTGTGAGGGAGTGCACAATACACTGTACTGTACAGGTAATGTGTTATTGCACAAAGTGTTGAAACTAAATACACCAAGTAAAGATACACACCACCTGCAGTGAGAAATCAGTCCTGAGCATTGAAACTTTGAACGAAGGTTGAACATCCTTATATTTGATTTTATTAGAATCTGAATAAGGATAAAGTAAGGGTACTAAAAATAATTATCATAAGTGTTAAATACAGTTCCTTTTTTCTGTTACAAATTAAATGGTAGTAGCCAAGCAATAATTTTAAAATCCACAGAAAAGCCATTGACTCTGTTGAAGACAGATTATACAAGTTTACTAATGATAATCTTTTTATGCTGATAATGAATTTCAGCACACTGTCAGTGGAAAATAAATATTGATGTCCATCTTTGCTGGCATTTTACATGTGGATAGCAACTACACACTTGGCAGAAGTTCTCACATACAGTACAACCTGAGACATTTGACAATGGAAAGAGAGTAAACCCAAACTATCATTGACTGATGTATTGAGCAGGCATCATGAATGAAAATGGAAACACATGAACAGTTTTCTGTACTGAGATAACAAAATCAGGCAATAGAGCCAAATAGAATGCAAACATTTGCGAACATTTGCATCAGATGTGATGCAGTGTGATGTCTGTCTTGTTCTTAGGGATAATATAGAATATTACAGAAATTAGCTTTGGGGTATTTGGTTTTTTTACATAGCATTTTAAAGGTTTAATAGTTCAGAAACATGCTGAGGGACAATAATATTTAGAGATGAAATTAATGGATTTTGAAAAGAACAGTGCTATAGCAGGGTCAGCCCTAGTATTCTTGGTATCCTAGACAAGATTTTTGCTGGAGCCAGCATTCCCCCCACCAAGCCTCCTGGGACCCTCCAACCCCCAACTTTCCACACAAACAACAAACTTTGGCCACATTAAAAAAATTACTTATTTGTTATGGTATTTGGTTGTTAATGTTTGTGCCAGCTGTACTCTAAAGGGCCATCATCCAAAAAGGAGCAGAAATCCAATTCAGCTGGCTTGCTTCTTGTGAATAGCTGTATTCATAGTCATGTCTGACATGCAATCAAAGGTGACATACACATGCCAGCACAGGGGAATAATTGGATATGCCATCTGCCTGCCTAAAGGATCTGTAAGCTGCAGAGGAAGCTTGGTCACTTGCTGTGTTGGCAGAGTTTATGTCTGGCAAGTTCAAGTTCAAGTCCTGGCAAAGAACATCCAATGTTGCCACAACCCCTGCAGTGCAACATAGATAATCAGAACTGGGATGAAGCCAATGAGATGCCAGTTTGAAGAAACAGCCAAGTGTGATGCTGGGTGAAGTAAGGGGTTACTCCACCACATAGCAAATTGTGCTAGGTTGCCCCTAGGCTAAACAGATGACTATTATGCATAACTCCCTATTTGGTCTGGATCTTTCAGCTGTAGTGGTAGTATTCCTGCTTGTAGTGTGGGTCATACAGATTCAAGAGCAAACAAATGTCTCCTCATCTTGCATCTTCTAACACAACAAGCAATAATGTGCTTTTAACTTGACACCTAAAGTACATTCATGGTAAGAGCAAAGATTGGTTCAGGTGACTTAAAATCAGCACTAACAACCTCTTTGGAAACTACTTTAGAATTCAACAGCTGTGATTAAGTGTTTTCCTTTATTTATCAGTATGAGAGCTCTCTATAAGGTGAACATGGCATTCCTTTCAAAGATATCCAATGGTATCAGCTGTAGGGCTAGGGTCAATTCCACTAAATTCAATTCAATTCAATTCCTTCTCCCTGCAAATTCTATCACCTGTCCCCCACTAGCTGCTAACTGCTAACTGCCAACTGCCAATGACTCACCTTAATATGGTGGTTGCATCAACAATGATTAAACATAAACAAACTAGTAGTTTGAATGGAAAAAAATGAGAAAACAAATGTGTTAAATATTTGACTTTCTGATTGGATAATAAAGTGCTTATAAACCACAGGTTTGAGTGCTATAGCGCTTTTATAAAAAGGAGTTGGCTGATGATGTGCACAAAAGGAATTTAGCACAATATGTTGTGTGACTCCGCAGTTACAGAAGGCATTCCGTCCATGAAAGCAAAGGCTGCTTGAACTTTCGTAGACATCAATATTTCATGGACACAATGCTAACACGTTTGTGTTTTTCGTGGACAAAACGCGTTACAGTGTTACATGGTTTCGTAATGAATTTATGCGTTTCGTAGCACAGAAGGCATTCTGTCTGCGAAAGCAAAACATTGATGTCTATGAAAGTTCCCGCAGCCTTTGCTTTCGGGGATGGAATGCCTTCTGTAACTGACGGAAGGCATTCTGTCCACGAAAGCAAAACAGTGATGTCTACGAAAGTTCAAGCATCCTTTGCGTTCATGGACGGAATGCCTTCTGTAACTGCGGAGTCACGGAATATATTGTGCTAAATCCCTTTCGTGCACATCATACTTTCAGTAATATAGCAAAACAGTTAAGTGGACAAAATGAACATTTGATGGCACAGAATGATGATAGTATAGCACTTTCTGCATTTCGTGCCACAACAGCATAAATGCTGGCCTAGGACATGTATTATGTGGACAGAATTACTTTTGTCTACAAAATGAGTTTCTTTCATCCACATAGTGCGAAGTGCATTCCGCCTTTAGTCCACAAAATGAAAAGCACAACGGTCAATTCAGTGCACGGTAGGAATCAACCGTTTTGTTTTCTGTTCACAGAAGTATGTACTCTCTTCAATATTTCATGGACACAATGCTAACGTGTTTGTGTTTCTCGTGGACAAAACGTGTTACAGTGTTACATGGTTTTGTAATGAATTTATGCGTTTCGTAGCACAGAAGGCATTATGTCTACGAAAAAAGGTCTGTTACACTTGGCGCCCCACATTGAAAAGCCCTAATTATAAGAAGCAGATTGTGACTGAATCCACCTAATACTAAAAGTCATTTTATTTGATCGTCACTACTGTATACTGTGTATGTAATGTCTCTGCTCACGCACAGCGTAGCTATACTGGAAATAGATCTATTTACATTTTATACTAATATTTTTGACGTTATCTACACAGTGATTTACAAGGTGTGCGTATAGTTACGTTTTTATCATTCAGCAGTCTCTCCCATCAAGAGTGTCTCAGAAGGTTACAAAGTGGAGTGCAAAGTGCACAAACAAGTATCTTAGCATCCCTGTCCAGTGCAATGGCTTTTGACTATGAGAGCACCAAAATGGAATTATCAGTAACACCTGAAAAATACAGTTGGCATGCAGAAGGTAAACAAACTCATATAGATAATTTGCAAGAGGACAGAAACAAAGTCAACACAGCAAAGACTACGTAACCATGACTAACAGAGAAGAATCTATCGGTTAATTTCAAAACTAGGCCTACAACTAAAAGTGAACTATGTCATCCTTTGTAAATTTTATGGGACAGAAGCGGCACTGGCGAGCCATATGGCACAAGTAGTTACATTGGGCTGCACATTGGACATTGAAATGGTCCACTGCTGAGTTGGAGCCGGTGTCTGCTACAGGACATGGAGTTCACCACATCCAGCAACGTGTTTATGGGCACAATTTAAAAGCCAAGACAGGATGTCAAGGACAAAATGTTACATCACTCGACCGTATCTACCATATCACCCTGTAATATCGGACTTGTTCAAAAGGTGTGGTTCAATATCCAGCTGCATTTTGGCCACAGTAGAAAGGAGGGCAACAGACAGCTGAAGGAAGTCTCATTTTTTGTTATGCAAGACAAAAATAGGATGAAGTACATAACTATGACATACATCAAGGTGTAACGGGATGCCCGTAGTGGTGATGTGGAGATTTCCAAAACAGTCAGATGAAGATGCATGACGCCATGACGCTGTGCGCAGCCAGACTTGAACCAGTCTGCTTTCCCATCCAACCAACCACCAAGAGACACTGAATGCCTGGCTATTGTACCTGGTGGCTGCCTGTGAGAGACCACCATGACTGTAAACCATGAATGTAAACTAATTTTACCATTTTAAAAGAAATACAGTTTGTAAGTGTTTCATTTTCCATTACAACAAACCCGCTACCTTATGCATTGTAACCACGATTAAAAATGAAAACAAAGTTTCCCATTCTACACATTCAATAATTATGTGGCAAAGAATGAACTGTTATAGCAATACTTACAATTAAAGGTTAACAGCAACAGGGTAACTGGTTAATATTAACCAAATTGTAGGGGATAAACAGTGTGAATACAGGTGAATGATTGTGTATTTTTCAATGGAGATATCTAATACGCATTGAAAATACAAACGAGCATAATAAAGCTTTTACTAACATGGACTACTGATCACTAGAGTCCCTGATAACAATAATCACAATAAAGTGTTACATTACTTCAACAGAAACTAGCCATAAATTGGCTTTCTCATTTAAGTAAGTGCTGCTGTTACCTTGGATCCGCAAATGATGGTCTGCAGCGGCTAAGGAAAAATGTAAACTATTTGTGGCAGACAACAGCTAGACTGATCTAATAAGAGTGCTCAGGCGCAACAGGACATCAACACATGTCAGAGTTGGTTACAAGTTTAGGTGATTTATGTGGTTAGGAAGGCATCTCTTGTGTTTAATCTTATAGTTACAGCAGGGGGTTGAGACTTGTGGAGACCAAAATGGTGGAGAAAGGTTGCACATACAGTGGATATAAAAGTCTACACACCCCTATGAAATTGCAGGATAGTAAATGTAAAGACAGAAATAACAACAATGTAAATGACTTTTTCCATCTGTAATGTGATCTTCTAACAAACAAAAATCCAGAGAAAAAACAAATAGTTAATTATTAGGAACATTTAAATTAAAAAACTACAACACCCAGATTGCATAAGTCCCTGCCCAACTAATACTTTGTGGAAGCACATTTTGCATTTATTACAGCAGCAAGTCTTTGTGAATAAGTCTCCATTAACTTTGCACATCTAGACTTTTATCCCAGAGGAATTTTATCCCACTCTTCTTTGCAAAAAAGTTCAAGTTCCTTCAAATTGTGAGGGAATCTCCTGTGCACAGCTCTCTTTAGGTCATTCCACAGGTTTTCGATGGGATTGAGGTCTGGGCCCTGACTGGGCCATTCCAAGACTTTGATTTTCCTTCTCTGAAGCCATGCCACTGTATATGTATGGAGTAATTAGGTGAAGAACTAATTCTAAATTCTAAAAGGAGGGGAGTTGCAGGTCTGAGAGGGGATAAATAAGTAAAGGAAATGAGAAGAAGAAAAAAGCAAATATAATGCCATAGACAAATATATGCATAGCTGGGATAAAACCACCTGCCAGCTGCAGGTGGCATTTAATTTCAAGGGATAGTAAAAGGGATAGTGTAGGCTGTATGCATTAACTTATGATGAGCAAGTTAATTGTAAGGGTTCTTTGCAGATGAAAACACATTTAGCTGGATGGTATCCCAATCAAACCAACATTCTGAAGTCTTGACTTTGTGATTCCATACCTGGGTCAGACCAAGTATATTATATTTTGATGATATAAGATAGTCATAAATATCAGAAAATAAACCCTCAGCGCCTGTTTCACGGCTAATCCATATAACCATTGCATGGGAAATTAAGGGTGCACTCCATGGAATGCCATATGCGTGGAGTGCGGATCATCACTGCAGGTACAGAAACCAGAGAAGAGGATGGACATGTTTCAGATCAGAAAATAAAAATAGCCCCTTCATTACAGAGATCCTGTAAAGTCTGTATGCCCTTAGTAGTCCAAGGGTGATAGACAGAAGGCTCAGCATTTTTCAAGAGGATGTAATTATGCCATGGGGGAAAAGATTTGCAAAACTTGTCGTTATACCCAATGTATTTGTCTACAATCGACCATACAGTACATGTACAAAGATCCAAATCATTGGACCAAATTTTTATAATCTGATTTGAGCATGATGCCAGCAAAAAGAAAATCTTCTAATTTGTGTGGAGTTACCAAAGCCTGCTCAGTCCCCCACCAGGGAGCTGGGGAACCATCATGCCATATTCTCAGAGAATTTATTTCTTAAAGCTCAATAATAAAGTTTGTAATTGGGAAGTGATAATCCACCAGAACATTTGGTACATTGGAGTGTATCAGAATGAACGCGTGACCTCTTACTATTTGAATTGAATTGTCAGGCTAGAAACTTCAGCTCCTCAAAGTCAATTAATTATATTTTATAACTCTTATATTACAGGTTCATTCCTACAACAGACAGCAGATGGATTCTGCCAGACTAGCTACGTTTAGAGGAATAATCTACTCTGTAATAAGTATCTGACCTGACCAGAGCTGTGCATAAAATGTACGATAGATAAATGTTTCAGAAGGCTATATATTCCATTTTTGACATAAAAAGTTTATTTATTAAGGATACTGCCAAAAGCATGAGACATTCTGCAACAATTTGAAAAAAAAAACATGTTTTTAAATATAGGTTTCAAAATAGACATAAGAAGCTTTTCCAACAGGAAGAAAGCCAAAGTGCCCAGTGGTCTCCCTCGAGAGACACTGCGCTCTCCCTTGCGAATACAAATGGCCTGTGTTCTGCTGCCATCAGTTTCACACGGACATGCAGATCCACAGATTTTACACTTTGCAAGTTAATCTCAACAGACCTGGATCTGCAACAATGACAGAGGAGTAGGATCATAGACACACAGATCACAGACACATGCTTTATGCCCACTAAAATGCCATGTCCTGCTGAAATATAAAATGTCTACTTTTATATGCCCTGCAGCCATATGGTATAGGTTATGAAAAGCAAAATTGACTAAAAATTACATGTAAATCATTTATCATGTGGCTCACTGGATAGAGGGCTTGCTAGTAACACTATAGCTACCATTACTGTAGGATTCTAGCATATTTTACACAATAACATTAGATTAAAACAAAGTAGCATGGTAATTTTGTGATCTTGGGAGTGACTTAGAATTAGAGAAAGACTTAGAGTTGTACAATGTACTTTAAGACATTTGAGTTGATAGACAGCAGTAATTAACAACAGAGTAATTATAAAATCTATCCTAGAATGTCCCATTCTTGGCACGCAGTTGGCTTGATGGGCGGGGCAGGGCAGTGAGGTAGCAGGACTGGAAGTCGGGATGTGACTTGCTTGGGCTACAGCTCCAGGCAGGAGCCCGGAGCAGGCATAGGAAACAAATAGAAAACAGAAAATAGATTAGTGGATGCTAAGTGGAAACATAAAGGCAAAGGGGGGGAACAGAGGAGGGAAGAGGGATGCATGTGTGTAATAAGGAAAAAGTCCTGGCAGATAAGCACTATGGCAGCATACCTAGGGGATGAGAGGCAAAGGGCCAGCACGATCATGAGGGTGACCCTAAGGCAGTCAACCCCAGACCATAGCCGGATCAGCTGAAACACAGAGTACCCAGGCCATGATGTAGTGACAGCAATGATCACTTAGTCCACCAGAGACTCTATGATCAATGTCAGCACATTGCCGTGTCCCTCAACTAAAGGATTTAAAATAAAGATAAGTTTTTAGCCTAGACTTAAAGGCGTAGAGAGAGTCGCTCCCCGAACTTCGGTGGGTAGATTATTCCACAAAAGAGGGGCTCGGTACGAAAAGGCTCTACCACCTATAGTATTTTTACCCACTCTTGGAACAATGAGAAGTCCCGCGCTTTGGGAATGTAGAGTTCGTTTTGGAGTGTATGGGCAGAGAAGGTCCTTAAGGTAGGGAGGGGCAAGCCCATTTAAGGCTTTAAATGTAAGGAGAAGTATTTTGAAATCAATGCGGTATTTGATAGGTAGCCAATGGAGAGAGGCTAATACTTTAAAGGCTAATAAATTGAGCTTGCAGCTATACTTGCAGCTATACTATACAGAGCAGCAGTATAGTATGGTGGTTAAGGAGCAGGACTCGTGACCAAAAGGTTGCTGGTTTGATTCCCTGCAGGGGCACTGCTGTTGTACCCTTGGGCAAGGTACCTAACCCCCAATTGCCTCAGTAAATGTCAGGAGTTTCGCCTGACAGCAGTAATAGATCGCGCCGTACTCTCTGGGAGAGCGAGGGGGCTCGGGTGTGTAGCAAGGCTAAATTGCATAATTGGGTAATGACGGTGTGCGCTGCCTGGTGCGTGCTCTGCACCTGTTGCCTATCTGCTATGAGGGATGTCAGGGCTTTATAGGCAGGTGAGTAGGAGCAGCAGAGAGGACGCTGACGGAGGTGATCGCACGGGGTTTTAGTGCAGAGTTAGGTTTTTGGATTTTCTTTTTTTCCTTTTGAACGTGCCGGCACGGCTGAGTTGAATTTATTTTCGGTTTGCTGTTTTGTTCTTTTTTTTCTTTGTTTGAGCTCTGGGAGTCGCGACCCGGAGCGGAATTTGAGTTTGGTTTGGTTAAGTTCTTTTTTTCTTTTGCTTTGGTGTGTTGGGGCGAGTGGGCGTCTGCGTGTGTGTGTGTTTTTAGGCGGCTTCCCAAAAGGCGACCGAAGAGGGCTCAAGCAGCGGGACCCTGAGGGAGGGGAAGAACATCACCTGGTCCCGGACGCAGCCGGGGTCGAAGAGAGCCCCCACCCCGTGGAAGCGCGTGCTGGGGAGGTGGATCCCCTAGCTGGAAGGGAGGTGACACCGCGAAATATCAACTGAATGCGTGAGTCACTGGCACGGGGTGGATCGGGAGGGCTGACCGGCTGCTGAACTGTCTCTCCCTCAGTGTGATCCCGCGGAGCCGGTGAAGTTATTACCGGGAAGAAGACGTGGGTCGCCGCCGGAGCCGCCAGCCCCTGCAGGAGTGGAGCGGGGGAATTGATTGGAGTTTATATAATTTTTTTTGTTTCTTTGGGACGTAGGCGAGGCCCGGCAACGTGGCGTGGGCCGAGCTACGTCCCCCTTTATACTTTCGTTTTTCGTTTTGTGCGTCTTGTGTGGTGTGCGTGCGTGTGCGTGTGCGTGCGAGGAGCCTCCCCCGCAGCGGCAGCACTCCCCCTGGTAGGAAGCAGAGCGGTCCTCTCTCTCCCTGTGCCCAGGGGTGGTTGCAGTGCGGCTTAAGGGTGAAGGGTGTGTGTGTGGTGTGCGGGGATTTCCTTTTTGTTTTGTGTGGTTGGGTAGCGTTCCTGCCTGGTTGTAACTAGGGAGGGGAGGACAGGAGTGGACAGGAGGGCAGGGGGAGGGGCTTAGCTGCGAGTAGGTTGATTGGTGTCATATTTTATGAATTGTTTGTTGGCATTGTTTTTTTTTTTTAAAAAAGAGAAATAAAGTGTCTGATCCTACTCACCTTGTCCTGGCGTTCTTGTGGCGGGCGGATCCCTGGGAGGGTGAACCAACTGGGGGAAGTGTCACTCCTGACATAAACATTCAGCTGTATAAATGGATAACATTGTTAAAAAAAGTATAACCTATGTAAGTCACTCTGGGTAAGTGCATCTGCTAAATGTTGTAATGTACACTCAATAAATGTGACTTGGATGTGGAGACCAGTTTGCATTGGTTTCTTTAAAAATCTTTCACATTTATAGTTCATGGACATATTTAGATAATGAGTGGTCAATGTTTCCATCCAGTATGGATGATGGTTTTTGTTCCAACAGAACTATTTTGAATTTGGTCTGATAAAGAGCCATATTTGAGGTGTTAATTGATAAAAAATCTGACAGCTTCTCACACTTCTCTTTGAATGAATCATGATGCTGCAGGTTTATTTCTGTAACTTTAAGTTAAACTAGGGGGCTTTTTCAACTCTGTTGTTCATAACTTCACTGTTCTAGAACAATTTATTTAACAAGAAAGGTACATTTGAGGGCGAACTTTACATTGGCATGAAAAAGTCTAGCATGGTAGTAGCTAGTAGTTACAGGCTTTGTGCAAGAGAAGGTTTGTATCTTTGGCTACTGTAGCAGGCCCGTTGTGACATTACAGCATGTGTTAGAATGTTCAGTTAGTCTATTAGTCAATGGGAAGGTTTTCTATGTAAAATAGTAAAGATCTCCAAAAATATTTTAGGTATTGACACAAAAGTACAAGGAATACAATCCCATACTAGCTGAAGGTATTGGCCAAGTTTTGTGAGTGTAGCTGAAAAGCTGTAAGAGAAGTAACATACAGAAAACTGGATGGAATAAGAATACTAATGATAACTAGAAAGGGAAGTTTGAGGACAATGTTAAGTTGGCTTGAAAAAGCCCATCATGATAGTAGCTAGTAGTTACCACAGGTGCCACCTTTGGTCAGCTCACAGGAGTGAGATTTTCTGTTTGAGACATGTGCTTGCTTTTTTGGATAGGTTCACAAGTTAGTTCATTTTGAAACTGTCAGCTTGTTATATAGCTAACTAGAATGCTAAGTAGTTAACCAGCAAGCTAATTCTAGCTAGTTGTCTCACTAGCTAAGTCATTAGTTTACACCTTAGCCGGACAACACACTACCAAGCTAGTTACTCATTTTAGCTCAGTACATAGCTAAAGCAATAATGCACTAGCTAACAAGGAAGTCCCATTTTCAGCCACTTATCCTGCTTGGTAGTCCAATTCTACTTTTCTACTTTTAACAAAACATCTGTGGACAGATCTAAAGGAAGGCCTTGTAAGGGAGCATGAGCAGATGCAATTGAGGCTGAACGTGGGAGAGCATGACAGTCATACCTGCAGCTGTAGCCACTGTAGCAGCTAACCTTCGTGCAAGAGACAATCTGTATCCGTGGTAGGTGTAGCAGTCCAATTGTGACGTCAGCTGCACCTGAGATAATGTTCAGATTTGAATGTTCTATCCATGTTAGTAAAATGGGGAACTTTCCCATATAAAATCATAAATCCCTGAGAAAATATTTTATATATTGACCCAAAAAGCACAAGCAATGCAATCTTCTACTAGCTGAAGGTCAAAAACAGTGTTACGTGTTTCATCATAATCAATCAAAAGCTGAATTTACACCAAAGCTCAGTTTGACTGAACATCAAAAAATACAGGCTTGATAAACACTGACCTACAGTCAATCATCCTATGTTCAGAATATATAACATATGTCATAACATGTATTACAAGACATTAATGGACAGTAAAATAGAGGAGGGTGCGCTGTACCATTTTTTAATTATCTTTTCAACCCCTGCGGAGATTGTTGGTTTGTATCTAGGTAGTCAGTGGATAAAAGATTTGACATGCATGATTGAGTCTACAAATAAGAAACACGTGTAAAAATTGAGATATTTTAATACCTTGAAGACCACAAAGTAAACACCAGCCTAAGGTCTCAAAGGGCCATTTGGTTTTGTAAATGTTCTGTGTGTTTGCTGTAGATCAAATGCAGTGCAACAAAAATTCTTTACCCTTTAAGTCTTGGAATATGTTGCTTCAATAATAGATACGTAGGCCAGTAGGCAACATTATTCTTTTTACTCACATAACATTCCGCTGTGAACACTTTCATAAATACGCAATGGGACATTCCCCTAAAAAAAGAGTATCACCAACATCAGAGGCCTACTCACTCATCTCAAGCTCAAAGAGTTCAGACGCAATGTGACTGCTCCTTTCACTTTAGCTAATTTAAACTCGGTGCTGCTCTCCTTTCACTGTTATTTGTGTTCGCAATGCTCGGGACTTCCACTAGCATTTGACTAATATCACCTATTTTATTGTCTTCTTGACACAGCAATATAAAATTCTATCAGCCTTTGTCTTGTTGATCCTTTAAACTCTAATGAGTAGATTTGCTTGTGATTCATGTGTGTAACCACCTGGCAGCAGCAGAGAGTACACTGAAAAGGATGTAGACAATCCAGCCAAAACAAAATAAATCCTGGAGATTTAGCCTGCGGGAGCAACTTCCCTGATGAACTGGGCCACTTACTGAGAAATAGACAGCATTGTTGTCAACACAAGCAAAAGCATATTAGAAAAACAAATTGTTCCATAATTTTCATGCTATATAACTGCCCTAAACTTGGGAAACACTTGGAAAGTGTTTTATGTCACCTGTCTGCAATTATGGGTGTTGGTGTGACCTTTTTTCCCTACCCATTGTTGATAGCCTCAGCAAACCATGTTTCAATTCTTCTCTTTTTGCATGCAACAAAATAATCTATATCACCTGCTAACCCACCATGATTAAGTCTATGAAAATTCTAGAAAGAAAAGTTTTTTGATGGAGTGTGGTTATATAAGTATAACTGACATTTAAACTAGTTTTATGAATAATCCAAACAATGATTCTGTGTATTTGTGAGCTGTTGGGCAACCATTCACATTTTGTTTCTATTAAGGTTAACAGAGGTGTGATGCTTTCTACAGTATATCCACAGACTTTTGTTTAGATGGTCTTTTGTTTTGTCTGAAGAAACAGTGGCTGAAAGGCAATTAAATGGAATTAAATGAATTTACTTTTTCGGGCACTGAAATGTAAAGCTGATATTCTAATGGAAATGTGTGACTAAAACATATCGATCAGGATTACTTTTAATCTACAATGGACCATTGGTGTTTTGAACCTTAAACTATTTTGGCCTTGGTCAATGCTACTGTCAATGGCAGGAAACCTGTGAACCAGTTTGGAAAAGAGCAGAGCCATAGACTTGGTATAGTACATTCACTTGAGCCTCTGGGTTCACACTTCCTTGTCTAGCTACAAACAAGGTTTACTATCTGACCTGAAGAAATACAGCTAGTCAATCACAATGGAAGCCTCTTCAAGCTCACCTCCAGCGAGGTATTGCATATTAATATTAATGCCACAGCTTGGATAAATAATGTATTCTGTTTGGGAAACAACCATACAATCCTGGGATACTATATGCACATGGCCAAGACTGTATCCACATGGATACTATATTATGTATATGACATTAATAAGTCTGAAATCTACAAACTCACTGTACAGATTGTTTTGGAATTGCATTTAAAAGGAACCAGCCACCTAGCTGGGATACAAAATATAAACCATACCACAAAAAAAATTCTTTCCAAGATTTATGTAAATATTTCCAAGATTTATGGAGATTTATTATGCCCCAATCACCAATCTCTTTAGCATGAAGTACTATTATAAGAATCACATGTAGTATAATATTAGCACATATGTTGATCAAAAACATTAGAACAAAATCTGTCATCTACTAAAGCTTTATTTAAATATTTTACTTATAATAATCAACCATTAGTTTATAATAATCAATTTGGACATAACAGTAAAACAAAACACCATACTTAAATGAGCACAATGGCGCAAAAAGTGAAAAAGCCTGTCAGGGTTGACGGGGGGAAGGACCCAGGCGCAGACAAAACAGGCAGTTAAAGGAGATCCTTTAATTTCAGGTCCAAAAGCACAGGCAAAAATCATAGTCAAAAAAACCAGTCCAAAATCAGAAACCAGAAAGGCCACAGGAGAAAACACAGTATCCAAAACGGCAGACAAAAGGGAGAATCAGGAACAGGCAGAGTCAAGAACCAAACAAATCTGAACTAATCAACTGGCGAGAACAACACAGGAAACAAAACTGAGACAATCAGGCAAAGAACAAAGGAAACAGCAGGGTATATATACATGGGCTGGTGATGAGAGAACAGCAAACAGGTGCGCAGGATGGGCTTCAGGTGGTGGGCGTGGCAGCAGGGCAGATAGGCAGGACAGGAGGAGGGGCAATGGCTGAAAACAAAACAAAAGCACATGCACGGGAAAAAACAAACAAAAGACACACCCACGCTGACAGACAGGGAGAAACCAGCAGCTCAGGCTGGAGTGCTGACAAAGCCATTTTGAATTTAATAAATCTCATGTACAATAAATATCAGTAGAATACATGTCATATCTTGTATTAATAAAAAAAAGTTGCATAGCTAAGTACCTGTACCCCACTTTGTTGAATCTGAATATTTTCTTCTTATGACCAACCAAAGAGTTGTGGCTGAGAAAAAGGACTGTCCAACAGAAATGTAGCCAGCACAATACCAGTTATCATGAGGACACTCTATTTTATGTTGAGAAGAGCTAGGAAGTATTTTATGTAAAGAAGGACACTGACTGCTCTCTAAAATTTTAGCCTGTACAGCACCAACATTTTGCACAGTGACATTAAAAATAAAAAAAAAATGAGTCTTATTATTATGAATATTGTAGTGACATGCCTTTTCCCCGTAAAATAGAGGCTTGGAGGTAGTGATTAAAGGGCAAAAGTTGATTTCTTTTTATTTCCTGTACTTTTACACCTTAAAACAAGTATCAGAAGGCGTTACTAACTTATGCCGAAAACAACAAACAGCTCAACGGATCTCTCTGACAGTAAAAACACAACTCTGCTCTGAAATGGAAGTTCTTCTACCTTAATCTCCCTATATCCCTCCCCTTAAAATCAATGCTCTATTTGATTCCCTAATTATTCCTGCCCTTACATCTCCCCCCAAGCAATATGACATCTAACACACAACTGACATGATTGACAAGACATACACCAGAAAGGGAAGCACGTACACATAGGGGAAAGGGGGAGATACAGACATGTGTCAGGGGCCGTGGCAGTGCAATATTTAATAAAGGGTTGTATAAAAATATTGTACATTTCCTGTATCTTTTGCCTATTGCTGATTGCATATGAATGTGTATATAATGTTTAGAACAAGGAAAATACATTTCAGCTGCCAATTTATGGAGGAGGTGAGTATAGCTTGCAAGCTACCGCTAGGTAATCGTACCGTAGATACCTAGTTCAATAAATAGTCTACTACTTATGGAGCTAGCTAGGCAACTGGACTACTGCCTTATTTTAGTTTAGCTACATTGCGTTTGTACAGTGAGTGAGATGTTTTCTTTAATTGATGAATCACAAAAACAGATACAAGAAATTTAATTCTTCTTGTTTTTTTTAGTGATTAGTTTTGAATTCAAAACAGTGATACACATTACAGCGTGGGTGTGCGATGCTACAATAGCCACCACACTCTGCTGTATTGTTTGCCCTAAGATATGTGTCACTCATGTATGGGTGCTAATGGTGGATGTTCTGATTGTTGTATAGTAACATAAGCTCATTCTTTAGCAGTAGCCATTTTGCAGCAATGAGGCTGAAATTAGTCATAGCTTGAACTTGTAGTGGGCTAATTCATTGCTGACATCGTATGAGGACACTCTATAAAAAGGTGGATTGATGGCTGCACAATCAATTGCATAATAATCAACAGGAAGATCAAAACACTCAAATTATGTATGTGTGTATACACACACACACATACACACACACACACAATCAAATATGAATTCCCAAATTTTCATCAGCAGAAGTATATATCAGTATTCATATACCTTCATACTGAATATTCCATAACTGTAGAAGCTGACTCAGAGCAGACAATGTCTATAATGTTATTTTAGAACATATCTTTAATCAACGGGCACATACCCCCAGCATTCTGGAGGGTAAACATCTCTACATGCTGTGGTTGCTGTTCTTTTTTTGTCTGCTTTTTCCTCCTGGGAAGAGCAATGGATCTAGTCTTTAAAATGTCATTTTGGTGGCCTTGATGTCAGTTTCTAATCTGTCAACAGCATGATAGGTTTTTATTTATCATGTCAACAAAGAACAGATGAGTTACCACGTTCCTGTACACCCTTTCATTACAGGAACAACAGTCCTTTCTGAGCTGAAGAAACTGAAGCTGCAGAATAGGCAGAGCTTTAATTAGACTTAATGAAATTAATTAGTGTAGTAAGCGTTTTTGCTCGTTTCAGGGACAAAACTGCACAAAAATAAATGTTTTAAAGTAGTGTGGTCAGATTGAATCTGAGGGTCAGATCTGATAAAAGCTACATCACAGGCTCTAGATTTATGTCATTTTTGATTTGACTGGAAAACCTCCAGCCCCATCTAAACCCAGCAGGTTGGGTAAGAGCTAGACACACTGTGAAGTGTCATTAAATGGGTAGAAGATGCAGTGGAGGTCTGTTGTTCACAGTGGTTTCCATTTCTTATTTGATCTGTGACAGCTATTGAAGCAGGGCTGAACTTCTGAGTTACCACATTAAGTCTAAAGCCACTTCTACACAGAATCCCAGCTTCACCCAGGGATTTCAGCCCTTTTTCCCCCACCATGACCTGTTCATACCAAGCTGTGAACACAGTAATTTCCTGGATTCCCCCCTCATTTCCCTTGTCATCTTTATTCTTTCCTTACTGACAAAGTTATCGTTTTTAGCAAACTCTTTGCAAACACCCCAACTAACTTGCTTTACTACATTGATAGCAAGCTAGATTGATATGTTAAAACTTTGCACTGTCAGGGTTTGTTGAACATTGTTTTATTATGACAGTTACAAATAGCATACAGCATTGCAGTGACATACAGAAAAATGCAATGGTCTTAAATGTTTTTCAGTATACACTGTGCAGGCATGGTTTTGTTATTTTATTCTTGAGACCCCCCCACCCCCATTTGAGGAGTGTTGGTTTACTCAATCACCAGAAAGCTGGGTTCCCAGGCCAGTGTATGAGGGGTGTATTTGCTGAGTATAATTGATTTTAGTCTCCTTTGCATACATTATATCATGGCTACTTCAGTCAAGTCCAAGTGGGCTGCTCTTTAAATGATACTGTGTGCAATATCAGGATTGGCTAAGAAGCTAAATTGTTTCAAACAAGACAATTACATCCAGTATTTGTTTTATCACTCAGTTTAGTGCTGGATTATTCCAAAAGCCTCCACATACTACGGCCCTCCAGGTCCAGGATTAACTAGCTCTGCAGGATCCAAAAAAGACGTACTTTCTCTTCTTTGCAGTTTTTGAAGGAGTGAAAAGAGTACCTAAAGTTGTCTTCCTGTGGTGGTTCATCGTCCTTTGCTCATCACCAAATCTATGTGGCACCACCTTTCCTGCCCAAATCTAGAGGCAATATAGCACTGCAGCAGATTTCATTGAAACAAAATTCATTTCAGCTGTGACAGGAAGTGACACATAGTGTCAAAATGGTTATCATGCCTCACTTAGATGAGTGCTGCACCCATATTACTGATGAAGTCTTTCCCACATATTCAGCAGTGCTTAGTAGTAAGGGATTCATCCCTCTTTTGTTCCTATGCAAGACCAAGAGTAAGCCTTTGTTTCTAAGGAAATAAGCCACCATGTCTTTCATCTGTTCAAAGGGCAAGTGAGCAGGACATTTTATACAATTATGGAATCATGGCCAAATGCATTTTGGGAGTAAATGGAAATAAGGGGGATTTTTCTTTCTTATTAACTTTCCCTTCTTCCTTCAAAAAAATCTCCTGTTCACATCCTCCCAGGCAAGATCACAGTTGAATTCTCTAGAATGTGTAGGGGTCAGCATAATGTCCATGCATAATGGACACCTCATACCAGTCTCTTTAAGGGGATCAAACAGCTATAGTGACTAACTAGCTGCCACATTAGCTCCGTCATAATTAGGTTTGCCAGGATTTTATTTTCATCTGTGAAGCTTAAATCTGGAAAGACAGACAAAAAAGACAACAACTGAAATACAGCTTGAGTGACTATTGAGGTAATATACTTAAAATAATTGGACCTTGTTCTGTGAACATAAAACCAATATATATATATAACTTATAGAACCCATAGACCTATACTGAACTAATGCCACAAAGCTATATTAATTGAAAATGCCATTTTATTGGTTTATTGTCAAATAGGCAAGGTCAGAGTTGTGCTGTGCTGAGACAAGCGAGTGCATAGAGAATACATCAAAAGCAAGTCAACACCTTGATGTTGATGTAACTGGGAAAGACGGGGAGATGCCTCCATTCTTTGAATATGCTTTATATTGTCAGACTTGCAAGACAGAAATAAATGCCAAATGAAATTATATTTCTGAACATTTAAATAGCCACACAGATGAGTGGGTATTTACAACTGAGTCATGTCTATAAATAAACATACAGAAGCAAAAGGAAGCAGCATTTTCCACGCAATTTGGTCTTTTCTGTTTTGAGGAGATTCCAGTGGACATTAAACCAAAACAATACCATGTGTTCTGGGTATCCACAGAACAATGTGCAAGCCTAGAGCAGAGCCAGATGGAAGGTTCTGTTGTAGTCTGTCCCCAGTTTTTGCAACTTCTCAAGGCATGAGTTAAGATATGTACCTTACAGATATTATGAACATGTGTGTAGCTTTTTAATCTTGAAATGTACATTCTGAATAGAATTGTTCAGTTGGTGCAAGGTTGTGCCGTCTTTTGTTGTATATTTTTAAAGTAATGTCACTCTTAAAGATTTGACCTTGTATTGACAGGAAAATAACCGTTAACAACTTGGATTGGCTCGATCAGTAACGCACCGAATGCAGGCTGAGCCCTACGGCCTTCAATCCCAGCCATATCATCAGCCAACAGTGACCAGGAGCCCAGAGAGGCAAAACAAATAGGCTTTGTTCTGGAGGGAATAGGGGTGGGTGGGTCAGCCAGGGTTTCCTCATCTCACCACCCTCAAGTACCTTGCAGGTCATCAGGCACATGCAGGTTGCTCAGAAGACACTAACAAAGTAGTGCCTATTCTCCAGTTGGCATTCACTTCACTATGGTGCAGTTTCTGACGTGTGTGAAAAATAGCCATTGGCTGTACGCAAGTGTGTTGGAGGATTGTATTCCTCTTGCATGAATGTACAAATGTTCCTCCTGTATGAATGCTCACATTTCTGCAGTGAGACAAGCCTAATGCACAACTGGCAATTCCAAACATGGTTTTCTTAAAGGGGGAATAAGCATAAACAAAAAATAAGTGTCAAAATTAAAGGAACAAATTTAATTCCTGTAAACCTCAGTATAATTATCAATATACAGTATAGTTTCCTTTAAACTCTGGTTATAACTACTTATTAAAATATAGTTGGGAGTAATGAGTAAGTTGTGATTGCACCACTTCTTTAAAACTTGTAATTCAACTGTCTCACCAAATGTACATTGTGCATCTGGTGCATTGTGTCATCTAGTGAATTAACAGTACAAAGAAAAATTGAACACTATACTGTACAACAATACAGGGAGTTCTAGTGTGTTTGTGGTAGAAATTAAACCAGAAACAGCACAATTATTTTGAGTGAATGACTTCTATTTTAAACAGTTAATCCAGAGCAATAGTAAAACCAAGGAAGGAATTAAGGAATATTCAAAGATAAAAAAGCAGTAGTAGAATGATGTAAATCTGTTCATGTTCATGTTCTGTTCAAGACTGTTGTTTTATTTTACCCTTATCCTTATTTCTACAGAATTTTTATTTCCTTTCAAGATGGAATGGATGGCATTAGATTATCCCTAGAAGAGATTGTTTTTACTGAAATTGTGCTGGTCCTCCAGCACAAGCTTTTGTCAATAATAAAGGCACTCTGCATTTTCACAGCTCATATCAGTAAATTGTCATGGTGATTTCATGAGAGAATGTTATGTCAGATCTGTTGATTTGACATGTAATCATCTGGTGATATGCTGTCTCTCTTTAAAAAAAAGTAATCTGACAAGTACTCCTCACAGGCATAAGGAATTATCAGGTTTCAGAACAACGAAATGTATGGTCAGGTAAACCACTCCATTTATGAGCAGAGAAGGAACAGTGCCGTGGCAAAATCCATTGTTTCACTCTTGATGCACAGCATAAAGTAATATCTTCACCAAAGAGGTGCCTCTGATTGCTTCATTCTGTCCTTGCTCCACAGATATGTGCCCTTCAAAGTTTCAGCTGATTCTAATTTCTGGACAAAATGGGCCTGGTGAGTGGGCAGACAGTCATTGCATGCCATTGAACACGGAGAAGTGCAAACACTTGATGATGAAAACAGGTTCAGTTCATTACGCTCCTCTGTCCTTTTGAAGATAGGGTTTGATGTGAAGATTGAAAAGTATTATGATCGATGCTTCAGGGCTCACACCAAGTAAGGTGAGGAATACACTGTGCAACTACAAAAATCTTACTGTCTCAGAGCTATGAACACGCTATGTGCAATGAACTACTGGCATAGGCAAAAAATGTCTTATTGCAAAATAGGTGGCCACATTGCATGACGTACCACTTGTGACTGTTTCTCCAACTTCATGGTAACTGAAGAGCAACAGGCTATTGCCACAGCTTGGCATCATTTTGCACTGAGGAAACAAAAAAGAAAAGGAGAGTTAGGACCCATTAGTGGCTTGGAAGGAGTGGAAAATCAAATTATCATTAGACTTAGATTAAAACTGCCTAGAATGTAATATATTTTTTCCTTAAAAATGTCTGGAATTTTTATTTGCTTTGCTTGTTCTGTCCTCTTAAATGCTGTTTTTGCAGGCATTTTAATTACTTCTTACTAATAACATACTATTACCAATCAGCATTTCTCAGAGGGAAAATTGTTTTATGATAATTTAGTTTCATGACCTCCATTTTATGAAACATTGTGCCATATCATGCCTGATTGTGACACAGTTTTCATTAAGTTTTGCATTTTGATATGAAATTGTGAGCAGTAGATAAACAGTATATGCATGACTGTCTGTCAATACTGTATCACCAACCTACTGCAATTTGTGCCTTTGCAAAGTCAGAATGGCTAACAAGCTACCATACTCTCCCTCACACACACGTAGATAGAGTCATTTGTATGCTGTTACCCTCTCTCCTAGCGTGTCCGTTAAGAAGTGTCATCGTTATCTTTTAGCTGGCTTGCTGTGTGGTATTCACTTACCAGGGTGCTGAAGTGGCAGCACTGTCTCTCTCCAGTAGTAGTCTTTGTTTCCTCTGTCACGGTAGTACTCACAGGAGATAACCACTAGACAGCTGTGCTCCAGTTATAATGCGTGTCAACAAAAAAATCTGACATGCCAGACTTTTCATTAGGGTGTTACAGCTTGATCAGGAGGACATAGGGGTAATTTGTCAGACATAACTGACCTTGTCATACTGTGTGAGTAAAGATGTCTGATCCTGCCGAACTACTTAAGATTTTACTATGATTTCATCACAATCTCAAAAAAATGGTTGGCAATCACTGAATTGTAAAATTGACAACTGACTTCTTCAGGATGACATATGCTAAAACAAAATATTCTGTGTGCTACATTTCTCCTTCCTGCCAAGGTGCAGCTGAATATTGACCTTTAATATGTCAAAATCAGAGTGCATGGTCCTAACCATTCTATGTATTGACACATTGTTCTAGTTTCTCATAACGGGAATACTGGCTACTCCTGGCTGTGATTATAGGAATACGGAGTTGACATGGCTTATGTCATTGTTACTGGGTTAACATTACTGGTTACGACAAAGTAGTGAATGATATATGCAAACAGCATGAACTTGCCTTCATACTGCATACATTTTGGAGGATTTGCAGGTTTTGTAAATTGCAGGTTTCCTTAGAGTGGTAAGACCAGCAATAACCACTGTAGTGTACTGACGTAATATGTATGTGTGTGAACTGATGGCAGCCTCACAGAGAAAACCCTGCATAATGGCACAAAAATCAGCTGTCCATCATAAATGGCTTTTTTTGCTGGGTTTTCCTTTTTTGCATTTCTTCATCTGTGCCTCTCATTCTGACAAAGGTCAGCTGGGACCATATTCAGATTATGTTGGCTAGATTTTTGTATTTCAGAGGGCAGAATTATTTAGATAATTTTACAAGCCAGAAGATAGCAAATCTCTGTTTTTTGGTTTCATAATAGCCAATGCCGGTCATCATGCCTTCCCCATGTCTGTCATAGCTTACTGTTATTTTTAATCAAATACCCTTGCCAAGTGTTCACTGTAGACATGGTGCCGGGCTTTCCCACCAGCTGGTAGAACGACAAAGGCAAAAATGCCTATTGCATTGTGCCCAAAATACCACTGCATCCTTATTATTTACAATCGTGCCCTGAATCAATTGACCACCACCCAGTGTACTCTCCTACATTAAAGCACATTATTGACATGCAAAAGAGTGTCATGCTGTCCCCTGGGGCCTGATTTTGATGACACAAAATGCATTGGCAAATGCTGTTAGTGTTAATGTTTTTGGTAGTGACAACTGAGCAGACAGCATTTGCTGACTGAGCTGTGTTTTTGACACAATCAAAATCAGGCCTTACTAATATGACAGAAGTGGAAGTCTGATACTCCTGAAGACAGGGGCAATACCAGCAGTCACAAAAACAGCAGTCCATCGTAGAATCTTGGAATCTACGACTGAATCTTCACAGGAAAAAGGGGATTTCACATGGCTATGACAGAGGCAGCAAGGGATCATGGGTAAGCATGCCTTGATTACTTCTGTTTATTTATTTCACAATAATACAAATGCCATATTCATTATACACAGATTAAATAATACATGAAGATGCTCTGTATTTTACACAACATTTTGATTTCTTAATTGATTGCCATTCAAGAGCCAACAGGTGCTTGTTCACCAGGAATTGTAAATACTCTTTGAAGATAACATCAAACAGGCAGGGATCAAGCAAATCTGAGTTTTATCACCCCTTAGATTCCCTGTAAAGATCAAGCAATATCATGGACCAGCATATGGCTTGGAGACACAGAAGTATTCTTTCCCAGATTGCAGTTCTGTGAGAAATGTTTCCTTTCAGTATACCATGGATACCAACGGGATCCAGTAACAAATAACATTAACATTATGTGTGTTTATGTTCTTCTCCCAGATGAAGACAGGGCTATGAGTCAATCTAAACACAATGCTTTATGTTCTTGAATTTCAATTGGGTATTGTGAATATTATAGGAAACTGGAATATTGAACAAATATGGATCCAGCTTTAAATTTTGGTCCTATTACACCTGTAACCTAGTAGTTGCATGAGAGCTACCATCTTAAAGTGTAAAACCTCACTCATTAATACAACTGTGCCAAGGAAACTACAAATAACCTGGTGGCCCTATCACTGACTAATTGTTTCTTTTTTCCTACATGCACATCCATGAATATCTTATTAACAGAGGCAGATTTGTGTGGATCCAAACACCTCCATGTAGGCATGCGCAGGAAAGAAAAATGTACTGCCAGATAGTTAATGAGGGTAATTATTATCAAATTATTACATATTGTCAAATTATCACTTGAATAGTTTAAAAAGTGATTGATACAGAGATTGAAGTGAGCCAGTCATTTTTTACCTCATTTGGACTCTCTAAGAAATTGAGAGGAAGTGAAAAACTGGATTGGTTTATATTCTTTGGATACTTGCTACCTAAAGAATAGACAACACCTGAGAATATTCCCAGAATATTTTACAGATATGAAAAGGTTGGTAATTTTTTTGAGAGAGAGGGAGGAGTGCTGTTTTAATATGTTGGGAAAAAACACTGCTAAATATCAATAAAAAGAAGTTTCTCAAAGAATGGGTTTTGTTTTGAAACATCTTTTCTGGTTTCTTAGCATGTTGTTTGAAATGCTCTTCTTCTGTGTGAAGTTTGCAACTGATAACAAACCATGTTAAAGATGACAGAAACAAAGTGACAGAAATTCAGTTTGTGCTAAGGAGCAATATGTGCAGCTATGAACAACTTTTCTATGACAACCAAGAAATCTTCTATGTGCAATGACAATGAAATTAAATTAGCTTCCATTACATCACAACCTCTGTATGTAAATTGACTAATTAAAATTTCGGGCAGCATCTGACCTGATGAAATCACGAATTGTGACTATAACAAGCATGGCTGGCTGTTAGTAGGCAAAAGCAATGAAATTCATCTAGAGACTGGTCAACTCTAAGATTGAAAGAGGAGGATATAAACTTATTTTTATAAAGGCAGGGATCCAGAACGCTTTGTTGGTTGTTATAATTTGATTGTTTAATTAAAAAGGGTTTTATTTAAAGATATGAACCTTGTTTCATCAGCAAGCAATGAAATAATGTTCTTTCATTGTTTTTGTCAATGATGGCAGTTAAACAAATGAGAGGTATTCTGTTAAACAGAATTCATATGTACAGATCATTTGAAGGTTTCTGAAAATAAGTAGCCCAAATATGGCAGCAAGCAATTTTACAGATGTTACAAAAAGGAAATGGTCAATTTAAAATGCTCATAAAACTCATTCCCAGACCTTTATGTCATGGTGAGAAAAGGCCTTCATTTTAATAGTTGAAAAAATTTGATAGTGATGGTTCTACATTTATGCAGAAAACTGTCTTTTATACATTACAGCTTTTTTTTCTCCTAGATAAGTATACAGTCAATTCCCAGAAACTAGTCCCTCATTCTCCAAGAGAGTGTATTACATCCTTGCTATTAGGCTTGGGTGTTATTTTAAAATTTTCACAAGCGTACGGATTACACTTCTCCATCAGTCTTTTGAAATTGAATGCATAACTGTATTAGGTGTCTTTCTCAGAGAAATCTTTAGACAGGCTTGTGCCTGTTTCCATGTAAAACAGAAATTATTATTATTAATATTATTAAATTATATTACAGGCATTTAGCATTTATTAAGCAATGATTATCATTATTACTATCATTATTATAATTATTATTATTATTATAATCTTCACCAGGGGAACTGACTGACAATTCTACATAACCTGCTTGGGGAGGGGGCTGTGGATAAATACAGTACTACATTCTTACACGATATCATTACTAAACATTTAAACATTGACTTACACTTTTGAACTCAGGCATGATATTGCATTTATATTGTAAAATCTAACCTAAACCTAAGTCTCTAAACCTAAGACACATCTACCTATGCCTCTACCTCCAGTCTAAATTCTATCTACATGTTATACACATTCCAATATGCATGCAATGTTTTATGAGTACCGTGTTATGCATATTTAAGTAATCAACAGCTGGCTGTCTGAATACACTTGAGCATAAACACAGCGAGCTGAGCACAAAGAGTTGAATAAGCACACATTTACAGGCAGCAGATATTCAAGTCATAAATGTAAGGGTAATATATCTCAGTGCATCGCACTAAGACCGCAGAGGCAAACAAGCACTCATTTTTCAGAAAGATGAGAGATCAGGGAAATGGCTAGGCTCCACACATAAGCTGGTGCTTAAGATATGAATTTAGACTGAGACTAATTTATCATCATTTCCTTAGTGACTTAACGCTGCTTACTTTTTTAAGAGCAGCACAGAAAAAATGTGCTAAGAAGAGCTCCCAGGGCTCAGTGGTATGTGGGTTCCTCCTAGTGGTGGCAAGTGACCACTACAACTTCAGACAACAAGCACAGAGAGACAATGATTGCCGTGGTCCAGCTGAAACCCGTTCACCTGTCTTCTCAGAGAATAGAAGGGTGCCTACGCGGGCAAGGTGTAGATTGTGAAATTGAGTGGATACACTTAAACCAGAATTGTATTTGGTTGCTCTGCACAATTATTTCCATAACACTCACCTCACTGACTATAGACGAATGTCCAGAGACATTGATTTACTTGTATTTAGTTGTATTTGTGCATTTGGGTTTGTAATGTAATATAATGTAATGTAACAGTAATGAAAGTTTGCTTTTGTGGCATTCCCACATACATTGTGTACTTCATATTTTCTGTCATTCATGCTTTCATTACTTGTTTATCAGAAAGGGAGCTACATCAACACAAAAACAAGTGTTGAGTGCTTCATGTACAGCATGTCTTACTATACACTATACACAGACTCTCCAGTCTGCAGTGCTGGAGATTTTTTACTGAATCCGTCTGACTATGCCCTGTACATGACTGTAGCTGAGCCTTAGCATTTTTGCAGATTCAGCAAACAGCTGCAGACCTCATGCCAAAGATGCCATGCAATTACCAGGACTGTCTCTTCTCAGTCATCCCAACCCAGAAATTCATTTATAGGTAGTGATTTCTCCCGGGGGAAATAATACAATATACACTGTCAATATAATGTTAAATTAAGCGCAAGCATTTTGAAAGAGCTTTAAATGCATGAGAAATTTAAAAATGAATGAACAGTGGGAAGACCTGAGAGGCAAACATGATTAATCAGAGCTGAACAAGATGCATGTGCCCCCCACACTTTCTTAGGAGAGGGCTCATTTCTTTAGTATAACCAATTTGTTATA
Organism: Megalops atlanticus; assembly: GCA_019176425.1. NCBI lineage: Eukaryota > Metazoa > Chordata > Actinopteri > Elopiformes > Megalopidae > Megalops > Megalops atlanticus. The sequence goes on along the minus strand of CM032876.1, from coordinate 64,306,474 downwards.
TTTAATCCCGCTGCTCCACTGAGAATTGTTGTATTACCAATCAAATAGAGGACCAGGCAGTGACCCTCCAAACAGAGCTCGTTTTACAATGCATGCAAAAATATGCCTTGTTGATGTACTGCACATATATGCATTCAAGCAGCAGCTTTTCTTTATTCATTTTGAAATGAACTTATAATAAAAAGTGGAAATATAATTAGATGTCATATTTTAAGGCAGGTATACTGTAAATACACTATTATATAAGTAAGTATTATGTAACTGCTGTTGTAAGTGCACACATGTTACATAAAGGGTCAAGGTATAGTGTCAGCATGGGATTATGTGAATGCATGCATATGCATGCATAGTTGTATCAATGCTACCTTATGGTATTGATTAATTGGAGCCAATTACCATTAACTGGCATACATTTTTTGAGGCAGTTAAACAATGAAAGTATCAACAACATTAAGGTTAAGGTTATTATGACCCTTAGCCATGACCTCCAAAGTATCACAAATATCCATGTACATTAAGGTCATGCCGACGGGGCACTATGGGGTCGCGTGATACTTTGTCTAAGGCATTAATAATCGACACATATAGGGTCTCTCATTTTTGGCAGTTGAGTTTTCCCTCTATCTGTTCACATCATACACTTGTTCACCTTTGAATTACGGACAGACATCACAGAGGCTGTGCACTTAATATAGGGTTTCCAGCATATCTCTGCTAGAATGAAATTGAATTAAATTGTTTACCAGGTTGTAGAACTCAGGGGTAGCCCTGATCATTGCACAAATGAAAATCATTGGGTTCATCATAGATATGCTACATAATTACCAGCTACACGTGACTCAGCTTCATGTGATTTACTATTGAAAATTCTATGTCTGCCATTGTTGAACTATAACTGTTCTGATTTGCTGGCTTGCTATGACTGTCCATGAGGGGGTGTGGTCTAAAAGAGATAATCCATAGCTAGCGTGGTAATGCAGATAGAACCTCCTAGACAAGGAAATGCAGAGCAGAGAAGGAAAGTAGGAACTGAATATCTGGTCTGAATATATATCTCAGATAGAACTGAACTGAGAATGATGTCCTTAAAGGGAAGGAGAACCATAATGCATTAATATCAAAATCAGGGAGCGTTAACTAATGCACAAAGAAGATACATCATGGTCACTGGCCATGGTAAAATTTTTTGCACAGCGGAATCATTCTGGTAAAAAATTATTATTATTATTATTATTATTATTAAGAAGAAGAAGAGGAAGATTAATAAGAATAATTATAGTAAATACAAACATTATAGGTGCTACCTTTGAATTCAAACACAATGCCAAATACATCTGTGAACTGTGTATGTGAGAAGCCTTAGAAGTCTTAGAAGCCCTCATAAGCACTTTTGAAAGTCTTTTATTCAACATACAAACAGAAAACATGCAAATTGGCACAATTAATTTCCATTCTTGCTGAATTAGCATGTAAACAACATTTAGTTTGACTTTGAATACTGTTTCTTGTGTTTTTTATTTAGAGAATATTTACATTTTTAAACATAACTCAGTTATTAAGGCTCAGCAATGAGTGTAAAGAAATTTAACAGGGAAATGGTGATGTGAAAGGTTGGCAATATTGCAGAAGGTACTCATCTGTGTACGCACAGAATACTAATGTAGTGGAACCTCTTGATATAATGCAGAGGGTAATATCATTTGTTTAGTAGTTGTGACTGGTAGTGGGCCACGCTAGTGGAATACATCTCAGGAGGAACAGACTTCATCTACTACCAAAGACTGATGTCGACGCACGCTGTGCTGTAAATTAACAAGCTCAACTATTTGGATTCTTTCTGGATTCTTTATGGCCCAGAATGTTATACTGCTTGCTCAGTTCAATGTGGATTGCCTAGATAATGTAAAATAGGATGGAACATTTATTTTGATCTTCATTCCAAACACATTTAATGCAATACATAGAACACTGCAAAATATTTGTAAGCAGTTCAGTTTTATCTGAACAATGTTTAAAATAGAAAAATCCAGCATCATCATTTACACTTAAAATTTAGCTTTAGGAGATTTTTTTGCTAATTTCTTCTTATGTCACTTTTGTTGAAAGGGTGAATGGATAAGGTCACCCTCTTCAACTGTCAATGGTCTCTTGATTTTATTTATTTTAATATTATTTGCATCTTGAATAGTAATGGCCCTCTCATTGCTGGCCTGTTTTACAGTTCACTTCACTGATGTGCCATGTCCATGGTATAAAGGATGGTCAAATTATTGAAATCTCCATGTCCATAGAATGCACACTGATGAGCCAAAACATTATGACCACTCATAGTGAACCGAATAACGTTGATCATCTCCAAATAAGGGCACAGGTCTGGGTAGATTAGATGGTAAGCGAACAATCAGTTCTCGTAGTCAACGTGTTGGATGCAGGAGAAATGGGCAGGAGTAAAGACCTGAGCGACTTTGACCAGGGCCAAATTGTTATGGCCAGACGACTGGGTCAGAGCATCTCTGAAACAGCAAGGCTTGTGGGGTGCTCCTGGTCAGCAGTGGTGCGTACCTAGCGACGGTGGTCCGAGGAGGGACAAACCACAAACCGGCAACAGGGTGCTGGGCGCCCAAGGCTCATCGATGCGGGAGGGCAGTGAAGGCTATTCCGTCTGGTCCGGACCGACAGAAGGTCTACTGTGGCACAAGTCACAGAAAATCACAAAACCGTTGAAAGCACCTACAATGGGCATGTGAGCGTCGGAACTGGACCTTGGAGCAGTGGAAGAAGGTCGCCTGGTCCGATGAGTCCCGTTTTCTTTTAGATCACGTGGATGGCCATGTACATGTGCGCCATTTACCTGGGGAACTGATGGCATCAGGATGCACTGTGGGACAATGACAAGCCGGTGGAGGGAGTGTGATGCTCTGGGCAATGTCCTTCTGGGAAACCCTGGGTCCAGCCATTCATGTGGACGTCAGTTTGACATGTGCCACCTACCTAAACATCGTTGCAGACCAGGTACATTCCTTCATGGCAATGGTATTCCCTGATGGCAGTGGCCTCTTTCAGCAGGATAATGCACCTTGCCACACTGCACACATTGTTTGGGAACAGTTTGAGGAATATGATGAAGTGTTCAAGGTGTTGCCCTGGCCTCAAAATTCTCCAGATCTCAATCCGATTGAGCATCTGTGGGATGTGCTGGACCGACAAGTCCGATCCACGGCAGCTCCACCTCGCAACTTACAGGACTTGAAGGATCTGCTGCTAATGTTTTGGTGCCAGATACCACAGGACACCTTCAGGGATCTTGTAGAGTCCATGCCTCAGCGTTGTTTTGGCAGCACACAGAGGACCAACAGCATATTAGGCAGGTGGTCATAATGTTTTAGCTCGTCAGTGTATATCCATCCAAATTTAGAGGACTTTGGTTTCTGTCTAAGGGCTGTTTATCTTGTGCCAGTGGAATTTAATTCAATCAAATGTCTTCCAAGTGACAATGTAAATGGAAATGATGCAATGATGTTGTATGCAATACGCAGGTTTCTGTTGATACACAGAGCATGCAGTCATTTCAAAATAGGTTAACCTCATACCTACTCATCTACCTAACAATAATGAGATCAGATTTTCTTATGCAGCTCATTTCTCTACATACTGGAGTTTGTTAAAAGACATGCCAGGAAGACAAATTAGAAAAAGCATTGCAATAATTGAATGTTATAGATGAATGGACAGACAAATAGAGATACAGTGAGGGGTACGGGTTGTGAGTAGATGCTAGAGGGATGATACGTTGCCTGGAAATGGCTCCATCTCCTGGACTCTGGGACCATGCGTGGATGTATCACTCTGCTGTGGTTCTTCCCTTTAATTGAAATGGTATCCCACTCATTTCTGTTGATGCTGAAATTATCAGGAGGACATAGATAGATAGATAGATAGATAGATAGATAGATAGATAGATAGATAGATACTTTATTAATCCCGAGGGAAATTCTGAATTCTGACATATATGTGCTTGTTGCGACAGAAAGCTTCCATGTGATGATGGCCATGACAGGAAGGTGTATTGGAGGCTGCCTCCGTCTACATTGTAGCAACAGCAGGGTCTCCCTCGATGGGCCGTGTTCAACGTCTGCTGGAAGAAGACAACAGCCAGCCAGCAGCAATTTTCATTAGTGTTGTAAAAGACAATGTAAGGTGGATTTTGTTCCAGGCATAAGGTTCTGCAGTAGTTGCTGGATATTAGTAATCCGTAAGTTGGTATATTTGAGGTTGAATTCAACTGAGCTACTAGCATTAGCAAGCAAGATGGCTGGTTAGCTAACAAGTGTGCCTCATTTGCTGTCTTTTGGCAGCAAAGGAATTAATTGGTTTAGTGTGCCAGTCCATACGGCAACAAGGCGAACTCATTTCATTTAACTAGCTAACCTGGCTTTATTTTTAGCTAGTTAGCTAGCTAGCTATATTAAATTCAACTTGGTTCATGCATTGTTAATATTTGCAAAACACGAGCACATATTTTAGAGATTATACTACGCAATGCTGTTTAGATCAGTATAATCTAAATAAGTATAACATTCAAAAATGCAGCATACAGATGCTAACAATTTTCTTTTTCCTCATTATGTTTTTTTAGTTCCTATATAATCAATGGTAAGAATAAATGTGAGGGCATTGTGTATTTGGAAAAGGATATTCTTGGGAATATTGCTCATTGGCTAAAAACTAAGTAGTTTAATATACAGTAAGACTGCAGAAACAATATTAAATTTATGTACTTAAACTGCCATCAAAGGTAACAATGGCCTATTTCTCATAGTAAATACACTGAAAAGAGATTAAGAGCCAACTGATCTCCATATTTCTCTTTGAAGCTGAAATAATGACAGTATGTTGGGACATGATGAATTTGGTACACTTGTTACAATGTTGCTGGGGAAAACTGTTTCATCTGCTAGCAATAGTTTGTATGTTGGAATAAATAAAAGATTGGATTAAGAGAAAATAAAGCTATGCACTTAAGACTGCAGTCTTGTACCTTGTACAATGTAAGAATCTTGCAAATTTAGCTTTTCTTTGCTGGGAGAGCTGAAACAAAGCTCAGACCCAAAACCATGATTTGTGCATTTCTCTTTCAGATGGCATTGCGGAAATGCATATTTTGCAACTGTTTGCTAAGGCTTCATAATCGCTTTAGGTTTTGGTATTAAAGTTATTTTGATTCAAAATCGAAAGGAAGGATTTGGATTTCTTGTTCCTCATTTGCATGTGCCCTGAAAGCTGTGGGAAGGGGAATGATAAACAAGGAAATCTGCACGTGAATAGCATATACTACATTGGCAAGGAAATGCTTGGAAATGCTCAATCACAGAAACATACTGTATACTGTACATGATGGCATCCATATACATAATTAGCTGTAGATTTCAGATTCCATTAAGCTTTATTGATGGGTTCACACCTTCTCACCACACAGTCAAATTGTACTTGGAGGTGTTCCTGTTGGAGCGCATCTTATGTGGTTTTTATTAGCTGTGCACTGGTGTTCACAACAGTACACAGTATCTTGGGTGCAATTTAATCCTGAACGTTCTTGTTGGGATTAAAGTCAGGTTACTCTGAAGGCCAGTTCAGTGCCTCTATCACGTCACTCTCAAACCACACCTTAAGACGATGTCAGGAAAGGCTTTGAAGCAGAATTGCAGTTCAGGTCAATTGCTCAGAATAGCTATGCATTTCTATGCTTGGTTATTCTGTATCTATTAAAGAGGCCTTATGAAGGACCACTTAATATAATGTCTGACCACCTGTCTTAACCTCAGAATAATACCTGTGTAACCTAATAGAAAGGAAAACAGAAACAGAAAAACTCAAGATAATGTAACATTGCTGAGATGGCTTACATTAAACAAGAACCACATCGCTTACGGCTCCAAGTATGCAAAACAATGCTTTATTCAATGACACGTTTAACCAGACAGGAAGCAATTAAAGCTACAAGATCAATTGTCAATGTCTGTTTTTGGCAGTATATTAACCAAAGTACAAAATGACAACCTCATCCCCCAACTGAGCTCAGTTTTTCTGAATCATAACGGCTTTTCAGCCACTCATCTCTTCAGGAATATCTGACCGGCTTCAGACCAGCCAGTATAACAGTTTGGTTTTATGACACTATTGTTTTTGGTTTATTTCTCCTAGTATAGAAAGGGATCTTGTTTTGTTTCCCTTTCACTTACTTTTAAAATGATTTTTAATGCTTTCTCCTCATTTTACTCCACCTTTTTTTGAAACAAGGCTCATCTCGCTGCAGCAACCTCTGCACTCAAGCCCGGAGCACTGGGGGTAGGAAGTGCAACCCTCTGAACCCTTACACAACTACAGCGAATATTTTTCATTCTACAAGCCGCACAATGCACCACAGTGAAGCTGGTGGCATGTTTCTGCTTATGTCTTGAGTGGCTCACAGGCATCTGATGAGTCGCCGGGTGTCAAGAGAGTGGCGAGATGAGGAATCCCTGCCGACAAACCCACCCCTGAATTTGTTCCTCCGCTGTGGGCTCCCAGTCACTGTCAACTGATGAGATGGCCAGGACTGAACCTAGGCTGTTGGGCTCAGCCTATGCTTGGAACAAGTGCCTTAGCTGAGGGAGCCCCTTGTTTTGTATTTTAATGGGGGATGAGGTTCACTTACAAAATTACAGCTGCAGCCAAGCCCATATTATCTCCACTCACTGCCAGGAAAATAAATGAAACACTCACTTACTGTATGTGTGAGCGAAAGCCTCTGTGTACATGCTCCAATACATAAAATAGTTATTTCCCCCCACACCAGTTATCGGTATATTACAAAATCCAAAGACTATTAAGAAATTTGAAAAATTAACCAAGGAAAACATTAGGGGTGGCTAACACTGCAGTTCCCTTTTTTCATTATTGTGCATCTTTGAATGTCTTTTGTATTTGAATGAGGAAAAATACATCTCAGTGGCATCTTTGAACATTTAATCTACAGTGATTTATAAATCCATCATTAAACAACATTGCACCTACTCAGTAAGTCCAATCTAACATTCTAGAACATAATGGCTATGAAAGGTGCTTGATTTCAGTAAACATTTGAGATTTTATGTCAACATCTGCAGTTGTGTGAATCCTCAGTGGCTTACACAAATATATTAATGCACTTTTGGACATCAGAGATCAAAAAAAATCTTTGTGACAAATCATTTTAATACGCATGGCTACCTCTCACCTCAAGACAAAAAACACTGATATTATTCAACTGTTTTCAATTCCAGCAACTCAATTAGCTCAATTAGATTCACAAGCACTGGCACAACATTGTTTAGTAACAGCAATCTAGTACCATTTACTTAGCAAACATTATACACTTGGGGGTGCATCTAGGAGAACAGTCCTTTCCTCTCTTTACCCACACAGAAGAAAAATAATAAAAATTAGATATCTATTAAGATTCATCCAGCGCTTCCAGCTTTCTTAAATAAACCTGTCACCAATTATAAAAGTGCACCCTCTCTTGCCAAAATACTTAAAAGTCCTATTATTCACAGTCCCACATCCACATGTCAATCTAATAATGTATTAATTGTTGAATATGAAAAACAAACTATTGAGAACAAGGACACTGTAAGTACTGTGACTTTTGCTGGCACGAAGAACACTCAAGGATTACAGCTCAATGCAGAGTTATACTGTTGGATGTTTGACTTTACCAGCTGGGAGCTAGATAATGTAAGGATGCTAAAAATGGTTGCAGAATATGGCAAATACATGGCAAAAATGCTATCTGCAAACAGAGGGCCCAGCTTAAGGAGATTTTTATATTTCATGCACATTGGTTATTGGTGTAGAGAGACACTCAGCTCTGGTGCAGGAAGGCCACGATCTGTAACATTTTACATCTATCTTTAAACTGAAAACACTTGTTCTGAGACAGAGATGAGATACTAAATTGGTTCAATCAAGGTCTTGATGAGCTCAATCACGCAGCTGACTACTTGGCAGAAACACCTGCAGATGCTGCTACCCTTCAAGACCATGTTGAGTAACCTTTTTGACGTACATCACTGTGCCCAACAGAACTGTCTAATCAAGTTGATTAAGACAGAAATGTATTCAATTAAAAACGAACGACTGAGAGATAAGTAGTATTGGACACACTGACACCTAGAAACCTCACCAATTGTGTCTGCAGGACATTGCTGTCTGTAATCTTTTTTTTTCACCTTTCAATTAGCATTTGTGTTCCTTCAATGCGAATTAAACCCTTTGGGAACCAGTGCAATTATTTCAAATACAATGCTGAGCAGAGGTGGCATGGACCAGTTCTGCAAGAGATAAAACCATCTCCCCATCTGACCTCCTGAGGAAGAAGAAACCTGAATGTTTTAAGCACCATGCCTTGTCACTGCTACACAAAGTCTGGCTGTAAATCTAAAAAATAATAATGCAAATAAATTAAAAAAGTGCATTGCTTTAAAGCAGTTCTTATTTATCAGAGGAGCATGTGCTAAATCTCACTGTCAACTGAGTTACAAGTCAATCTTACACAAGACATAATTATGTGTTGTTTGAAAAATTAATTTTGAAGCCAAAATTACAAGAGTACATACATTACACAATATTTTAAGATATGATCAAAGTTACATTTGTATCCAGTAAAACTAATCTGTCCTTCTATCTGTGTATTGTAAAGAAATTCACCACTTAGCTTTACAATTAATACTTGATAGTAAATACTTTATCGCACACCGTAGATACAATAAATATGTATCCCACTAGAAACTGTGAAAGTTCTGTGTGATTAACTTTGTGTAGGAAACTTTATGAATATTTCAATAACCCAGCGACTCAATTGCCACCTCAATCAACCTTCACTGATCAAGGCATTTATATCAGAAACTCTGCAAGGAACTTATTTTCCAAGGGCTACATCCAATCATCACGTGGAAGTTTTAATTAATCGTGACAGTTTTTTTTTCTTCTTTAAGTGCATACATTTTCAATGTACACTGAATTAATTGTATGTAAACACAGCAATTCCATATTTTATATCCTGATTCATCAAAAATTATATTGTAAAAATATATACAACATTTTTTTTTTATCATCAACAGAGCCCTTACATTTTTGTTTGATTATAGCTACCTGGTTTAAAATTGAACACACTCGAAATTAGCCTAACTGTACATACATTCCTATTCCACATATGAAATAACCTTTCTAAGAAGTGACCATTGATATCAATGCTAATACTGTTATAACGCATTACCACAATTACCAAACATACTTAAAAGTCTTCTTCAATGATTTCCAATCCTGGCATCACACCAACTACATTATGGCTACATTGTGCCTAATTAAGATTAAATTTATGTTGTATTATTCATAGGTTTTTTCAAGATAGTCCCCTCATTTCTTTATATGTTATTACAGAATGCTTCTATTCAGAGATGTGGCTTTTTACCTGCAGATTGGTTATTGATTTACCTTATAATTATTGTTCTCTCCCAGTTATTTCCACAATGGGCCGCCAATTTTCTTGTTACTGATTATTTAATTAGGGACAAATCTGATTAGGTACAATGTAAAGTTGAAGTTTGTAAACGTCAAATATTTTTGGTCACTGTCAATACATCTAAAAAACTGAGCAAAACATTAATTGACACAAAAGAACCTAATTAGCCAAAACATTAACAACCATTTACTAAATGCATAGGATAAGTCTATGACATACCTATATATAATATCTACATCCATACTAGAAACTATGAGGATACATTCCCTACATTTTAAAATTTGTTTTCCTTTATAGTATATCATAGCATTACAGGGTGTTTGAAAAGGACGGAATCCTACAGCACATTCTGGGTGGTAGCACAACCTCACTGTGCCATGCATTTACAGTATATGATGTTTTTTGTTAGCAGAGTGGTAGTAAGCAATGAAGAACATATGTATACATACTGTGGATTTTTCAAAGCTGAAAATTACAATACATGTAAGTATATCACATCGCACCGGCCTCAAGCTGTTTCACATATTTGTGCTTCTAAAATCTCTCCTGAATTACCTTCATATATTTACCACTAAATCTGCTTTTGTACTTTTGTGCAAGTAGGACAGTAAATTTATTTAAGGGTATTTTACAGGGAAGTTTTTCTAAAAGTTGCCAGTCTGTTTAGGTTTTTAAACAGTATGAAGCATCTATTTTCATCTAAATGAACTGAAACAGCAAGAGCAGGAATAGCCCTGTCTGTATTGTGGAAATACAGTATTACTCAGAACTGAATGAGAAATAAGGTAGCTGACACTTTTCATCTATGACACAATTCAATTCCCACTTTGTAGCTTTGCCTTAATTTTGATTTTACTACTTGTCACTTTCTTTTTCCTCACATGTTCAGTTCATTTAAGCATAAAATAAACCGTGTTAAAATAAATACTCAAGTTTTGAGGTACACCATAGAGCCACATGACTGAATAGCCAGAATACCCACGAATAAAGCAGCTCTCTCTCTAGTGCAATCATTTTAGAGAAGATATTACTGGTTTTAACATATATTTGACTTGTAAAACTCATAAATTAGAGTTTTCTTCAGTTATGAGTTTCAATTGTTGAGGAGTTGTCAAATCCTAGTTACAGGTAAGACTCTAGCACAGTATATTTATGTAATCTTATGCAAAACATTCATTTGCTCCAAACCACTTACATTAAACACATTTCATTAATTCCATAAACATCTGTCTGTTCTTTACCTATTGCTTTCATTTTGGCTTAGTCAGTTGGCTTACGCAGAGCATTGTGGAAACTCCAATACTCTGCTAAGCACCAACATTTCCTTCCTTTCAGACAAAAAGCATATTACAATTACATCAGTGTAGTGTGTTTTGTAAACATAGTACAAATAAACACAAACATGTGATGTGATAAAAAAAAATTCTTACAAATGATAAAACTAGAGTAAATTATGTGTTTTGTTACCACATTCAACTTTCTGATTGGCGAGGCCAGTCCTGCAGTGGGCTTAGACTCCACAGTCAGCTGTCCTCTCCTTAGGTTTCCTGGACAGGATGAGATACGTGGAGAAAGATGCCACTGCTATATGGAAGACCAGTTGCCAAACGTTCCGCAGGCCGTAGAGAAAGATGTTGCATAGAATAATGAGGGTCAGTAGGGTGAAGGACTTCAGCTTCTTTAATGATGTGTAGAACACATACATGTAGCACTGTGAACATAGAGATATTATTATTATTATTATAATTATTATTATTATTATTATTCAGCTGTGACTTTTCTGAGAGCTTAATCATGACAGCAAACACAGTGACTGCTAGCAAATGGTTTTATGATTTCCTAAAAGTGGCATTTAAGATGAGTTAAGCTTTTTATTATAATAAAAATTATTAAATAATAATAAAAACGTATCACTTATCCCCACTTAACACTGAGGAAAATAAACATTTAGGTTTGCATTCCTACTATTCCTCATTTCATATAGATAAAACGTGTGCAGCAACTTTGTTAGACTGGCAATTGAGAAAGCCAAATCATAGTTGTAATTCCTCTGTCCTACTATACAATTAGAGTGGAATTTCAATTCCAGAAGAAAACAATGAGTGGGTGTCTCTTTCTTTTCGTTTTAATCACACATTCAAGGCTCTGATTCCATCCAAGGGCACTGCACTGTGTCTAGACCTACATAATGAATAAGACTTAGATGTCTACCTTTGGGGCATGCTGTGAAAAAAAAACATCCTTTGCTGTAAAGTAAAATTCTGAAATGCAAAAATGGTCTGAACTATGTGAAAGTATTAAAGTAAAGACAAAAAATCCAGCCTTTAAGTAGCCTAATACATGTATAATAATTACCTGTATAAAAATAAATTCCTGATATATTTGAATATTGCAAGACAACACATGTTTGGCTCCATAGCTAAGAAATAACAGAAAGATAGAGTAACAACCTTTGGTACAGAACCTGCTAGCCACCTGCTTTCTATCTAGCAGGCTAGATGTCTATACTCAAGCAATTTGTCTACATATTTGCGAACTCGTTAGTCAGGAAGTTACTCAGTAAGGTTGCTAGCGTAGGTGGTTAACCAACATATATAAATATCATTAAACTCCATTTCTGACACGATATGCCAAGCTATACCTTGTTATTGAACAATGCTATTCAGACTTTCAAATCCAGTTACAAAACAAGGTGAATGTGTTGATTAACTAGGTATTACATTTTTTCTTCAGTGTTGTGTGTTTGTATTTAGCTAGTATATATTATGCTGTTAGTTAGCAAAGTCCTCTAACAGTAAGGCTGCTTGGTCACGTTTACTTTTCCTCACTCCTTTTTTGTGATTTATGTATAACGAATGAAAAACTGATGTCTACCAACATGACCATTAGTTTTGCTTTGAATTCAAGTAAGGTTACATTCGTACCATCTGCATTTAAAACAGTCGCATGGTAAAATCCTTTTATATTAGGGAAATCTTTCTGAGATTGAGTCCATTTGGGACTCTCATCCTTTAAAGGCAACACAACCCAGGTGCTTCCTGTTGTTCAGGAGTATGGAATAAGTGCTTGAATACTGATTGATGTCAATTTGGTCCTACTCGTCTTCCTAAGAGTAAAAGCAATTGTCAAAGTTCTTTACATTCAGGTATTTCCACTCAGGGGTCCTAGCAAGCTGTCCTAACCTGTAAGGAGTTGTCTAGAGGTGGCTACACCTACTGTTACACAGCTGTTATAGATATATCCGTCAGACAAGGAGGATATTGTATTTGTCATCGACCTCATCAGAGACACACCGTCTGTGAGTGACATCGCCACTTACCACTTAATTTAGGCCGAAACTTTACTTTTTGATAACAGCAAAGTTTTCATTGGAAAACAATTTCCTACCTGCTACTATGTCACCTACTCTGTGATAATAAGGTGTAATGGTCTTGGTGTAATACTTGACAGCCAACTGTCCTTCTCCTCTCAGGTTGCAGCGGTGAGTCAGGTGAGAAGATTCTTTTTGTACAACATTTGAATGATCCTCCCCTACCTCACAATGTATTCTGTGCAGCTCATAATTCAGGCGCTGGTCCTCATGACTTTATTACTGTAACTCCCTCTTTGCCTGTCTTCCTGCCTATGCTTATTTGCTGGTATTCATTCACATTTATGAGATGTTTGATCATGTTCACAAATTGCAGTGCTATAACAATACTACTGTTTCAATAATTGCATTTATTGGGCATTTTCTCAACATATTGGACACACTATGAAAAATGTCATCAGTACCTTTTATTTGCTGCACTTCACATGTTGTAAAAATCAGTTGAGATCAGCTAGAAGGAAATGGTCTTATTCCCATCTGAGTAGGAGTAGGAGGCTTCATAAATATTTCCAATTGCCTACTGTGAGATAGAACTTTTTTTACTCCTAAATGCTTTTAGCAGGAGTCTTAGGAGTAATTCTCAGACGCTTGATAGATACGGGCCCAGAGCTTAGAGCAGAAGAACAAAATTAACTGTTAGTTTCTGTTGTTGTTGATACCCAATGTTTAATATGCTTAGTTTAAACATTCTACCTGTTCATAAAGTATAAAGCCAAGACATAAAGAAACTTTTCATGCTGTAAAAAACACAATAAGTAATCCATTCCTTAACTACAGTGAATTCTAAAACAACTTATGCTAACATTATACAAAAATGATCAGGTCAGATTAAAAGTCTGTTACAGTATGGCAATACAAAAGAGTGAAAAAACATTCTTTACCTGAAAGAGACAGCAGATAAATGCCAAAAGAAATGCAATGACATTCCATATTCCCTCATAATCATCCTGTTTGAAAGAAAAAAAAAAAGAAAATAAATTTCTGTGTTTTCACGTAATGCAGAAACTTGCGATGCCAATCCTACAGTATCTGTAATTTATCTAATCATATATTCAAATTACAGACAAAGAATTTTTTCATTATTCTCCTAATTATGAACACTGTATGAATTTTTACCAATAAAAAGTGTCAAAATATTTGCATCCAATCCAGATCAGAAGCAACAGACTAAGTAGATTTTAATCTTACTTGTGTGCTAGTTTAATGGTTTGCAATCCAGGGAGGTAGAATATGCCAAAAAATGAAAATGTTGATGCAAAATGTTTAGTTAAAAAAAAAAAAATTAGTAAAAAAAAAAAACAGCACCCCCATGCTCCCCACTTTCCCTTAAGGACCTTCTCAACTAATCTATACACGCATAGTGGTTTTACATGGATATGTGGAAAGAGGTGGCCAAATCACAGCCTTAAATACAGTTTCTGGAAAAAGAGCTGGCCCCCCTGGACTGCTGACCTGGAAAGAGTACTCAATGAGATGCACCCCTCGAATGAGGTTAAGAGCTGCACACATGATGTTGAGGACCAGAGAGAGGACTCCAGGAGCTGTCACCGGCTCTAGTCTCTGACTCGGGCCTTCAGAACCATCAGAGAGAGCAGAAATGCAAAGCTGTGTTACTACAAGTTTATATACCATTTTCATAATCTTCTTTGTGAATCCAAAATTTGTACTTGTGAGCTGAACACTCAAAGAGAGTAAATTCCTTTTCACATCTGAAGGTTTTTTAAGCTTTATTGGGACATTTGTGTATATCTAGTAGCTTAAAAGCTCTCCTATTTCGAACCTAGAAATACCTAGAAATAGTCACTGTGAGATTGTTTCTCATAAGAAATTTTCAGACAGATCATCGGAAATGTTTCTGTATTTTCCTTATCCTTAAAAATGTAAACAAATAATCATGCGAAATCTCACCCGATCCCGGTGCTGACTCTACGTGCCCGTTGGCCGCCCCGTTGCTCAGCTCCATGTCCTCCAGGTTGAGGACTGTGGGAGGTCTCGTCCTCAGGTCCTCCTGCACTTCGGCTAGACTGCTGCCCAGAGAGGGCCCGCCACTCTGGCAGTAGTGCTGCTTCACCTTCTGAATGATGCTGTCTGTGCATGAGTAAAAAAAAGCACAGCGAACAGCAACGTTGTTAGGAATACGTTTTATTTTGAGACCTTTGGGCGTCAACGATTCATTCCCTATGATTACTTTTTTACTTCTATCTTTTAATTCTGCCTTAATTTTATTTTTTACTTACTTCATTTTATTTTACTTTATTTACTTTTATTTTTACTTTCATTACTTTTATCACTTTCATTGTTACTACAGTATTTTTATGCCTATGTGACTTTAACTTTGACTTTGAGTAATGGTAAAAAAAAAAAAAACTAAAGTTTATTATTTCCAGGACTAATAGTAGGAGTAATAGTACTTCTTGTAGTATTATGATATCAACAGAGGAGGACAGGATTTAACACACACTACACATTGCTATACAAGTGGGTGCAAACTGGTCAGCTGCTGTCTCTGTTTTCTGTCCACACTTATGGTTATCTATGTACTACTTGACTGTAATCAAACTACTTAACAAGTCAAACGAATTATTCAAATGAACCTCAAAGGGTAATCTCAATATTCCATGACATAAAACTTGGAGTGCACACTAAAATGTTATTTAAAACAGATAACTAACGGATTATATCATTTTTGTCACTTTTTAAATCATTCTGCAAATATTCAGTTATTCAGATACCTGATAAAACAGGGATTTACCCAGTTTCTTAAATCACTTTCAAGAGATGTATAACCATGAATTACACAATAAGCACAAAGTATATAACAGTTCATATGTTATATTTTGTGATTTCAGTGATAAATATAATTGTCGTTAACCCCTCTGTGTGATCTTGTAGGTCTCCAGGTGGGTTGTATATCTTTAAATACAGGACATTCTCAGTTCACCTTGTATACTCTGAGTGCTTCTGTTCCTGGGGAGCAAATTCCAGCCAATGATTACTGTTAACAAGTATCTTAAGATCTAAGTCAAACTGCAGCATAAGCACTTATTTATCTATGGACGAGGTCTTTTGGCCGAGGAAGTCTAAGCTCCATCTTTACTTTGACTTAAGATCAGACCAATTCAAAATTTCAATTAGTCTCGTTTATTGCCTTTGTAGACCTAAATCTGGATATTTTCTTGTAAAATGTTCTGTTCGTGTCGTGCTAAACCAAGGGCACAGTTAGAGATTGTTTGATATAAGGCTGCACACTATTTCCTCCTACGTTCTAATTCCTCTAACTCTTAACAAAGCTCAATAAACATTAAAATCTAAGAGCCCAGAACTACAAAGAAGGAGGCATGTAAAGATTTTTTCCCCCGCTAAGATATGTATCAGAACCGAGATACTTGTCGCTTTTGATAGCCTCATGTTTGCTCACCAAATTCCAAAAATGGATATGGCCTGGCTGCCAAAGAAACTGTGGTGCTGTCAAAGCATGCTGTGAACTCCCATCTGAGATCTTCCAGGAAACAGAAGGCCATGGCGGTGGGGAGTCTACAGGAGCAAACGGCCATATAGGAGACACCATCTGAGGAGATAAAACTAAAAAAAGAATGATTCGTCAACAAATGACTAAGGGCTTACATATGTTTACTCAGTTTCTTGTTTATTTTTGGTAGGCTTTTTCAGGCCCCTCACAACAATTTCTTTAGGTCTTGTTTTAATTTTTCCATTTTCCCAGCTCAACTATTAACTACTGATTTTAAACAAATTCAGTTCTGAAAAAGTCTGGTGTCATCAGTCATCATTTTCCACTGCAAATAATGGATTATGTTTTTAACTCTTATCTGCCTTTAAATGTCAGGATTTAAAAATAATCACTTAAAAAAAATGTTTAACAGATAAAGATAGCAGTGAAACAGATCACCCATATGTTTTAAGGATTCCTAATACCTAGGGGCATGAATTGTCATGAACTGCCATTTGACATTTGTTAGCTGTTCTACTCTTTTCTGCCAATGAAAGCAATTATGACACGCTATTATACTACATGTAAGAATGTAAAATGTTGCTTACTATATGTTAAGCTCACGGCCCTTGACTGTCCCTCTCTCTGGGAAAAGGGTGAGGGCCTTGGATATGCTCTTCAGCTGCTGCTTGCGCTCCTGCAGCTCTTTGTTGTGTTCAAAATCTGTGGAGGCAGAGAGAGGGAGTCCATCCCTGACCCGAGCTACAAAGGCGAACAGGATCAGTGACATGATATGCAGAGGCCCTGGGAAAGATGCAGCCTGCAGGGGGAACAAACACAAACTGTCAGCATCCCCCCTCAACACGGGAAAATCAAAGTGGATTTAAGTATACCACAACACCGAAAAGCAGCAGTTACCCAGGAACCCAAGTGCATTGGTCATTCATGCATTCATGTCTGTTCAGTATCAAAATATCTGGAACAGCAAACACGTGATCAGTTGTCTTAGTGTTTTCATCACAAATTTCAGTCTCTTTTCCAAAAATGAATTACTATTTTCAGGGACTAGAATTCATTTCCCCCTACCCAGGCTACAATTTCAAAAAAAAAAAAGAGAGGGATCACTTATGAACATACACTCACAGATCATATGACAAAAATCAGGACACTTTCACACTTCTCTGACAGAGATAGCATCTGGTTTCAATGGAGTGGCGTTAACCTGTTGGCATATGGCATGGTCTGCATGGGATTATACGATGTAAAGCCACACCAACACGACAACGTGTTAATCAGTGAAGTTAAGTTGTCACTTAAAAAAGCTGTGGAGTGCCCAATATTCTCAGTACTTGAATAAGTTGATGAGGCCTTGAATGACTAAAAATGCCAATTTTGAACGTTTGTACGTTATGATAATGATAATGACAATTTACAGTTGCGTGAGTGAAGATCTACTGTTTTATGTAAAGACTATGTAACGTTAAGCCAAATTGATTTGTTGCTCATAATATTTCTTCCATACAGCAGAGATCCTACCAATCAAACACATGTAGCTACCTAGCAAATGAACAGTACATCTCACACTTTATTTCACTTATAGCTAGACACCTAACACCAATCAAGCTAATGGTCTAGCTGTGTGTCACGTCAAAGAAAATAATAATACGATGTTAGCATAGTGTTACTTCTAGAAACAGCTAATTATAACTAATGTTAGTGTTGTTAAACGACTGCTTACAGGGCGGCAGCTACTGTTGGATAACTCATTGGCCACCTAGCTAGACTGCAATAATGTCGTATATAAACAATCTAACTAGACAGTCTAGCTGGACAGCTAACGTAGCTAGCTAAATGAGAGAAAACATCTTTGTCTACAAAAGCACACTGAAACGTTGGCATGCTATCCCTGCTTTGCTAGCTAGGTAGACTACCTTGCTACATATAACAGAACTGGGACAGCTAGCAATGATTTTTGTTTTGGGTTTAGGCAACAAACGTTATTTACACAAAACACTTGATCAGCCAGCTTGCTAGCTAGCGTACTTCTCAGTGCATCAGTGCGATTGTTTCCTTACCTCATCACTCTTCGATTCATTGTGTTTAAAGAGTACAAAGCATGAACTATGAAATATGTGTAAACCTAGCTAAGAATGCAAGGATTTCAGTTAACCAGCAGTATTGTAACGCGCTGACGACGTTGAAAACTTAGCTAGTGGCTAACCACTTAGCTAGTTATTGCGCCATACTTTGACAGCTCGGTAGCTTGGTCCTGACAGTTCATACTGCTATGAACTATGGGAAAAAAACAGACTGACGTCTTGCTCCTTCCGAAAACGATTCTTAAAGAGACAGCTCAGTTTTGAGGCGTATCAAATAGTTAATTCTTTAGTGCTCGTTGTGTTTCTTTTTTTTTTTTTCAAAAATACAAAACTGCGCTTAACTAGCTGGCTACTTCGTTTCGGCTTGCCATCAGTTCATGTAACTCATGTAAAAAACAGTGCAGTCTTGCTTAAATCATCCACTCAGCAAAATGTTCAAAGTTATATCTTTTAGATCATTGTTCTTTCATACGCCAGGTGTCATCGACGTTTCTTTTTTCTTACTCCAAAAATTGTCATGGCTGAATGAAAAAAGTCCTTGAAAAAAAGAAAGCTGAAATGCAATGTAATGTAGCTATTGGTATAATGGCTTTTAATAACAATGGTAATGGTTAGGTAGCTATATTTGAAAATATTGCAAAAGCACTGTTTTCAAAACACTTTATTGTACAGTAAAACATTATACAAAAAGGGAATGTCCAATAGAGAGTGAACTATTTCAAATAAACTATGTAAGGATTCCGCAGCGTAAAGGAATTTGACTATTGAAAGGCGACAGGCTTGATGTTTGCATGCAAAGAATATTCAGGGTAAACACGGAGACACCTATCTGTACCTGATTTTCACATAGGTTTTCCTTGCAATTATAATTCCCTTTCAGCATAATCAAATTCCCTGGAAATGGTTTTATTGTAAAAATAGACTGTAAAGAGGAAAGTCCGCTAGAGGGCGACCTCTTTCAATTATATTAATCCCAATATTCCACAATATCCTAAAAAGGAAATTTCTCCAGCAAGTGGACTTCGTCTGCAAAAACAGTGTTCACTTATTTATGTGCATGCACACGTATAACTTTGATTTTGTAATTCATAACATAACATGTCAGCAAGTAATATCATAACACATATTAAATTTTACAACATCTACATTTCCCATGTGCAGTCAGTTACCTTTCAGTTCTATTGGGAAGACAGGTATGCCATTTGCCAAGTTACAGGTTGACAGGGCATACCCCATACCTGTACAGCACTGAGGCCCTTTTTGGAATATGTATAATATGTGCTCATATTTTTGTTTAGCAGCTGAGGTGATTTCTGCTTCTTCATCTTGCTATTCAGTTTGGTGATTTTTTTTTCACATTTATTGAAATTTTAGAAGGGTTGTTGCATGTTTTCCCATACATCCATCTACCAATATCCATTATTAATATGTGCTAAGGGAAGCATTCGTGGTGCATAGGCAAGAAATCATATTTGTTCTGAATAATTTTTCTTTTTTTCATCTTGTCTGCCACTTTGGATGTAAATTTCATATGCTTTATCAAAAACCCATAACATCTGGCAGAGAAATAAAGGCTTATGCCAATATTGCACCCCAACTGTACAATTCTTTGAATTTGAATTCACTAGGTTAATATATTTAATTTACACCATCATGGATTTTACATTTACATTTATTCATTTGGCAGATGCTTTTATCCAAAGCGAATTACAAGTGAGGCAGAGTTCAACACAAGCGAAAGCCATACACAGAGTCAATATTAAAAGCACTGCATGACCAAGTTTCAATAGTTAGCAAGACAAGGTACAAGCTAGCTAGTAGAGACACAATTGCATTAAACCATTACACAGGTGAGTACGAAAGAACTGTTTCTTCAGATGTTTCTTAAAAATAGTGAGGGATAGCGATTTTGTGCCATGATGTGGCCACCAGATACCATTAGGGAGCAGAACGTAGTGGTTGGAAGGGAACATATACTTGTAGTAGAGCATTCAGGTAGGTAGGTGCAGCTTGGTTGGCTGTTCTGTATGCAAGCAACAAGGCCTTGTAATCCAGAGGGAGCCCTCTTAGGCTGCTTAAAAACCAGACACGCAGCCACATTTTGTATCAACTGCAGAGGCTTAATGGTGCATGCAGGAAGGCCAGTCAAGAGAGTTTTGCGGTGGTCCAGTCTTGAGATGACAAGAGCCCGGACAAGGAGCTGTGCAGCCTACTCAGATAGGTAGAGCCTGATTTTCCTGATGTTGTACAGTGCAAATCTGCATGATCTGGCTGTCGCAATGTAGTTCTTAAAGCTTAGCTAGTCATAAAACACTACCCCCAGGTTCCTTGCAGACCTAGATGGAGTTAGTGTTGTTGAGCCAAGCTGTATGGAGATGTCATGCTAAATGGACAGGCTGTCTGGGATGACAAGGAGCTCCGTCTTAGACAGGTTGAGTTGAAGGTGGCGTTCCTTCATCCAGGATGAGATGTCCGAGAGGCAGGCAGAGGTATATGCTGAGACTGTGGGGACATCAGGATGGAATGAGAGGATTTTCAAAAAACACAAGAATTCTCACCTTGATTGTTTGACATATTGACATAGGACCTTCACTGATTTGTTCTTTAGTTGTATCTCTTTAAAGGTTCACTATTTCCACATTGAGCAAAATGGCTGCTGTGAGCTAATCAGTTTACGGCATTTACGGCATGACTAACATGTAAATTGGATCTAAAGTGATGACAGTTGGGCCTTTTGGCATAAAATCAGAAACCCTTTTACTTTACTCCATGTAAATGTCTCCAACGTTCATAGTAGAATGTTATGGAACATAGCCTTCAGGAACCATAAAATGTGACCGATTTTGTGTCATCAATTACATGCAACTCTTAAATGGCATCATCTCACAGATTACTTGATGTATTTATATGCAACTTAATTCTAATTCTCCTGAAGCTCCTTTTTAAAAAATATTACTCATCACACTCATGACTAGACATGGCTATTTGTAGCCATTTTGCTCTTGGATATTGCTCTAATTTCCTTTCTATTTCTTATTGGATTTATCCCTGTGCTAGAAAAAGAAACTGTAAGAATGAGCATAGTGGAAAATACTATACTATACTTCTGTATATGCCTTCATTTGAAAAAGCAAATATTAACTTGATGTATATCTTGATGAGTTAATTTCAGTTCTTTATCAAGATAAAATAATCCCTATACCATATCTTACCCACTCTCACATGATGAAAATGGATGAATTTAAGGTGCAGTAATTTGTGTGATTACCATTTACTGTACTCATCTTGCCTGCTATTTAACTTTAAATGGTGCAGTACAATCAAATCAAAGTACTTTAAAAATACAGCTGTGCTGCAATTAGTGACAATACTCAATCATTTCCAATGGTTTAAGCATCAGTCAAGCAGTTGATTTTTGCTTGTGGCACAAAAACATGTCATTATATTGGCATTCTAAAAATGTATAACTGTGTAAATTATGGTTCTGTGCTAATCCCTATGGCAAAGAATCTCTCAGCAGCAGTCTGAATAACCTTAAAATCTTGACTTCTACTTTGCTTGGTATTACTGAATGCCTATGGCAAACACTGAGTATTTTTCAAATAGATTTACTTCTATGAGGAGTATGCTTCACATTTTGAATAAGCAGGTTAAATCATACTTTGTAACTACAGTTTGCTCAGTTATAAATATGATCTTGTAAACATCTACTCATCCACCCAAACATCACTCCAGTTTTTCATTCTCAGATTTTCCTTGTGAATTTGTTTGAACAACTTCATGACACAACACTCATTTCAACTGTTTTAAGGCATTAAATGGCATTTTTGACAAAAAAAAAAGCTCTGAGAAAACCCAGGATAATATGAACAAGGATAGTAAAAGCCATTACTCTGTATACTTACATGTCCATCTAAACATTTTTCCTGAGCTTCATTACATCATAAGGTCTTACTTATTGACTAGATCTAAGAAACATAACATGGTTTAACGTCCAATTAAAAAGGAAATGTAACATAAAATACTGATGCATTTAAAGAGAATCACCTTAGCTGTGTATTAAGGTCAAACTTAAGCATTTATTATTATAAGTAGCCCTGGGGCCAAGCGTGCCCTGTCATAGATTTCCTGTAGCCCTTTGATAAATGAGGAAAAAAAGTATCCTTTCTATGCATCAGAAATTGCAACTCTGAAGTCCAGAAAATATTATTCTGTATGTCCGGGACAATCACCTATTTTTTCTCTTGTTAATATGCACTGTAATTACTGTTACTGTTACTTTGATTTCCTAATTGTTATAGGGTAGCAGTGTGATTTAGCGGTAAGGAGGAGGGATTTTAACCACAAGGTTGCAGGTTCAGTTCCCCATTGTGGCACTGCTGTTGTACCCTTGGGCAAGATACTTAACCCACAATTGGCTCAGTAAATAACCAGCTGTATAAATGGGTAACATATAAAAATTGCAACCTTTGTAAGTCACTCTGGATAAGAGAGTCTGCTAAATGCCAATAAGATAAGGTAAGGTAAAAGCAAAAAAAAAATAATAATAATACAAGCACCGAAACTGCATTCATTAAGACATGTTAGAGCACATGGATCAAGGTCATGTGGTGCACTACATCATACCTTCTTTTTGCTTTTCTGGACTGTTGCATTACCTTGACAATGAATATGGGGAGCTTGTATTTAATATTTGGAGTTTTCTCAGTATTTTGTTGTTATTAACTGTATAAATGCTAGCAGTAGGTACTTACTAGCTAGCGCATTTAACAGAGTGGATGCCTTTAGAGGTAGCTAACTGGCTAAATCTGGTTTTGATGACTGCCTTGATCTTGTGTTCAGGTATGAGCGATCAGCAGTGAAATAACAAAGAGAAGTAAATGGAGACATATTTTTTCTCACATATTTCATATTTTCAATTGGACCTCTTTTTTCACAAGCAAAAATGGTTAATTCTCAACATTTTTATTTTAAACTGAAAATAATGGACCATATAAATAGCAATGACACATATCTTTGAAATAAACATTTCCAAGTGTCACTTGTCCATGCCACCTCAGTGGCTCAGCTTCCCTTTCTTAATGAAAGATGACTTATAGGGCAAACCAGCATAAATGCATGGATGACCTCACAAGCACTAAACTTTTTAAAGTGATTTAGTTGTTGGCATCTTTTAGCTATGCAGATATTTGGGAAGTATTCCTAAATACTCAGATTGTGCTTTAAAAGATACAGCATTTTAATATCGCTCCAGAATAGAATTTTTTGTTAATGGTTGCTATGATTCTGATGCTCATAAAGGTTACCCTATAACGGGAAAGCAGGCCCAAAATCTATACCATAAATACCTAATTAATGCTGTCTGGTTGACCCAAAAAGAGCAGCTCTGTCCAGACTAAGCAGTTAACACCCTACACTAACAATCTGTCCGGGCAAACTAGGTCTGCACACCCTCCATTCCAATTCCACATCTGCAGCCCAATTTTAACCTTAAAGCTAGTGGTTTTTAAAACAGCATCTCCCAGTAGTCAGCTAGTACAGACTTGGCAGGATGGGTGTTGACATCACCTTGAGCAGTAACCCATTAAACCAGTCTCACTTGTGTTAAATGCAGTCAGCCAATCCTACTCGAAAGCAGAAAGACATAAAATGATCTCTGTACCATCTCAAAGTACTCTCTTGGAGTACATACAGTCTCAGACGGAGTCTATGGTGTGCACTTCAGTATTGTACATACAGTACATAGGAATACGTGACCCCCTCCTCATCACGCACACAAAGCACACAATTATAACTTGTCACAGATCTCATCAAATTCGTAACTTTTTCTTAATTCTGAACTTCATTCTGAATCACCTCAATGTTTATCAGTATGAACGCCCCACAACAGCTTAGGGTCAGTCCACAGACCCGGATATTTAAAACTGCTCTAAATACAGAGATGTTAAAACTCCTGTCGCCACTGACCCACTCTAACCTGAATACTTCGGCCAAACAAACATTTTACAATTAAACTGTACAACCGTCCACCTACACGCAGTCGCCTGAGTCACTGTATTCTCTGTAGCTAAAGCTTTATTAATGTCAGCTTCCATTCCCAGTAGAATCCAAGGTGGACCGAGTCAGATAAACCCTTCGCACCCGACAATCACACAAGCTTTCGCTTTAATTTAAGTAATTCCTCCACGTTCCCGACAACCAACTGGCGGCGGAGAACGACATCAGATTGTGTGAACACCACGGGCATTCAAACGCAGCTAAGAGGATCGCCTTCGTGAAAAGGTAGGGGGATATTGTTTTATTTTACAACACTGTATAAACTTAAATACAGTTTGGAGGAAATTGTCGAAATTACGGATGAAACCAAGTGCACTCGTGCTGCAAGAGTAATAGAAATCGAAAGACAACTGTATGAGGAGCAAGCCATCTCACGACGTTTTTCTGTTGTTCGCTTCCTGGGGAGGGTGTAGCTAGCTAGTGCTTCAGCCAAGGCTTGTCGGCTAACTGACTAACGTTAGCTAGCAAATTAATTTACCAACGTTAGCCATTAGTAATGTTGGCTAACCCGAGGTTTTCATGAGAATTGAGCATGCGGTTCTGGAGTGTTTAAACAAATTTACATATTCACCGAAATCAGCCGCAGTGAGAATTCAGGAGCAATAAGAAAGCAAAGTAGGAAGGTAACGTTGGATAATTATTATTGCTGTCGCTAACTAGCTAACGAATCTTAAAGATGCAGCTAATCGCAGATGAACTAGTTATCTAGGTGACACCGTTCACTCCTTTTGCCGTGCGACTAACTAGTATTAGCTATCTAACCAAGACTTGCTCAAACGCCATGTGATTGCACACGGTTTAGTTGGCCTCCCGTTGCTTTTATTTAGCATTTACTTCCTAATTACTGTGTAACGAAATGTTGGTTTTGTCGAGAAAGGCTCTAACTAGATGGGTAACATTATGGCTTAGGGCTTGCTAATATTACGTCACATTTTCATACAATCTGGCATCTTGTTTATAGCTTCAGGCACCTTACCTAGCTAACTTAGCCAGCTACTAAGCGAGGCTGTTTAGCCCTTAGTGCAGGGCTAGTCACTTAGACGAACAACTCATATGCTTCATGAGTTAAAAAGGAGAGAACCCCCAACAATGTTTTCGTAGCCAGCTAGGCATGTGGACACTGATTTGTAACATAAATGTTAACTTAAACATGGCTCTCGTGAAACCTGCTGAGCTGAGCACAGTGGTTGGCTGCGATAGAGGGAAGTGAAGTCTCTATACGCCACACCAAGCTAGTTAGTTAACTACTGCAAATACTTAGCTAGCTAGCTAACGTTGTCTGTCTTTAGTCGTTTAGTTGCCGTTAGCTAAATTATCTGTTGTTAATAAAAGGCATTTCTTGATAATGATATTGAAGTAGCACAGCTAATACCATAGGTGATTATAGCTAACTAGCAAAGTTTTTTGCACTACGTTGACAAAACATAACCGTGCGCTATTCGGCTTATATTGGCAGTTTTTTTTTAACTCCAAGTGCTGTCGGCAAGTGTGTTATTTTGATAAACTAGCAGAGAACAACTAGTTGGCTGATGTTAGTTACCGTTAACTTTTCATGATCTCTTTTGATCACTTTTGATCACTTTTGATTCTTTGCAGTATGGCGAACTTGGACCACTGTTTTTTCTCCTTTGCAACCCTCTCTAGAATGCTTTACTTTATCCCTTTTGTTTTGATCATGGCAACTTGGACACTAAAAACAAAATCTAACCTTAAAAAATCTGCGAAATTGAAAGTTAACCGGGCAAAGCTCTTAAGTCTTGTCCACGTCTAGGGAATAAGAAATCCAAAAGGCCCAGGCCATACTCCATCCCAGCAATGTCAGTAACCCTTTTAAGAACAGTTTCACATCCTGCGCTCCTGCCAAAGTTCTAGACTCCCCAAAAGGTAGAGTAGACAATTAGACAATTAGGGGTAGACAATTAGGCCTGGCGCTGTGGGGGTGCTTAGGGGTGCATACTCCAGTGCATTCACCAGGAGTATTTAGCCTACACATTATATTGTTGGATGTCTGCACAGTCTTGCTTTTATTGTCTGCAGAAACTTGTGCTTGTGTTGCAAAACCCATATGGGCTGCAACATGTCTTTTGATTGAATCTTGCATTAGAGGTGGCTGAACTGAAATTGACAACTCAAGAAGAGAATTAGAAATGATTCTTCCATCTTATTCATGAATACAGCAATATGCATTTTAAAGGTAACTTCAGACTAGAGTATAACATGTCAGTTGAAGTGGGAGTGTTCTGTATTTGCTAGCTAGCTAGTTACAGGCATCAGAGCATTGCTCTTCCTGTTTAGCATACCATTGAACTGGAAAAAAATCATCTCTTGCTGTTGCTTTTTCTTTAATGGAAGTTTATGCTGTGCTTTGACTGGAAGTATTATAGCAACATTATATTAACTATGTGCCAAGGTCTTAGATTTGTTGTAAAGGTGCTCCAAATTCATGCAGCAGCTGAGCATGAAATTTCTGCTGTAAACTCTGATGTGATTTGAATAACAAATGAGCTATACAAAGAACAAGTGAAGTCATATGTGTCAGTTATATTAGACTGAATTTGCTTGGTAGCAATTCAGGGTTAGGTTTTCCACTTTTGCTTGACAGCTTGCCGGATACCTTTGGCCTGGTGAATAGTTTAGGTGTTGTACTGTGGAGATACGGTATGATTTGTTTAAGATCCATCCTTTTCTGTGTTTTTGATTATCACCGACATGATGATGGTTTTTTAGTGGCAAATGCAGTGCTCAGTTCAGTTGTCTTGGACACATAGAAAGTGCCCAGTGCATTAACACAAAAGTGAAAGTGGTCTTGATGCAATCCAGAAGATCCAATTTAACCCCTAGTTGTTTAATTCAGATAAAATTGAGCAGGATCTGGTGTACCATGGTACAATACAAAAGTTAATGACTGACTAATGAAGTTAATGAACACAAAAGAACAGATTATGGTTCAAACTACATGGCCATTTCACTTTTGCTTTTGATAAAGCATTACTCAGATGAAATGCTGTGTGATCAAGGCTACAAGTGCAAATTGTACTGGTAAGACATGTTTAATGTTATCGTTTTAACCATTTTTTCCCCTCCCATTTTCAGATGGCAAAG
Organism: Megalops atlanticus; assembly: GCA_019176425.1. Lineage (NCBI taxonomy): Eukaryota > Metazoa > Chordata > Actinopteri > Elopiformes > Megalopidae > Megalops > Megalops atlanticus. The sequence continues at coordinate 64,278,857 of CM032876.1, read as the reverse complement.
TCACATCAAGTTAAAATGTGGTTGTAGCTCAAAGATTGGGCTTCACTTATCTCTCATCGGGTTTTGTTTTTGTTTGATTTTACTTATCCAGCTTTTCTAGCTTTTTAAAACGAGTAAATCATCATCGTGTTCTAACTGCACATGTATATGCTCAGGATTTTCTATGTAATTATAAATTGATCAGATGGCTGTGTGCACAAAAAACTATTTTTAAATGAAGATTATTGCATTTACATTATAGCATTTCTTGGTTTACTCCAAAGAAAATCTCTTGCCTGTAGTAAGTCCCAGTGGGGAATGTCAGTACTTGATGCATATCATAAAATGGCTTACTAAGTCTTACATTTGACAAGCCTTCTCCTTTAAGACTCCTTAAAGTATTATAGGACTGAACAATGCCTTTAAGATGTTTCTCAGTAAATAGGTTAAATAGATTAATGTTTATATGGTAATGTGTTGCATGTTGAAATCTGAGATGGCATTTGTTTTAAAGATGTCACTGGCTACACAATGGTAGTTTTTTTGTTTTTGTGTTTGTCATTTTAGGGATTTACTCTGTCTGACTTGATAATCTGTAATACTCTAGAAAGTCTGATGTAGTCTGGTTTATTTATTTATTTTGTGTGTGTAGGCAGTGTGGCATAGTGGTTAAGGAGCAGGACCTGCTGGGACACTGCTGCTTAACCCAAAAAATCAGTAAATATCCATCTGTATAAATGGATAACATTGTAAAGAACTGTACCCTATGTAAGTCAGTCGGGGTAAGACTGTCTGCTAAATAATGTAATTTGTGTGTGTGTGTGTGTGTGTGTGTGTGTGTGTGTGTGTGTGTGAGAGAGAGAGAGAGAGAGAGACCCTTTATAGTATATCTTAAATATATGAATGGGCAGAATTTCTTTGCCTGCACTTACTAGTCCAACTGTGTATTTGACAGAATGCAGCAATTAGATTAAACCTGTTATACTCTGAATTTAAAGATTACTTAATATTCATGTTAAACATTTAAAATATGCAGACACCCATAAAAGAACATGTTCACGCTGTGGTTCGCTAGCTTGTTAACTTTGTTATTAGTAAGCTGTTGTGTTTTCACACTTTTGTCTTTTGGTGTGCAGTATCAAAATAAGCATTCTTTATGACTGGTATTAAATTCTAAAATGGGGAACTGGATGTCTTTGCAAACATTTCTTTGCAAGAATGTTCTGTCAAAGACTGCGAATGGTAACCTCAGTAGTAATTGAATGTGGAGACAGAGGTAGAGGAAATCTGCAGTCTCAGGATTCCATAGTAAAGCACTGGTGAGACTTGTAGCACTACATATAATTCCACTCTCTCCTGTGCCCCAGGGGAAGTCTGCAGAATCTTCCCAGTAACACAAGGGGCTAGAATAATACTTCTAAATCTAAGTGTGCATGTGCAAAACCAGTGAGATACTAAAGCAGTGAATCTAACATAAGACAGAATGATAACCTCTGAAGACTGCACACATAAAAGCATGTACCTATAATCTGTTGGAGTCTGTTGGACAGAGGCCATATTGCCTCAAATATAAAGCACCCCCTAATGAAATAATTTATAAAAAAGAAATGCACATTATCCAGCCAATCATTACCTTATCAATCAGTAGGGGAAGAAATAAACCTTTTTTTAGCCACCAACATCTCTTGTTTCAGCAATCCAGTATAGCTTGTGTTTGTAATTCAGTAACAAGGTTTGAAAACTAATATGCCACAAAAGCAACAGACAACCCTCTCATATCTTCAGACAGACCACTTTAAGATCAGCAAAATTATTTCCTCAGAGCAGTAGCATTCAGTGGCCTTCTTTTTACCTACACTATCATCTCACATTAATTCTGGTGACCACATCATTTTTTTAGCAGCATGACAGTTTAGTCTATTTGATTCTTCTGGTTCATTACCTACCATGATCTTAACATTTGCATCATATCTCTCTTAATCTTTTTGATACCTGCTCAGATTTTAAATCAATTTTTTTGATTTGGTCACAGTAGGGATGCGTGTGCATCGTACATGTAGTGTGAAGGTGTGTAGTATGTTTGAATTTTTCATTAGAGAAACTTGACTTGCTAGGGACGTAGCGTTAATTAGGACAGGCACGTCTGTTTAGCTTAGCTGGTTGTGTTTGAGGTATTAGATCTTGTTTTCAGCAACATGGTTGAAATGTTTGTTTTTTGCACTGGCTTTCTCAGTAAATAACACTGTTTTATGGCACAAATCAGACATTACATCTAGACTTGTATGAATTTTGTTCATATTTCAACCAAACATGTTTGAAGTCTATAGTATTTGTTAAAATACAACCGTGGGCAAAATAAGATGAAATGTTTAATGAGAGGGCTTAGTATTAATGCTAGTAATAAAGGGAAGGCATTAATATTGTGCAATTTTTGTCTGAAGACTCGAGTGATGGCATTTGTAGTGTGCAGCAGGGAAATCTGATTAAATTGTGTAGCACAGCAGCCTCTTGTGCAGACTCACACTGCCTTTCGTTTGTGTAGTTGTCTGTTGAGCACAGTGATTTGCCCATCTGTCCAGCATCTATAAATCCACACTTTCAACACATCATAATTAAAGTTCAGCAGCTGCCTCTGATATTTGTTGCTGGAGATGTGGCATGAAGATACTCAAGAAAAAAAAGGAGTGGGAGTGTTCAAATTTGCATATCTTTGTGAGGCAAGGCATTTCCTCATTGGTTTTGAATTTCACTGTCTCACTCTTCAGTATGCACCATCATTAACAAGAGCGAGAAGTTATTTGCCAAGCTACTGAGGACTTGATGAAGCTCTGCATGGTAGAGACTGAGGATAAAATTTCTGTGCGCCACTAACTGTACATGCTTTTTACAACCGCAGGTAGCTCGGACCTCTCTCACAATGGGAGTGAAAGATCGCCCTCAGTGCTACTTTGATGTGGAAATCAATAGGGAGCCAGGTAGGAAATGTGTCTGCTCCTTATTTTTATACTTGGTGACCGGGCTGAGATTACAGGGAATTGATTTAACTTTCTCAGTTCTGATTCCTTCAGGTGTAATGTGAAATGTGAAATCATCTGGCTTAAAGAATTCACTGTAATTGCATCTCAGATACAGCATTTTGTATGACATTGTCATTGTCTGTGTGCGTGTGTGATAATTATTGCTGAAGTGTTTGTTCACTCAAAGTGTGCTGCAGTTCTAAAAAGAGTAAACGCCTCAGGGTCATTGCTCTTCTGGAGTCTGTTATCCACAAACATGGGGCAATATGGCTAGCTTCTCAATTAACAGCAGACAGAGGAAGAGGCTCTCAGATACTTTCATTAGTCATTTAACCTTGTGGGAGGTGCCACAGGCATATCCATTGAAGTGGACATTGTGAGATCATTGCATTACTTTGCTGTCATATTGAACACTGATTTTTTTACAGTGGCTGAAGAAACAAAACAAACAGAAATGTACCCAAGCAATTTCAGCAAGTGCATGCCTGGAAGCAAAAATGAATGCTGCTATGTTCCCAAAGCAGGATATGAGACAAGAATGCAGGGCAGCCTGTTATTGTATCAGTGCAAGGAGACACAGGGGTGTTTTTTGAAAGAAAAGTCCTGATAGTCATGCAGCACAATGTTTATTATGATATTAATAGTGACAGACTTTAGTAATAGCAAAATCAGTTGTGAATCACAATGGTGAGCATGTCGTGGAATGTTTTTGGAAAATTTCATAGAACATTTTTTCCCCCAAAAGATCATGTTTAAATGAAGATAGAGGCCCCGCCTGCTGTAAGGAGCTCCTATTCCAACACAACTGATTTTCTGTTAATGACAAGAGATGACGAGCCTGCTGATATGTGCAGTAGTTTTATTCGTCCTGTTGAGTGTGTGTAGTACGAAAGTAATTCCTGTCTTAAGGGTCAGCTGCGATGTGGCTTCTTGTCAAGACGATGAAATGAAAATGGACTGTTGAATTTTGAAAGAAAGCTGATTATAACAGCAGTTATATCACCACCTAACTGTCTGTCGTGCAGACAGAACAGTGACACCGTTGTAATATTTTTGGGATTGTGACAGCTGTTGATATGGAAATAAAACATGGCTTAACCTAGTGTTGTTGAAAGGACAGATGGATCAGATGGCATTGAGAGATTCATGTGCAAAAACATCCAGTGAAGGACATAATGTCAAAATCCAGAATGAAGAGGCTTTAGGCCTTGTGTTTTGGGAAGTGTCAGGGTGAATGTTTTAAATGGTGCAACAGCTATTTTAAGGTAGTCAGTGTCAGTCTTAAGACTGCTTTAGTGTTTGTAGTGTGCTTAAACAGAAGAGCTGACATCTGTTGTAAACCATGTGATTTAATTATCCTCTCTTTTTTTTAGTTGGACGCATTGTGTTTCAGCTTTTTTCAGATGTTTGTCCCAAGACAAGTAAAAATTTTCTTTGCTTGTGTACCGGTAAGTACAAGTGTTTGCTTCCATTTCCAATTTGTTGAAGAAACAGTACTTGTGTTTTGTATTTACACACTACAGCATTTTCTTAATTTAAGCAGACTAGGCTGGAGCCCACAACTGCTGTTATGTTGTACTGTTTTCATAGTTGTAACAGCAGAAAGTATTTCAAATTACAGTGCAGAGTAACCACCCTCATAATTAATGAGTGTCTGCTGAACCTAGTTATTTTTATGTCATATTTAAAGATCTCAGTGTCTACTGGTAACACCAAACGGATTGTGTTTTACTGTCCTTCATCTAATCTGCGGTGCAGTCGTATAAGTTTAGTGTAGCAATGAAGCCAAAATGAACATAGTCAGGTAGCTTGCAGCACTTACTTCTGTCAGCATGCTAAATAAAATCTCTTCAAATGAAATTCCTGTGGAAACCAATACAAGCTGCCATGCATTACATTTCAAGTAAATTATTAAGCAACAGTGGAATGAAATAAGTAGTGAGCCTGACTGTGCTCTGAATATCACACCCCCATACACACACGCATACATGCACAAAATTCCATGCACTTTCCTCAGACCATACTGCAGGGTGACTGTTGCTGCCCAAGGGTCGATGTATTGATCTGTGCTGCAGATTTACACCCTATCATTTTTCCCAGTACCTGACAGCAGGAACGTGAGACTGGCAAGGACAGACACAAGAGACGGCTACACTTTAGGCCCACTGCTATTCTCAGCTTCCTAATGGCTCCAGCTTGTCACTCCCCCCATCCCAGCCCTTCCTAAGCCCCACTTTTGGGACCCTCTACCAGCTTCCATGAAACCAAAAACCTTGCCCGGGACGGTCAAGTAGAAAGTCGCCCATTAGCAACCCAAGCTGTCCAGCTGCACTGCCTTCTGTTAAAAAAAAAAAAAAAAAAAAAATCCTCTTTGCGTGCACCGACTGGGAACACCGTGTCCCTTTCCACACGCATCTGGTATAAATCCCCCTGTCTGCTTTCATCTCATAAATGTGGGGAACGTGTGATGCCCCCTTTGTAGATAAATTACGGTGTGTGATGAGTTGATGGACAGCTAATGGTCCCCTATAATGGTCCTCACTTATTGGAGAGGTTGTCTTCACTTCTGAATTCTGTCGGTTACATACACTACAACAGGGAATCTGAAGGATACTTTTCAGCCCTTAATGATTGTTTTTGATTAATGACCTTTGAATGTCTGAGTATATCCTCCGTGGCTGCCAGTGTAATACCCAGACTACTAAAGGTACAATGGTATGGAATTAAATACCAGGCCACCCAGACTTTGGGCTCTCATTTAGGCAGGAACAGCTATGTAGCTTTCATGAGCTTAACATAATTCTTTGTCTGCAGGTGAAAAAGGAACTGGAAAAACCACAGGGAAAAAATTGTGTTATAAAGGCTCCACGTTCCATCGAGTAGTAAAGAGCTTCATGATCCAGGGAGGGGATTTCACAGAAGGTAAACTTATTTAAAGTATGCTCTGTTCCCTGTGTAGATTTTACCACTCCAGACATGCTGCTTAAGTAGGGCAACCAAAGAATCAGTCTGTACAGCTGTGTCTGTAATTCAAACAGGAATACCTATGGGTATGTGCTCATCTACATGACATGTAGCTTTTTAAACACTTAATAAGTTATCAACAAAGCAGAATCTGCTGCTGTCATAAACCGAATAGCTGAAAAGTATTAGACGAGAGAAGTTCAGTTTTGAAGTTCAGTGGAGCTAAACTTGGCCATTTTAGATTTAACTTGCTGGCTGTCTAGCATAAAGATCCACTCTCCTTACCTGTGTATGATAACCTGGTTGTATAGGGAGATTTAGTGCTTATGCAACAGTCATTCACTCAGTATTAAGGCCAGACATGATCAGTTGATCTTACTGAAGCTAAAAACATATGATCAGTACTGATAAAATCTCAACACACAAATGTTGCATGCTGTTCCCATTTATCACATGGCCCAGAATGGAACTGAGAGATATGTAAGATTGGAATTGTGCTTCATCTTGAACCACACATAGGGAATATCAGAGTGCTCCAGACTTTGCCTCAGGGGGGGAATCCGCATGTACTGTGCCATACAGATCTACAGAGTGATTTTATTTGCAGGTAACGGAAGAGGAGGAGAGTCAATATATGGTGGCTACTTTGAAGGTAAGTAGACGTATCAAATTATACCGCACCATCAGATGAGAACACAAAGAGATTAAAACTTTAATGTAAATTTTAAGTAGATCTGTTTACTTCCATCTTGTCTACTTCTGCATGAGCCTAATGTTGCATGGAAAGTTAGTAAAAGCATGGTTTCTGTTAGATTATTTTGCTTTTTGGCATTACTTACACTTTTTCTTTCTTGTTTTTGTCAACTTGAAGGTAACGATTTTTAGCTGTTTTTTTTTCTGACTCAAGCATGGAGGTTAGGCAATTTTTTACTTGAAAGCTCCAATCTTCCTGCCTAAAATTTTCAACATATTCTTTTATTTATAGAGAGTGTGGTCTTATGCAAAATGAAAAGGTAAGAGATGTACACAGCTCAGTAACACAATACAAACATTGTTCCCTTCTACCCTCCCCATCAAGAAAATGGATCAGAAAGTCTTCCATGATCAATGTGTGGATGGATATCTAAATTGATTGAAGACTTGGAGGTGTTTTTTTTCTCCCCCTCCCCTTTTTAGAGTCATTAGTTTTAGTAATTTATGTGAATTCGAGTAGGTACATAGTGGCAGTTTTTGTCATTGTTTTTGTTTATCAGTGTGTACCTAAATGATGTACAGATGAACATGCATATCAACTTGGTGTCTGATCATTTACTTTGAGTTTATTGTTACTTAAGTAGTGAAGAAAGTTATGTCATTAGAGCTTTATTATTCAAGCAAATGCGCTTTAATTTAAAAATGGTCCTCTGATAGCTATAAGATGGCTGCATCAAGAGGTTATGGGCCTTGGTTCTCTTATATCATGCGGCTGCTTGAATTGCATGCCACCTAAATCGGTCTCCCTATTCTTTTGTCCCCACAAACAATTAGCATTTCCTTTCATGTTATAACTAAATATTTTATAACTTTTGTTTCACTGTTGGGATTTATATTGTTGTTAATTATTTATGTATACACAGGTTATGCTTCAATAAGCTTTCATGAACTTTTTCATCTTTTGCAATGCTGTCTTCTGTGTCAGGCATTTCATTAGCCACAGCGAGGAGCAGTGTTTTGTGGACTCGTTCACGTTGATAGTCTGAGCTCATTAAGTACAAAATTGTAGCAAACCAGAACAAAGTTATATTAAGCTAAACCCGTTTATCTGGTTACAGTGGTTAAAGTTGGTACTTTGTCAGAAATATGCCTTCATTCACAGAGCAGTAGGCTGGCCCATACGCACGTGGTGCCAGCGTTCTGTTTTGTCTGCGGTAGCAATACATCTACAGGACATGTAGGCATTAAAATTGTACTAGTAACCTTGTTATCACGTGTTGTCCATGGTGGTTGGAGAAATGATGCCGATGTCTGTTTTTGGGGGGCCAGCGTTAAAATAGAGGCGACTTTCCCCTCATGCACTCTTCACCTTCTCACTACCACTTCTGACAGGCAGCAGAAAATCTCACTGGCCCTCTCTCTTTTTGGACAGATGAGAACTTTATTCTCAAACACGACAGAGCGTTCCTTTTGTCAATGGCCAACCGAGGCAAAGACACGAATGGTTCCCAGTTCTTCATGTGAGTAGCATTCTGTTTGGTTTAAAGCAATTGTTCTTTGGGAAGCAGCATTCATGTCAGAGTTGGTAAAAGTGACCGTTTGTTACTGAACCATTTAATGTGATTGACTGATCACTATTAAATGGCGTTTATGACATGTTAAAGTATTTAAATGTACATCACAAAGACTTTTATAGAAGTAATTTATCATGCACCTATGTACCATATTCTTTTTTCCCCAGTATATTGAGAACAATAGCCATAATACCCATAGTTCTAAGAATCATAGTAGTTTCCAACATTCATATTGAAAATTGGGTTCATTATGCTTCATAGTTTAATGACATTTACACATTTCCAATCATTAATATGCCAAAGCAGTTTTTTGCCATATATTTCTAATGAGCTGGCGTCCTTCAGCTTCACCGTGTTAGCAGTGGAGTGTGGTGTCACTAGGAGTATGTTTCATTTTAGCTTTTTAAATCTAAAGCTGTAGACCAATCCTTGAGTTGCTGGATGGTGCTTCCCCGATCTCTGTTTGTCCTATTGAACTTCTGGGATTTCTGACAAACATGGAAGTTTTGACTAGTCATGTGACGTCAGTTTCCGTGTATGTGTCTCATGCATTTGCACAAAAAGTACTTCATACCTCGCTTAGAAATGGGACTCTAAAATTTTCATTTGAGCTTTATCAGAGCACCAGTGTTCACAACGGCACAAGCTAGCAGAATTACATCATTCTTTCATCCTCTGATTACTGTGGCCACTCCATAAAAATGCTTCCTAAATATGTTCAACAAATATTTTATGTATCATAAACATGCATTTAGGTACAATTCTAATGCAACTCATAACTGAACTGTGGCAGTCTACTAGGTGTAGATTTTCATTCTTGCAGGTAATTTGATCCGTGATGTGTTTTAGGAAGAGAAACATAAACGCAATTTTAACGGAACAATTGGGTTATCAAAACAATCATTAATACACCGGTGAGGGGAGCTGTTTTGCTTCAGTTTGCCCAGAGCAACCCAGGAGCTCAAATACCTTTGAGAACAAGTAACCTATTTATTGAACAATACAATATGGATGAAGCAAAAACAGAAAACCAATTATTTCAACAGCCATATATTTACAAAAATGTATGGCTGTGGTTATTGCTCTTTGAAACCTTTGAACAGCACAATTTTGGTGGTGAATAAACTGTACAGATGTTCCATTGCAGGGTTTCATAGATTCACTGCATGTGAAATTTTTAGAGTCCTCTGGTTTTGTTCATATTTGAGAAAAACCCATTTTTCAACTTGAGAAGATTTAGCTGAGCCCTCCATTCCTGTGCTGTTTATTTCCAATGCACTACATAAACCTCTTTATGTATGTGTACATGCAGAGGATTTCAACATGCTTATTGCTTTTTTCTTCTTGATGTATGCATATTCAGCAAAAAAAAATAAACAAAGAAACATAGACTCCATTTTTGCCTACAGATGTATTACAATTTTTCTCTTGCCGTTTTTGTGTAAAATTTACAGAAACTCTCTAGCATCCTGCTCTTCCAAGGTAAAGTGTCACTCTAAGGCTGTGCTTCTCTCTCCTAACTGTGTACTGATGATTTCTTAGTTTCCTCTCGCCACCCCTCTCCCTTGTAAAGCCGAGCTCCGTTTGAATTGACGTGTGTTTGAATTGGGAAGACTCATGTCCGAAAGATTTGGAACATTGACCTTATTTGCTGTTCTTTAAAAATGAATAGCTCTTTTGCCTCTTTGTTTCATGTCAACCAAAACTCTGCAACAGGAAAAATGACCCTAAAGCAATATACCAGATGTTCCCAAAAGTGTAAAACCATTGATGAACCTGCTTAATAGAAACTGGTTCAGAAATAACCTCAGATCCAATTAATACTTTATGTAAAACTGGCGAGCAGTGGACAGCTTGTCTTTGCTCTCTGCTATGGAACATGCAAGCAGCTTGCTTACTTGAGGTCCATATCCTTAATGTCTCACTTGGTTTGTAAAGAGCTGTGTTACAGTGAGGAAAGCCTTAAATGTAAACAGGTACAACACACTGACACATTTGTTTGCATTTTATTTATTTCTCTGGAACATTTTATTTAAATTAAGCTCACTTTTTTATTTACTTGTATGTATGTTCTGTAAAATTGCCATTTAAACCTATCTGCTATATACATGTTCTTAAGCCTTGTGTTCAACCTTTAATTCTTTACTTCTCAAAGTAGGTTTTGTAAAGGAATCTGTTGCATAAACCTAAGTTCTTGCAATTGAACATTTTACTTGCTTTTACTATAAATGTTTGTTTTTTTCCACAAATATTTACTCTATTCTTTTCCTTCTTTTTCTCCATGAATCACCCTGATTGCTGAAATGTGGCTGTATAAATAACCTGATAACAGCACCACAAAGACGGCACCACATCTGGATGGGTACGTCTGTCACTTCGAGTCATTCTGTGCATGCTTGATGGTTTCGTTTTTTTTTTATGTGACATTTCAAATTTAAGCGAATGTGAATAAGATCCAGGCAATTCACGTGTACTTGAACTAGGACTGTTTATGTGGTGTCGTGTAAGTTGAAAGGCAGTGATGCCATTTGTCTGTCTTGTACTACTGCGGCAGTGTAGCATAGTGGTTAAGGAGCAGGACTTGAAACTGAAAGGTTGCCGGTTCGATTCCCCACAGGGGTACTGTACCCTTGAACAAGGTACTTAACCCACAATTGCCTCAGTAAAATATTCAGCTGTATAAATGGATAACATTTTAAAAACCTGTAATTGATGTAAGTCACTCTGGATAAGAGCTTCTGCTAAATGAGAATAATGTAATGTAATTATCTAGTGCTTCATGGGAAACCCTCTTTTCCTTGACTGCAGAGTTCATGTGGTCTTTGGTCTGGTTATCTCCGGGTTCGAGGTGGTAAAGCAAATTGAGAGCCTGAAGACGGATGCAGCCAGCAGACCGTATGCCGATGTGAGGGTGATCGACTGTGGACAGTTGATAACAAAGTCTGCCAATGACGGTACGTGTTTCTTCTTCCCCAAAGCAAAATGCCCATGTGTTTTCCTCTGCAGACTTCAGTCACTCGACTCAGCATGTCGGCCTGCTTGAAGCTACACCATAACTCTGTAGTGTTTTCTCTAAATATGCTGTGATTGGGATCCAATGATGGGACACTATATTGTAAATTCTGTATTACAGAGCAGTTACAATGGTTTGCACATGAGAAATACTCACGTCACATAATATTCCATGTTGTACAGGATATCATTTCAATTACCTCGTCTTTTGAATAGGTTTTGGGTCGGTGTTTTTTACTTTATCGAGTATATCAAATTTGCAGTTGGAAAAGTTTTGGAATATTACAGATTGGAATGTACATGAGTCACACATAGCAGCAGTGTCTGTGACCAAAAGCAACAAAAAAGATCCAGGTCTTTTTAAAGCACTGTCTGGAATATTTTACATGATCGTAATGAGCATTGGGGTTCTTTGGGCATATTATTCATAGTAGCTAGATCTCATCTTACTTCTCTCCCCACTTATGTCAGGGGCTTTTTAAAATGCTATAAATTGAGACTTGCCTTCATGTTGCGGCACATATAGCTTATGATGTGTTGCATTGAAGATAAACTTCAAATAGGCATTGCCTTAAAAGGGTAGATGTACGTGGAGAAAACCACTTCACTTTACAGTTACAAAAAAACAGAAGATAATCTGAATACACTGGAAGAGTGATTACTTGCTATCCTTGCACCCAAGTTACCAGGGGGACAGGGGCCATTGAAAAAAAGCTTTAGAAATTGTTTTTTCATATAATATAGTTGCAGAGTTATTTACTGTATTGTTGCATGTTGCCACAGATGTTCTTAAAAAGGGGGGTCAGTTCACTACATGTGGTTAGCCAGCTCACCTCAGCTATCCATAAGCTATCCTCAGCTAACCACCAGATTTCTCCCTAGCAGACCTCAGTCACTAGCCAGTATTTATCATGGTTTCCCAATGAGCCAGTATTTATTATTTAAAGCCCCATATCTAGTGCTTCACATCTGCTTCATATTTGCAAATCATGTTTTTGTTAGTGGTAGTTGCTTTTATGTTTTTATGTTGTAACTGAAATCAAGCATCTAGTCATCACTCGGGCATTAGAGAAACAAACTTCAAGCAATGATGCCAGAACATGACATTCTTATAGGAGGCTCTTACTATCATACTATACATGATGTTTGATTTTTAAAGCTACCATTTGTTATAATGAGTGCATGAACATGTTTCACTGACACATTGGAACAGTGTGTTTCAAGTGGAATGCTAAAATTGTGAAATATTCCACTTGTGAGAATCTGTATGTCAGAACTGGCAGATCTACAACACTGTTCCTACCCGTTTTAAGTTGGCAGTAATGTTGCCATATATTGCACTTTCATGTGTAGTACTACAGTAATTAATATAAATTAGTTAGGTTCATAAATGCATTTGATTGTTGTGTGTTATTAGCCCCTGTAATATCAATGTCTTCATTTATTTTTATGGGCTGTCCACACAGCATCCATTTAAAAAAGTACATTAACAATGAACATTTTCAACTACCATTACTGTGAATAAAAAATGGATGAAATATTCACCATTTAATTAAGGGTTTGATCAGGGTATCAATTCAGAGTGTGAAACTTCACTTAGTCAGTTTCAGGCAAACTTGTCTGGCCCAGTTGCACTGCTTGTGTCACTGGCCTCAAAGAGCTGCTGTAAAGGAGCATAGCACTACTATATGTAGGGATGGGATTAACACAGTGGATAGTGGTTTCAGCAATTCCAGGTTTAGCTTATGGCAGCACAGTGTATAGAGTTGAATCCATTTGTTGGAAGCTTCCAGTCAGTACACTGACCTATTGCTGGTAAGACCTGGATTGGCTCAAACTGCAATGCATTGGGATTGCCATTATTAATATTATGTGATTATGTGAGATGGGCCTCTGCTATGGCTACAAAATATTAATCTTCAGGTTACTGCTGGCTAATAGAAAACATAAAACATTGAACTTGATATGTAGGTCTGTTTGTGCTGCTTTTAAAGAGCCCCCTACTGTATAGCAGCATTTGTAAATAGGACTGAATGCATTCAATGTTTATTCATCATTGCCATGTTACAGCCATGACATTTTCTGATGTGAGGCTGGGTGCTGTGCACTGGTCGCATTCAGCCGATGCGCATCATTTTCTTACATGTAGATCTTTCAAATATTAGTTTAATATCAGCTTCTTTTGTGATTTGTTGGTTGTAGGTGGATAAGGCTGAGAAAAATATGCGAGTCTTAATTAATAGATCACTTTGATGAATCTCTTTCCCCTAATTATTAATATTTGTGCTGGTCCACCTCACTCATGTCTGAAGGCAATAGGAAAAGGTACATCAAAGTTACTACATTCTTTGCAAAATACTCTGAACCTGTGGGAGATATTGACTGTTTTACAGTGCCATTGAAAAGATAAATCATCCACATTTTATGGAATTCAGAGCCTATGGTGATTAACTGTGCTGTTTTGCTTTTCCTCTTATAGTGCTTGGAGCCAAGAGGAAAAGAACATCACATTCAGCTGACTCTTCCCTTAGCTCTTCAGACTCCTCTACCCGCTCCTCTTCTACCTCAGAGTCGGACAGTGAATCAGAGGAAAGGTACAGGCGTCGCAAACGGAAGAGAATGACCAAGAGCAAGCGCTCAAAGAAGAGAAGGAAAGAGGTCAAGAAGAAGGAGAGTAGGAACAGAAGACCGCCATCTAGTCAAAGAAGGTAAGTTTCCTGAGCTGCCTGTGTGATACGCTGTAAGGTGATTTCATCCCGCAAGGTTTGTAAATCCACCGAATGAGAATATATTGGTCTTTGGGTCCTTCTGCGATTTAAGAAATTTCCGGCCCAGACAGTAGGGGTCAACCGATATGGTTTTTTCAGGGCTGATACGATAATGATTATCTGTGACAAAAAGAGGCCGATAACCGATATTTCAGGCCAATATTTAAATGCTTTTAACATGTTTTTTTTTTTTCGATGTGAAAAGAAATAGGCTGTGACAACATGGACATAATTACAAACCCTCTTTACTTAGTCATATGTTTTCGGCGTACATCAGTCACCACTATGAAAATTCGATAAAGAGCAAAAAGATCAAATGAAAATTCTTTCTCAAAGACAAAAATAAACTAAAAATTGCAATAACTAAAACGTGCATTGTAATATTGAAGTTGTGGGTAAATTTCTTTTCTTAAAATCTTATTTTGGCTACGCAACAGATGCGTATGGCTATTTCAAAAGCATTCAATTATCAGACGAACAATGGCAATCATTGCATAAGAAATAAAGCGAATTGATACATCATTTAGGCTGCATTTTCATCATAAAGTATGAAACATCAAACCTTAAAACTAGCCTTTGCGTCCACTGTTTTCCTGAAGCTGCGGGGAGATTCTAGGAGCCCATTTGCTCATAAGTCATTTATGTGAAAAATGGACAGCTCATACAAAAGCAGGGTACCATGTGGAAGGACTTTGATAAAGTTAGCGAAAATACTGTGAAGTGCAAACTGTGTGCTGCAAATTTTTATTTTAATAACTCGACTTCCATGATGATGAGGCCAAATTAACAAATATCAAAGCGGCAAACGGGTATTTTCAGCTTTGCTGCGAGGTTCCGACATAAGTGCAACCGTAAGCGAGCTGAAGTTTAATTCCGTGAACGTTTGCTTAAACGACAACTGTAATTCAAAAGGCTGTGCTTTAGGGTAAATTTCTTTGAATGTCTCATTTGAAAGAATAAATATACATTACTATTTGTGAAATGTGCAGTGTCAAACTGTTGCAACTTATAGCATAAGTGCACCAATTAGTCCTTATTACAAGTCCTTATTTCTCTTATAGTCCAAGCTTGTTTTCAGCTTAAGCGTAGACCACTTATACTGCTTCAAAAAGGTCCAGTTAGCCTAGTGCAATTTGGTTAACAGCATGGTTTGAGCACAACGGTTTGACCATTTTACTGGATACTTACCTTCCATCTTTGTTTCCAGCAGCTGAAAACATTAGATTAGTACACGCATTGCGTTTAAAAGTTTTTTTTTTTTTTTCAGGAATCGGGAATTCCTGAAAAAAAATTCGATAAAAATATGCCGATAATAGATGATCAAAAATTTGCAAATATCGGCCCCGATTATCTAACGACCCGATAATCGGTTGACCCCTACCAGACAGACATCTTTAGTCAAATATTTTGATCTCTGTACTTTCAGGTCAGCAATTTAATTGATCACAGAATATTAAAATGTTGAAAATTGAAATAGTTTTTGACTTTTTTGATACCACAGTTTCACTTAAAAGCATGCTCAGTGACTGTTTGCTGCTACTGAAATAAATGTTGTGCTAGTACAGCAAAACATTTGCGAGGCCTTATCACTTCATACATTCAGAACTACTTAGGACTCTGCAACCATGTCGGTGCATTTTCAAATTCTGTGTTTGCTTGACTGTAATGTAAAATTATTTTGTACTGTACTTCAGAAACCTGAATGTCTCTATTAAGGGGGTCTTAATCATGCTTCTTTGGGACTCATGCTGTCTTTTTTCTGTAGCTATCCTGAGGAAGAGACGGCTGATGAGGACAAAGACAAGGACCAGAACATGAAGCGAGAAAAGCCTGTAGTTCGGCCAGAAGAGATCCCACCTGTACCTGAGAATCGTTTCCTGCTCCGACGGGACATGCCAGCTCAGGAGGAGAATCCCGAAACGTTAGTAATATCTATCAATTTGCAGTTGTTTGATTGTTTACAAACATTGCAAGGCACACTTTTCATGTCAGTTTCACTTTAGATTACTGAGAAGACTAGAGTTCAGACTCAATTAACTCATTTAAACGCAAACTTTACCATTCACTCCAGGTGATTCTAGTTTGTGGATAGCGTCAAAGATTTGAAATAAATTACTTTAAAGGATATTTACTTCCTAATATGGAAATCTTACCTAGCATAATTTTTGTTTTGTTTTTTTAGATATTGTGCTCTAACTTTAAGTGAACAAGTTTAAAATGGAATCTATGTCAAGTCTCTGATTTGCATGTTTTGTGACAATAATCCACAGTGATATTCCCAACAGTGCTGTGGTGCCTCTTCAAACCACTAAATAAAAATAGCATTTGTGTTCATTCAGAACCCAGCAAGAGACCTCATCCGTTCCAAATGACCTCAAGCCAGCAGTCACAAAATCTGGGCGGAAAATCAAAGGCCGTGGAACAATGGTACGTCCCTTCCCTTGACAAAACAAGGTTTGGTTTCTGAGATAATGTCACATCGTTGCTAACATTGCACTGTCTAATTAGTATAAAGTTTCGATTTTGATTTATCTACCCACTGCAACATCTACAAGCTAATACCCTGTGAAGAAGGAAGTGCACCACAGATTCTGTTGGTAGAGAAGAATTTAGGCTTTTCAGAGTACACAAAAAACATGAACTAAAATCCCTGCAAATGTTCATTCTCTCCCTGTTTTTCCTCTGTCTTCGCTTCTTTCTTTCTTCAGTATAACTACCTGTCTCTCGTTTTGAATTGTTAGACTATTTTTCCTCCCACAAAAGCAAACCTTTGATGTGCACTTCCTGGAATTAAGGTAATGCTATTTGCGTGCCGTGTGGGGAAAGTTACAGAGAATAAAGGCAGCCCAAACTCTGTGAGAAGGGTCGTGTGTGTTTGTCAGTGCGCCACAGCTTTGTCAATTCCCACCGCAGAGGTATCACACTCCTCCTCGATCGAAGTCCCATTCAGAGGAAGACAGAGGGAGCAGTGAAACTCCACCTCACTGGAAAGAGGAGATGCAGAAAACCAAGACCTATCATCCACCCAGTGTGGAGAAATGGAGTAAAGGAGACAAGTAAGCCACCATTTTGCCTCATGAACGTCAGCTTAAAAAATAAAAAAAAAAAAGTCTGGAATTTTTTTTTTCTCCATTTGTGCCTATAGATGCCTTGCAGCAGGAAATTAATTTCAGTTATTACATTAGGTTTTTTGTAGTGTAAAGTATTTTTCAATAATATATATTTTTTTCTTTAAGGCTTAAGTACTGTCCTGCTACTGAAATCTAGTACTGAATAAAGTACATTATCTTGGATAGTGTAAAAAATGTATTGGTATTATATGCCACAGTTTTACTGAGCAAACAATTCTCAGAAAGAGACAAAATTGGATTTGC
The DNA here is from genome assembly GCA_019176425.1 of Megalops atlanticus. Taxonomy (NCBI): domain Eukaryota; kingdom Metazoa; phylum Chordata; class Actinopteri; order Elopiformes; family Megalopidae; genus Megalops; species Megalops atlanticus. The sequence continues at coordinate 64,261,476 of CM032876.1, read as the reverse complement.
AGCTGTTGTGCTTGTATTCGTTTTACCAGAGACTTGGCTTAGATTTAAATTTGAATATCCTTTCAAAAAATATAAAACAATAATTTTCAACATTCACTTTTAAATTAGTTTTAGCTCAGAGTCTATTTTGGTAGGTGATGTTCATCCCACTGAGGGTGTAAAAATTTTGACTTAACAGATTGAATGACCATTATTCAAGCAGATGGGACAACAGAAGTGTCTCTCCGCGGTCCAGGTCCTGGTCACAGGAGTACTCCTCTGGCCACAGCTCCAGGAGATCGAGCCAGCACCGCCGACACAAGAAAGAGAAGAAGAAGACCAAGCACAAGAAGAAGTCCAAAAAACAGAAGCATTCAAAGCGGCATAAAGTACCTAAGAGTAAACTCAGAGAGTCTCCCCTCTCTGAGGGTGAGATGTCCGTCTCGTCTGACAGAAGATCAAAGCTGTCCAGCCACCGTGAGGGAAGATCTCGTTCCTCCTCTACCTCGAGACATTCCTCCAGGAGAGAATGGTCAGGGTCAGACAAAGAGCGCCGCTCCTCCCGTTCCTCTCGCTCCTCTAGAGACTCCCGCTCCTACACTCGAACTAAAAGCCGGTCCTATTCTCCAAGTCGATCGAGGTCACGAGGAAGATCGAGGTCCTCTTCGGGCTCCAGGAGTCTGTCACGATCACGGTCTCGGTCGAGGTCACGGTCCAGGTCTCGGTCAAGGTCCCGTAAAAGAAACATATCAAGATCTCCTAGACAAACAAAGTTGAGCGAGAGCGTCAAACCAAAAGTAGAAGCCTCGGTTCAGATGGCAGTTAAAGGTGAAAGTAAGCTGGTACCAGCGGCAGCAGAGAATGTCCCAGTGTTACCTTTGAGTGACAGTCCCCCACCATCCAGGTGGAAACCTGGGCAGAAGCCTTGGAAACCCTCCTATGTCCGTATCCAGGAAATCAAAGCAAAGACCATACCTTCTCCTCTCCCTCCGATAACCCATGCAGTCAACATGGTTTTGGAGAGCGAACACGCATCCTCACGGCACAGTCGTCGTGACACTGACAGCGAGAGTGAGAGAAGTGAGGACTCCAAGCAGTACAGACATAAGAGCCGAAAACGATCGAGACAGTCCCACAGCAGGTCCTCCAGAAGCAGGTCCTACAGCAGGTCATACAGTCGCTCCAGGTCACGGTCCTCAGCCAAGTACCGCAGCTGCTCTTCATCCTACAGCAGATCAGACTCCTACGATTCACACCGGGGACGAGACATCAAGAAGAAACACAACTCAGGTGAAAAGAAAGGGAAAAAATACCGTAGCACACACAGGAGAAGTCCAGATGCTGACGTTGTTGACACATATTTGGAGGCCAGTAATGTACATAAAGTAAGAAAGCAAAAGCGCACCCCACCATCCTATTCAGAGGGTGCCACTGACAGTGAAAACAGCCCGATTGACAGACATGGACAGAATGATACCAACTCCAAAGTGGTAAAAGGTAAATTTGGCTCCCTATCAGAAACTGGCAGCCTTTATACATCTGATGTGAAGTGTGATAAACCAAGCAAGGTGTTGTCATCAGAACATAACAGTAAATCTGGATGGGACAGCGACAGTGATAAGTCCAGAAAAAAGACCAGTTTGAGTAACCGGTCCATTGATAACCATAAGCCTGAAGTCAAGACTGATGAAAAAGGTGGAGATAAAAAGTCGCGCCTTTTAGTAGATGGGACTCGGATAGTGATCTTGAGGGAGTAGTGAAAAAGCCTGCTGCAGCCGAGTCAAAACACTCTTCTGGCAAAGAGGAGGGCGAGGCCAGCTCTGAGTCAGAAAGCGAAGGCCATGGGTCACTGCACAGCAAAACAAGCAAAATCACACGTGATGCGTCCTCTGTAAATTCAGACATGGATCTGAAGACGACTTCCAAGAGTGCGCCTGGTTTTGACTTAAGTGCTGATAAAGGTACAGAATGTGAAAGACACAAAACAAAGAAGAAAGCAAAACGGAAGCATAAGCACAAGAAGAAAAGCTCAAAAACAGGCCTCCACCGATCAAAATCCAAGTCCAAGACGAAGAAGTCCAAGAAAAAACAGCAAAAACCCAAGGGAACATTCCACTGGCAGCCACCTCTTGAGTTTGGTGAGGAGGAGGAGGAAGAGGAAGCTTCTGTCCAGGAGAAACAGGTTGACCTGAAACAATCGGGGGCTGTAAATGAAAGTCCTTTGAAAGTAGTCAGAGGAAGGACTCCTAAATCCCAAGATATGGAAAATGAGGTCAAAACAGGAAAAAATCACAAATCACCCAAAGACAGTAGCACATTACAGGTGGTGTCTCACTGTGTGGAAGACATCATGGAAACCACGAGAAAGGGGCAGAAATCAAAGCAAGCTGTTGCTGCAAATCCAGTTCCAGTTGAACACACACAGGTTACCCTTAGTAAAACTGACAGCACGGCACAGTTACCAAAGATTCCAGACCAAGTGGAACCACCAGATGATTGTATGGAGATATGCACTCCTGAACATGACTTCCCTGAAACAATAAACGAACCAACAGTTCCTCACGTGATGCCTGAACCATCACAAAATACATCTTCAAGCATAGATCCCCAGGAGGATCCAGTAAAAAATGGAAATTCTTTGCCATCACCACTTACTGAAAAGCAGCTGGCTGCAACAGCTCCCACTTTGATGCCTAATTGTAGATCAAGTGAAGAAGCAGCCACAAGCAAAGCTCTAGGAGTCACCAATGACCCCAGATGGAAACCTCTGAGGGGTATTGCTGGTCTGCAGGCGGTGAATGTAAACTCTATGAGTACAAAAAACGTTGAACCTCAGGAGCAGGTTGAGAGTAAAGTCCAAGGCCTCAGGATTGAGATCAAGAGCAAAAGCAGAGTCAGGCCAGGTTCCCTGTTTGATGAGGTGCGAAAGACAGCCAGGCTCAATCAGAGACCACGGAACCAGGAAAGCTCCAGCGAGGACAGGTCTCCATCAGCTGGAGGCAAAGGCAAGTCGCTCAGCCGCAGCAGGTCAAGGAGCAAGTCCCATTCTGCCTCGAGCCCCAGGTCCAGGTCTAGAAGCAGGTCACACTCCTACAGCCGGTCCAGATCCAGGAGTTACAGTTCCTCCTACAGGTGGGCATCACAGTTGCTTTGTTAGTCTTTCTCAAATAAAATATTGGGTGGCTAGTACTGACAATAGTGATTTTTAATTATATTGGAATTTTGGGGGGTAGTAAATTAGGACTAGTATTCAGAGGCCCTGGTGAGTGTGTCTCTGCAGGCAAGGGGTATGTGGTAGATATTTTTTGGAATGATGTAAAACACATAGGTATGTCTCAGACTAGTCACTTCATCTGGTCAGCTCTGTGAACACTGAGACTGAGACTCAGGGGTCATAATTGAATTTGAGTAAAATCCAGCATTACACTGGTTCGTTTTGTGTGCTGATCACACAGTGTTTTTGTATGTAACTTTTGTTACATTCATACCCACAGTATGTCTGTATATTAGGAATTATGGACAAATGCACATTGAAAATATAATACAAACTACAAAATATAGGACTTCAAAATATAAAATGCACCACAGTGACAGTGTCCTAAATTCATGTTGTAAAGTAAACTCTGGAAATATTCCAGGAAACAGAATATGTTTTTGACTATTTATAGTCTAAGTTAAGTGAAAAACCTGAACACTACTGGTTTATACTGGATATTAATATATTTTTGTTTATTTCTGCTACAAATGGAACGCAGTCCGTTTCTGTTAGAAAGAAATTTGTTATAAATAAATCTGTCACAAATAGGCAGTCAAGGATATTTAAAGAGACTAACATGTTGGAATCATAAATTGTGGTGATTATGTCACCAATGGAACTTAGTTTAAAGCTGACAACTGTGTTCAAACCCTTTTGTTTTTCCATTTTTGACATGCATTCAGGTGAAAGTGGAAAATTGTTGAACAATAACTGTCAGTGCACAATCTTCTTACCTGTCTGTCTTTTCAAATATGAGTTTATATGAGGCAACATTTGTGATAAGATCCGAGACGCTGCTTTGGTTTAAGCCTCTGCAGTAAATGCGCTGTGATTTTAGTTCATAGATGCATGCAGCATCATCGCTAGATTTATCTGTGTCTGTAGCATTGTTTATCTGTGGCTCTGGATGCATAACACTCTGCACCAGTTCCTTGATTGTCACCTTTTACACATAGTTAGTGCTGCATAGTGCCCCTGCTGGTCAGACTCATATGCTGCACAAAAATTGGAGAGAATTTACCTTTGAATAATGACCCTTCTATGGAGTCTCTGTGGCTGTCTTAGCAATTTTTCTTAAGGGATGTGTGGAGATAGACAGGGGAAACTGTGATGGAATGTTTGTATTTATTGTACCCATATGTATTGCATTCAAGATGAATTCATAACTTTGGTCAGAGGGCCATTAAAATCATAACGGTAAAAACACCTGAAGACAAACGCATGCCACAACAATGTAGGGGGATTTAAATGAAGCTCTCTCCGCAGGCATTGTGTGATTCAGTGCTAATGTTTGCTTTGTGTGCTCTGTGTTTGCAGAAGCTACAGCAGGAGTCGCAGTCGGAGGAGATACAGCAGGGGGCGCTCCCGCACTCGCAGCAGCACCTACCGCAGCTACCGCAGTCACAGGTGAACATGGCAATAACACGAGCAAACAGGAAGAAAAATCACCACCCTACAAAAACACACATACTCTGCTTCACGTTCCCAATTCATCTACACAATTTTGAGTGGTTATTTTAACCCTGTGTTACTATTACTCACAGTAAGCTTTGATTTTGGTGTTCAGTGTAAGTTAAAAGGAATTTTTAATCCTGCTTATTTGTGAGGCCTGTTTTGGGTGATCTTTTGGTCTCTGGTTGCGATTTTATTAGTGTAATTGTTTCAGGTGTGTACAGAATAACCTGTCCTACTGTACTGAAAACAGGTTTAATAACCTCACAGATCAGAGTTAAAAATAATTAAGGGTTAAAAACTCTTAAAATGGTAATTGACTTTGAACCTAAGTATATACTTATTTGAATGCTTTTGCTTGAGTCTGAAGTGGAGGGCAACAGATTTCAATTTATATCTAACTTACTTACACAAGTAGTCCACTTTATGGTAATATGAACGACACCCAAAGTTACACATTCATCCAAAAGTAATAGTTAAAATCAGTATGACTGCACAGAAAAAAAAAATGTAACCTGAGGAGGAGAGTAATTTGAAATTTGTTTCTATACCATCAGCCGGACATACAGTAGAAGTCATTCCAGAAGCCGATCCTATGATCGCCGCAGAAGATCCCGGTACGTACATCTGTGACACTTAACACAAAGGACACATAGGAAGCTGCTTATTTTAAATGGCTAGCGGAAATCCAGCTACTGTTTTTAAGGTCTAAATGTAACTTCTGCCTGTTAATGCAGGTCGTACACATATGACAGCTACACCAGCCGTAGCTGGAGCAGGAGCAGTAGGCGGAGGCGAAGTGAGAGTTACAGGAGCTCTGACCGCGGATCCAGGTACACAAACAATAGCATAGTTTTTATACCTTACTTCAGCACGGAGCTTTACTCAAGCAGATTAGTCGGTAGATGACTGGGTGATTTCAAGAATTCACAAAACTTTTTTCTGTTCATATGCAGAGGGTATGCAGAAAGCTTCAGGTTAGGAACTGCTTTTAATTATGCGTTTATTTTATATGTGCGCAAGCATAAATCTGGGTCTTTACACAATACTATTTGTTTTTAAGGCTGCAATGCATCTCAGAGGTGTGTGTTTGTAAAATGCTTGTTTCAAGCCTTTTTCCTTCCCGTTTGCTTCAGGTCGTACCGATCTGACAGTATGAGTGACCGCAGTTACTCCAGACACCGAAGTCACAGTCGAAGCAGCAGATACAGCTGAGAAGTGTCTGGGGGGAGCGACCCAGTGTTTCAGTGTGCTGATGTTGCCTGTGCAACAACATTTGTCAATATAATGGAGAAAATTCTTTTATTGCAACACTTTGAAGATGTCACAATAGTAAACATTTTGTAAGATGAGCTGCTTACACTTTGAGAAGGCAGAGTAATAATTTTTGTAAATACTTTTATGTACGTATATATTTGTGTATTTTCAACAGATGCTTTTTATTTTACTCCTTCAATTGACGTAATTTTGACTTTTTTAAACACTGAAATGGATGAATGTATGGTAAAGGAGAAACTGAATGATTAAATACCACATCATTAATATGATGACATCAGTTGTTGGTGGTTAATTCCATTGTAAAGATTAGCATAAAAAGATAAGCTCATCCCTGTCACCACAGCCAACATGCATCTTGCATCCTATGGATTTCCAATGAGAGCCATAAACAGCTTCAACAAAGTAGAGAGGGGTTTGATGGTTACTGAAAGGAATTCATTTTTGTTTTAACATCAGATTTTTCCTTTAATTGCTGCTTGCTTTTCCAGTGCTTCATTGGTTTTTTCAATTTATTAATGAATGTAACAAAAATTCTCAAAGGATGTCTGCATCTTGGTGGCATTGTTTTCTCACCGCTGTACAGTGCTCTCAAGTTGGAAAATGAATAAACACTTTTACAATTTTTGAAATCCTGCCTTTGAAAAGTACATTCCAGGGTTTAAAGCTTTGTCCAACTCGGTTATTGTACCTGTATGAAATTGCATTGGTACAATACAAGAAGATGGGGAAAGGAAACGCTTAACTCCCCTGAATAGGAGCATGTATTATGTATTGTGAATTCACAGGAAGGAGACCTAGATGAATGGAGAGTAAAGTACACAAATTAATGGCTCTTGTGCAAGATCACAGGGTAGTTCTATTATATCAGCAAGTTAAAGCTACACAACTGCAACTTACAACTCAGTTTTACAAAAAGAAATAAAAGTACAGTTCAACAATATTTAGGCCTGACCATGTTATGAGTACTTAATTATTTGATGAATTCTATCATTTACAGCTGCCCTTTTAATATAAAGTAGAATTACATAATACTCTACAGTGGGATTTCTATGCATGATGTATTTGTAAAAATGAAGTCATCTGACATAATTATAGTGAGATTCAATGTAAGGCCAGCATTATTGGCCTGAGACTAGACATGCACACAGTATAACAACTCACATAGACATATGAAGGGTGTGCTACGTACAGCTTCACTACATGCTACATAATCATCTGTAACCCTCTATAGAATTGACACCATATTCAGTAATTCCATATTCTAATACAATTATAAAATAATGGTATTATATAGTAATATGCAGAATGTAATGCAGAAAACTCCAGCATTTGAACTGGTTTCATTTGGTCCCACTTCCCTTTGGCCAATTCAATTGTCTTTGTACTGGTAAATGTCATAAATCTACACCATCTATGCTCAGATATTCAGGACACAGCTTCCAAAACTTGTGTATGGAGCTCTGCAAAATTCAAGGTACTTTGAAATTTAAAGTTAATGTAATGTTAATACCAGAGGTTAATAAGAAATTGATCATTACACTGTGAGGATATATTTGTTCTTAGTCTGAAACTGTTCAAACAATTTAAAGATATTTTATTAATAGAACCAGGGCTTTCTTCTATAATAATAGCCTACAAAACTGAACAGAAATATATTCTTTCCTTTTAATTAAGAGGACCAATATTCATTTTCTAGATTAAAGGTAATGCAATTGAATGAAAGAGAATAATGAATGACTCCTAATTCCTCTCCCAAAAGCCCTTTCTACAAGAACAAGGAGAAAAAGCAAAATTAAATTATTGATAACATTCTGAACTAATTGAATTTTTTGCTCCCTCCTTGAAAATATCTTCATACAACCAAGTGCTGTGCAGCGATTTTCAAAACCTTTCTTCCTCTAGGGAGTTGTCTCTGAATGTGGACTCTGGAAATTGATTTTAAAGTTCTGCCCATTTCTCTGCTAGACAGGTACTGTAATGTCTACCAAACAGATTTGCAATGCTGCTCAGATACTGAAACTGGAGGCTTTTCCACAGCTGAATGACTTAAGACATTGTATTTATTTATTCTCATTTCCTCACTCCATTATGTAAACCAACATCTCAAACACAGCCGACATGGGTGGGTGCACTTGCTAATCTCTCTACTGTAATGATGGTTTGTGAAATGGCCTTTAGATTTTTGAGCTAAACAGATATTCAGAAATAGAAATTGGTAAGTGCTAATATATGGGTGAGAGAAAAAATTGACTTTTAATTATCCAACATTCAAATTTTATAAAATATGAATACTACGCAACCAGAAATTAAAGTAACCTGCTTTATAGGCGAGTTCCTGTTTTAAAATTTCTGGCAAAACAGCAGTCATTTTTAGACAGGCTTGAATGTAACTGAATGAAAATTGGAAGGACCTAGGGATCCTATGGCATGATTGTGTAAAAACCTAGAGCAGTTCCTCACCCAGGATGTTAACCTGCTCATTTCTGTTGACAAGTCCAGTTCCTTTATGTTGGCTTTTGTTTTGAGATCTGCTGCCAGCGCTGTCATGGACAAAATTATTTCCAATACATGTCAGATGCACAACATACATTATTTCAGTCAAGGACATTAACTCTGCATTCATGCCAGGTGTAATATATACAGGTATAATTAGTACATGGTGTTTTCCTCATTCTGTGCATTTGCTCTCTTCTTAATCTTCTCAATTGTGTGTGCGCTTGCTTCTTGTCCCAACACTTGTCAGATGTCAGAACCTGTGAATGGCCCAATTTGGATGGAGTTAAATGGGGAGGAAGGGTGGGGGGTCCTCATTATCTTTCTTTCTCCCTGGATGTGACTGTAGAGCAAAAGATTTCTTTTACAGAACACACTCCCCTCTGCGCCCACCTCATGCTGTATTATCAAAATGACAAAAAAAAACACAGTTCCCCACATCACCTTTGCATATCAACAGCCAGTTCAAGAAGTTGAGCAGGAAATCCAAGAACCTGCTGTAAACCTCATAATCTCAAAATGGCACACAATCACATACAGTCCTCAAATACAACCAAGAACTCAAAGATTCAATCTTAACATGAGAAAATTCAATCGAGTTCTGAAGCAGACATCTAGCAACTTGGCTGCAAAATTTCTGAGCTGTCATTTAATCACAAGTTCTGAATGCCTGAACCACTCCTTTGCTGCCTACTCTGTCTTCTTAATAAAACACTGAGGAGAATACAGGCTGGATTGGAAGGAGATCAGTGTTAACTCTGAAGTGAAAACACTGTTCAAATAACCAAAAAACTCAGTGTGTAGAATCTGTGATGAGCATGTCAATCAAAGTTTTGATGTAATTCCTGCCACAGTCCACCAATTACAAATAACAGGTCCCTGCAGAAAGTTCAGCTGAAATATAAATGAGTGTTGACATTGGGATGATTCAGATATTGATAGCTGAGCCCTTATTTCCATAGATGCTTGAATAATTTGTTGGTTATTAAAGTATCAATGAAATCAAGGCCAGTTCTTAAAATGGCCAGTTAACATGGATTATGTCCTACCAGCATTAATAAAGAGCCTGTGTGTATTTATCGGGTCAAAGGTCATCATTTTAATTTCAATCAATTAAAAACTGAAAATGTGGATTGAGTATATGACTGGGTAGGAAACATAAATAAGTAACAACAGCAATGGATGTTCCCCAGATGAATGCATTGCCAACGTGTTTACAATGACACTACTAGTCAGCAAGGTGCACATCTTGAGTGCAGTCAGAGACCTGAAACTTAGGTTCCAAACTGGCTGTCATTTGCTAACAATGACCGGAAGCCCACAGTGGGGGGAACACTTGGCTTCATTCTGCCAGTGACAGGATAGGTTGGCCAGGGTCCCCTCATAATACTGCTTTTGGTGTCCTGTGACTCATCACGGAACTGTGAATTGCTAGCATGACGTCAGTGGAATAGTACCTTTAAATTAGTGCCAACTTCACTGTAGTGCACTGTGGGATCTGTAGAATGAAAAATAGGCATGTCGGCATGGGTACATTTGCCTTGCTTTTGCTTCCACAAGCATTGGACTGTAGGGTTCAGCCTGCTCCCAGAGTAAGCACTTTAGCCACCTGAGCCTCTCAGGAGCAAACTCCAGTTAAAGTATACGTAATTTTATGTGCTCAGCAAAAGCCTTTACTAAGGAAAATGGCTTATTTTGTTCAACAGATACATTGACAGTATGTATGTGGATGTAGAAATACAGAACAATAACCAATCAGCTGCTGACTATTATGTAAAGCTAATCATGGAAAAGTGAAACTTCTTTCATGTTGCCATTTTTATAGCATTTGTGCCATTTTTGTTCATGACATGAGGCTGTTGTGATCAGACTAATAAATAAATTCATAATACAGAAATAATACATAAATCATAATACAGAAAATAGCACATCCTCAATAAGAAAGGCCGATAGAGAAATTCTATCAACTCTAAATTTCAAAAGGTTAAAATTATTCAACTTGTCTGAAATTTATTACATTTACTCACATATGAACATTATGAATATTTATAAATTCCACCAGTATAAATCCAGTTTTTTTCCAACCGTGTCTTTGAACAAATTAAGAAGATTTGCACGTAGACTGTTGTTTTAATTATTTTTAATATTGTTTCGGTATTTCATCAGCATGTAATCTGACAGGTTCACTTCAGTGTGGACTCGCTGACCTTGTACACGTCTTGGGTGTAATGAGAGTCGGGAGCAACGAAGCGTGTCCTGGAATGCTCGAACTTATAGACGCGTAATGATGCTCAGTGTGCACACGCATGTGGTTTCAGCTTCAGGTTGAGAAAATGGAAAAAAAAACATCGAAAAAAGAAAAATGTAGTTACTTGCTTATAAATCTGGAGGAATATAGCGTCCCTGTCGCTTTAAAAAATCCAGACAAAACGCCCATATGATCCCTGAGCTCCAATCACCAGTTCCTTCTGCAAAGGCAGTCTCTGCATTTTTGTCTTTCTGTATGCTAACATGGCGAAAATAGACTGATATGAAGCAATAATAATAAAAATAACAACAACAAAAACAGAGGAAATGTGAAAATACGGCATCAAACACTTTCATGGCGAACAAAAGTCCGATGCGAAAGGAGGGGAACCAGCACTCCTTTGCCCCAGAAAATCTTGGATCAAAATGGTACAGTAGAGCGTTGCAATTCTCCGTTTATTTTCTTTTCCCTTTTGATCTCTTGCAGATTTGGGCTAGTTAGCTAGGCGGGTGAAACTTACCTGTAATTTGTCTAAGGATGCTAAAGCATGGATGTGGTTTTAGGTGGTGTCTTTGCGTAATGTTGTCTGTGCGGTGCGTTTATGGGTTTATTGTATAGTAAAGTTCGAACTTACATGGAGCGTTAGCAGAAAAGTAGAAAATATTGGACTGAATAACAGAATGCAATAGTAACAACAGCTGCATTTTTGCAAACAAAGAGTTAAATTCCATCATATCAAGATGCATCCGCAAGGACCAGGTCGTGACTGGTGCTTTTTTTGGACGTTAGTGCGCAAGTGAAACTGATTGTGCTCCTTGCGGTTCTTTTCAAGTAGCTACTGGCTTTGGAACATTTTAGTTGGCAAGTTTTGGGAGCAAAAACAAATGTTGCTGCGCGCATTCTGGCAAGCCGCTGAAAAGGACATTGCTGGATAAAAACATCATATAGTACAGTTAACTGAAGTAACTGTAAATAATACAGCTAATGTACTGCCTGTCACATAATTTAGCCGTCGTCTAAACATCTATAACGTGACCTCGCAGCATTTGTGAGGTGACTTGCTTTAACATATTGCCATTAATTGTTCAAGTTACAGCTTTGGAAGAAGTTTTTTTTTTTTTTTTTTTTTTCTCCGGACGGTTCTGAGATGTTTTACATTTTGTCATGTTTTCTGGCATTTGTGGATTGGCCTGTACTGTTGGTACCTTTGTATTTTGTGGAATGACGTTGATTCTTATCACTATTTAGATGTCAGCTATACAAATACTGCGTTGTACTGCCTAGTAAACAGTATTGTTATTATTTTTTGCAGGTTTTAGGTTTTGTTGGACTTCTTCCACATGTTTCAAGAACACCACTAGCTGTAGTTAACTACAGTAGTATGACTTTTCATCCAGGTTGAATTCCAACTCCAAAATGTACTCCAAAATGTGCCACCATTAGCTGAAATCACAATATTGGCCATGCCTTTAGAGAAGTCAAATAAAGTGGTTGGCAATTATATGAGATTATTCTTAACTGTATAAAAACTTTTCTACTTGATGAAGGTGACTTAACATTCACCTCAGTGTTGTTATAAATGGAAAATAAGTGTCAGATTGTGATTGATTTTTAAAATATGTGTTTATTTAGATGAAAGACACATGGTAGATGTAACTAGTCTATACTATATTTAATTCCATCAGCCCCCTCATAATGAGTATGTACCTTCAATTCTTCAATTCTGTTTCCAACTTTTCACTGTCAGGTTTCCAAAATGCATGTCTAAATAGGAGGAATATTCTTTGAGGAATATTTCAGAAAAAGTTCCCTGGGATGTGATAATCAAATGTAACCTCTTCACCTTTGACAAGTTGTAGGCCTCATTGTTTTATAGATTTTGCAGGAATGTTAATTCACTGAACTGTCTGCTGCTGAAAGAAAATCAACACATCAACACAATGGGTGGAAGAGAAAAAAAATGTCTTCTTTTTCTGCCACACAAGCTGACATGTAGACAGAGTTTAGCAAACAACATGTTAATATCAGCTTTGCCCCATATCTCAAAGTCAGATAGTCCTCAGAGGGACTCTGGTGATTCCAGTTTCTCCACTGTCGTGAGGTTATACTCTCTTCCAGCTTGCTCATTGTTGAGTTCAGTCTGGCCTCTGGGCTTTTTGCATGGATGAGAATGATTGTGTGTTGGCTTTGATTCAGCAATGACCAGTTTTCAACAGGGCAGCGTGCCTTGGAGCTGTATGGATTGTGCTCTACCAGTCTGAGTGACCAGACTCTTTTAATCAATCATTTTCATCAATCTGTGAACTCTGCATTGCTGGATGGGCATCTGAGGTCTGAAGCCTCACCTGACCTTATTCTTAGCCAGTGGTTATGAATAACTTTTAAATTTCAAATTAAAGGCGTATGTTTATATTAATGTCTAGTTTAAGGTGGATTGAATTTGCAGAACAGAATGTCTGTCAGATAGTTGCCTGGGGACTGTATTTAAATGTACTTTTAAATGAATTTAAAACCTAAATGGCTGTTTGCCTTACCTCAGCTTGTGGGGGAATGTGACTCAGATTTATCTTCTCTGCACAGACCTACAGGTCTTCATTTACCTGTTGACAAAATAACCCATTTCTGCATGTCATGGTGTAAAGTTACTCTGAAATGTTGTCTATTTGACATAATACACTGCCCACTACGGACTTTGAGAGACTGAGACTGGCAGGTCATGGCTTACTTTGGAACTCTCTTTGAAACTTCTGCTAGAATTTCAGGCAAATTTTTGACTCGTGGCTAATCTCAGTCTGCAAAGCTGATATAATTCATTGCTTTATAAAACATCTTTCCTGGTTCATTCTTAATTCTTCCCTCACATCACAATGCACAATGTGCTGGCTGTGTAATTAGGCCTGGCGATCTGTGTGTGTGTATGTGTGTGTGTGTGTGTGAGGGGGGGGAACCTTTGATCTAGTCTGTCTCCATGTATTCTTTGGGTTGCAGTTTCATTAAATTACATTGCATTACATTCATTTAGCAGATGTTGTTATGCAGAGTGACTTCCAGCACAAGAAAACAGAAGTGTGTCCATTCAAGTGAAATGAGCAACAGTGTCAGACCAGGCTAACAACACTCCCAGACCAGTGAGAGTGAGCACAACACTATTCAAGCACTACCACAAGTTAACTTGTGCTAACCTGAAACTAGACAGCCTAGAAAACTAAAGGAAGTCGAGTGTATACACTACGGTATATCACAGTCACTAGATCACAGTATCCATAACACATTGTGATACTACAAGTAAATAAGCAGCAAGTAATACAAGTAGCAAGTGTTATGGGATTGAGGTGGAACAATGCAGTCTGAAGAGGTGGGTCTTCAGTCTCTGTTTGAAGATGACCAGTAATTCTGCTGTCATGGCCCCTGTGGGAAGTTCATTCCAACTCTTGGGGACCAGTACAGACAGGCATTGTCTGAGAGCAGCGACTCTGTCTGAATGGGACAGTCAGTTACCCCAAGGATGCAAAGTGTAGCGATCTGGCTAGTACATATGGTTTGAAGACAGACTGAAGGTATGTGGAGGCTGTCCTGTATGCCAGTACCAAGATTTTGAACTTGATGTAAGCAATAACAGGAAGCCAGTGAAGTGAGGTGAGGAGGGGTAAGACTTGACTATGTTTAGGGAGGTTGAAGACAAGTCATGCAGTTAAATACGGATTAGCTGCAAGTGTTTGATGGCACAGGCAGGAAGACAAGCAAGGAGGGAGGTATAGTAGTCAAAAACAAACAGCAAAATTGACTCAGTTGGCTTTTTCAACATGTGATAGAGATAAAACCTCAAAATGTTTGTTTCTACTTTCACTTCACTTTGTTTCAAGTAAGGATTGCAACACAAATTACATAGCTTTCCATATGTGAAGGAGAAGTAGTCTGCACAACTGCACTGAGTCAACAACTTCCCCCATCCCCCCCCAAACACACACAACTCATCTTTCTAAACAACCCCTAAGCATAATTCTGAAAGGTCCTAATTTAGAATTATTGTCAGGTGACACCATGTTTGGTAAAAACACAAATAAAAGTGTGAGAATGCCACATCAAAGGAAATGTTGTTCCATGCATATGCCTCAGAAAATATGCTGCTATTTTATCTTTCATTATTGATCCTTCCATGAGGAAACCTGAAACCCATCTAGGGGTAAGGTAAATGTACTCTTTGAGGGAAAAATAAGATTTTAATAAAATGTTTTTCTTTTTAATGAGGCCATTTAAGAGCCAGGTCCTCCGCCTGTTCAGGATGGAGAGATGGGAATGGTAGTCGTGCAGGCACAGGGGTCATTCAGGGATATTTCATTAAACAGCATTTGAAGCTGGGTGGCGCAGCGGAATAATCCTATAGCCCTTTCACATCTGGAGGCTTGGGTTAATATCTGGGTCAGGTCATAAATGGAATCAGCCTGGTGGCTGCAGTTTAGCTTCCAGTGGGTGAAAATATACTTTCTGGAAATTCATTTTCACTACTTTGCTCTTTTCCTCACTGTATGCATTGAATCATAATGAAAGCCTTGATGAGCATAGAGAAATGCATTATACGTCTCGTCATCAAGAGCATGATTTGTTTTTTTTCTTTGTGCTTTCTTTCTCATTGCTACCTAGAATTTTTAAAATGCCATTTTTACTACGGATGACTGATAACTAGTTGTCAAAGACAAAGCCTAGCTTGGTTTGGCAAATATGCTGTGCATTTAAAATTACTGAACATTGCTTTAAGGGAGCACTGTGTGAAAAAGGTGTACAATACAAGTGTGATACAATAAATTTCACAAGCTATGTCAAAGAAATGTGAAAATAAAAATGTTCATTTTTAGTTATTTAACACGTTAAGTGAATAATTATAGGCTAAAATATATTTTTGGGTCGAAGCCTCTTTGCTGATCAGTGCTATATACACTGTTTTGAGTGATGGTAAGACAGATGTGGCCTTGATAAGATTAAAATTACTTTCTCTGATTATTGGTACATGTCCAGATTGTACCAGTGGATACTTTGGTCTTCAGTTGTAATGAGTTCCAACTGCTATTTGGCTGGATAGCTAATTATCAGTTTGTACCTCAAAAATGAAGTTGACACCATTCAAAGGAAAAAATCCTTTACATTAATTTGAGGTTGTTAGTTACCTTGCACTGATGTGTATTGAAGTCCTACAGGGTTTTTAACTTGCTACAGTGACATCATTGCATCAGGACTACATAGAACAGTTAGGCCTCAGTGTTGATAAAGTTTAAGCTACAAAGAGCTGTTCAATGCACAGATTCCCCGAAATATTATAACAATATGCATAATTTGGTTGTTTTGTTGAAACTGGTTTGTACACTGATGAACAATAACTTGGAAGTTGAAGAGACAAACCTGTAGTTTTAGCTGTGGATGATTTAAGGTTCAGAACAATGTAGAAATGCACCTCTTCCCATGGAATTGTGAAACCACCCACTTTGCATTTTCATATGTTTGCAGAAACAAGGAACCTTAAATAACTCCAAATGATATGTTTCAGTACAAATTGCTCAAAAAACGGCTGCTGTAATCACATAATGTAATTTTATGAAATGGAAGCAATAATTCTCTGGCCCACTTGACTGTGCCGACATTGGCATGTCGCTGCAGCAGGCTCGGTTTGTTCATAACCACATATTCAGGGCAGCAGGCCCACCCTTGACTTTGAAGCTTTGCTGTCTTGCAGTGTTGAGGGGTCACTTCAGTTCTGCTGACAAGTGCAGTCATTCAGGCTCTAAGCAGCAAGCTAGCAGACATGGCCATGGTTTCAGGCCAGTTCTTCATCTTGGAAAGCCCAAATGTCCTGATGTAGGGCCAGAGGTTCTGCTACACAAACCAGGCCTTGAAAACCACAGGGTTGTCTTTTCTGACTTGTGGACCTATGCATCTGTTATTGTGCTGCTCTTTGCTGTACTTCTTTGTTGTACTTACTGTTAAGATATGTCACTGGTGGAAAGGGAAATGAAAGTCTATCAGGATTCTTGCTGTCCTTTCTGTTTGCTGTCCCAGCATTGCCATCAACATGGTATGTGCAGTGAAGTGAAGTATTGGGTTAATCAGAATCTGCTTTCCAGGATTTGACTGGCCTCATGTAATCAGTCTTTAGATGTCCTTTAAATAAACTAAGCTTTAAAATGACCAAGTATGGCATGAATATTGCATTATGTTTTGCATTGCATCTACATTTTTACACTGAATTAGTACATCTTTTACTAAAAAGAAGTTTGTGAAAAATACAATAATATATCATGTCAATGGCAAGTCAGTGGCAGTTGTTTCTGTATTGTATTATATTGGTTATTGGTACTTCCATCTAAAAATGCATACCCCCCACAAAAAAGAAAAATATATATATACACAATATATACACAATATATATAGATTGTGTGTCTGACCAGTGGAGGCGATGTGTGAGAGTGCATTCACAAAGGTAATATAGCTGGGTTGACAGGCAGCTCTCCATGCAATTTTCTCAAATCCATATATTTAATACAAGCCCTAAGTGAATTTGACAGTTGGCACTTATTTGGCTGCTTAGACTGAGGTGCTTTCTTTGGTAATATCACGTACAAATTATCTCATGTAAATTCGTATTTGTAAGGACATTCAGTTGTAACTCATGCATTGACAATGATACTGTCCCATAAGTTCCACATTTTCACCTGTATGTAATTAAGCAAAGCTAAATAATTGGCTAAATGTCCAATTATTGAATAGCATAGCTTCCTTTTGTCAAGGTATGTTTGTGTTTTCTGAATGAGGAAAGCAAAACTGTTCTTTGCTAGCTGACAGTTGTAAAGTAGTGTTACACAGCTATGTATTTTTGGATTTTTTAATTGACATCTATTTTGTAGCAGCACAAATTCATTGTAGCTAGGAGCACAATTTTGTGTTCTTAAGTTAGACTGACACAAGCATATTTTCATTAAAAAGTCATAGTTGGCATTCAGTGCTTGGACATTTAGCTATTTAATCGATTTTCCAATACAGACAGCTTTGACTCTTTAACCATTTTACTTACTTTATTTAACTTATTGTCATTTTCAGTTTAACAAGATGATAACATCTGAGTTGTATCTCAGTCTCCTGAATTGTCTCTGCAACTCCCATTGTGCCAGCCTGGTGTAAGACAACACTTCCACTTCATTCATTTTTATGATTTGGAATTCAACTGCTGAACTCTTGTAGTCATTTTCTTGATAATGACAGTGAACTGAGACCTGAAGCCTATTTCTGCATGCACAGTAGGCTTTGCATTTAATTCTGAATGTTCAGGGTACATATGCATTTGAGTGGGTGCCTGCTCACCAAAATAGGATACCCCTTAATGAGTGGCGGCTGGTGAGCTGGAAACAGGGGAAGCCCGAACACTACGTTTAAATCTATCCTTACTTTCAACCTGTTCCCCTTTATCCTCCTTGATTAACAATAATACAAATAATTCACAGAATAATCGACACACATTGCGTAAATAGAGTAAATGATTATGCCCGTGAAACAGGGCAGATTGTCTGTAGTTTGTGTCCTTGTTTCATTAACAAGGATGGCATTTATCGATTTAAATTACATTAAATGCTCATGACACATCACAGCTTTTGTTAGGTCTGTGTTCTAAATGTTATTGTTCATTGCACTCAACCTAACCTAAAAGTGTATTCTCAGTAATTTAAATTGATTTAACTAAATTTAGCTCCGTTTTGTAATTTGAATTTTGTAACACGAGAAAGCTATAATGTGAAACATTTAAAAGAAAGCTTTGGGATTACTTGGCACTTAATTATTCAAATTGCCATCCTTGTTAATTAAACAATCTCATGCTGTAACTTTCACAATAGCACACAAATTTCAAACAATCTGTGGTGTTTCACGAGCATAATCATTTATTCTAATTACGCGATTGGTGTCAATTATTCTGTGAATTATTTGTTTTATTGTTAATCAAGGAGGATAAAGGGGAACAGGCTGAAAGTAATGATAGATTTAAAGGTAGTGTTCGGGCTTCCCCTGTTTACAGCTCACCAGCCGCCACTGCCCTTAATGCTATATGTGAAAATAACATGCTATAATTTGCAGTAACATATAAATAGCACATATACTTTGCAGACGTATAAAATAAACTTCTATGTCACTGAACTTGAAATGTCTTTGTATTCCAAGTACCACGTCTTTTACATTAAAAAACATATTTCAACACATAAAATATGACTCAAATGAACATTTTATTTGAAAGATATCTGTTCAGCAAGAACTGTCCTGTAAATGGATTACTAACAAAGATGGTGTTCTGATGTGTCACCATTCTGCAATGTCCAGTAACTCCTTTAGTATTTTATGAATTTGTAAAATTCAAAAACAGTTACATTTCTGCTGCATTGGCTATACTGATGAATTTAAATTTAAATTTAATTTTTTTTATATATGTTGCTGTTTGAAGGTTGCAAAGATGTTAATACGCTCCTATTTAAAGCTGCTGAATTTAGAACAAAGACAATATTGAAGCTCAGTATTGATGAATATGTTGAAGTTGAATATATTTTGAATTTTGCACTTAAAGGCTGAAATCCAACTGAACAATTGCTGCTTCTCATTGAACAATTTGCTGCTATGACTATGATTTTTAAAGTCTTACTCCTCTCCTCACACCCTGCTCACTTTATACTCATAGTTATATATTTATTTACTTATTTTTATCTTTAATGGTGTTTTATTGTGTGTTGCTATTACCAAACCAGGACCTGAGTACCTCATTTTGTTCCCTGTCATGTACAACATGTCCAGGAATGACAATAAAAACATTCTTATCCTTATCCTTATATATAGTGTTTTCAGAGCTGATGAAGTGATATTCATGTTCTGAGGTCTTTGTATTACTTGGACAACTCAACCCCATGCAAACATAATCAGCTTTCCCTTCTAAAATGCCAGGGAAAACCCTTAAACATTTTCAAACACCTGAAAAGATTTTGTTTTAAGAAAGCATTCATTTCAGACAATGAGGCTGCAGCTGTGCTCATTTTCATTGTTTACTGATGGAATGAATTAAGGTATGGAAACTTAGCACTGACCATAACTTATTAGTTATATGTTGGCAGGTCCTTTAGAGGTTTTGATCTTCAGCAGCATGAGTTTCATCTTTGGATAAGTCAAACCTTTTTGTAACCCCCCAAAAAAAAAAAACTCTCTCTCTCTCTCTCTCTCTCTCTCACTGTTTTGTTCTCTCTCTCTCACTGTTTTGTTCTTCTCTCTAAACGCAGGCTGATAGCCAGTTGCGCCCACTGTCCAGGGCCTTTAAGGTAATGAGGAGATGAGCTTTGTACCTCTTTATTTCCATTCCTCACAGAGTCATGTGGTAGTGCGCATCATGGATAAAACATCTCTGAGAAGTTATGCCAGATAGCAGGGGCCTGTCTGAAAATTAAGGCTGGCAAATCGTATTTGGTTAACTCAACTGGTGATCTGTCTAGCTTACAGACAGCATCGGTATGAATAGCAGAAATTTTCCAAGGTCCATCATGTTGAAAACTGATCAGAAGTAGTTTAATCACAAAACACCTCTGTCTCATCTCCTTGATATAATGTTAGCCCTACATTAATTTTTCAAAAACAGAAAAATTGTGTAGAATATGGCTGAAAATCATTTATGGCTCAGGTACTGACTGAATGTCCTGCAGTTAGGACAGCAATCTGATTTGCAGGTTTGAATTCTGAGGAGAGCATTGTATGGTACTTTGCCCGACGCCTTAAAAACATGTGAATTTATATAAATGAATAGATGTGAAATGTAAAGTATTCAATATAAAATTACTTGGAAAAGGGTTTCTGGCAAACAAGACCATTCACTAGAAAAGTGAGAGAAGTACAAACAAGTGCGGTAAGAGACTGCAGACCCTCGCCCCTCTGATTCACGCTCATCCTCTACCAGTAAAATCAAGTTATCGTGCCCCTTTTATGCTGACAGGAAGACAAAAGCACTGCCACTGAAAACACCCGTCACTCCTACCAATGGACAGAGTGGTGGTGGTCCACACATGCCATTTAGTTTCAGCTTTAACACTGGTTCTCTACATCTCTGAAGTGAGGTCTTGTTCATGTACCCCAACGTCATAAAGGTCGTAGCCACTGGGTGTGTGATCATTTAAGCTGTTGTTAATTGGAAAGAAGAGTATTAATTAAATTCTGTTTGATGAATTATTTATACTTGTTCAGGTCTTCATCTGTAACACCCATTTGTGGTTTGTGTAAGTCAAAGTGTCATTCAGTTTAATATTTGTCCATATACATAGGGTGCAGCTAGGTTTTAAACTGCAATATTAATTGCCCTGACCAATGGGAAAGCCCTGCTCACTGTTCCACCCTATTTGTTATCTTTACGTGCAGCTTCTGGATCTACCCCAGCAGAAAGAAAGCATTTGGATCCCTATGTGTTCGCTACAGCCAAGAAGTGCACCTCTGCCCACCAGATTATTGTTTTTGTTGGTTGTAGTTGACTTCCAATAAGTCTTCAAACCGTCCGTGAAAATTACAGAAATGTGGTAACATCTCGTATCATTTCTGTTAATTTCCGTTGTCATTATTTCAGTTTGTTTGATAGATGCACTTCCAGAGGCAGTTGGTTGCTGAAAATGAGTGGTTCAACCCTCTGGGAAAGTTAAAAGCTGATGTCCTTGAATGAATCTGTCTGAGTCTCCTTTTAAGGTTCCTTTCACTTTACATCTCCAGTTCCTTTGGGCTCAATCCAACCACTTTTAGTGGTGCAACAGGGCCTTGATTAAAATCTTTGTGTGCCTTGAGATTGCCTACAATGCTGAAGGGCTGTGGTGGAAAATCATGGTGGAGTGGGGCCCTCTGATATAAATCATAGAGGGACCTGAGGGCCAGAGTTTTTTTTGATGACATGTTGTAATAGTCTCATTTGGTCTTTCTTCAAAAAAATTCCTTCATCATCGTATAGAAAGAAGATACAAAAGCACTGGACTTAAATCCTTATCTGGCTTCATAGACATCCAAACTTTCACAAGTAGGTTGCAAAACACATTACAAAGCTTTTTAAAATGTTACGTACAATATAAACCATATCAATGGGTTTTTAAGAAGTGGAAATGCTGGTTATTAGATGAACATCCCGCTTTGATTGAATAATCTTGCACAACCAAACATAAAATGCAGTTAATAATCACTTTTACAGCATATAGAAGATGCATTCACTTGACATGGAAAACAAGAGCTGACCTGTTTCATTGAGGACATTGCAGTAGATCAGTGTTTACTGGTTGTGATGGATGGGACTGTTACTCAACTTTCACCTCCCTGAAAGAAGTGTTGTATCCCATAGGAACAAAACTTACACAAGTTTAGGCTGGCTATGGCAACAATTTATGTAAGTCTGTTGCTGTTCAAATTTAGATATTAAAATTCTGTACAAGCATTTGTTGTGGGTTGAATTTTAGGTAATAAGTTAAAGTAAGTGAATTTTATGTCTGTGCTAGAGGTTTAGTTTTATTGATTTTGATGGCTTCGGGAGTGTTATCAAATTAAACAAAGCACTTGAGGTGTGAAATGTGGATTGTCTTAAAGTGCTTACTGATTATACACATCTTCTACCATTAGTCCTCAATAGATGACACCTTTGGATGAGCTGGGTTGAAATTTCCAAAATGATTTCTAAAATACAGTCTGCCTCTGTTTTTAAACTAGGAGCCGCTAGCAGAATTTTGGTGCATTAATGGAGACTTAAGAAAAGACGATTTACACCATATGCAAGGATTTTACCCCTCTGTTTTAGCAGAGGGTTGTTAAATCCAAGGTCTACCATGTCACGTGAACTGAACACATTAGGACAACAGCGAAATTGTTGTACACAGGTTGTTGGTTTGAATCTCATACTTGGTAGCCATATGCATTCCATGTGCTATTTGGTATCAGAATTTTTTTAGCTGCTGCACAACAGTAGCATTTGACACTGAAGGCTGGTGTTCCTTGTGACTTACGACAGTGTCTTCTAAGGGTCAGATTTCTGTGCAGCAAAGCAGTGTTGAAATAAGATGATCTGCGAGTTGAGAAACCCTTGAACAGTTCCACATTGATTGCCTTAGCCCTAGAGTCACTCAACAAGATTGCTAAGTGATTCGGCATCTTCCAGACCCTCTCTCCTCATTCCTCTTTGTGATGAGAAATTATGAATGAGTTAGGCGCTTCACAGCCTATCCTTCACTCTGTCTACATTTGACTGCTGTTAACAGCTTAATAATGTGCTAATCTTTTTGTGACTTTTTTGACCCCGGTGGGTTCAGACCAGGCTTCCAGCATGCATGCTATACATCTACATTTATATGTTCTCACAATTGTTAGAATATATTCAGATTTTCTAAAGGTCTTGGTTAGCATATGAAATTAAATGGGCAGTTGGGCTTATGTGAAGTGTGCAGAGGAGATGCCAACCCTGCAGGCTCCCTGGGGATTAGGACTACTGAGTCAGCACATATGCACACGCTCCCCCGCCGTCCACCCAAGCAGACACTTCCTGGAACCTGTTCAGTGCGGCTGGTCACTCTGACCTCTTGGAGCACCACCAGCAATTCTGGCCCTCCAGTGATCTCTGGAGTAAGGCTGGCCATGTTTCTCACCAAGTGTTTGTAGGGCGTCTGTTCCTTTACAGTGACATAGGAATATATCTGGTAGAACTGGTGTGCCTGTCATATGCTTCCTTCATATCATGACCAACTGTGCCAAAGTCCTGAGAATACCAGAATGCAGCACCTTGGATTCAGCCGATCTTCATTATTTCAGATTCCCAGAAATCTTCATAGAACTGACTTGGAGAAACTGTAAGCAGATTTATTTCCCCCATGGAAGGTTGCCTCTGACATGACAGGCCACGGATTGATAGTAATAGGTTTTATTGTCTTGTAATTTGCTGCCATAAACCAGAACTGGATGAAATTAAATACATAATGTTATGTGTCCTCTACAAAGTTCACAGGATGACATCTGCTGGAGCACTGTGTCACTAATTGAACCTTAAATAGCACATCCCTGGTGGTCCTGTATTACGAGGACTGCATTGTGGAAGCCGTAATGGAGAGCCTTTCCCCTTTTTTTCCTCATGAGAAAGTGGTTGCTTTTGATTTAAGCACTGGTCATTTTCTCCATCTATAGAGCATGGTTATATGACTAATTTGCTGATGGTATACCTTAAGCTCAACACAATTATGTATGGTCAATTCATCCTTTAATGATAATTTTGTCAAAAATGTGAGCAGTGACTCAGAGATGCCACAAGGTTATATAAATTCATAATGTCAGCGAGACATGAAAACCAACAAAACTATGAGAAAGCAGGTGAAGCAAATGGTAGGCTAAACTGCTGTAGAACTAATTGATCATTTTATCATAATTATACAAATTCCTTTTTTGCTTTGTACTTGTTTGGTTTGTCTCTGTCTCCTGAAATACTTAAGAATGACAGTGTTTTCTATATTTGTATTGTGGAGTTTTGGAGTTAAAAGGTTGTTTTACGTAATTTATATGCCAGATATGTTGCATTATTAGTACAGTATTACATATTTACAGTAATGTGTGGAATGTGGACTGTGATCTCATTTAAAACAACACATGTAACCCATTTTTAAGTCATTGTAATGTTTAAGTACACCTGTCACTGGGTCAGTTGATTACTCTTAATGTTACAATTTTTAAATCTGGCCTTAAAGCAGTGCCTTTTACATGTGAAACATACTGTATGTGCCAGTGTCATAAAACTGAGAGGGTCATTTCAGAAGAAATTGTTTCACATACAATCACCCTAAATTTGAAACAAAAATGAAGGCATGTAGATTTTAAAGTCATTGCAGGGACAATTGCTCTGTTACATGTTTTTGAAATGGCACGACATACATGGCATGTAAATAGTTTTGAAATGTAGGTTTTGTTAATGTGCAGTTGTTTGGAAAGTTTGGGAAGAGCCTTGGTGCGTAATCTGAGCCACCAGGTTCAGCTGTAATGCAATATCACAGTGTATGCATGTGCCAAGATGGACGGGTAGTTGTGGCTAAACCTAGAATTTTCCCAGAACCATTTACAGTGTTAAAGGTATCACACAGGCACTAAATAATAAACTTGCATTATTTCACCCTTTACCATGAAGCAGAGAGTTGACTTCAGGGATATTAATTTTTTAGCTTGACTTTAGCATGATCCATCAAATGCATCATTTTTTTCTTCATAATGCACAATCAAAATGTATACAGGATGACAATATATGTATTAAAAAGCAATTGTTGATTTACTTTTTCATGTACCTGTAACTTGAGTTTGTTATTGCTGGAAATTGGCATTTATGTTATTGATCCAAAAGTAGTTAAACAAGATGTTGTAAATCATTACAGGCATAAATGTATTGAAGCTGATTGTATATAGACACACAAGATACATTCTTGTTCCAAAAGCAGGATTACTAATTCCAAATTTACTATGGAAAGCTGAAGTAAATTAGTCATAATTTTTATTTCACTTTGCTGCAGATTTGGTCAAATTGTGTTCTATGTGATTTTTTATGTAAAGCTGTAGTTAAGTTTATTTTGTGTTGCATGTAAGTCAAACTGGAGTCCTGGAAAAGGAATGGCTAAGTGTGAGTAAGTGCTAAGAAAATTGTGAGGATTAATCCACAGCTCAAGGAACTGGCCTCCCTCATTTTGTGTGGCTGTTTGTTTTCAAATGTCAGGCCTAACTTCGCTTTTGACCCGACAAATGCAAGCAAATGTGTGAATGTTTACCCCAACATTGAACATGGATTGGCTTTACTTCAAACCAAAGCTATCATATGGAAATTCACTGTTCTGCCTCAAAACCTGAAAAAGCAGACAGTGTTTCTCATTTCAGTTCCTTATAAACAAAATGCGGATGCCATTTCAGGCTGGCTACGCTTGAAGTGATGCAGACAAAAGATTGTGTTGGGTAGAGTTTACATGTCAGAGTGATATTTATCTTTGTTCTATTCTGTTCCCATGGAAATTAGCCCAGTAGCTTTCTCTTTAACTTACCACAAAGTAATGGTCCTTTTTTAATCTGACACTTTATGAGAACAGCTGTAAGTAAAATTCTTGTTATGTACAGTAAGTGATTTATTTTTCAATGAAGTAGAGAACATCTTTCATTTGATCTTTGATCATCTTCACATGGAAGCTAAGGCAAATGGGAGTTAATTTAATATTTTAAAAAATATATTTTAAATTGCATTACTTAGACATGCAGAGTAACTAATCTTCATTGGGGGTGTAACTTTTTGGAATTGTTCTGATTGGTTTGCATTGCACTATGCAGTCTCGCCTTTGTTAATGAGCACAGGTTGCAGGTAGATATATACGTTGTTTACAATGTAAATGTAGTTTAATTTTGATTATGAAACTTTACACAGTCAACCACTATCTGTCCTCTGTCTGCTTACTTACACTGTTATATGAAAGTGGAAAGATTTGCCTGGTTTCAGAACTGGGCAGAATCACTTCATGGCACCATTAAATCCTTAAGGCGTATTTCTGCTAAGCCTTCAAAACTAAGGGTATATGTGGCTATGGTTGAAACTGCAAGCAGCTAGCTGCTGCAAGAGAACAGCCTACTACTTAATGCTACATTACATGCTTCAAATGTACAATAATTCCTGTCTGAACTATTTGAGAAAATGTTTCATTCACTCATCATGATAGACCTGATCATGTCTAATGTATAATGTTTTGTATAATCTTATTATACAAAATAAGGCATGATGGCCTTGAGAAATGAATTGGGAGATAAATGTATGGTGCCATACTATTTTAGCCACACACATCAGCTGAAATGTATATGTTTTTAGGCAAGTGATTATCTTGTCCTCGAAATACTTTGAAGTTTAATTCAAGGAACTATATGAACATATTTAAATTGATAAAGGAGAATGTGTCCCCCCTCCATATGGAGGACATTGTCTGGTTGTATAAATATAAAGGTGTGAAGAATGCCCGTTGTCCTCTTACGTAGCTCCGTGCACAGTTATGCAAAAATGCATCTCGTTTATCCTTTTCCTCTTGATCTGCTCAATACCCAGAATTCACAGACTGAGCCATTCAAATTTAGCTTCAAGAAAAAAAAACTGATACCCTTTTGTCTCCTTTTCTCAATAACTCTAATGTAGGGTGGTGGCTTTAATTTATTCTCCTCATAAAGCTACCTTTAATTTCTTCTCATGAAATGTGCCCTCTTAGGATAATAAATGCCACATATAAAAGAGGAAATAAATAAAAAGAGTGCATACATCAGTTTCCTTTACAGGGATTTATAATTCCCTCAATAGGAAAGACAAGGCAATTATTAAATATTAATTTCTGTGAATTTTATCTCGCAGTCCGTGCCATTGAAGAGTCTCCTGTGCTTTCTTTGCTGGGCTTAACTCAAGGTGTGCCACCCTGGTTTTCTTAATCTTTGGGACAGGTGAGTGACCCAGAGTTCAATATTTCCTTTGGAAGCACATACTACAGCACAAGGGCATTATCACACCTTCATCACACAGTAAAGAGACACTGTAAATTACTCTTCAGAGCTGTGAGAGGTACAATTACATATTAAATGTTTAAAATTATGATTTTATTTAATTTTTTTTTTTGCAAAATTTAAAATTTCCTTATGTTCCCAACTGTGATTCACATTTATGGACTTGTATTATTGCCTCCCATTTCCTCTCACTTCTCTCACATTACATTGATGCACCTAAATAAGTGTGAATTCTGCTCTGAAATGTGGCCAAGCTTTTTTCAGCCATTTTTCCTCTGACATGGCCTGGTCCCCTTTGTTGTTACCTTCAGAGTTGCCATTTCTTGCTTTTTTGCTTTATATGTATAGTTTTAAAATAATTGATCTATCCATACCATATGTACCTGTACAAATCCAATCACAATTAATTGCACAGTGTTGCAAAACTAACACTGGTTAGTAAGGTTGTCATAATGGCTTTTGAAAATGTCCATTCAACTCAAATCAGTCAACAGTACACTCATTTTTAGAATATAACCAAACTTCTGCTAATGTTCTCTTTTGATTATGAGGCCTGACATCTCAGGTATCAGGATAAAATGTCTACACTACCACCAGCAAGTGATGTGTTGTTGCTGATGTATGCTGATATATGCTGTTGTTGAATCTCAATAGCTTTTTACCAAAATTACGTATATTTTTCAAACCACCTGCATTTTATCAGGGGTATATTTTGCTTTTTTTATTGTGTATTCTGCCTTTTTAAATTACAAACAGTATAGACAAAATGCTTTTTCTTTTTATTAACTTTTTGATGAATATAAATTAGCAATGTATATGCTTTTCAGTTTAACTGTAAAATGTATGAATAATCATGGTTATAATGATAGTGTTTGTCTGTGTGGCAGCACCACAGTACTGGCTAACACTGTTAATGTCACACCACTCTTATTATCGCAGTTTCCTCTTCATGGCAAAGATTATATTAAGTGACACTGCATTTAAGTTACACTGAATTTGGTATTTGAGGTGTTTAATGGTGTGGTATTGTTGCCTCACAACCTTAGCAGTTTTGATGCAGTGTCAGACCTATTGGCATTAGTCTCTGGAGTTGGCACATCTCATTCAGTTGTCAAGCTGATCTGTCACTTCTAATCATCAGGAAAAAGCTGCTGAGAGAGGGTGTGACTCTGATGTGAGAGAGGGAAGGAGAGGTTTCTTTTTGATCTCTGTTGATAATATCTCTCTCTGATTGGAAAGTAGCTTAATAAAGGTTAAATGTACATTTGGTACATTTATATTGGGTGCATACCTAATGTTTTACCACAGGTTTTTAGTAGATAGTTTTTTTTAATCTATGCATTTCCAACAAACCTTTAATGCAATTATATGTTTGTTTTGAAATGTTGATATTGCAACAGCAGTCATCCAAATGGCTCCTTTCAGTCAGCATTTAGACTTTGACTTGTTTCCTCCCCTATTTGTGGCTGTAGAACATCCTGTCACAGTATTGTGAGAGCACTGCTCCATTAGTTTGCGGTAGCAATGTCACAAAGTGTGATCATTACCTGCTGTGGTTCTCTTGACAGTATAGCATACCCACAACAAGATGAATCAGGGCACGCTGTAAGTTAACAGTGCAGGAAAGGCTTCTCATGCTTATTCAGGTAGGTATCTTACATTTCCATTAACCGTCGAGTTTTAGTCATTGCCACTAAATTGTCTCTGGACAACCTTGCATCCCTATCTGATGTAGCTAAAGGGCTGGGTTTCTTATGTGCATACTGCACCCTGAAATGTGTAATAGTTTGTTGGTTTCCACTACATGTGAATACATATAGTTATGGACCTTTGTCTTCAGCAGCTTGTATGTGTAGTACCATAGTATAGTTGGCAGGTTTTCTAAGAACTTTCACACATGCATTTATAGATTTATGTGTGCAGAACCTTTTTAGAACTCCTCTTTCACGGTCATATTGGCACAGGGATTAAATGCTGCATGTCTTTGTCACACTCTCCTCTCCTGAAGGTCAATGCTGGGGGTACATAGTGATGAAATGGAGAGAGGGAGGGAGGCGAGGTTGAAGTGTTGTTGGTGGGGGCTTTCTTTGAGATTCACCTGCTGTAAGCCCCTCCCCCTCCCCAGGCATTGTTTTCCTCTCTCTCTTTTACTTTTTCCATCTGACAAGAGACTACCCTGTTCAACCTTGGCGAGAAGGATGCTTCTGTAGGAGGGACGCATTGGGAGTTGTTGCTGCAGAGTGATAACTTGAGCCAAGAAGCTAGGTTTTGTCAGAGCAGTGTCAATACTGCTTCATTTTAATGTGAAACATAAAGGAGGAAGGCATCAAAGAGGCAGGTTATGCTTATTCAGTGTCCTGGGAGGGAGGGAGCAAAAAGAGAATTTATTGCCACATTCACAATTGTGGGTAAAATGCATTCATTTTCACATGTATCTTTACAAGTAAAATGAAGATTTTCTTCCTGTGTTGTAAGAAAACTGTGTATGCAACATAAAAAAATGTGATTTAAAGATCATTGTGGAACCACGTTCAGTCTGGTATCCATGTGATCACGTTCATCTTCTTCTTGGCAGTCTGTTTTCATTAGATTTTAATTCTGGCTCCTCTGTACCTGCCTTATTTATGTTCTTTTTCTGCTGAGACATGTTTGTATGTATACATTTCTGTATGCATATGATATATTGTACCATATTAGACTATTAAGCTGCCCTGCATATGAGCCAGCAAAGAGATAGCAATGTTCTATTTTAAAATATTGTTAATTAAAATAATAACATCGCTATCTGTTGTGCTTTAAAGAGGACCCAGGTCTGTCTCTGAAATACAGTCAGTAGTTTATCTAAAAATATAATTTAATATGTGTACCTATTTACTGATGAAATTATTCCCTGAATAAATTGTTTAGTAGGCAAAGACCAATTTATGGTGATAATTTATATATGCTTGGTACATACGTCCAAACATTTTCCCTGGGTTTGATTTTCTCACAGAACAGCCAATGCTGCATTTTAATTGGGAAACATTCAAGTCCATTAAAGCTATTTTAGAGCCAAGCAGGGAGATACTATGGGTAATAAACACAGGAAAATGATGTGCCTGTGTCCCATTACTTGATATACCTCTATCCCTTTAGGACTTCACTTAGCTTAAAGCTCATTTCTCTGAGTCTTATCTCACCCCAAAGACCCTGTGCTACAGACCCTGTTCTCTTTAGCTCAGAGATCCTTAATTATTCCACAGCTCTTTAGCTACAGGGTTGAGGAGGCCAGTAAATGTAAGTTAAAGCTGATGGACTATATCTAACAGAAACACCAACTCACCTACTGTTGTACCTATAAAGACACCTTTTCAAATGAGAAATTTTGCCTGACTGATTAATTTTGTTTTATTGTATCATAGCTGACAGTATGTCAAGGCTCTTCTGTCACTATAAAATAATACCTTAAGACATTTTAGATTTGTTATCAAGAGGTTCACAATGGAATAGGCGTGACAGACCCTGGAAGTAAAAATGGATGGATTAAAATCTATGCTATCCATTTATGTTTGTAGTGCTTATTTATCAGACAGGTATTTAACCCTAGAAATTAAGCGAAACTGTATAAGGGCAGTTCTAATGTAGAGGAAAGAAGCTGTCCATATAAAACTGATCATATGACACTGCCTGATACCAGCACTAATGCACAGAACTGAAGCTTAATTCTCACTTATAACTCTCAAGTCTGCCAAAGGAGTGGGTCATTACAGGCTGTGTCTTGACATTAGTGAAGCAGAGGAATTTATACCCCGAATGCACTATGGCCATGATTGCTTTCACATCTTGTGAATGTTATTTTGATTAAACTCTGATGAACATGGGTTTTTCATTTAAAGCGAGTATGGAAAGACATGAGGATAGCAATTATATCCACCCTGTCTGTATATGAGGGCAGGACCCGGGACTGAAGGGCAATCAGAGTGCAGTGTAGAAACATGCAGTGTCATGAGATCAGTCCTGTTAAATGAAGTGCATTGAAGATCACATGAACTGTATCAAAAATGCATTTTAGGTAGATGCAAGCTTTGCATATGAAATTGCTTTTCAGGTAATTAGTTTTATGTAGTTGGTTTTATGTCTGGGCAGAGTTTTTGACTGTGGATGATCAGGTTTTGACCCAATTTAAGTCCACATAATGGCTTTAGTCATATCATGCACTAGCACCCAGTTCCCTAACAGTAAAACTCCAAATCTGTCTCTGTGGATCATTGCTGGAGAGTTATGTCTACGGCCAGAACATGGGCCATTCCCTGTCACCTTGATCAAGATCCTGGGTGACACGGTGTCCGATCTGGTTGTGGCAGGTGTCACTCACAGCACATGGTTTTTTGTCCAGACCCTGTGTGCTGTCTGCTGTTGAGCAGACTTTCCCTCAGTGTGCTGAAGTGGCTTTTTCATGGGACGCCACTAGAACATCCAAACACCCCTGTAATATGAAGTTAAGCAAAGACATTGAGACAAAGAACTGACTTCATGGACAAACGTATGTATTATTTACTGATGGATTGAGGGGGAATGCAGTTTTATTCCCTTTGTGTAATCCCACTAAATTTGATTTAATTCATATATCCATAGCGATATGAAACAGAACTTTGTCTAGTTAGACCTCAAAGTAACTGTTAGGACATTTTTAGTGGAATTCACATCATAACTTTAACAACACACCTGCTTTTATACTTTTCCTACACATTTTAAAGAAATATTACATTGCATTAGATTTAGGTGTGTTTGAGAGGCTCAGACAAAACGTTTTGATTACACATACAAAATATTTTTTAGGACTCCTATTGGCTAAGTCCACCGGTATGCCTGAAGCATGATTTGACACTGAGTGCACACTTCATACATCACCTCTACAGTTTTTCTGCTCCATTTACACTACAGGAAAGTCAGGTTATTGATCGTTTTACACTATCTCTTTAGTGCTATTAAAGCTGGTTCGAAAATATGTTGTGGAACTTTTCATGGTTGGAGGTGGTATCCTTTTACTCTGAATTGAAGGCATCTTGAATGGTGGGGTGAGGATCGCTTAAAGGCAGATTAGTTGGCAATGTAACAGGGGTTTTACTTAACAATGGAGCTGCCACCCCCCTACCCTCTCAATTTGAGTACAATTAACAATGCAGAAAAAGAAGTCTGAAACTTTGTTGAACTGCTATGCCTTGTCTGGTTGACATTCACTGACTGGACTAAAGTAATTATCCATTCAAAATGCCTTCTCCCAGTGGCTTTAAAAATCAAATGTCTGTATGCTGCTCTGTCACCTCTGTCACCACAGTATTCACTTGGTATTGATGCTGAACTTTTCATGTCTGATTCCAGTTCCCAAAGAAGTCTGTCTTGTGTCTATGAGATTCAAATTTGTGTTTACTTTGACATGCCTTGTTTCAGATGAAAAGAGCCCCATCTAGCTAGGGACCATCTATTTGCATTGAAAATTTATCAAGGCCTTAGTAATCTTAAATATCTTGATGCGCATCACGTTGCTTTGCTGTTTGTCATGAACCCGTCTGAATTAGCATGTCCCATATGGATCTTTTCTTTCCTGTTCTCTTTGTGGTGGAAGTTTTACTGTTGATTGCTTACATTTAAATATGGAAAACTCATTTTTGTTTATTTCATGCCTGTAGAAATCACTACAATTACAAAAATAAAGCGTAAGTCAAGTCAATATCAGTTATGTGAATGGCAGATATGTTCTTGCAAATTGTGTAACTTGGCATTTTTGTACACTGAAACTGTTTTTGTGGAGATGTGGAGTGTAGAGGTAGTGTAACAGGAGAACAGTGGTGCCATAGTTAGTCTGTAGGTGTATTTTTTGAGGGTTAACAAATTAGCATGGTCAGAGTGTATCTTATAAAGTGTATTGTTGGAGGTCATTTATGCAGATGATTGATATACTTGGCAAGATAACACAGTCAGTTTGTAGTTGGAGACTAAACTCATTATTTCATGTTGTCTTATCTTGGTACAATGGGTTACTTAACAATTGAGCTGACAAAAATGATTGAAGTTAGCAAACTGTCTATCAAGGAAGGGCAAGCCTTTAACGTTGTGTGAACTATGAAGCTCATCATCACAACATGACATAGGCTCATAGATAGAGACCAATCTCATTATGATTTTTGTGCAGTAATTTTGTTCACAATTGAGCTAGCTGACAGAAAATGAAAGAAGCCAGCTGGTTTATCTGCCTTCCTCAGAGCTTCATGCAGAAGTACTTTGCTAAGGTATTGTTGCAGAGGTTGTCGTGGTGAGACAAGCTTAAGATAGTATAATTTGAAAAAAACTGGGTGTAAAAGGAGGAAAAAATAAAAAAAAGGAAATACAGGCTGGCACCGTAATATTAAGTAGGCAGTTTACTTCTGTAATTATGTAGTAGTACTTAGTAGTTTGTTACACAGTAAATAGAATGTATCTCTGTTTGATTCCAGTAAGTATCTAGTATGGAGCACAGCTTTTTAAGTTACATAATTACCCTAGCCATGAACCTAACCATAACCCAGACTGCAACTGCGCTCCAAGCTCTAATCCTTTTTCTATCTCAAAACCCAAACCAAATCCTTCAGCTGTGTATTTACATAATGGTTACATAGGGCTTAATGACATTTCACTACATGTTTATTCAGTACTTATGGCTTATTTAATAGAAAGTGTGAAGGACAGATTCAGACTCTATACTTTTTATTTCCTAGCAGTGTAAGTAATCTTCTGTATATTAACTATTCTGGGTCAATTAACTGAACTCTGTAACTTAGAATTTTCTGAGTTCACAGTCAAATAAGGGAGAAATTAGTTTAATTTTGTAGGAAAACAATCTTTTGAAGTGAAGGAGGGTATTCGTCATCTAAAAGATCACAGTTTAAATTGACGTTGCATAAAATCTTTTAATGGTCCCTTGGTCATCATCCTTGCTGAGAAAGAAATATTTGCCTTGGCCCATGAGGAGCATTATCAAGCCCAATCCAGCAGCCATCTTGACTGATTTTTACATGAATGATTCAGAAGCATGACTTTCACAGTGTTCTTATTAACTCCGTACCAAGTCGATTGGACACACCAGTCGGAGGCTGAGAAGAGAAGATTGCCTGAATAGCATTCCTTTATCAATCATTCCGGTCACCATGGAATAAAGTCGGGTTGGGACTGTGCAGGCACTTCCTTCTGCACCCCCGGCCCCACTCTTCCTTCATAACAGTGTCAATGAGTCCCCACCTTGATCAGCCCTTCAGAAAAGTCCCGTGTTGGCCAAGCCGACCTGGTGGGCCCTATGGACGGGGAGAACTTTGAAGTCCTTTTCTGCACGGCTCCTCTGGGGGCTCCTTTTCACGGCATATGAAATCGTTTTGCATGCCTGCAGCGCTGATGCGCCAGCGTTTGGTATGGGCTGCGTGTGAAGCCTCGGCTTGCGGTTAAAACCGAGCTCCTCTGTGGAGCCCCTGTGCAAATAAACAAGAAATGTACGCAAATGCACGGCCCAGCCAGGAATTTCTGATGAAGAAATCATCGAAGAGGCAGGGATTTTACGGCCGTGCTTCCCTCTCTCTGGCCTCCGGCTGTCTTTATTATCCTGGCAACCCTGAGCAGATGGATTGAAAGAGAGGGAGCCATCGCTGGAGTGTGGATCCGGACGCACTCTGAAAAGCAGTAAATGGGAGGCTAGTGACTTTATAGAATAGTAAACCCTTGCAGGTTCTGACCAGTTTGGCATGGATGGGACCAAAGTCACTTTCTCAAATGAATGGGAAGCTCAGTAAAGGTGTGATTGCTTCCCCTCTGTTTTCCCAGTACTGCTCTGCTATTTTACACTTTGGCTCTGAGAACTTGGCTGCTGCTCGTGCATACCACACTCAACGAGGTTAACAATGTGATGGTTAGTCGGTATAGCGTTTGTTGTAATGCAATGAAATAGTTGATTAGAGGCCACCAAAAACAGGATAATCTATAGGACATGTTAGTGGCCTGTAGTTGTAAGGATGGGTAATTGGTTGGACAAGTGCCCCACAACAGCCTGTAGTTGCATTCCCTTTCTCATCATCTCTGAATAGTGCTATCACATGTGCATGTACTATTGTTCCCATACTAAGTCAGAGTAAGGGAAGGTACAAGTGGGGGTTGCAGCCATAGAGCAAAAATGCCCCAATATTGAGATGAAGGTGACTGAAATTTTGTAAGTGCAAGTACCAGGGTTGAAAGGATTGGCTGTATTGACATAACCTACATTTTATGTGTAGTATTGTCATTCATATTGTTGTATTTCAAATGCATACATTAATGCACAAATATTTTATTTTACCTTTATCCAGTGAGCTTATGCTACAAATCCTACTTACTTATAAAGAATTGTTACAGGTTTGGCTCAATAAGAGGATTATAAGAATTGTATTTGAAAATTCAGAATGTCATAAATGTACTTCTAAAAACATATGTTGCTCAGTTTTACCTCATGAGTTAGCACTGTTTTCAAGATCCTATATTTATTACTTGGTTGTTTAATTACAGTGCCTTCTGATATAATGATTTCAAAGAAAAAAATGTATTTGATCAATTTTTGTGTAAAAATGTATATTATTTTACTTCTCCTTTTCTGTATTTTCTGAATTGAAATCATTACTTGCTAATGACCTGAATTTGCTCTGTGCACTGCTATTAAGAGTAAATGTTTACATTTTTTAGCAAAACAGCTCCTGTTTAGTCAAAACATAATTTATGTATATGCAAGCTGACATTTACTGCTGTTTGAAAAAAAAAGTTGCTGTATGCTACTGCTGTTGTCATCCTCATTTTCACTGAAGCATTGATGGAGATAATTTGACATTGCAGTAGTTGGTCGCATTGACATTATTAGGACAGACAGTTGCAGCACCTTGCAGACCAGAATAGATTGCTGTAGATACCTGTCAACCAATTCAGTTTGCCTGTATTAAATGTTTTTTTCCCTGTGTGGAAAAAGGAAAGCATAGCCAAGTATGTTAAACTGAAATTATAGCAAATTAAGACATTCTCATCCAGAACAACTTACATAGCATACAATTTTAAAATGCAATCCATTTATACAGCTGGATATTTGCTGAGGCAGTTTGGGTTGAGTACATTGCCCAAGGCTTGTGTTTGGCCCCCTGGAAATTTTGACCCAGCCACTTACCTACCTAGGTGGGTATTTGCTGCTACCAAATAGTTGGCTTCAATATCTTTGCGAAGTCCTAATGCAGAAGTTGATTGCTGATTGTGTGCAAATACATATTGTAGTTTCAGTAAATGGTTTCAGAGAAAAAAAATTACCTTGAATTCTTGGAGCACCTAACATGCAGGTTATTCCTCAAAGAAGTATGAAACTGCAGCTCTCAACTGGTAAGTTGACATATATAACTAGGCAGATAAATACATAAATAGATAAATACATAAATCTCTCTGGTTTCTCTTCAAATATGTGCATTTATTGTGTGTGCATTTATTTCTACCCCTAAGGTAGTTTGCCTTGTTTTTCAAATTATTCAAGCCCCATTTACATCTGTTATCTGAACAACATTTTGGCATGAAATAAACAAAAATCCTGTGTAACTAGTAAAAAGGGAAAGTAAAATAAATAAATAAAATACAATATTGAATTGGTTATCCACAATAGGCCAAAAGGCCAACATCAGAGAATTTTAGTATGTTTAAAGCTAAATGAACTGCCCCTGCACATCTTCGAAGTTTCAGACAAAAATACATGCATCTTCTGGACTGGGCAGTAATTTGTCAGCCAGCTGTAGGCCTTAATTGTTATCCCTTTGGAAATAGTACAACACACAAACACACATACACTCTATCTGTCTCTGTTTTTTCTGAGCTCAGAGGCTTGTGCTACCATTATTGCAAATTACAAGCTACTGTAAGATCAGCCCAATACTTGTTTATCTTATTACATGCTTGAAACCAGAAAAAATACACATTCCAGAACATGACAATGTTTCAGATTTATGATTAACTTTAGATTGACATGATTAAATGTCTCACTCCTTTACAATCATATATAAAGCAGCACTGCCAGTGGATGAAAAAAGTTTCTTGGTACATTTTTGTCACTTTAGTTGAAATAATTAGGTAATTATTCCAATTGTTTAAAGTTAGTTACACTGGTGTGAATTCTTACATAATTGCAAACACCATAGTATTTGATCTGAGGCATTAATATAATGCAAACTCTATGACTGTTTCTAACACATTGTCCTTAATATTAATTGGTGATAGTAACTGGTAAAACATGTAACAGTAAAATTTGGTCCTTCGTCATGCTTTCTTTGCCAAAACTGGATTTAGGTCTCTCAAGCATTTTGTGTCCCATCATGTTGGTTCTGGCATTAATAATCTAGTTGGATAGTGACCATAAATGTGCTTGATGTTCTCTGAATATCTGAATATAACCTTTTTCTATGTGAACCAGCAATCTTACATTCAGTATTCCAGATGTGTGCTGCTTCACCTGTCTTGTGCTTGTCAGTGCAAGTTCACCTGTCTCTTCACCCAGCTCGCTAGTGAGCTATTAAGCTTGTTGTGGTGATGCCATCTAGCTTGTTTCCTAGCCAACAACAGTATGTAACCAATTATATACAGTGTCTAGCTAGGTAGTTCAATTGGTAGTTCTAGGTAGTTCAATTGGTGCCTTGTTAGCTTGCCAGGCATGTGTGTTTGTTTTGATTTTGTTTTTTTGTTTTTAACCACCTTGGCTACTTGTCATTCTAAAGCTGTTGGTTGGTGGTTAGCTAGCTCATTTGGTGCTCCTAGAGATAGGATTTGTGTGTGTGTCTGTGTGTCTGTGTGTGCCTGTGTCTTGATATCTAGCTGCCAGCTAGCACTTTAAATTGTTTGAGCCATTTAGCTAATGTCTAAGTCATAGCTAAGTAATAGCCATTTTGTTGTGAATAATCGCTCTTTTTGTTGTTTGATTAATGCTTTACCAACAGTTAATGATACAATTCACAGCGTAGCTAGCCGCCTACCTATTCATGAAATGATATATGTCAGCATTTTATGACTAGCTATATCAGATCAGCAAGGTGACAAGTTACTGGATTGTCATTGACTGTTTATCAATCAACAGTGCCCAGAGTATGCTGACAGCCATGTTGGTATAATACTTGTGATTTTAATACATAGTGATCGCAAATAAATGTGTTCTTGATCCATGTACATAAAGCATTCACCTGCTAAGATGCACCTAAGCTATGTATCTTATATCTGCAATAAGTGGCATTTTGGCTGCATCTTATCTGAGTGTGAACATTATTTTGGAATAGCAGAATGAAGAGAAATGTTCGCTTTGCCTTTTCAAGGCATTCATTTCTCAGATTGGCTTAGTATGAATTAGCAACGCATCACTTCGGTTGTGGAAATCAGGGAAACATTAGAAGATTTAGCATAGTCCTCGCTACATTACAGAGGTAGCTAGCCAATATTTTTGACTGAATTACCAGAGTGTAGAAACATCTTTCTGAGAATTGAATACTTGCCTAAGGGAAGACAGTTGCTCATCTGCAGAACAGAAGATTCTTTCAAGTACATACAGAAACACTTGTCCCCGTTCCAGTCATTTACATCTTACCATGGTCTGAGGGAATATGTTGTATTGCATTATGAACTTTTTCGGCCTACTTCAGTAGGGTCAAGTCTGAGCTGTGTTTTAGACGATAGGGATATTGATGATGGTGATGGTGAAAAATATGAGAGAAGAAAGTAGTGAGCTTTTCTCCTCTTGGTTAATAAATGGACTCTAGTTTTTGTAAAACGGTTCAACAAGGTGAACTTGCCAAAAACAGTACAAGCAAAAATAATGCAGACCTTTGGCTGTGCTTACTGGTTTAATGGGATCAAAAATATTAAAGAACTTCAGTCTTTCAAGACAATTCCATTTTGATTGAGCCTTTTTTCAAATTTACTGTATGTTAGCTGTGTGAGCAGATCTCTTGTTGTGCTTGTTTTCCATGTGATTATGTGATTATTAATGCTTGCAGGGCCTCCTGATTGAGCGTGAGGGTAGAGGTGGAGTTTTCATGAAAGAATCAATGAGTCAAAATAAGCACTAATTTTAACATTTACATGCAGATGGGGAAATGGTAATAGTTCAGATTTGCCTTTAAAATTTCATAATATTATGCATGCTTTGCTTAGTTTCCTTGGTTACTCGGCAGTTATAACCTTTCATTTTCAGGGGAGTCAAGATTTATTCATTATTATCGTCATCATTATTATCGTTTTGTTTTTTAATGTTCTGAAAAGCCAGAAAATGCAACACAAAGCTATACCCAGACTCAGGAGTACCCCAGTTGAGAAGTTAATATTCATAAACTTAATGTTATTGATTCAGTGAGGTTACAGTGCACTTCACTGTGATGTATCGAGCAGGTGCTCTTGTTCTTCAACACACATATTTGCATCTCCCCTTCTTGGTCTTGAGTCTTCTCAGTCTTTAAGTGTTTGGGCTGACAGCAGCTGTAGTGAAGTATTTGTGAGTGGCCTTTGTAGAGTGTGCTGGACATTCCTGATATGAGATGGTCATGCAGTGCCTACCATTATAACTTATGTTTTCAGGACTTCTATGCTCTGTTTTACATAACACACTGATACACTATGATCCTGCAAATTCCTACATGCAAAACTATACATGCCCCAGAAAATAGAGCTACAGTATAAGCATTGGAAACATATTTCTGTGCTTATATCTGGCATTCATTGATGTTTTATTCATTCATTCATTCATTCATTCATTCATTCATTCATTCATTCATGTTTTATTGTGCATTGTCAATTAAATGATAAACCTAAGTATCTTTGACAAGAAATTAGGATTGATTAATTCAGAATATGTTTTAAAATACACAAAATTTAACTGGTTCTCAAATGTGCATTGAGTGTACTTTAGTTTTTGTAGATGAAAGCTTGTGTTTTCCAGTCTTTGGTTGTAATGGATATTCGGGGCAGGGAGTGGGAAGACG
Organism: Megalops atlanticus; assembly: GCA_019176425.1. Taxonomy (NCBI): domain Eukaryota; kingdom Metazoa; phylum Chordata; class Actinopteri; order Elopiformes; family Megalopidae; genus Megalops; species Megalops atlanticus. The sequence goes on along the minus strand of CM032876.1, from coordinate 64,221,197 downwards.
GCATCTGAGATTAACATAGGGGTCGACACATAACAAAATGCATAATCAGGCTACATGCATGAGGCCACTGGCATTTCTTTTGATTAGCTCAGTTTCATTGTTGAGGTTTTGTGTGGCCATTTTGCCGTGAGGCGGAGTTCACAGCTGCAAATGAGTCACAGCCTGAAATAGGGATCATTTGAGTAGAAGTGTCTTAATAATAATTATGTGTTTAAACTATGTGTCCAGCTTTTTGTATTTTTACTTCATAGTGTCAGCTCTTTAGGAGGAGAGCTGTATTTTGGTGTGATCTGTATGTGCAAAATTGTAAAAACTCATGCCACATGAATGACACTTAATGAAGATTTCATTGACATAATTCAAGGTATGTTTACCTTGTTTTACTTGCATACAAAGAGGAAAATGGCACTTCTCCACAAACTAAATAGATAACACATTTAAATACACATCAAATTCAGCATCGATATCAATACATGAAGTCAAGCCTTGCTTTTGTTAACTTAACACACAAGGACTATTGTTAGTGATGCTTAGTACAGGGGGATATGAATCTGAAACATGAAAACAGATTTTATATGATTGAACAAACTTCTCATCAGACTAAGTAGTAAAGACATACCCTATACCAAGTGGATTGTCAGCAGGCTCAGCGCCTGGAGAAAATACAGAGGGGTGCAATTGCAATCCACGCGGAAGCACAAAAGGTCATAAATATTGTGTAGACATCAGGATATAAGGAGACAACTGGGGGTGCACTGAGGTCCATCTAGGGGTGCAATGCACCCCTAAGCATGTGTACTTATTTAGGGCAACAAATAAAAAATGCTGACACTTCAGTGATTTTGTTATATTTTTAAGTTTATTTAAATGTAAATATTTTTCAAATATCTTCATTTGATTTCAGCTGTCAATATGTAAAATATATTTTTCCTATTTTTTGTGCATTTCTAATCTTTTTGAAGCACTTGAATTAGAATTTTTATATGTGTATAAAAACACAAATATTACTAACAATATCTACAACAAACACACATCTGCACAAAGCTGAATAATACAGAATTCCTTGTGCATTGCTGGCTGAAAGCCTGCATGACTAGTAAATGTTTACATTTTGGGGAAAGAATATTGTAAAGAATGCAGCTCAGAAAGAATAACAGTTTTCATGAATTTACATACCAGCTACTTATATGGAGTGAAATGGAACTGTTTGGAAGTGCACAGCTTTGGCCCTGAACTGTATTGGTTCCAGTCTACCTAAGCATAAATCCTTAGATAATTCTAACATTAGATGACAAGGTTATTGGAAATCTTAGTCAAGGTTAATTCTGGTTAACAATCAATTTTCCTGCAGGTCTTTGTTATTGATTTCAGAGAGGGTAGTGCTCATGCATTTGACAATGCACACAGACATCAGTATTTTTAAGAACTTAAAGAGGTGTCAATTAAAAGAAATTGACTTAACACAATGGAAGTGAAAATTTGTCCCACTGTCTATAGTTTGGCAGAAGCTGTCAGAAAGCCTCATTGCTGGCTGTTATTGCAAATAATGAAATCAGGATTTATTATGGATTAACCCCTCAAAGTCCAAAAGTCCAACTGCAACAGCAACTCTGTGTTGTCCTGGAAGAGTATTAGTGATCGCTTTCTTGTTTGGCTGTTGCCAATTACTGATTGTAGAAGTACAATTAGGTCTGTACTTTGTTACAGGTGTTATTTGCTTGGATATTTCCATTATTGTACACTAGGTGGAACAACTGGCATACTGTTCCTGCAGACTGAACATAAATTTTTAATCCAATTCAATGCCTACCTTAAACTGTGGATGGGGTCTTATCCTCACTATCAGATCTTAATCTTAATGTGTTCACCCTATTTGTCCTTACAGTATTAGTTCTGAGGATGTGTTTTGTTCTCTGCATACCAATAAAATCCTTGGAGACAGGTATGGGTTTGAGAGAGCTAACAGGTGGGGATGGAGCTGAATATCAATTCACTGTTTAACTATTAAGAGCCATTGTTGTTATGTCCCTACCAAGATCCAGTTTGGATGACAACTGTGTGTTGGCTGTATGAAAATGTATTGCTTTAAGGCTAAAAGTGGCATGCTGGTTTAATTTATATTTAATGTTCTCTGCATGTTACATTGGTGTATGGTCAGGAAAATTCTGGATCTCTTACTGTTCTTAATATATGCACCCTATCAAATTTGAAACTGTGCAGTCCCCTTTACTAAAATGCGTTGAAACCCTTGGTGTCCGAACAAATTACATTTATTTGTTTGTTATTTGCATATGGTTCAGTTCATGGCCTTTGAGCTGGTGTTTGTGTGGTTATGCTGCTTGAGTGATGTTGAGTGGTGTTTGGTACTTGGTACTTTGTGTTTAAATCTAGTTGACAGAGTGTAATTGGCCTTTGTTGTCACTTTTACCAAATTAAGGGTGCTGCTGTGATTCCACATTACTCCACATATGTTTTGCTCTTTTTGTTTTATTTTAGTGCTTACACATTTTATATTTTACATAATCTTATCCTCTGGCCTTGACAAGCACATGATTACACTACTTACAGGTTACATCCTGGATATTTCTCAAGCAACTGTCATCATTAAAAGCTCTCCGAAAAAGTGGCTGGGTCTGCTACACAGACAAGGTCAGAAGGCAAACAGCACACAAAATGAGATGATCTATTCATCAATACTGAGCATTCATCTTGGCAGTTATGGACTAAAACTAAAACTAAAACAGTGTCAGTTTGAAATTGGTGAAATGTACTATGTATAGAAAAGGCGAAATAACTTTTACATTGTATTGTTTATTACATTTAGCTTATTTTAATTTTTTTAGATATAATACTGAGGCTTCCTCCATTATTTAAGCAGTAGCATAAACTAACATCATCTTATATTCTGAACTGAGACATCTGTAAATGTGTACAGTGTTTTTTTTTTTCTCCACACTGGATTTTGTTCTCTATTTTGCTTTTTTATTGTGGTTTTTATTTGGCCGCAACCAAAAAATTTGACTTCTGGATCAAGCAGTATTATCGTAACTCTACTTTACAAAATATAAACAGCTATTATAGTATTACCTATTTATGTTACAGGCTTGCTTAAGCATTATTCCAAATGACCAAGAACACTGTATCTTTATGGATATCAAACATTTTAATGTCAGGGCTTTCAGTACTGTATGTCTTTTCCACCTGTTTCTAAAACTGTTTATGAGAATGCACATTAATTTATGTCTTTTTTAGCTATATCTGAAATGGTTTATGACCATGACCATCACTACATGTCTTTTACAGATGTTTCTGAAAGTGCTTATGATAATAACCACTGATGTATGTATTTTCCAGTTTATGAACCTGTTTATAGCAATGAGCATTACTGTAAGTCTTTTCCAGTTGTTTCTGAAACTGTTTATGACCATGAGCATTACTGTATGTCTGTTCCAGCTTTTTCTGAAACTAGTCATGACCATGAGTGTTACTGTATGTGTTTTCCAGGTGTATCTTAAACTGTTTATAACTGTTTTCCATTTTCTTTCCCTGCAGCTGATAGTGGAAAAGACAACTGACTACCCTTCCACGGAGTTCTCATTGGTGGAAGATGTTGCGCTCCACTTCACTTGTTTGATGGACAGACTGAATGAGCAACGTCTGTTTCAGCCCAGCCTCTGTGATGTAGACATTGTGCTGGTGCGCCAAAAGAACACGTTTCCGGCCCACAAAGGGGTTCTGGCAGCCTACAGTCAGTTCTTCCACTCGCTCTTCACCCAGAACAAGCAGCTCCAGAGGGTAGACCTGTCGCTGGAAGCCCTCACCTCACAGGGCCTGCAGCAGATCCTCAACTTCATCTACACCTCCAAGCTGCTGGTCAACGCCTGCAACGTGCAGGACGTCTTGAACGCTGCCGCTGTGCTCCAGATGAGTGACATCGCCAGCTCCTGCCAAGAGCTCATTAGCAGCCGCTCCCTCAGCCTCAACCTGGACATGGCCAAGTCGGAAGGGCGCAGCAACCCCATCCCCTCCCAGTTCTACCGGGAAATCAAGCAGGAGGCAGACATGAGCCACGCCAAGATCTATGCCCGGGAGGGCAACAACCCCTACTCTGTGCGCGTGGAGGACGGCTCGGGCAAGTCGCATCACGCCAGCATCCAGAGCAAGCAGTACTTCAAGAAGGAAGAGGGCGAAGGTGGTGGGTCAGGGGCTGGTGGGCGGGGAATGTGCAAGATGGAAGGCAGCGTGGAGGAGTCTGAAGACTCGGACAGCCATGCCTCCTTCAACCAAGAACAGATCATTGTGGAGGTCAACCTCAACAACCAAACTCTGAATGTATCCAAGGGTATGGAGGGCAAGCCCTCCTCCACAGAGACCACTGCAGTGCTCGATCACTGCCACGGAGAGGATCAGGACACCGAAGAGGAGGAGGAAGACGAAGAGGAGGAAGAAGGGGAGGACAATGAGGATGATGATGAAGATGCAGATGTGGGGGAAGAGGAGGAAGAGGACCAGAGAGAGGAAGAAGACACCAGCGAAGAGGGTGAAGAAGAAAGGGAGGAAGAGGACATCCACAACATTACAGAAGAGCGGAAGGAGAGGTTGGAGAGACCCCGCCGGGGCACCAGGGTCTCTGCAAATGCCATAGCAACCATCTCCACGCGGCAGACCCTGAGCACTACCACTAGGGCCAGCAAGGGCCGTGGGAGGAAGAGCAAGAAAGACCAGGAGAGCCTGGGCCAGAAGGTGAAGCTGGAGGAGAAACAGCACTTCCCCTGTAAGAAGTGCCCACGTGTCTTCAACAACCGCTGGTACCTGGAGAAGCACATGAACGTCACACACAATCGCATGCAAATCTGCGACAAATGTGGCAAACGGTTCCTCTTAGAGAGTGAGCTACTGCTACACCATCAAACCGACTGTGAGAAGGCCATACAGGTAGGTCTCATGCTGTAAGACATCACGTAACTTGTAGGTGGCAAGTTACTCTATTCAATATATATAGCATAATGAATTTTGGTTTTATATAGCCTAATGAATTTTGGTTTTATATAATTATTTGTTTGAAGAATGTATCACAGTGTTTTTCTTTAAAGAAAATATATAGAGATAAGGGGCCAGACAATCTAAACATAGACCCTCAAGCTTGAACAAAACTATAATGCTGGTACTGCAAGTTGTCACTTGCGTTAATATTGTGCAATGTAAAATTCTGAGCTACTAAAATAATTACTAGATTTTTAAGTTATTGTTAACAGATGGTTTTCTACTCCACAGTACAGCAAATATTGTTCTATGAAAATGCATATATACTTGTTCAGTGTCCACTGTATCATATTATTTATCTCACAAGACAACAATTTATTCAGATGGCTGCTCAGTCCTCCGTCTTTGCAGACTGCCCTCATATTTTGTTTACAAAGTCTTTTTCATTACTTGCGCAACATTAGGAGTTTGATGATCTCAGAGATACACTGGATGAACAATGATATATAAACAAAGGAAAAACTTTTACTTCACTTTGTTAAAGGTGCAAAAAACATTGTTAGAAGGGTTGAATACACTCCTTATTGATAGTTTATTTTCAGTGGAAGTCTTACCCTTAAATATATTCTGCATCTTGCTGTGAATTTTTACAGTTGTGCTTAACTGTAATATGTTTTGCTCGGTGTCTGTTTGGGGCATGTTGTCTGTTTGGGGCATGACAACAATCTTAAACTGGTTTCTTTTCTGTTTGCATTCTTAACTCTGGGATTTTCTTCCAAACGAGTATGACAGCCTTGTGGTCCATATTTTATTAAGAACTGCCCGCCAAACCCATTCTGGTTACCTCGAGTGCATGATCCAGTTGCGTCTACCATAAAATATTGGTTCAAACCTGTTAAAATCTGCCCACTGTGGCATTAATGCACCATATTTTAGGAACAGCTGGACATTTTCAATATAGTAATGCTGCCAAATACTTTCCCTTTCACCCCTTTGCAGCATTCAGACTGTTATTTAGGAAAAAGGTATTAATTAGTCATGCAGAAAAATACAGCTTCAAATTACAAAGCACTCAAGGATAGTGCTCCCCATATGGCTCTCCTCTGTCATTTTGATTTCAAATTGCTCCAGATGACAAGAGGTGGCTAGGCATTTCCCTTCTGATATAGAAGTGGTGTGCCTCTCTGATTTTAACAACAAGTATGATAACATGCAAATATGCAGGAGTTCGTGTGAAAGGAGAATTGGTACAAGATGTACAAATTTGCTTTGGCTGAACAGAGACAGGGAGATAATTGTAATTACACAATTTACTGTACTTTGTAATTTAGCATATCAAATTTACATGATATGTTAGACTGCATCACAATAACAGTGATAATAATTAGTCTTCCTTTGGCTTGAAAAATAGTCGTACTACATTTATATTATATCTATATTACATAGCACTAAAGTACAATAAATTTTAACTGGCATACACCAACAACACCAATACCTCAGACAATAGTGTGTGATAAATCATCTTTGGTTAGAATGACATACATGGATTTATCATGTTGGCAGGATTATGGGGACAGGATGAATGGAATTTATGTCATAATGCAAGTCAAGTTAGTTGCAAGTAGGTAAATGATTTCCATTTTCTACTGGTTGGCAGTCACTTTTATAGGCATACAAGGACACATAATTAATGTGACAGCTGTTAGTATTGGGATTAAAAACAACACACTTATTTTCAAGATGTTCTAATATAATGAAATGTAAATGTGGTTATTTTTGGACATTGAACATGATCTCTTTCCATCTTGATCTGGGATGAGCTGGCATCCTTTCTTGGATTCATACGAAAAGAACTGTTGTCAGCTAAGATTTGTATTAGTCAGCTATGTGTTTGCTAGGTTGGTTGTCTTGGTTTAAAGTGTTGTGTTAGTTAAAAGTGTAACATAACATTTAATGCTTAAAATATGAGTTAAAATCAAAGTGCACTGCAGTTTGATTACTGTCTTCTTTCTTTCAGTGTGTTACTTGTGGAAAGGGCTTTAAGAAGCTGTGGTCTCTTCATGAACACAACAAGATAGTCCACGGCTACGCCGAAAAGAAGTTCTCTTGCGAGATATGTGAGAAAAAGTTCTACACCATGGCCCACGTCAGAAAGCACATGGTTGGTGAGTACTGCACAGATGCACACGGCACGAGATATGAGCCTCTGTCTACAGAGCGTTGGTAGGTCTGAGCTGTAGACACTGACCTTAGGGATTCTACAGTGCTCTCCGTTTGAACACCACAGTGACCCGACATCAGCTGGGCCTGAGGGGAGGGACGTCTAGTCAACCTCTGATGTGATTAATCTCCCCTGACAGCAGAGAGGAAATTGTCCAGTTGCTGCAGAATTCTTACCTAAGTACCTCCTTTGAGATTAGTCTGACCTTTACCCTCAGTGAGAGATGCTTGTCAGTATGATGTGTTGTACAGCAGAATATGTCTGATGTTTCCAACTTTTACTGTATCTGGCAGTAAATGATTAGGGAAGAAGGGGAAAAATTGCTACAGAAGCAGGAGTTGTCACAAACCTTTTGGCAGAAAATGTTTGGCACACATTTTCCATTCCTTTAGTACTCTATTAATTTATGTGCCATGACAAATATTGTCATGGCCTCTAGCATGATATCCTTTGAAGGAACATCTCCAATATGCTGTTATGCTATGCTCTTTTGTATTCAAATAGCTGTTTTCATCACAAATATGTCCCCCTTGATTTTATGTCAAGGGAGGTTTGACTCTGACATGCAGTTTGCAAACTCTTCTGTAACAAAGATGGCTCAGAGATGAAATACCCAGAGAGCAATGGCAAATCTGTCATTTAGTGGGGACTGGCTAGAAGTAGAAAAAATGAACATGGCAGAAATAGGGTAGGAAAGTAAGTGTTAATATAGAGAAAGTAAACATCTTTGGGGAACTTTGTTGAATCCTGCAGAGGATCTTCTGAATTATACAAGTATAGATCTGAGAAGTTACCTGTGAAGCGTAAGAACATTTTCAGTTCTTACTGAGCTTTCAGTTGATGTGCATAGCTGTGCATTTTCCCACTGGGAGGGAAACATTGACCATGAGTTATACTTCAGCTGCATCATTTCCTGTATTTTCTGCTGTGTCAGCATAAGGATGAATACACATCTACTTGCAGTTCGCTCACACCACCAGAAATGATATGATAATGAATCAGTTCATGCTAGAATTGCACTCCCGAGGAAAAATCTCTGGATTGCAACACATTGTGTAGTTAGTTCTATTAATGTTTTGGCTCCAGTGGGAAAAGGTAAGTGTTTTGCTGTGTTGACAAGAAAGTGATTTTGGAATCAGAATTCTTAATTTAGATCCACAAAGTGTGGCTCATAAACATAAAGGTTTTCTTTTTCCATGCTTCTCGCATTGGTTCTTAATCGTAGATCTAAGTGTTTACTTTTTTACATAACCTTTTAGTACTGCCCCTGTATTTTCCCCACTTTCAGTCAAATCTTCTGGGATGGATTTGTCCCAGCCTAGCACACAGTTACTCAGAGATCTGCATTAGACCCAGCAGAGAGGTTCACATCAGAGGGCAAGACTGTGATGTAGTGTGCAGCACGGTGGACTCACAACCCAACCACACAGTGAACAAATAACTTGAATTGCACCAGTAAAAACCTAGATGCAAAAATAGATTCCTGAGGTTTTGACATCTAGACATTAATAGTCCAATAGCTCGAGCCTGCAAAACAAGCAACTGATTTCTTATCTGCAAAACAAGTCATCAATTGGCTTCAATAACAAAGCAGCGCATGGGCAGTTGGGGAGAAGTGCTTTAGATAACTGACTGCTTCCGATTCCTGCCACGGAACCCTATGTCTCATGGGCTGTCTCACTCTTGATAACCCATTTCTGTTTCCAGCCTCGGCAGCCCAGTTTGGCATTAATGTGGTGATTAAATATCCTCGCTGTGCACAGAGGAAATTGCCGCTGGCCACAAATGGGTTTATCTCTCACCAACCAATCTATTGTCTGTACTGTCTTATGATGTGAGGATATTCATGTTTTTGGGAATAAAATGTTTCTTAGTACAGTCATTCTCTTATAATGCTGTAATACCCTTATATACCCCTACCCACCTTTCCCTGGATTTTAATTTGCATGGAGTGATGTAATTAACTTAAAATACTGTACATTTGTCTTGTGTGAAAATGTGCTGATTTGTCTTGCATGGCTTTGGATTAAATTTGGTGTTGATTTTTTCTTTGGACGGATTTGGAATTCAACATCAAATGTGTTCAGATCTGGTCCTAATCAATGCAGATGCCTTGGGCAACCTTAAAAATAGATATACCTTTGTTTCTCATTCTTTGCTTTTTTCAGTACACTGTTGATTTTGTTTGAGAATATCAGACCCTGGTATATTTTTTGGATCCATGGGTTTGTGTCCTGGGACACATCTGTTGTTTTCTTGCTTACAGCCAAGTACCTGCAGTCAGAATTTATTCTGTATAGGGTTATTTGTCATGTCATCATAATGGTGCATACGTGTATATGGAAATGAGTCAGCCTCATCATGTAGATATTTTAACACAACTTAATGGTATACTGTACTGCACTGTTATGACCCAAATTATGATTCCAAATTCAGAATTCATTGATAGTGGACAGCTGGTAAGAAATTTACAGATTGAGGCCTTAAAGTGTTTGCACTCACCTCTGGTGTCCTAGATTTGGAACCGTGCCACAGTGTCTGACGCATAGCGATGTTTGTGTTCCCAGCCCACACCAAGGACATGCCATTCACGTGCGAGACGTGCGGGAAGTCATTCAAGCGCAGCATGTCCCTGAAGGTGCACTCACTGCAGCACTCCGGAGAGAAGCCCTTCAAGTGTGAGGTGAGCCACGTCAGGCCAGCTGTCCCAGGTCGCCCCGGACACCGTTGCGCTGGCAACCCCTCACTCTCCCTGCGAGAGCCAGCCACCTAACACCCCTAATCTACATTCCTTCTATAAACAGCACGTGGCGTGGGATAACACACTGGTGGGATGGGTGACACCCTAAAGAAGCTTGTGATTATGTAAATGTGAGTGGCTGGAGAGGGACAGGCCCGTGACTCCTGGGAGATGCTGATGTGTTGTGCAGGGCAGGCTGTGTGGATTCTCCAACATGTTGGCGGAAAGCACAGCAGCAGTTAGCATCATACCTTCTGTTCCATCTTTTCTCAATGGCAGCAGCCGTTACCAGAGCCCTTTACGTAGCAGCATTAGCATATTTATAAATCAGTACTGTATCACACTGACCTCTGAGATACTGACTCCAGAACAGTGTGATATATTGAAAGATGAAGTAACAGTATTTCAAAAGTTTCAAATGGTTTTTAAGTAAAATGCAGTTTAAAGAATTTTAACTGAAAATGAGGTGAAACAAGTACTGGGTAACTCCAGTTAAGTAACCTTTATGTTATTAGGTGTCATGACGAGTCCTCATCTGTACTTTCCTTTGATTAACTCTTCCAACAGCCACCCAGAGTTCAAGTGTAAAGATCATAGGTCAGCCAAGGTCAGATAGCAAATGTTTTTGTTTCACATGTCTCTGTAACTCCTATGCATGATTAGTCCAGGCAGTGTTTCAACTTGATACGTATTTGTGAGACGGGGTTGTTGCTTGCAGTGGCTTGTTCATCTCCATTTAGTTGCCGATTCAGACGTGAGTTAGGCACTCATAAACCCGACTTAAGTGCTTTCGCAGAGAGTTGTTTGCCTCTGTTACTACTAAGCACATTCAGACATGGGCCTCTTAAGATCGTATGTGGAAGATGTGCATTTGGGGTTGAATTTACCCCAAATGAGGGTGTGTTGCTTGAAATGAGGGTGTCTGCCTTTTGTCCCCGCAATCTTTCTGCACAGGAAAAAGTGGACTAAGTTGCACGCTACAGTGGCTATTGTGTATAACAACAACAATGATGATAACTAGACAGGCAAAGTCTAGTGAATATAAACATAGAAAACAAAGTTTCTATTTGACATACATTGTATCTTATATTTGAATAAATTCACTCCATTTCATAAGCCTGCATAATTAGTCTATCAATGAAATGTTGAACATTTACTTTCCTTAAACACACCGTAATATTCCCTTTGTTGTCTGAAACTTGGAAGCACAGACTGCTAGACACATTCATTAATGAGGATTCAACTCCTCCAGTGTGATAAATTAATATGGCTGACCTAAAATGCTCATTGGTCATACATGCACACACACCTACATAAATACCTGCAAATGTCCCCTGTCATATGGGGTTCCCAAGAACAAATCACCATGTGCCCTGTTCCTGAGGTTACTGAGTAGGTGGTAAAATCTCAAGTTTTGAAAACAAAAGGAGCACAAAAGGAAATAATATAATTTTAACGTTTTGCATGTAACACTGACATTTGAAAGGGGAGATCAACATGATGATTCAGTCACCTATGTGACAACACCACTCCCTGTGATTTAAATGGTAACCAGCTCCAGACAGGGCACAGTACTGTGAAATAGCCGACACAGTTGGAACAATCCAAAAGTGTCATCGATCACTTTGCCAGTTTGGTACCTAGCTAGCCAGAGGTCTGGAAAGCAAAATATTACAATCTCATGTCCCTGGAAATGGCAAAGGTGGCAGAGATGATGAACGTGATGATGAGGAACAAATTAATCCCCAGCCTTTGCTGACAGAGAGTGTTTCCATTGATTTTGGCTGAATAGAGCAGTGATTTATCACTACTACAAGCCTATGTTCCCGCCCAGCCACTACACTCTGTAACCAAATGGCTTATGGTCGTCCCATTGCATCACAGCCTGGATAGCATCACTATCCAGATCTTTCTCCACTGTTGTCCCCCGATGGTGGAATGAACTTCCACGCTTCATCCGTGGCGTGCCAAAGCTTGTGCCTTGTCTGGCCAACCATTGAAACCTGGTCATGCAGCGCTTCTAATAAATAATTATAAAATTCCTCCACACTTTATTTTAAATCAGCCATTTCATATTAAAAAATCAACAATATGTTCAAATACTGTGATTGTTATGGCTGATTTGGATTTGCTGTAGCCTGTTATTGATCTAATATTACCCGATGAATAATGTGACAACTAATAACTCAGTGAAAAAATCTATTGGCCACCAGGCTCTGGGCAGCAGGGTGGCATTTTCCTGGGGAATTTACATTTATTCACAGCGCGTAACTTTGTAACACCCATTTTGAGAGATGTAGAGGTGAGAAGATTAAGTCTGAATCCCATAAACTGAGAAACGTATAGAGTGAGGCACAAAAAACTCATCTCAGTTTGCCCATAACTGACTGCATTTGCTTCTGATGTCTTAAGTTGTCAGCAACAATAGAGACTGAAATGAGATGCAGTAAGACAGTAATGTTTGAGATGAGAAAGTGTGTTTTCATCCAACTACATGGCTTTGTTGCAGAACTGCAGTGAGAGGTTCCAGTACAAGTACCAGCTGCGTTCCCACATGAGCATCCACATTGGACACAAGCAGTTCATGTGCCAGTGGTGTGGAAAGGACTTCAACATGAAGCAGTACTTCGATGAGCACATGAAGACTCACACCGGTAGGAATATTCATGTTTAAATGAAGAATAGCTGTACTGAGAGTAACACACTCACATGCGCCTAGGGTCCTGAGAATAGACATCCACTGGTGATACATATGTCAGACTTTCTTTCAAAGTGTTTTACGTACTTGGGTCCATTGTTTGGCAGGAAACTTTAATCACCTTTTACTCCAGGTGTCAGTCAGCTGCTGGTTGAAAAGCATCTAGTGTAGGGTCTCAAGTGGGCACCACTAGTCTTGAGGGCTATGTCGTGTTTTCATATACTTTGAAGTGGGTTCCTCTGAGCTTTCAATAAAACAATATAAGGATTTAAGTACTGTACATTTTGTATGTTGTTTCTTTGAGGACAAATGTATAATGTAAACATTTAAATGTATAATATGTTTTGCATATATAACCATGCAGATGCTTTTAATGAAAGCAATAAGGCGCTTGAGGCCTTGGTATATCATGAATATTGGCATAGCTTTGGGGTTGCAGGTACAGTACATGGTTTCACTCTGTGATTAACAACTCTCATAGCTATGCCAATATTCATGATATACCAAGGTTACCAAGGTGTATGTTACCTTTAACCTGTGCATTAACCGCACAACTAAAAATGTGTGTGATTTCAAGGCTACAGTCTTTGCTTTGCTTCATGGGTGCTGTGGTGTACTGTTCTGTTGATCTCACTCCCGCCATTGATATTTTTTGAGATGGTGATTTTGTAGCAAACTCCTAGATTTATTACCACTGGCCTTCCCTTCCTGTATCTCAGAAAGTGTGATAATGTGTCATTTAAATTTATTTGCTCATTTGCAAATCTTCAGTTGCAATTTATAGTGAGGAAGTTGGCTTCTGTTGTAACCATGGCAAACAATATAATGCTGTCTGTACAGAAAATGAAATATGTAAAGGCGCATGTAAATGAAAGATTAACATCTCAAGAGATGCCACAACTAATTGCTTGGTTGTGTGAACATGAAAACAGGTTGACCTTCCTTATTTACCTTGTGTGGACTCTTGTGGGGTTTCATTTCCTTGCTGAGTGACAACCCACACTTTAATTATCCATATTGATACCATTTACAAGAAAAGGTGACCCAGACTGTCCTCTTACCTAGTGCTACCACAGATTCTTGAGCGCTGGTGCACCTTGTGATTGATATTGTAGCTATAGATACTTCTATATTTGGCCTATTTCATGTCATCCCCTTCACTACGACACTACAGCATAACAGTATATTGATTATAGTCCTTTGTTAAACCATGACAAATGTTAGTCACTCTGGGTAAGAGCATTTTATGAATGATTAAATACAATTTAATGTGAGATAAATCAGTTTCTGTGAGAAGATTGTCATAAATATGGTGATATTGTCTTACCACAGTCTTCTCCCCCTACAGGAGAGAAGCCGTACATCTGTGAGATCTGTGGGAAGAGCTTCACCAGCCGGCCCAACATGAAGCGTCACCGCCGTACCCACACGGGCGAAAAGCCCTACCCCTGCGACGTCTGCGGACAGCGCTTCCGCTTCTCCAACATGCTCAAGGCCCACAAGGAGAAGTGCTTCCGCGTCAGCAACCCCATGATCGCCGAGGTCAACCCGCTAGGCCTCAATCCCGCCTCCCCGGTTGATGACTCGACAACCAATCAGGCCGTGCCGGGGGTAGCGGCTGCGACAGGGGCGTCGACAGCTGAAGGCATGCCTGGCCCCCACCCGCACTCTGGCACCCCCCTCTCCCTCCCCTTGTTCCACTCAATGGGAGGGCTTCCCCCACCTCCTCAGCTGCCCCCACCTCCACCCCTTTTCCCAGCTGGAAGGATTAACTCCAACAACAATTAGTAAGCATTTAGAGCTTCCATGTTGAAGTCCACCCCACCCAGGAGGACAGTCCTGAAGTACGAAAGTACAGGCCATCCGTAGCTGTGTTTTTACTCAGTACACCGTTGTTTCAGAGGATTCTTGTGAGAGACGAAGACATACACAGAGCATATTTGGATAGGTTTTTATTATATATTGAAATACTAACCTTCTCTATCTGTATAGAAAACCCTGAAAAAGTATAGTACTGGTCATTTTTTCATATTATAGTTTTTCCCTTGTTTTTTATCTCGTCTTCAAGGGCAACACACAGAGTCCTCCTTTGGATGTATACTTCACTTTTTGCTGGCCTGTTACCTAAGGAAAAGGTATGGAATAAGTTGATAAATTTAGGTCTTCAGAAGATGGAATGTTGTCTCTAAAAGGTCTGAGCAATATGGCATGAATGCCATACCTGCTGGAGACTTTCATGTCATGTGTTTTTGCTTTCATGGATGAGGTTTTCTACCTGAGCAAGGCTTATGGAGGTGCGATTGTCCCGGTGAACCTGAAGCCTTTGCCAGCTTTTGTTTCCATGTTCAACCCTCCCAATGTTACTGAAAAGACTACTGGGGATTTTTGTGCTGGTGGAAAAGTGCTGTTGCACAGCAGTCATGAAATAGTCACTGTGGGTTTGTGCAGTGAAAACAAAGGTTTGAATGAGTTCTTAATATTGTGGTTGACATAGCCACAGAGGTTCTCCAAGCAAGTTGTGACAAAAAGAAGTGCACATTTTCACACAAGCTAATAGCCATGAGAAGAGGCAAACTGTTTTTTCTTATTCTTTTGGCCAATTGAAAATGTAGCAAAGTCATTCTGTTTATGTGATTATTTTTTTTATGATCCAGCGATAACCAAATGCTAATTTTTCTTAGAATGCATTTGTATTGTATTGCAATAACCATAAGCTCACTCACTAGGTCAGTGTTATACAGCATTTATAATCAACTCTGCAGCTTTCATTCTCCTCCAGCGATATTTATGATGTAGTCTAATTGTGTCTTCATTTTTGTAGCAATGGTTGTTGTGTACGATTAGGCAAGTGATGCCATATTAAGGGTTTTGAAAAGTAAAGTTAAGAACACTGTGCAGTGCCCAGGTTAATGAAGAGCGTGGTTCTATGTAGCAAAAGATGTGTCTGGGCTCTAGTGTCATGTGACCTTTGGGTCATTAAGTTTTGCATTTAGTTAACCAAACATTTTGATTCCCAAGGCTTCGGGGCTACCAGGAAGTGGAGTTAGTGAACTCATGCCCAGCCAGACTGTTTTTTTTGCTTATATTAAGCAATTTAGTTTTTTTATGTATTTGTGAAGTAACATGGCAGTTTCAGATTAGTTTGGTCGTTCTCTGTGGAAGATCCTAACTGAAAAACATTTGTTTTAAAGCCACTGTCTTGCCAATTAGAACTATTGACTGCCACATTTGATGCTTGATGGCAGGAGTTATGGATGGATATTTTTCCCTCATTTGGTCAAATCTTATATTTTGTTCTATCCTTATCTGGATATTTTAATTGAATGTAATTAATCTTTAAAATTAATATATGTCACTAAAAACGTCTCAAATTCTATCTCTGGCTGCCATTCGGGAGCCATTAGGATCGTCTGCATGAAACAAAAAAAAGCATTTGACTGTTCTGTAGAACAGCACAATCTTTTGAAGCAGTTCTCTATTTCAGAGGAAATAGATATCCTGGCTATTCACTAGAATGAGGATAAGGATAAACTTCACAGAGTTAAGAAAAAAATTGTACAACATACAATTTAGCAATTTAGCTAAGTTAATTAGTCATTTTCATTTTCCAGTACAGTTTCCGATAATGGTGCAAAAAATATTTTTGAATGTCTGATATTCATGTGACATGTATTGTGATATGATTCTGGAGACTTTCCATATTCTGGAGACTTTCCAACCAAGTGGTAATGACAGGAAATACTATGTTCATTGGTTAGCTGAACATCAAATTTAAGGTGGATCTATGAACATGCATCTATGAATCTATGTCCCTTACATTTTCATTTAGCTTTGTTAACATCTGTCTTGTTAACATCTAATCCAACCTTAGACAAAGCAATTTAATGGTATCAGTTAAACTTGTATATTTTGTGAGAGGAAGTACAGACTTCACACAAACCTGGGAAATTACTTACCTGTATATTTGACAGCAGGCCTCAACAAAGTGGTAAGCCATGTCATACATATTCAGTATATTCCTGGCATCATTGTATTCAAGATACCAGTTTTGGTTTTTTTGTCTTTTTTAACAGCATCGGAGAATGACCATGTTGACTATTTAGAATGTAATTGTATCAGAATACTAGTCACAAGAAGTTTCAGCCCTCAAAGGAAAAAAATGCCCTCAAACTATGAAAAATATGTTCTATATTTCAAAGGACCAGTAATTATCTGTGTTTTTGGGAAGAATACTCCCAGAAGAAGTGCAATTTCATGATTTTTTTTTGACTTGATGTGCACTTGATACTCAAATTCAACATATACAATTTCGTAATGAATCTCAGAATCATCCGACTCCATTTTGGAGTTGAATTGCCACTGATCTCATTAAATTTAATTGTTGGAATAGTTTATGGGATGTTTCTTGCGTACGTGAGGCTATGACAAAACAGTTCTAGTGCAGTATCAGTATTTTCAGTAATAGATATAGAAAAATATCTGAAGAGTTAGTACAACAAAAATGCCAAGCCTATTGTCATATGATCCTAATCCCTTGTTTACATCCCCATGAAAGAAAATTGAATGTGTTGTTTTGTGTGTTGGTTGAACGTTAATGAAAGATGTGGAAAGTTGTGGAGAAGCTTTTATATCTGTAATAAGCTGTAATATGTTTTTTAGTTTTGAAAGAATATTGCTTAAGCACCTTATGATAGTAATAATGATATAATTGTATAAAATGTAACCCATCTATGTGTGTAATGTGTGATAACAATCACAAAAGCAAGATGGCAGTAACCTGGTTGTGGACCGAAACCAAAAGGTTTTATATAGGTACTTTTATTTTCATTTTCTTCTTTGCATTTGCATTGGCCTGTACCTTTAAGTGTTGCATATTTGTAATTGGCTGCTTTTGAGCAGGGTCCAAGTTGGAAAGAGGCCTCTAGCTGAGCACTGTGGCAGCTGTATTTTTTTTCTGAACTTGATAAATCTACTGTCTACCATTGGCAGAGGCAGATGGCAATCAGAAAGTGGAGTTGAAGTCAGTGGGCAGGCTCTGCAACATATACCAGCCCTTTGGGAGTGGCTGCACTTTCACTAACAGAGCGACATTGCTGCCTTGTGGTCTTAGAGCAGAGCACAGCCTCACTGCACTGAGAGACACAGCAGCCAGTGGCGATAATTCGTTTTGTCTGATCACTCTTTCTAAAAATGTCCACAGTGTTCCTCATGCAATAGGCAATATTCATTCATTCCTCCTTTGTGGAAGGCCTTACTCCAACCTTTAACTGTATTCATAGTCTTTTCCTTCAGTCTTTCAAGAATATGTCAAAGAAGTGCATTGATTTTCATTCATAATTGAAGGTGATTTAGAAATGTACTCATTGGCTGTTGCTATCATAATTATAAAGCTTGATGAAATGATAAAGAATCATCAGCTCCAAAGTCCAACACTGTTATGTAGAATTAAACAAAATAATGATATACAATGAGTGTTTTTAAGAGAAATACACAAATGTATCCTGAACACGCGGAGTACTAAGTGGAAGATAATACAAAAGAAAATGCATTATGTCGTTACCTTTGGAAGACCCCACTTTAATAGTATCAAGGTGAACACTGGTAGAAAGTGGTTAGAAATTTGGACCCATTCTGAGGTATTGCTTGTTTGATATGTTATTTGGCCTTAACTGATGAGAATGGAAGGAAATGTCGCACGTATTTGGTGATGAATGGTTTGTAAGCTAATGATTTTAAACAGTGGTACTGATGTAGATAATCATATAAATATATGATCATTCATCTCCAGACTGTGATACGTTACTGATCTTGGCTATGTGATTAGTCATAGATGCTGTTTTGATTATTTATGCATAAATGCATAAATTGTCATGGAACGAAGAAGAATTTGTGCTTCTGCACTTTATGGAACTGGAGGCTTACAATCTGAAGTTTGTCTTATTCTGCACTACCTGCTCAATGGAAGTTCTCAGTGGGATTTGCTGCACCTCTGAAACAGTGAGCAGACATTTCCCTCAAATAAGAGGAAATGGAAGCATTAGTTCACGAATTTCAAGAAGTTATTTCTAGGACCCACTGATACTTCCAAACTTTCTTTGAAGGGTGGCAAAGGGGTTAATATCTTGTGAGTTACATGTAATAATAATAATAAATAGGGTCCTTGAAGCAGAGATTTAGGGAGCATTAATCAGACCAGACTGCTCTATAATGTGTAATCATTTGTAATCAATTCCACAATTTGTCACAGCTTCATGCAGCAAAGTAGTAGTGATTAAGATCTCTGAAGCTTAAGGATGAAGAAAAAAGTATGAGAGTTATTCCTGGACATTGGCTTGAAGTAAAGACTGCCATGATACAGCCAATATTGAGGATCATAAAATGGAATTCTGAGCGACTGACAGGCAACAGGGAGAGCATCTCCAGTCACACTCCAGCACTTGGTCCAGCTCATTCTATCACATACAAGAAGGAACTGTTTCATTGCTGCTATTACTGTAACTGCCTGACTTGTCAAATTTGGTGATTGAGAGCTTAGTTACAGCTAAAGTCTCCTGGAGCACAGCTGGGCATGTCTGCTGTGAGCAGTGAAAAGCTGCTGGAATTTGACTGGCTGGATGACTTTGGATGACTGGATGTCTTTTGCACTGTCTCAACAGTAAGCGTTGATGAAAATCAGACGGTCAGAACATGTATCATGGCAAATAGATGTCCGTGAAATCAGTTCTACCTGCATTCTGCTGTACCTCAGTTGAAAGAGTCACCTTCGACAAGGGGGATTCTGAGATTCAGCAGCAGGTACAGTCGAAAGCCAGAGTAAGTAAGTATGGTAGTGTAGGCCAATTATACCTTAATCTGTTGTCTGCCAGCTGTTTGCTGGCAGTAGGGAATATTCTCATTTTATTCAAATGGAAACACAGCTCAGTTGCTTTGAGCTATGTTTGCCCTTGTTTAGTTAAAGGTTATTTTAGAAATGAAGCACTAGATTTTTGCTTATTGCACATCATTCTTAAGGCGTAACAAAAGCAACCTTTTTTCGTGTTCTTGAGCACTTTGTAGAAATGCACGATGTTGCCAGATTCCTATAGAGAAAATGTCTGGTGTGAGACTGTCAGTTTTGATGTATGAAAAAAGAGGACACGTTTTATTTTAAACTCATTATTTGGGAAAAAGAAAACTATTTAGCAAAAAAACTGAAGTTGGATATTAGGCACAGGTTTAACCATACATTTGTGAGTGCTGTATACAGTCAAGGCCCAAATGATGTGGCCTACAGCCAAAGTGTCACTGTTGGTGTTTCTGAGTCACCAACAAATACATTTATCTTCTTTTTTATGGTTGGCTTCTGCTATGGCAGCCCAAACATTAAATACAAATATGACAAACACGAGTGAAAAATATGGCTTTGTTTGGGGGAAGAAAAGCTGCAGGCGCCTGAAATGGATGGTTATACAGTGTTAACTGTTTAGAGGATTACAGTAAAGGCTTAAAGAAGTTTTGTTTTGTGGAGCCTTTTTTCCAAAGGAAAGTTGAATTATTAATGTATGGATTTTGCTGCTAGAGGGGGTTGTTGCCCCAGGTGACTGACTTTTGTGGCCTTCTTACTTAGACCAAAATAATTCTTAAAGTAGACTCAGTTGGTGAGCCAGTCTATAAAAGAGCTTGTGTGTACATAAAAATTTATGGATTAGAGAATTGTTGATCTGCAAGGCAAGAAAATCTATATGGCAAGCGAAGGAGTTATTTGAATGGAGGAATCTGAGCACTGCAATCTTACTTGTTTTTTCTTCGTTTTTTTTTTTTTTTTCTTTCTTTTTTATGTGCAGTCAGTGAACTACCAGGTCTGTGAAAGAAAAAAAATCATAATTGAAGTGAATGTTAGAATAATTAAAGCAGGGGGTATTCTGGGTTATTGCACACTAATGGTAGGGCAGTGGGAATAGTCAGTTACATTCAACATTAAGCGTTCCATTAGGGAAGGAATATGCCCATTAATTGCATAGGTGCTACTGATTTCTAAACTAAAACACGAATAGACCAGTATTTTTGCTAGGACTAAAGGTTTCCAGGCTAGGTTCTGATCACCTCACCTACCTTTCCTTCCCAATCCACATTTAGAAAGCCAATTGTGTGTGTCAGTCTTCTGTATGCTGATTCTATATTTTACTATGTAAACACAATGTCTTAGTTAACTCCAGTGTACATAGACTACATGTAGACAGTAGCTGTTGTGGTTATCTAAACAGAAAGCTAAAAGAATACAAGGACAATTGTGTCTAGAGGTGCTAATAATGTTAGTCTATATTATATGTCATTTATTGTATTGATTAGTGTATATTGTCTGTAACACAAGACAGAGGAAAAAAGAATCGTTTCAATATTAAATAATATAGATATATATTATTCCAACCAGAATGTTTCCTGTGGTTATTTATCACCTGAAGTAAAACAGGCTGGTTTCTTTTGCATAATTACACACAGTGCATAATTTGTAGTTAAGGTCATATAAGTTATAATGGATGGCATTTTATTTATTAATTTAGGTTATAGGCTACACTCAGTGGGGTATAGGCTTAGTGGGGACAATTTTCAATTAGCTAGAAGTATCACACAGTAGTCTGTGCTTCTGCAACTCATATGGTGCAAGAGAACAAGATATGGAATATGAATTGACCCTGTTTCAATGAGAAGAATATAAAATAACATTAGAATACAAGTAAAAAGCATAGGATTCCACATGAAATTCAATATATCACTATATTTATTTATTTTACTGCATATACACAAATACCAGCTGACATTTCTACCCTTATGTAATGGTTGACCTTTCACTCTCACTCAAACTCAACATATTGTGCTTTTGATGATGTTCCCCTCTGATCTGGGACAATTCTCAGCCAGAATCTCACAAGCAGCTTTCTTCTATTTACTTAATAGTAACAAAACACGTTTTCTTCAAAATTTTGTTGTTGATAAGTGAACTGTATACTTATGTTCTTCCAAACTGCTGGTGGCTCATCCAGTGCCCCACAGGCCTTGTGCACTTCTCCCCTGTACCTGATTCCTGTGTCATAATTACAATCCAACCAGCTGTTACTCAGATCTGTGCCCCCCAGGACACTCACAACGTAGTCTTCCTCTCTACCAGCCTTTGCCTTGCAACTCAACCTACTTAATTTATTTGGGAACACTGACAAGCTGTTCTTCAATGGAAGGTGAACTCATTATTATTTGTCTGAAGATGTCCTGTCCTTTGTTCATCATCTCCAAACAAAGGGCCTCCCTTTCCCAGTGATTTTGTTTAGATCCTGGTGTCAGTATGACTTGCATTACCCCAATTAACTGCTCTTAACATGCAGTGCACCAGCAGCGTTCCCTGAGAGCCAACAAAGAATGTAGAAGCAGCGGGGATCTGGATAATTGGGACAAAGGGCTGACTTACTTGTGGGATTTCAGATGTAAACTTTGCACTTACATTTCCAGATCTGCAGTGCAGGCTGTATCAGCACAGTATAATCCCTATTAAATGTCAACTACCATATCTCTTCCAAAATATTGCAGAGATCAACCATATTTTTTTAAAGAAACACACAAGCAAAAAATAGGTGCTCTTGTGTGGAATGGATATACACTTTATTGTGGTTTTAATTCAAGGTAATATTGCATTGATATATTTACAATACAATGCTAAAAGTTTAGGACTGACCACAGTTTTTGACTGTCCCAATAATCAGCTAAATCTATTCTTGTGACCAAAGTCCTTGTGCGATGACATTAACTACACTAAATGCCAAAGCATACAAATGACTTTGGTTCTCAAGGCAAAAGTTTTCATTCTTTAAAAATTGTAATAAATTAACCTGATATTTCACTGTCCTTACTCTTGAGAGTCTGGAGCAATGAAAGAGACCTAAAAACTATGTAACATTTTATATATTTAGTTGTGTCTACTTGCTTTGTGCTCTGGAAATTGCTGCAATCTCAGGACTCAATAATTATCATCTCACTGGTGTGACAAACTGAGTTAGTGTTGCCATTCTTTCAGGGCAGTAATTTTCCAGATCTGTCATTACATTTTTGCATTTTGTAGACACTCATGAATAGGGGAGTGGCTGGTGACCTCCCAGAGCAAAATATGGCTTTTTAGGCATGTTTCCTGCATTTATGGACACTCAGGCCTGACAAACACCCAACAAAATTCTAGTGTATTTTTTGATCCATATGTAGAAAATACTTAGTGAGCTTTGAATCTATATTTCACTTGGTTGTTCTAATTTCTCAGCATCTGAATCCAGAATAGTTTGTTTGGCACATTGGAAGGTATCATCCACTCAAAATGGGAAAATTATTGAGTTTGGATGCCCTCTTTTGAAACATTACAGGAATTGCATTGCATTCACAGAGCCTGCTTGGTCACACAGAAACTATTTTACTAGAATATTGTTGCAGAGACTGAGTCTTGATACCGGCACTGAAAGTGTCAGTGCAAAACGTGAAGCAAAAATAAGGGATAATAAATCATTATATGTGTGAATCAAAAAAACATTCTTATGCATGAAATGCATTATTTACTATTTAAATGACGATACATACACAATTAGCAAATTGTCTATGATACAGGCCTGCATTCATGATTTTTCTCTATACTGGTTTCACAGTCTTAGAACAAGAAGTGGGTGGTGTTTTTTTGGGGCCTTGCTCTTTTTCTTGTCCTCAGCTTTCTGCCATTAACACAATCTGTCTGACACATAGGGTATTCCACAATCTTTTCTTTCTGTCTAGTGATTGTTGGGGACATAGGAGAAGAGAAACTATTTCATCCTTGAAAAGGTGAGGGGATGAGGGAATGGTGAGTGCTTTCCATGGTGAAAAACATGTTTGATGGTTAAAGCATAATACCTACCTTACTTGTCCCTTCCTAATTGTTACCTCACTTATTAAATTTGTTTATTCTGTTTATTCTACTTATTCTGCTCCACCATCCCAATCAGTCCATGTAGATTTGTCCTCCATCCATATCTGTTTTCTCAACTCCTCCATTTATGTCCCCTCCACGACACTGTCTCTCTCTCTAGATGACCCGTCATCCATTTTGAACATCAAATCACAAGGACATCAAACTATATCAACAGGACACTTATAAAAATGATCTATATACAATCCAGCTGTTAACGCCTCTTCTTACCAAGAATGAGCCTTCAATGCACAAAAGCAAACTAAAAAGAATAACCAAGGCTGTGAGAGTCATGTTTCTGAGAAACCAAACATTTCTGAAAGCTGACTTTTATGATAATGAAGTTAAAATTATTGAAGAACTGCAAAACTATTTTCTTCGCACTGGTCAGCAGAGCTCTACAATATTCCATTTTCAATGTACATGCATTTTCACTAGTAAACTCACATTCTGCTCATTCATACATTCATTGTGAGCTGCAAGTACAGCTGTGGAATTCAGTTCTATTACTCAGTTAATCCAAACAGAAATACTTTAAGTTGAAATACAGCAGTATGGTAATTAGATATTTGTTTCAGCTAAATTTCACATTACTGCTCCATAATCTCTGCTGCACTCATTCTACTGGGGATCACATTACATGGAATTTGGCTTTTACTCTCTGAGAAAGCTGAGGCAAACTAGGTGAAATTGTCTGCTCTGAATGACATCTTGGGGCTGCTGGTTAAATTCAAGTGGTCTTCTCCACCTCCAGGTGTGCTGTGGCAGTTACATCTTGGTAAGACAGAGGGTATTGAGACGTACACCTAGGATAGTGGCACCTGATGCATAGCGGATCTCCCTCAGGATACCATTCCACTTCCTCTCTCTCTCTTCATATCTGTGAAAGGTAAGTTGTGTTGTATTATTGGCAGTAGCCGTAGTAGTAGAATAAGTAAGTACGTGTTTATGGGATAGCAGTCTGCTAATCACTTCAATGGTGTTCACTCACAACTTTTAGACTTTTAGATTTTAGACTTGGAAACTAATACCTGAAAACCTTACTGTACTAAAATCTATCAAAGTATAACATCAAATGACGTGACATACAGTACATTTGATGTATTCATGTAATACCATTCCAAACAGTGCACTACAGTATACACTACAACGTTTGGTAAATTCAAGGACAATAACTGCTATACAGGCCCATCTAATAATACCTTAATCCTAGAACTCCCATATTTACTAAGTCACACGTGATGGGAATTCAACATGATGTGCTCATAGACAAAATTAAAACCCCCTCATCAACCACTGGAGATTAGTAAGACTATGGTCATGTGAGTTACCTCCAGATGTCATTCATCTCCTTAGGGATGAGCTCCTCATTTTCAGTGGGCATCATGGCAAACCCTCCCACAGCATAGAGGCAGCCAGCTATGGAGACCAGACTGACAGAGCTGCGCTCCTGGGGGAACTCCAGAAAGTCAGACCACCTGAAACAGAGCCACAATTCTATCAGCAGAGGTTCTAGGCTCCAATGTGTCAGTGATCAGCTCCTGAGTGAGCGCTTTTGTCAAAATCGGATAGGGAGTTTCCAATGAATTACTGAAATTTTGGTGAAGATCAGTTTAAGATCTGTATGCATCTCTGTATAATTCCATGTGCATATATAATCCATGCATTGTACTCATGATGAAGTTAAAATTTGACTGAGAACTTTAAGCACCAGTCAAGAAAACATTTGGGTATTTTTTAAAATATTGTTTTGATGTAGCATATATTGGCCAGACATTGGATGACAGTGCAGCATAGCGGGAGGGAGCAGGACTCGTAACCGAATGGTTGCTGGTTCGATTCCCCGCTAGGGCACTGCTGTTGTACCCTTGGGCAAGGTACTTAACCCAGAATTGCCTCAGTAAATATCCAGCTGTATAAATGGTTAACGTGTAAAAAATTGTAACATATGTAAGTTGCTCTGGATGAGAGCATCTGCTAAATGCCAACAGTTTAATGTAATGATGTGCATACCTACCCTTGGCTTCAACCAAACCTTATGACAACACATACTGTAGATTTGCACTGATGCTCACTTGTTGCTGCCAATGTCGTAGACTTCCACTGTGTTGGTGAGGCCCGTGTCTGTTACTCCGGCCGCCACATAGATTTTGTCATTGTGGACTGTGACACCGAAGAGAGAACGGGCCATCTTCATTGGGGCCAGCTCCCTCCACTCAAATTTCTTTGCATCGTAGACACACATCCTGTTCAAGCACTTTCTGCACAAAAGAGACCCACAAGGTTATGTCATTGTATAGACTCAGGAGAGGATAACAGGGATTTCAGTGTTTTTTTAATGTACTGTTTGGTGTTTCCATCAAGTGGCTTTACTTAGGCACAGTGGCACAGGGCAACAGCGTAGAGTATTGGCACAGAGTGGCCAAAGATGTCATAGGTTCATATCCCCTGTGGGATGGTGATGCGATAGCGTGTGCAGCGTACTTTATGCAAGGCCACATGTATGTGTGGAAAGCTGGTGATGAAGGTCCATTTGATCAAATGTGTTTGTTTGATGTCGCTGTTAGCTGTGCATATCTGAAAGACTGAAGGAGAGAGGGTCTATTTTCTGGCAAAGCCCATGCTGTGCTTCCATCTGTGAGTGACAGCTCCGCATTACTGCACCTCTCAATGACAGATCCATTTCCTCCTGTTTTCCTATATGCAATACATCTGTCACTGATTTCTCTATTATCTACTGTATCTACTGTCCAGGGATTATCCATTATGTAGCTCATTTGCAGCCTTCTTTCATTCATCACAAAAGCTGGAAAAGGCAGACCCTAAAGAAACCATGCCTCTTTCGGTTTGTACTAGAAAACAATGTGGATGGAATGAAAAAACACAGTTATACAGTGTCATCTTTGAAACATACTTGTTGTCTCCCTTTCCTCCTATTACATAGACGAGTCCGTTATGAGACACGGTTCCATGGCCGTAAACCGTGAAGGGAACTGGATCCGATTCCCCCCATTTGAAAGACCTACAGTGACAAAGAAAGATACATACAGAATATTAAGTTTAGAAATGTTCATCTTGTCATAAGATTTTAGATTGTGTAGTGTCACCTCTGCATATTGTCAATATTCTATTACAGCCAAGGCTCTGGGTAATTACATACAAAATTAACCACTCTGTTTAACAAAGCATGATCTTAGTTGGGCCAAAGTCAGTATCTTCCTCACATATTTATTTTGTTTCACTTTGCATTCAAGGTGGATGTGATAACAAATGATTGTTGCTGAAAACATGGGCCATTTCTCTAAAGTTTCAGTCATAGTGCTGTCATAGTATTCCATTTTCCAAAGATTTCCCATGAGCCCTGCTTATGAACCCGGGCTCATCAGTTCCCTTGAATTCACATAATGAATCATGTTTAGATGGGAGTTTGATAGTTGTAAATGGTCCTTGCCAGCAAATCCTGTACTCACTGGACAAAGAAAGGCACTTGTCATGTCTTTCACAAGGATTGCATGCAAGTAGAAAAAAGTACATCAGCTCATTGATCAATAACAAATATTTTTGAACACTGGTGCTCATATATATCACTGCCTTTGATAATTACAGATTACTACAACAGATAGGGTCCAATTTTAAGTTTCTAAATAAAGGGGGTAACTTGTACTTTGAGCTGATTATTCATGCTTTTGTGCATCATGCCAGGCTTTTTACAACTGTTATATTGGGTGTACCATGATGGCATGTGCTAATTAAAGCCATGATTCACTTTTTTGGTAAGGCAATACATATAATCCAATGGTGGTCTAAATGACAGAGCCCATAATGTAATCTAATACAGGGTGTTTCTGAAGTGAGCTGTGAACAGCCGTGAGATGTCAGCCCTCGTGCAGGGGCTCCTTAGTAACTCACTGTCTGTCATAGACCATGACAGAGTCTAGGGTGCACTCTCCCTCCTTCAGCTCCTTGCCCCCGATGACAAAGATGGAATTCTCTGCCTCCCCCATCCCAAACAGGCACCGGGGGGATGGGAGAGGGGGCATTCCTAGCCAGTCTGAGCCCATGGGGTCAAACTGCAGTGAGACAGTACCCAATATTACTCCATTAGAGTAATTATGTACATTTAAAGATATCAAACGTAAGGGATACATACACACATAAATCCTATCATGAGGATACAAAAGGAACCAAATAGGGAACAGTATACAATACCCCACTGAAATCTTTTACAAGTCCCTGGTATTTTGTCATACTATCATATCATATCATACTAGGTTAATCAGATCAGACATACATTTATTATCACTCTCATAATGCGAGTTGTGTTCAAAGCATTTGAGAATGTTTTATACGTGTTGATATTTTATATATAAAGTATTTTATAGCATTTGCAGCTAAAATGAGGACAATTTGTTTTTTCAGCTCCAACTGTAACAAAAGTCAATACATCACAAGATTTCCTTAAATAGATAGATTTTGTGTGATTTTGAATCCCGTATCCAGTTGATGTTATCAGTGAGTAAATTAAAAGGATAAGTGCATTCATGCCATACCTGTAAAAAGTAGGAGTTGAGTGGCTCCACTTTGTTGTGCTCATCATAGAATAGTCCCCCTGCCACAAAAATTTGGTCCTCCTTGGTGACCAGGCTGCAGTGGTTCTTTGGAATCTGAGTGGATAAAGACGCCACGTAACAATCATTCCCTGTGGGGTCATAGGCCACTGCTCCTGTGTCACTGATCATGAATATGAGGTCTCTGAGAAACATGCCAAATCGCAGGTTGTCATTTAGGATCCCCGGAAGCAAGGCCTCCTGCTCTTGCTCCTCTTCCTCCTCACCCACTTCGGCATCCTCCTCTGTTTTTTTGCTAACTGCTTTCTTACTCTTGGTTTTCTCTATTTCAGGAAGCTTTCCGTCAAACGCATCTTTGACCAGCTGTAACTTCTCCGCGATCTCTGGGTTCGACCGCAGCCACTCGTGCTTCTCCACCTTGTCAGTGAAGTACTCAATTGGCACCAGGCGGAAGCGGACACACTCCAGCAGGCCTGGCAGGTCCTTGAGTCGGCTGTCCTTGTCATGACCGACCCACTTCAGTACCGACTCGAACACCAGCTCCTCGTTTTCCACGTTCAGGGCATCGGATGTGATGATGGCCGCCAGCTCGTTCGGCCCCAGCTCCAGGAACTCCTTGTCCCGCACAATCAGCTGGAAACGGTTGCAGATAAAGTCCCGTGCGGAGATGGCCAGCCGGGGACAGTCCAGCATGAGGCCGAGCCGAAAGATGGCCACGCAGTTGCTGAGGCTCAGCCTCTTCTGTAGGAAGGAGACGCAGACCGTGAAGATGGAGGGGATCTGCAGCAGGTTGGCCACTGTGAAGATGTCTTGCACATTCTGCTCTGTCACGTTGATGTTGGAGGTATAGATGTATTTAAGGATCATCTCCATGATGTTTGGCTCCACTTCCTCCAGCACAATTTCCCGCTTCTTGAACTCCTCCAGGTCTGACTGGAACATGGCCCTGAAGAAGGAGCTGCAGGCAGCGAGCACCAGTCGGTGGCAGGGGAACTCCTTATCCTTGATCTTGAGGACACAGTCCACAAACTTATCATTCTCCAGGAGGTCATACAGCCCATCCTGCAGCAAGGTCTGCTGGTATATGCGGGGCTCCTCCATCGGGTCTATAGGTGCAGCCATCTTTTTGTAATGTCGTGTTTGGATTGCACCGGATGGATGGGTTTCCCAGTCACCTCTCTGTAGCACAGCACTGACTTATTCAACACCAAGCCCAAAAAGAAGAAGTGGGCTCTGTCAGGCTGGAATTATCCCCCTGAATTCAGCACTGCTGACTTCCTCAGCTGTTTCAACCCTTCAAACTCCAACAGGAGGTGTATTTATAGACCAGGCCCTCACAAAGCTGAGGAATCCATATGGTGCATGTGAAATATGATCCTTAGCAGTTTGTCCCAGGCAACAGCTGACACACAGTCCCATGGCCCAGGAGAAGGAGTTCATCAGCACACGGCTTCACATATTCAGATCACTGTCAACAGGGACTGCGCCCCCTGGAGGGGCCCTGAATCAATGCTTATCTATGAGATCATCACCCATCATGAGACCCTTTAGCAAATGCTGAGTCATTAAAAACCTGACCCCTTCTATAAAATTACTGTCCACAAATGGGGGGTTTTTACTATCTTGTCCACTTGCTCCATAGACTAAAGAGCCTATGGTATGACATTACATTACAATGTGTGAATCTATGTACAGTAAATAGCCAAGTGAGTGACTCTGAAACTTGAGACCTGAGAAGACATCATTCATAAAAAATAAGTAAAAGATGAAAAATCAATTAGGAAAACTTGGATATCATTGTTGGGGGTGAATTTTATATGCACTCTTCTTCCTTCAAACCTAGTTAATATTGTGCATTGAGTCAGTAAGCAATGGTCTCCTTTTTTGTAATAACTTTATTAATGTGTGAACTAAAATCAAATTAATATAGTTTGTTCTGTAATATGATTTACCTTTTTAGGAACACTGTGTCGCCCATATAAATAAAATGGCGACTATGTAAAAATAACAGAAATGCAACAATAATTGTTGCATTTCTCTCTCTTGTTGCATTCTCTCTCAGACTCTCTCGTATGCATGTAATGTGTCTGAATTGAATATTTAAGCCAATATTTTTAAGTGGCTAGGATTTCCATCACTATGATTCTTAAGAACCCTTGCAGTAACATCATTTGAATAGAGTTTTATGTTGCAAATCATAACTGACTTGTTCAGATGTGGCTCTGTCTTACTTGTATTACAGTCATCAGCTGTTCTCCATACCAGACCAGAGTATTAAAAGTTTTTTCCAGTGGTGTAGAACCCTCAGAGAGTAGAAGTGGGGAACAGGCCAGTTTCATTGTCTAAACAACACACACGTCCCAAAAACCATGTGATATGCAGGTTATGAAGATGATAGGGATCAAAAAGTTGACTCATCCATATTTATATCACCTTTTGGAAACTAATCTAGGCCGCAACGTCAGAGAGTCAGTATTTCAGTCTATTCTTCCTGACAGAGGGAGGCATGATGATAGAACAGTTAATCTCTCCAGTAACAGCGATGTCTGAGCCAAACATGACTCTTTCTATCTGCACTCTCAGAATAAAATCTTTACACCAAGGCCAAGGCTGAGCTCGCCCAATTATATATGAACCCAAACACCAGACAGTAAAACAATCAAAAATATATTGGGTATTAAGGTGTATAACAGGGAAAGTATTCAGTGGGCCACTAAATTAAATTTGTTTGGTGCCTGTCCAACAAAAGATTATTCTCATGCTTGAAGTTTGTATTTGTTATATCTGTCATTTGTTAAAGCAGAAGATCAATGTTTTCATTTACTCAAAGTCAAAAGCTGAGTAAAACTTACATGAGATATGGGGATTTTTCCAGAAGACAGTAAATTGCCATTGTATTCTTTAAGAAATGTATTGTTTAGGATAAAGGAAAATACAAAAGACACTAAAAAATGTTTCATTCTGTAATATATTAATGTTTCATGTTTAATGTACACAATACATTTGGCAAGCAGGTGAATGAGCTATCCACTGGTGGTTTATATGTAGGAGACCAGTGACATTTATTTACAGCAAGTGCTCCTCAAGAAATTCACAGTTAAAATGTGTGTTTAAAAACATGGTATAAAAGCTATGAAGATGGAATTATAACAGTCTAAGAAGCTCACAACTTAGTGATGGGATTGAAAGCTGGTTGAAGTTCTGTATATTGAAGGGAAACTAATGCTTCATGAACCTTATAATAGGCGGAATTACCGTACGCTGTCGATCACTAATTGACATGAACCAATCAAATAGACTTTGCTCTCATTAGCAAACACTAATTTTGGTTCAAACCACTCATACAGTAACTCACGGTAGCTCCATACATTTTCTCCCATAACTAGTACTGTGATGTGGACCTCTACTCTGCTTTCTCTTTGCCTGGCTCCTCCATCTTCACAGGCTCTGTGGGAGCAGGGGCAGTAGCAGGGGCAGAGACAGTTGCAGGGGGAAGGGTAGGGGCAGGGGGAGGGATGGGGTCCGGGTCATCCAGCAAGGCCTGCCTTCTCTCTCGCTCTTTCACCAGCTGCACTCCACAGTAGGTGACGAACAGCACAGACAGGGTTGACAGGGGAAAGCCTGTAGGGGGAGTCAATCTTGTAAGTGGACATTCCACATTATATGACCCTGTGCCTATACCAAACCTATGGCTCATACAATGGCCTATAACTCATTAAGTACCTTGGAAAATACATTTTTTTTTCTGGAAAAAACTTTTCATGTTGAAATGAATTATATTTGGTATGACTGCTTGATAGAGTAAGCCTCTAGTCTAGATAATGTGTATAATATTTACATCGGGGTAGGTAACTCTGGTCCTGAAGTGCCAGAGATTGTTCTGGTTTTGTTCCATCTGAGCTCCTAATCGCTTATTTGGATCAGTTATTCTGCCAATGAATGCAGGTGACCATGTTCCTGAAGCACTAAACATTTCACCATTCAGACTGCATCACCTCCATTCTTTTATCATAAACCTGATCAAATCATGTGATCAACACTTTTGTCAGAAATAATAATCTCTGAAAAAAACTAGAAAATCCTTGTTTTATAATCTTAAAAATGACATATACAATTTAGATAAGAGAAAACAGGAAACATCAGTATGCCACAGTATATTGAAGCTCTTTGTAAATAGTGAGATAATACAGACATGAATTAAATAATGTAATGTGCAGTAAACAATGTTAATATGCTTTCAGCAATATTTGAATGATATATTTTCCCCTTAAAACTACTTTTTAGATATTCATTAAGCAAAGCCACACCAGGTTGTAATTTACACAGTGACAGAAAAACTAATGTCACATTTATTGAAGGATGTTCAAGTATCCTGGTGAGGTAAAATGTCAGTTCAGTTCAGTCTAACATTCTTTCATGTGAACAGCAGTCAAGCACTGAGAGAGGGCACAGCTGTCTCACCTTTGAGGATAAGTCTCCTGGCAACCAGTTTGGCAAAGTCAAGGCTGTTGAGAGCCAGTACGTTGTAGAGGACGATTGTCCAGAAGTTAGCTGCATTGAACACTGCTCTTATCCTACGAGACATGGCCTCAGACATTGCCATCTGCAGGGAGGAGGACAGTATTGCAGTACAGCTGTTGTATTCAGGGTTGTAAAATTTACCATTAGAAAACTTGGGCATAGAGCTGTAAGGTCAGAGAGTTGAATTAATGCTAATCCCTCAATAAATATTATGAGCAATGCTACCGGGCAAAATAAATCACTTAATTTATGTCTCCCTGTAGCCAACCTCATATCAGTACTGATGCCAACAATTAAAATACCCCGGGATTGTAACTTCCAAACCTGTGCACAACCATAATGAATAAAGAACAAAACTACTGACATTTGGCTACCTCACTAATGTTTGGTATTGTAAGTCTCACTGAACACCTGATTGCTCAGAGAATTGCAAATCCAACAGGTCACATAAAAGTGGCATGAGCTACACTGCATGAGTGTGCATTGGCAGGTCTTCAGGCTCTCTTTCACAGTCTCACCTCCATGGAAGCGAAGGGCTCCAGGGAGAAGAACTTGCTCAGCCACAGCTCAAAGTTCAGGCCAAAGCAGTTGCAAAATGACCAGATGAAGACGACCTCGCAAGGTCCCAGCCACAGGGCGGTGACACCAAATGTGCAAACGGTCGCCACAAGCTCATTCCAGATTTTGTCATGGTTTCCTCCCAGATAATCATAAACATACCTGCAGATGAGTGTTCAGACATTTTGACTTTTGTTTTGATGGTGAATCATAAGTGTCAGTATTGCCAGTGACTAACAGTGTGCATAAATCGTTCACGACCACACCTGTCAGCATGCAACAAAATTACGTTAAAAAGGAAATGCATATGAAAATTCCTTAGGGTGAGATGAGATTACATTTCATAACATGTGCTGAACAGATGCTCTTATCTAGGCATATCTCACCATTTTTGCATGTTATCAATTTAGACAGCTTAACAGTTACTGAGGAAACTTGGGTTAAGTACCTAGCGTAAGGGTACAACTACAACAGCAGTGCCGCACCTGGCAATCAAACAGGCAACCTTTGGGTTGTGAGCCCTTGCTCCTTGCCATTATGCCACACTGCTGCCCCCAAATTAACTAGATTAAATACTTCCATTTATTTTCAACATGTAAGGAAAGGCAAAGATGGGTTCAAAGCAGTGGCGATTCTAGACTTCTTTGACTGGGGTGGCCCAAGTGGAGCACTGATTCATTCAAGGGTGGCATGAGGATAACGCAACATCCACAATAACAGAAATAGGCGCATAACGAATATTTATAATGCCCCCCATACACTAAAAGCACTCCAAGATGTGAAATTAGCACAAATACAATACAGGAGCTAAACCATAAACCATAAACTAACCATATGAACACCATATTCAGAGGACGAAACTGCAAAGGACAAACACCATATTCTCACGTCATCTTTTTTTATTTGAAGAAATTCAAATACAAATCAACAAACACATGCCAACTAAATAATGAAAAGATCCTACTCCTACAAGGCTTTTTTTACAATAATGATTTACATTTAACTAGCTAGCTGCCTGGTGAGCTTTGTAGTTCATTATCAAGCTAGCTGACCCTAGCTAGCTAGCTAGCTACCTTGCTAGATGGGCAGATAGCCAGATAGCTAGCTAGCTACCTAGATAACTTTGCTTGCTAGCATGAGCGATAGTATTGTTAACTAACTCACATGTTAACAACCAATTACACATACAGAACGGCTGTTTCTTGGCTATATCAAAACATGTACTTAAATTTTAGAAGTCAGTCCCTCCCGACTCCTGCGCTGACTTGAACCACCGAGTACATCAAAAAAAGTCCCGCCTTCTGGTTGATGGCCAATCATAGACTAGGATTTTTTGGGTGGCACCCTGGATGGCCAATCAAATCTCAAGGGTGGCCTGTGCCCCCCAAAGCCCCACCTCTGGCCCCGCCCCTGGTTCAAAGATACCCTTTGTGGATATGTATTTCAAAATAATTGAATACTCACTTGCAGAGCCAGTCATTAATCCCTCTGTCAAAGTGTCTGTAAAGATAAAGGGAGACAACACAATCAGAGCTCTACAACATTAGACTTTGTATCAGCAAAATCATGTTGTCATACTCAATGTATAGCCTTATTGCCATAGAGATTAGATGAACAATCACCATCACATATCCTAAGAAAAATAATTGAAAGCAGGAATTCTTTTAACCTTCCATTCATCATTTAGACATATTTTACAAGTTACACAAGGTCAATCTGAGACAAGCGTATCATGTGTAAAAAAGGTTAAGGGGAAATGATGATTTTGACATAAACTGTTATTAACTGAAATAAAGTGCTTGTTGCTGTTGGGCATGACATGCCACAGACCATATATTTTTATTTCCTTCACATTTCAAAACCGGCATGTATAGCTGTAGACTTTCCCCATTTAGCTGACTGCATGTGTGTGCATGTGTGCCTGGGTCAAAAAACATTGCACCTGGTTATTTATGTGTTTTCATGAAAATAAAGGTGTGACAATATGCGTCATTAGCCAAAGGATCAGACAGAGATTGCAGAGAAGGCTTCTATATAAAAAGTAATTCTAAAAAGATCATCAGACATGTTCTACACATTTCCTTTACTCTACATCAGACCAGATTTCAAATGGAAATGACACACCTTATGTCAGAGGCCAAATGCACCAACGCTGACATTTCTGCTTACATTCTTTAGAAAATGTAAAAACGTAGTGGAAAGATGAACAAGATGTCTGCATACTCACGTTTCAGCAAAAACATACAGCATTGTGATGCATTTAGGAGGCTTAGGTGGGTCCAGGTGATCCAGTCTGGAGATTGTATTTATGACCCCAAACATCACAGCTGCTTTAACCCAGTCATACACCAGGTTAGAGTAGGCCAAACCAGCTACGGGTTAAAAAAAGATCAGCCAGCATGTCATGCACCTGTTGTATGAAACTGAAGAAACTCTTCTACTAGTATAGAAATGTGCATCTGCTACTAGGCTTGTGGAGCATTGTGTATGTTTAGTATGATAAAGCAGTTATGTGACTTGGAGTGATCAGTCACTGACCGAGTGCCCAGTCAGAGAGGCGTTTCATCAGCTTGATGTCATTGGGTATAGTAAGAATGTAGAGGAAGTGGAAGAGGATGTCCACCAGGATAATGGCCCCCAGGTGCACCAGGGCCTGGGTGGTGATGTTCCACATCTCCCCCTCCTTGCGAGTTAAGTCAGGATTATTGGCCTGCAGGGGGCAGAAGGTCCACTCTAGTCATTCTGATATTTGAAATGGTCTCAGTGTCCAATTTTAAGTGATGATGTGGATGTACTACAGCTTGAACCAGACTTGACCAGCTACATGACCAACTACACACAGAAATAATAATACTCAGGAAATATGATTTGCATGGGTAGACTATAAAGTATATCAGAAAAATTACTATAATAAAAAACTGTAAATAGTCTTACTGTAATAAACATTTCATTTAAAGACTCACTTGAATGTGGAATTTATCGAAAGTCATAACAGGTCCAAAGTAGAAGAAGGGGAAGTAGAAGTTGTACTTAAGGAGTTCCAGAAAGCTGTAATTGCCCTCATTCTTGTCACAGTTCTCCAGAGCAAAACTCATACAGCGCATGATGGTAAACCCACAGCCTCCATAAAAAAGGATGTGCTGAAGCTCAAAGCTTCCTTTCACAAAACCCTCCTAGAAGAAACAAAAAAACTAACTAACTAAACAAAAAACTAGCAAACAGGGTAATTTGATTATTGGACTAATCACCACTTTCCAATACCAAAAAGACAGCTATTCTAGTACACCATGGAATTTTCCTGGAATTTGTAAGCAATTTGAATTTACTCTGTACAATGCTGTTACAATGAAAGTATAACATAAAAATGAGCCAAGAATATCCAATATTTAGATACTTTTTCTGTTATATCAAACATTTTATTCTTGCTTATTCTTGCTTTATGTGTATACATAAATACTGAGGGTCCTTTTTTATTAATTTTGTTATTAGAGTAATATTAAACATTCTCATACCATACTCATAAAGCAAACACTACATTACAGTCAAAGAAGGACAGTTGTACCCACCTCGAGAACATACAGAGACTTTAGAATGATGGTGAGATGTTACACGTTGCTTATTTTTGATTTATTTATTTTGACCCACCACCTAGGTAATTTATTTATTTTTTTTGTTTTACCTTTATTTTACCAGGAAGTCCCACTGAGATCAAAAATCTCTTTTACAAGAGAGACCTGGCCAAAAATCCCAATCTGATCTCCCAAAAAAGCAAACAACCCCAGTGCTCCAGAGATCTGACATAATCCCTGTCAGTATGTGACGTGACTCCCGACCCACCTGCCAGGAGATGAAAGGCTCCATCTTAAAGGTGGCCAAGCTGGTCAGGCCAGCCACGAAGCACAGCCACCTGAGCTTGACCAATGAGATGCTGTAGAGCAGTATGCAGTGGGACACAATGAGGGTCACATAGGTCCATCCCATGCTGGTTAAGACCGCCAACATCCCATACACCATGTACGTTATGGACCTGTGCTGTGGTAAAAGAAACAGATTCTCATTCCCTCAAATATGCTCAGATTCCATCTCATGTCTGTTCTATGAGCATGTTTACCCCAGCCTTCATCCCTGCCTTTATTAATGAGCTCAAGTGCTTTTATTTTTATTAGTATGTCTGATGGTCTGTGCTCCAGTGCTGTGCTACAGTTATCTGAAATTAATACTGTGATTCAATAACACATTCCATCATTCCTCTTTAACCACCAATAGAACGATTCCAAACATTCTTGTCACATCTGTTTATCCCTTTGTGTTATTCTACATAAAACTGCTGTTGAACAGTACTTCAGGTACGAGTTAATTTTACAGCAGAATTGGATAAATTGTCTGACTGTGAACTACCATAATAACACATTTTAAATAGACATTGACATAAAAATATAAAAATAGCAATGAAATGACGACTCTTTGTGGGTGCAAGTGAAAGTGATGACTAATGTAAAGGGGTTATGGTGCATGATTGGAAACCATGGATGTAATTAGAAAGTTACCTTGTATCCGCCCAAACCAAACTTCACTGAGAGCGAAGTAAAGAAAAAATGGTTGTAACATTATCATCCTGTAAAGTTTAACAATATTGTAGACCCCATCATTTATTGCTTTAATGATCTCTGAAGGAAAATCAGGAAGAGTAATACCTTTGTAATATAAAGACCAATGAATTAAAAGAAAATGAACCTCTGCAAACATATACACGGAAAACAAGAAAACATCACTCCCATGACTTAAGATGCCTATTGTTCCTTTGATTACTAAGAATGTAGTCATTCATTAATACTAAAATTGGTTCACTATTACTACAACAGGTGTTAATAGTGTAGAGACAAGCTATTCTGTTATTTTATTGATTACTTGTTTGACTGGTTGTTTGTCACAGGGGAAAGGACCCTATTATCAGTGCAAAAGGAATATACAGTACTAGTGCTTCGTCTATGTGTCATCTTTTATTAATGCTAATATGGAAACCAGGAACCCTCTGTGAAAGAAACAAAAACAAAAATGTACCCTATCGGGATCTGCACAGCACCTGAAACTCATTCAAACACAGTATATCAACTGTAGTTAGCACTTAGGTAGAATCTGTCACTTTGGTATACAGCAGCATGTAGGATTTCTTGTCTAAACATTCAATTAATTTTTGAATTAACAACACAGAGGTGTTAAACTTGGTTTTCATTCAGCTGTGTTTGCCATTCATTGTCATTGCATCCACTTAGAGAAGAGTATTCATATTCCTTGTTGATGTATATGTTAGGCCTTGAATGCCTACAGTCTGATAAAATCAACAAGGTCTATTTACATCAGCACTCTCTCTACACCTGTTCAGATTCATCACAAAGCTATTCTACAATGTTATTTATAGCCATGACAGAATGTGTAACAGTTGACTGAAGCTGTGCACCCTTACATTCAAAAACTGTGGCCTGCTGTCAAAATACATTTATCCAGGTATTCCTCACTCATCCTACCATAGGACAAGTACTCAGCGCACCTGTGGAGCCAACATGGAGCAGATTTTTGCGAAGATCACATGCCCCGACAAGGCAAAAAGGATGTGGCTACGGAATGTTGTGAACCACATCACCCATTCAAAGTCGGCCACATCCTGCGGAAAAAAACCCACAAAGAATAAAACATCATTGTCATTAAAGGCCCATGTTTTAGAGTGACTCTGATCCTTTTCAACTTGAATTCAATACGCATTCCCACTGACAGCACACTTACGAAGGATAGAGATCCACTCAGTTTGTCAAGACCCAAAGGAGCAATCTTTACTGGTAACAGGTTGTATCTACCACTGAAATTGACTACCTTTAAGAGTTTAAGTGGTAATGTTTCATTTACATTGTACAATTATTATTTAAGGTTAAGGTAAATGAGTGTATTTACATGACCCTGTGTTTTAAAGTGTGGTACATAGGCCATCACCAGAACAATACTTGTTAAGATGATCTGACACCACGTTCATAAGCATATTTAACATAAAATCAGCAAGAAGTTGCTTCTGGTTCATCTAAAACTGCAGCTGTTAATGCCTTAATGGAGAGGTGCTGCCACACAGAGGGAATGATGTCAATGATCTTATTCCTTTTTCTTAGCATATTATCATTTTGTAAATATATTAGCCATCAAATCAAATGCTGTACAGAAGAAAAACTATTTTAATTACGTATTAGTGTGTCAATTTATGTATTAGAATGATGCTAATTTAATAATAGACTCATAGATCATTAATAGATCTCATTATATCTAGTCATAATGGGATTTTTATACTTCCATGATAACAGTGTTCCCTTAAGATATAAACTTGTTCACATTGGATATGGATCTCCTTCCTTTGAGATATTTCTTTGTTCCATCAAGATTAGGATTTTTCTCTATTGTGATACAAAGTCATTCCCTTGAGATATTGAATTGCTCCCTCCAGATTCAAATTTTCTTATCCAAGCCCCCTTATAGGGTTCTCTAATTTCCTGCTCACCATTTTCCTGCCAAAGTAGTACCACCCTGGCTTCACGCTGGTCTTGAATATCTTCCTGTTCACATTTGCTGAAAAGGAAAAGATGAGATCAATTTGCATTCATTGAAGAAATAAGGGGAAAATTACTGCATTTCTCTGTATATAAGGCAGTTATGGTTATAAGGTTATCTCCTCTTTTCATAGAGGACAATTTTGAAATGGCACAACTCCATCTCATCAAATCACAAAAAAACAGCTTCAGCAACCAATGGGTAAAAAACATTTTTTCCTTTATCACCATGGTGGGTGTAAAAGCTCTGATAGAAAATCTGAAAATGCTTCTGTTTGTAATCTAATAAAAAGCTTTAAACACTATTGCTCTCGTAATCGGTATCCTCTCCATTCTATTTCTGGATCATAATTGCAATGACCCTCTTTTCTATCTTTTCAAACTGGCTGCATTTAGGTCCAGGAACAAATTTCCTGTCACAGTTAGCATTCAAAAGTGGTACTTTTACCCAGTGATACATTTTCATCTCACATTATTTTCACATTAGTGAATTAATTAACTGCTGGTTAATTAACTGCTATGATCTCAAAACTGACATTATAACTGCTCAGTGCCTTGGATACTTACCCAGCATTTTATCCACTTTTTTTAACACAGTCATGGCAGTTAGGCTTAGCTATTCTCCTACAGCTATGATGACTATACTGTGGAATTACTGAATGAACAAACTTGCCCACAGGCATTGGTTTGCCCAGTGGTGCCACCTTTGCCACTTAGAATTAGCAACATTGCTTTTCTGCAAATGTAGGCCAGTTACATTTTTTTAAGGTTTGTTGTGAGGAAAAAATAATAAAAATGTCTCATTTCCCTGCAAATATGGTCAATTACAGCTTTTCATTTAGTGAAAAGCAGAGTGCATTGGGTTGTAATTGTTAATTATGTAAGACATGATATTCTACTCTGTTTGTAATTAGATTCTGAGAAGCTTGGAAGAAGTGAAAAAGTATTTTAAGATTAAACCCAGGGAAAGTGTTTGATTGAGTATACAGTACCATGCACATTGCAGGTGCAGGTATAGCCTCTACAGCC
Source organism: Megalops atlanticus (assembly GCA_019176425.1). NCBI lineage: Eukaryota > Metazoa > Chordata > Actinopteri > Elopiformes > Megalopidae > Megalops > Megalops atlanticus. Next base: position 64,180,341 of record CM032876.1, on the reverse strand, counting down.
CTTAATGTTTCCTGCTTTCCCTGGGATTGGTCCTGGGTGCCCTTGAAACTACTGTAGAGCAGATGTACTGTTGTGTATGACACCCTAATCACCATCATACAGTGCTATTTTCCTCCCTCCTCTTGGCCTGGTTTATTAATACGGAAACCTGATCTCTACTGCATGCTCTACATTTCTACATGCCTCTCACCTCCAGGGCTCATAACCAATGTCCCCCTGCCCTTTCCCCAACACAATGCAAAGCACTCTCAGACCAATCATAGAACAATGGGTCATTATGAACTCAGCTCTCCCTTACAGGGCAAAGAAATGAAAAAAGAGTAAGTTAACATTCACATGCTGCCTTGGCAAGTAGATTCCAGTAGATGTTTGCATTGCCTTCTTGAATATATAAATGTCATTGCTCATACTATTTTGCACATAGTCGGAATGTAGTAAAAATACTGTATGCATCATGTTTGTGGAATAACATATGCCAAAAAAATTCAATTATAAAAGATAACTATGATATTTTTTATAAGGTTTCCTCGCTATCTCTATACCAGGTTCAGAAAATGTTTAGTACTCAAATATATTAATTGACTACAAACTGTAAAACGATACCAAACCATACATACATGAATCCCATGAAACTAAGTGTCCAAAAAGTAGATATTTCAAACATTGAGGGCCCAGTGTTCAGCTAATGGCATAATGTGAATCAAGGACTGTCAAACAAAAGTCGGAGAGGTGCATGGAATATCAGAATGCATGAAATATTTGCTTGCAAAATACTAATTTTTTTGTTGAAATGAATAGTACCATATAAGACATCTCAAAATGAAAGTAAATGTTAGTCTGGTTATTTGCTCTGGAGTCTACCTAAGTTAAATATTTACTATGATATGAATAATATGATTCAATGGTCATTCTATTAAATAATGTCAGAAGTAAAAGCCTCGAGGAGCTGAATTTCTCAGGATTTAATGCAAAGGAAAACACATGTTACTAATAGCTGGCATTATTGAAACTTTACTTATTATTGAAATCTTCTGTGTGCTTGATGCAAAGGCTGGAGAGTAAAGTTAAAATTTTCCTCATGAGATATTACATTCTTCTTGCCTGTTTAATTATGGATCCTCCACCGTAAAGATGTCTGTTTTCTTTTCTAGCTAGCCAATTATTTCAAATGGAATCCAACCCCAGGTGTTGTGCAGGCAGAGCTGTCACCTGCTACACTCCAGCAACATGAGCGAATGTTCAGCTACAGCTGAAGAAGTGGAAATGCCACACTGCACCAACCAAATCTTACTTTTTTGTCAGTACTCCGGCCCCCTAGCTGTTGTTTTGGTGTTCTCCCTGTCTGTCAACGTGGTCCATGTGCTTTTGTTTACTGTTTTCCTTGTGTTCCAGCCTTGCCCCGCTCTCTGCCCTGTCCCCGCCCACCTGATTACCTGATCACCTCCACCTGCCTGCCCGCCCACCTGCATCCCATCTCCTCGTCAGTCCAGCCCTATATCTACCCTGCTTGTCTCTGTCTTGTTGCCAGTTTGTTGCAGTGTTTTTGCCTCTCTTGGTCCTGCCTGTGGTTTCTATTTGGCGTTTCCTGTGCAGCGTTTCCTCTGCTGACCTTGCCTGTTCCCCATCTCTGTAAATAATTATGGGTCTCTTTACATTTACTTTTATATCATTACAACCTTAAGCCCTTCCTCTCATTTAGTTTCACTACCTGAGATATCAGGACACTGCTCAATACACTGGGTGGAGCAAGGGAGGAAAGCTGGCCAAAAAGGGTATATGGGTGGATTTGAAAAGTGCTCTGGAGCTCTTCAACAGCCTCCAATCCTCATGGGCTGCGGTAATCTCCAATTTCTGTCCCACCTCATTTCTTCTCTGATATCTTTGCTACAAAATCTACAAAATGCTGTTATACATAGGTCTGTATCAGATACACGATGAAAAACACTGTAACAACCTGCCAAGACCTGGTTCACAAAGACTGAAGTCTCTTACTGATATGCATGTAATTTTTCTAAGAACTTACCACTCGAGACCTCTAAGATCCAGCTGGCAGCCCACAAGATGGCCATGTACAGTACACCAGTGTAGATGTACAGCTCATATTTAGGAAGGGCAGCTTTGACCCCCATAGTGAGACACTAGTGCAAGCAACACTGGAGGTACCTGTAGAGTTAAGACAGAACAGGACATAGTGCTGGTCATGCTATCATTACAAAATCACACCAAGCTTTGCAGTGAAACAAATTGTATTATATCACAAATCATCATGGCTTCAAATGTTCTCAAATGTTCTAATTTTTAGCTAAATCCACACAAAGAAATTACTTTTAGAAATAAAGTACATTTTAACTTCTTATTGATACATTTTAAATCACCGTTTTGCCTGGTTATCCCAGTATCCCAGACCCCTCACTTTCAATAGCCTTAATCAAATTTAGCAAAATTATAAGTTACACAATGTAAGTGCAAGATTGTGCAAAGTAACTAAGGATTAATTAAAAAAACACATACAGTCAATTTAGTACTTGATATCATTGCAAGTCAAATACTCTATCTTTCGATACATTACTTATTTTGTACTTCAGTTGCATGCATCTTCTGACAGGTTAGTTTCCTTTCAGAGACTTTTCACAAGTGAACCACTGAACCACTGAAACAGTAAGAGCCTTTTTGAGAGTCATAAAACCCTGTTATCAACTCAAATGTGTAGATTGTGTGGTATCAGTGGACTCACACCAGTGTTAGAACACTTGTAAAAGCAGACCGTGGTTTAACTTTTAACTTGAGTCTCATGTTTTGTCAAATAAACTATTACAGTGTTCAGCAGGTAATTTGTAGGTACATGGTGTTCAGGTTTTCCCATGTAGTTTGTTGAAAATGTGTTGGCTGTGATCAGGTCTGGGTATGTTATGCATTGTGTAGTCAGTGATAAGGTGGCAGTACAATTTACAAAACCTCTGGGCTACATTTGGCATCACAGCAATGGAGGCCCATACAGTATGTCACATGTCTTACATATTCTAGATTGGGCAACTGTCTACTGTACCCACACATGCTACCTGTCATACAAGCCACTATCTGTTCACGGAAAATAAATACCACGATCCTGATATTTGCATGCATGCAACCTAAAATATTAGAAATCTAAAATAAATTCATGCCAAAATATTGCAATTTACAGATGCTTCTGTAGGCAATATTCATTACAACAAAGCGTCAACAGTGACAACAAAACCGTACGTGCGACCATACAACAATAAAAGCGACAGCTGAGCCTGAGCTGATTATATTATATTATATTATATTATATTATATTATATTATATTATATTATATTATATTATATTATATATGTTTACATAATGATCACTAGGAAGGACAAAGCAACAGAACAACTTTCCACTTAAATATCTGGCTGCGAGGTCGCCTGAAGTCATCTGGACCATGCTACCCCCTCCTATTTTAAAGTTTGCAGCTGCTTCGGCGCTGTGCGCTCCCGCGGCACATCAGTTGCTCTCTTCAAAAAGGAATTAGCAGCAACAATTACTTTAAAAACACAAAGTAAACGCCCGTGTGTTCATTTACAACCACGCTGATAATCAGACTTGAATAGATAAGGTGTAAATATTAGCCCTGAGCAGAACAGGGAAATGTCACGAGAGACTTTTTTCCATTTTGCACATCATCAGAGATGGTGAGAGCTTGGGTGCGAAACAGAACAATTAGAACTGTTTTGTTAAGCAAACACTTCTGCTCTGTTGCAAAAGAGCGGTTTCTACCGCGTTCACACTAAAAGTTAGAACGTACAAATGTATTGTGAATTATGGACAATTGGTCCTTAACGACACTTGTTATGGGCTACTGACCTTGAATGCAGCTAAGCAGCTGTAAGTCAGAAGTCAGAAGACAGACGAGCAGACTGAGAATGCAAACCTCCTGCTTTAAAAGGCAAAAAGAAAATGATCTTTGACTAATGCATCCGTCTCGTTGCTCTACTGCTGATGGGGCACCTTACGCGGTGGAAGCCACCAGTCGATGTGTTAGAACAGTGAAGCTGGTTTGAGAGCCCAGTATATTTAAATTATTTGACATGCCCCACAAAGAGGGGTGGTGCCGAGCCTGTCCGTCAAACGAGAGCAGAAAGATAGACACTGTTCTTGTTATTAACATGAGACAATTACATTTAACGTACAACTGGCCCGTTCGATATGGCAGTTGTTATGTTGTCCGGTTTCAGACTTCATACCTGCTTAGAGGATAGGATAATTGTCTGGATCTTTAAATATAATCTTGTTTTCTCTTACCATTTCATACAGTGTGTGTTTCGGAGGGTTAACGATTTAGTAAGATAGTAGAAGAGTTTATGGGAAGTATCCGCAGGTTTCATGGTTTTATTCATTGATATCAAGTGAGTCAAATTAAGATGCCATCATCATAAAAGACAAAAAAGATTATGAAAGACACCTGAAAAATATTTGACTAATAAAATATTGTACTTTGGTACACCTGTTAGTTTCCAATAATATTGTGACAAGGAGACTAATTCTTCCTCAAATATTTGCAAAATTTGTGAGGACAGGGTGCCTACAAGAAAAAAAAAACCCTCAAAACGGTATCATTTTTTCCTGTTCTGTTCGTCTGATCAAACAACTTCAACAGGTAGCCTAAAGTCATTTTCAGCAGCCTGCATGAGTTTAGCCTTAGTAAAAGGACATGCAACTTTGTTCATTGTTCAAACTGAAGCCATTGCTTAGAAAAACTGATAAAGCCCTCTTTCTTCCAGTGCAAACCCAGGGGTATCATTGTCTGTTTCAGAGGGTATTGAATTAATTTAGATTCACACAGCTCAGCCAGCATTTGAGGTTGCACTTCTTTCTCTTTGAAGACAGTCAACAGGAACCTGCTTGGTTTGAAGAGCATTTATATGCACAACATTAAACAGCAGCACATACTTTGTGCAGCGTCTCATGATTACAATTTAATGCTTTTATCAAAAACATGTCAGCTGAAGGAGTCTGAATCTTGCCTTTAAGAATGTGCTGTAGATCTGAGTCTCTGTTCAGAGCGACATGGCAGAAGCCATCTGAATTGACAGCAACATGTCGGATACTGCTGAGTGTATGGAATGCTGAGATAAACCACTGCTGACCACTCCATTCTCCGCTGTTAGTCAGGTAGGTCATGTGAAGGGCCGACAGCCATTGAGTTGGCTTTGCACTGATTATTGAAGTAGACATGATAAGATCACACGTAATCAGAGTGTGATAGCCACATGGAATACCACAGCAACTGTGATAATTCTCAATCCCTTTGGGTTTTGCTGAATGATTTCCAACCAGTTTAGACCTTACAATATTGTACTTTGTCAGGAATGAAGTGCCTTACTCAACAAATGAATAATGTACTGTAATAGCATTGAAAAGGAATGGAGGCAGAAAGGTCCACCAAAGTATATCTTTCACATGTATCTTCAACTATTAACCAAATTGTGAACATAAACTGTATGTGACTGTTATGTGAAATACTGTATATGATGGTATAATGCAAAGCATACAAACTAACCCATACCCTGTGCATTGTTCTGTGCCATTTAAAAATATTGCATTTTATATAGACATAGATCATGGAAGGACATCAGAATCTACTATACATACTTTTTAAAGGCAATGGCAAACCAATGCAGTATTAAATAGGGGCTGCAATGAGCCAGGTCCTAAAAGAATGAAAAAGAGCCTTGCTCTCTTGCATCTGAGGTATTTTCTATAATGGCTGTATCTGAGGTCTTAAAATGCTAGTCATTTTGGGGTGTGGCTAAATTAATCACAGACATATACAGCAATTTGAAAACTATGTCTAATGTACTTTCCACCTCTAAGTGTCCAGTCCTTTTGGACGCTGTATCACAGCAAAGTCAGTGCCCTTTTGTGTGTGTGGCACTTTGGCTTTGTATTCTTTGGTATAAAATTGCAGAGTGGAATTCTGCATAAAATGGCTAGTTCAGACAAAATAGTGGGAATGACAGAACAGAGAAATTCACTTTGCAGAAACAACGATTTGCAAGAGATTTATTACAAATCTTTTGTGGTGAAATAATAAGCAAAGTTGCTCCAAAATTTAAATCTTCTTGAATCAGCCTTTGGCCATGTCATTTTAGATACCTTGTGCAAGAGAGGTGATGTATGTGCACCTAGTGAGTATAGCTAAAGGTAGGACTAAGGGAAGGGGCTAAAAAAAATCCCCATCTGGTGAAGCCTGGGTTTAGATGGAGACTGGTGGGGGTGTTCATCTAAGAGCCAAATGAAGCATTTAACATACCACATGTACAAAGCAGATGTAGATCATCCCTTTATTTAATGCGACAAACAATGGGTGAAAGCAAAAAACAATTGCGAGACAGCACAGGTGCTTAACACTGCATATATTTACACCAGAGCACCCCTACGGCACATCTGTACCCTCTGTACCCAAAGTGTTCAAATTCAAGAAAAGTAACACTGGTCTGTCATGGAAAATTTTCTGCCTTGTCTGCACAGATCAGTGCCTGCGATGGGCTACAGAAAACACTGTCTGACAACTATCTGCAGTCATCTCCCAAATGGAAAGGAAGGACCCGTCAATGTGTCACCGAAGGGTCCATCGAGTGTAAAACACTCAGCATGGAAGTCAAATTCCGCTATGGGTTGTGTGGTGTTCTGAGCATAATGGGCAAGAGCTGTTGGCACAAGCACTCGCTGTTTATTTAGATGTTGCCTAAAAGGCCAAATCTAATGTCTCCACAGTAAAATTTTCAGACAGTCCCTCATTCAATCATTGGAAAGTTGTCAAACCAGCCTCTGAAAAATAAAAGAATGGTAGCATACCTCAGACTCAAATCAGCTGATGTCCTCCACCCATCTCCTCACCAACGACCTCCATCTGATATCAGGGCCACAGCCATTCCCAAGACTCTGATCAAAAGCAGCCACAATACCAGTAATTGCCCAGATGAGCAGACCTCCAGGTATTTTACAATCCTTGAACCAGGGTGCGACCTCAGCTCAGATGTTGTTGTCTGACTATTTAAAAACTCTGGTGCAAGAAAACATGTTGGTGAACAACACCAGATATAATAAGATTAGATTTTTCCCATTCATAGTATTACGTGCTTGTTGTAATGGGATTAGGTTTTGCACTCCAAATGTTTCCCTTGTGCCCTTGGAATTTGTGACAGTCTCAGTTCTAAGGTGTAGTATAGAATGATGTAGCGTGCAATCTAATGCACCTTTCAAAAGAGTTTGTTTAGCAAATACAGCACTTGTAAGCATGTAAGAAAATGAATACAGTAGCAACAAATATCATTTAAATCTCTTCTTCTTAACTGTAATGCCTTTGTATTCCTTTCAGTTGTCTCTAAAATGAAACTGACAAATTCAATGTTTGATGTAGCTGTGAAAGGGTTTAAAAAAATTCCTACACCGCCACTCCCTGGCCACAAGTGATTAATGTGACATCATGTGAAGAGATCATTTGATGAAGGGAGCAATGGGTGAGAATATGTGAAATGTAGAGAGATAAAATAGGCTTCAATATTACTGCAACAGTAAGATAGCAACAGATGACCCTAAAGTAAAAGCTGATGATGAAGAGAAATGGACACATACTTCCTAATGTACGAGATCATGTGAGAAATATATTCATGCATAATTATTAGCATGAAACAACACATAAATGAGGCTGATGTATCTGAAAACATTAATTCTGAAGTTATATTTACGTGAAACATGATGTCGTGACCCTGATTCATTCTTATTTTTAACATTTGTTAGGAAAACAAGCCAATGATCCAAAAAAGTACTGCTTTTTTAAAGTTGGTAGTTACTCCTTATCTAAAACCTCTAAACAGAATGACAATTGGTGTATGGCTTGTCTGATTTTATGAGGACCTACCACACAGAACAGACTTTAACTGGCCTTTAATTACACATTAAATCCATTTACCTCAAATACATGGATTCATTATGTTAGTATCTGCACACATCAATGAAACTAAAATGTACTACAGATTAAAAGGGTCACAGATCATAAAAAGTCCATTGTGGTAACATTTGTATGTTCAATTTGCTATACAATCATGGATGTCATAAAACTGAGTTTTGTGTGAGGCAGACAATGCACCGAGATGTAAACCATGCCTCCATGTGGCCATATTGTTAGTTGCAGTTAAATATTCCCCTTTAAGCAGCTTTGCAGAGAATCTGTGTTAGTAGAAATTTGTGGACAATTGAGTAATTTTTTAATCATTTGGAATTAAACGATTCATATATTCAGATTGTAATATATGGACTCACACATGTTAGTATTCAAGATCAAACATTCACCTGAACTGAATTATCTGATAGCATCCCCCTTGCATTTCAGGGGCTACAGATGCTTAATGTTGTAGTCCTGATTGTAACATTCTCCATGCCAACAGACAGGAAATATTGCTGCATATTGGTGTGCCCTCATCTGACGCTAGTTTAATTATCCCAACTAGCAGCACAAGAGAGAACCCATGGCCTCTGATCTTCTCCCTTTGATCATATCAGAAAGTGGCTTAAGATTCAGTTTGCTTAGGGCAGCTCATACATGATGCTATCTGGCTGCACATACATGCCAGTAATGATCAATTTCCATCACTGAATGCATCACTCACCATTTTTGTAGATGATTAGAGACAGACTGCCATCAAAATGGACAGAATTAAAGCATTAAACCTACAGTCTGGGTTTAACACCCCACAATTAAATCCTGTTATTTCATGTGTTGTTGAAGAAACAAATGCAAATGTACCCACATTGGTATACTGAAGAGTATTGTAAAAAAATAATTTAAATTATTGTGGAAACTCAGTTTCCTCCAGTATCTCTCGCATGCATTCATACAAACAACTGCTCACAACTTGTTCAAAGTCCAGAACATTCTGGGTTTATTGAACCAAGATGCTTGTAATTCCATTCTCATTCCATTCCCCATAGATTGGGAATAATGAAAGACAGCAACATCTGCCATTTTTCATGATTTATCACATCATATAAAGATGGAGTACCTTCTTCACCCTTTAACCATTTGTATAAACCATGCATTAGCAGCTTTCAATGACCCCAAAGTCAGTCACTAACGCAGACAGTCCCACACTATATCCTCTTTTTTTTCTTACCAGGTCAACTTCGATCAAAACTGAATTTAAAAGTTGTCAATCTGTGATACTGGTGACATTTACAGGCAGGAGTGCGTGAACAGGCCTCCTTTACAAGGATTTGAAATATTATAATTACATGACAATGATTATTTTTATTCCATAACATTTGTGGTTGCCACTGTGATACAGAAAGGACCTCTACTGGTGAACACAGACAGTTTTGCAAGTTACAAGTGGGATAAAATCATCCCTTTTGACAAGTACAAATGTCTGTTTCTTCCTGTGAGAGTGGCTGGCTGGTGTGACGGTGGTCTACTCCTCTATGGTCTCCCTTTTTCCTGTCTCCTGACCCTCAAAGATGGGGTAGCTGCTCTCCACTTCGGCCCATGTGGTTACACCATTCGCCAAGTCACGGACAATCGCTGGCAACTCGGAAACCTACGGAGTGATAAAGCGCACATGTGTTCACACGCAAAACACAGCTAGGACTGCAACACAGGTCTTTCAAAACTTTAGCATGCTATATTACTATTTTCACTATCACCCACACTGTAAAAATAGGGAGGATTTTTAAGTCCTAGGAATCTGAAACATTTGTCAACTAAAAATGATGTTCCTACTATCAGACTATAGGTACAAAATAAAGACATGATATTGTGCCAGAGGTTTTTTTTTTTTTTAATTTAATATTTTAAATTATCCACAGAGAAATACACTAAGAGTGTGTTTTTCTTTCCTGCTGTTAAAATAAGCTCCTTCACCTGCGCTAAATACATGTTCATATGTTACTGCTAGATTGTGTTGTCAGGTAGCTGTTCCTACTATCAGACTAAAGGTACAAAATAAAGACATGATATTGTGCCAGAGGTTTTTTTTTTTTTTTTTAATATTTTAAATTATCCACAGAGAAATACACTAAGAGTGTGTTTTTCTTTCCTGCTGTTAAAATAAGCTCCTTCACCTGCGCTAAATACATATTCATATGTTACTGCTAGATTGCGTTGTCAGGTAACTTTGTGCTCCTACCTCTGCCCTGATCTGGCGCATGGAGTCGCGGTCCCTCAAGGTGGCGGTGTGAGGTGTCTTGTTTACGGTGTCGAAGTCGATGGTGATGCCAAATGCCACGCCGATCTCATCCGTCCTGGCATAGCGCCTCCCAATGGACCCTGAGGAGTCGTCCACCTTGTGGGACACACCGTTTTTGGTCATAGCTTCAGCTGTGGGAAGGAGGAGACAAAGAGGCAGAAGAATCTCAAGCCTCAAACATTTAACTGTCTTGAAGACAAATCCAAAATGCTAAATCCATAAACTAAAAAAAATGCAATTGTGGTGTGTACTCACAAAGCTCTCGGACAAAAGGCATAAATTCCTGATTTTGACTCAGAGGAAGGACGGAGCATTTATAGGGAGCTACAATGGCAGGAAAGCTGAAATACTGAAAAGAAAACGCAGACAAATAAACTTCAGAGAAAGAACACTACATGCAACCTGTGCAAATGAACACTGATTCAGTAATGTGCACAGACAGAGCTGGAAAAAGTGTAATTCTGTCCTGTTAGAGTTACTACCAAAAACCGAGGCAGTCAGCGCAAAATCCAAAATACTACAAACAATATTACACTTCATGTCAGACATCTGTAATCTTTACCGTTCTCTGTTCATCACCCTCTCTAACATGGAATGTGTGTTCGAAGATCGAGTACATGATTCTTCCAATGCCGAAGGATGGCTCGATTACGTTGGGAACAATTTCTTCCACTGTGGGAAACCATAAACAAACATGAGAATTTGCCCAAAACAGTGCAACAACATAATTAAAAACGGCATGGGAAACTAAAATATAAGACTAAGACTAGGAGAGACCAAGTAATAAGACTATGATAAGACTAGGAGAGACCAAGTAACTACTACCCATTACATACTGGGATAGCAAAACCAAGTTTCTAAGAAGCTCATAACAGTCCTTGAGTAGCAATTATTATTATCAGCAAACCGATGATGACTATATCTATAGTACATTAACTGTCAATCACCTGTACAAATAAGCACAGTGGCAAAAGTGGTACAGTGGTCAAAAGGGCAAGAAACAGCAAAAAGGAACCCTTCATGAATTAAATTGTAGCACTGCCAAATAAAACTGTTTGTTAGTATTCCCTTCCTATATGACTCCTGCCTGTTCTGGCATTTTTATAGCTTTCAGCTCCCTGTAGGGCAATAGAGAGCACTTACCATGGAGGGTCTTCTGGAACCTTTTCACACTGACCATGTCCTTGGTTAGTTTGAAAGTCTTCCCTTCTGTCTCAATGGTGAACTCACTATAGGGGTAAAGTTCAAATGCACTTAAATAATCATCTGGGTTGTCAGGTCCCTAAACAGCCAAACCGTACTGTGAAGACACCCATGATACATCACGCATGCATACCAGTTTCAGAACTCACCCATTCTCAGCAAGGAGTTTCTCCTGCTCTGTGATGTAGCACTCATCACAGACGGCCAGGTACTCCATGGCCAGCTTGGCGTCCTTCTTGTAAGCCTTGCCGATCGCTCCCTTGTTTGGCTCGAACTGAACAACATTTACGGTTTTGTGTACCATGGTTAAGGGTAGTGGCAGAAGAGGAGACGTGCAGTAATACACAACTGCCAAGGACAACATGGAAATACACCAGTCTGTAGACGGAGCTGATATATAAATGTCAAGACAGTAGCCTTAGACACATGTTACAGTGCTATAGATGTTTGTGTAACTTTACTGCCTGTGACTGCTCTATGGAGGAGCAAGCTCCAACTAGACAGGGATATGGGTTCCTTCAGAGGCTTCTCAGCCACCAGGGGGACTTTGGTGGCCCGGGTGTGGCACTGCAAGTCATAGCAGGAGCGGTCGGCACATCCCACGATCTCAATCCAGCCCTGTTCAGGACACAAGAGTACGCAAAAATCATAGCACTGAGGTCTACTCAGCACGTAACAAACACTGACTGTTCACTAAATTTCCAGGCAGAACTGCACATTTAGAGATGATTCCACTGCTGGTGAAATGGAAGTGAACCTACGTAGGAGGTTTTGGTCTCAGCATCCCAGCAGTCGCAGGCATAGTGGGCCATCTCGTTGTCCATGTGCTGGCGGAAGCGCAGCTTATCCTTGGCCACGCCCACCTTGGTCAGGTACAGGTAGATTCTCCCAATGAAGTAGCCCAGGACGGAGTTATTGATCACCCCCTGAAAATGACACAAAGGCTGCCTCAGACTGTGTTGCTTTTCCTGGATTCTCTAGGGTAATACAAATGGTAAGCTTACAGGGCAGGTTCTAAATAACAGAAATGGGCCCAGGGCTGCCAGGTTCTTCCAGTGCTGACCACCTGCCTGGACGCCACCAGTTCCTCTTACCTGCTCCACTGCTTCCCCCAGCTTCATCAGCTTGGCAGACTGGCCACTGGTCTGTGCTTTGGCAGAGTACAGCATGATTTCCAGGTGAGACACATTCTGGAACTTTGGATGGACCTTTTCGTTGGGGTCCACAAAGTGCTCGATTTCTGCCATAGTAAACTCCCTGCACGGGCAACAAGATTAGGACCGCTTACCCAAGGCAAACTTTCACTTTCCAAATGTCTGTAGTTTCCTGATCTAACCACACAAGTCACTGATAAAACACTGAGCTGTAATCAACCAAGCCAGAATGAAAGTAGCACTGCAAACATAATAAACCTATTGGTCCTATTGCCAATCCAGAGTATGAGGTTGTTAATTCATTAATTTGCTTAAAAAAAAAAAACTCCTGAGGGTTTTTCCATTTTAGTTGTGACCTGGCAAAGGTCAACAAAAACTGAAAATTCTAACCTTGCCTAGAAGAATCAGGCTTGTTCCTTTAGTTTGTTGGATTCTAAAAAAATTGTTTTTGTAAGTTTCTCTTCTCTTTATTCTTTGAGAAGTTTTGGCCAGCTTCTCCACAGTCCCCTACAAACATTTTTTTCAGCAATATCTTTGACAGCTGGGCTACCAGCCTTACATGCTTTGCATAGAAAGATCCATTGGGCGAAAATAATAATAACAGATGCCAGCACTAAGTGATTTAACTTCAAGCTTCAGCTTACTTGCATAGGTTGTAATTCATACCGGTTTCTTTAAAAGCTTGCATGAAATGGAAGTTTAGTGAATTGGATTCTAAACACACACCTGCAGGCTACTGAAACCCAGCAACACCTGGTATGGCACCTTTCAACCTCATACTATTGTCAAAACCACACACCATACGCTGCACGAATCATACGTGTACATGCAGCCCTTTGACCCTTCTCTTTCACTGACTGGTGGGCGGGGGGTATGTGGGGATGGGGGCACAGCTCACCTGACCCGGATGAGGCCTGAGCGGGGCGAGATCTCATTCCTGAAGGAGTTCCCGATCTGGGCAGCCGCGAAGGGCAGCTTGCCCTGGTTGAACTCCAGCAGACGTTTGAAGTTGAGGAAGATTCCCTGAGCGGTCTCCGGCCTCAGATACCTGCACGTACATATCACGGGGAGCCAAGTCAACAGAGCCCACTGACACACATGCTATTCTGTCAAAATGAAACTGCAATCGTCTCTTACACCTACACATCACGTGGAGCTAGGTTAACAGACTGCACCGACACATCCTGTCCCGTCAAAATGAAACTGGAACCACGGCTTCAAAATATCAGTCCTTCTTCACTTGAGCTCATTCTGCGTGGGGGTTATGCAGCTGTGTGTGAATGTCAAACTCAAGAACTTGTAGAACTCAACAACTCAGTCTGGGGATGAAGTGTACACACATTTGAAGTTGTGTATCACACACTGTCATTCACATCTTGAGGTGCATTTCTTTCTAAAACGTCTCATGACCGCACACCCATTAAGGTGGAAATTGGAACGCCCCCCTTTACCCTGGCATGTTGCCCCCTGGTCCGATTGAGGTCTGGAACATCAGGTTGAAGGAGATGGGCGGGGTCAGGTCATTCCCTGTGGTGGGAGACTTGACATTGTATTTAACAAAGAGGTCTGCCAATTCTTGCTGGGTGTAGTTGTCCATCTGAAAATAGTGAAAGACAAGCATTCCCATTTCAGACGATAAGATTTAAGAGGGCAGCTGACACCTACGCATTTTCTTTTGCAAAAGGAGGGCGAGTTACAAAATAAATGTCTCATCAGGACACATACATCCCAAGCTAAACAACTGCTGGCTAATACACACTCCAGAGAGTTAAAGTTCAGCAGAAGCCTTATCCTAAGAAGATCAAAAGTTACAGAGTCTTACATGAAACCAAGACTGGAAAAATGGTAAAGAAACAAATTATTTCAATCATCGTAGTTAATTATATCAGTAGCTTCTCCAACAGTAGATATGTGTGTGTGACCTCTTAGGAAAGTGTCAAGGAAAAATCAAACTATTACACAGAGTGATACTTTGACTCATGAACATATGCTCTCCAAACAGAGGCAGACCTGAGTGATGACATCTTCCATCTCAGCCTTCTTTTCAGCAGAGCATTTCTTGTCAGACATCAGTTTCTGCAGATGTGCTAAGAACAGGGGAAATAACAAACATAAACAAACATAATAACCAAGCTGGCCAGGTCACCAGTAGCCACATGCCTATCTGAATTTTTTAAAACACTAATATGGATCAAAGACAAATGACATTAACATTACACATAAACTAACACATACATATTAAGGTGGACATAGAAACAGAAAATGATTAAAAATCCATGTAACTCATTGAAATATTGAGTTACCATGTGTATATTCTTAATAGATAAACTATGTTTATGTACAGAATGTTAATTACCAACCGCTAAGCTCACTGACCTGGAGCTTCTTCCACTTTGTGTGGCATGAAACAGTTACTCTGTTAGGGCCAGAATTTGTTATTCTGAATGTCCAGCAAAGAGGAAAAAGTGACCATTTGGGCTTCTGTAACACTGCCAAGCACTGACCTCTCAAATTTTCAGTGACTAGGTGGACACTGAAACCACAAGGCACTGAATCAGCCATCCTGTCAGTGTTCAGACTCAATGACTGTGGTTCCTCGTCTCAGAAATCGAATGCTCTGCCCTGCTCTCCGCCCACCACCAACACTGGCCCGAGTCCAGTCACTGTTCAAACTAGCAGCACAGGACAATGGGGGGGCATCCTCCCTCAGAAAGCACTGTGATTTCTACTGAGCCAGGCACGTCCACTCCCCTGAGGGCAGGATACTGATCTGAGGTTCCTGCCAGGTCAGTGAGAAAATGGGCCACACTGAAGCAAGTTCACATTCACTTTCTGTTCTCTGACTGGGACCAATCTGCAGGACTATCAGAAAACTGTTTCAGTGAACTTCTGAAATGAATATGCTCCAAAACCAGGGGGGCATGTGAGGCTGGAAGGGTAAAATTCTGTGAGTGCCTGCCGGTACCTTTTAGGAGATGGTCGGCACGGAAACACTCTCCATTCTTGACGTCCTTCACCATGTAGTCTGCAAACTTATCAACATGCCCTGATGTCCTGTAACACACACACAATTACTTTAAGAGTTGAACGAGACACTTGTTCCATCCAACCAAACAGTTAAACTGGGGTTTGTTTTCAAAACCACCACAAAGATAGTTTTAAATGCTGTAAAATACAATTATTCTTTACAGTTTCATAGCTTTATTGTAATATTAATGGTATGAATACACGTACAGACAAATGCATAATAGAGGTTAGCTGAAAAACAACTGCTTGACGGGACAGCAGAGTGTTGATTCTGTCACTGTGTTCATTTCTCTGTTGTCTCTGCAACCGGGCTATGAGGCCTGCTGATAAACACAGTCCCCATGCAAAAAATCACAGAGTTTATGTTTGCCTGTTTAACAAAACCCACAGATCAGCACAGTCCAGCTGCCTCTAGGAACCACCAGGCATTGCCAAACCACCACAGCCACAGTGTCATCATCTCCACTCCACATTTCTTTCAAGAGTTTATTTTTTAATGTATGTGTGCTGGAGGGTCAGAATCAAAGGGTCAGGGTCCCAACTCTCCAGCACCCATCTACCTTATACAGTGGCACAGGACAGAATTTTCAACACACAGACAATCAGCTGGGGAATGATACATGCCAACTTGGGAAGCACTTTTCTATAAGCTACAGCTCAAGTCTTGGAATAACAGCAAATTCAGATTCTTCATAAAAACAATAAATCTGGGGTAAAATGAAATCCATAGAAAAAAGGAAAGGCTTTGGACGTTTTCAAAGGCCTCTGACACTGAACACTTTCTCCCCTGGTTCAACACAACAGTACAAAGACATCAGTCAGGTCACACACATTGCTTGTGTCACCTACTTGAGCACAGGCTCTGGGGTCAGCATGGTGCAGTCTATCTCCAGGATCTGCTCCTCCTGGATGAAGTGCTGCCTCCAGGCCTGGAGGATGTTGTTCTTCAGAGCGCACCCAACGGGGCCAAAGTCATACAACCCACTGACACCTTGTGAAAACAGGCACATAAACAGAAATGCACAAATCAAGCTGTGAGCAAGTGGAAAAGATGGAGAAGCACCTCCATTCTCTTGCAGAATGGTTCTATTCATCTACAGTACAGCTGTTCTTCAGTTTAATGAACCCTATAGTGTAAAGACCTAAACCTACAATAAACTATTAAATAAGCACTTTCTTCACAAACATCCTAATACAGGGTGATTTACAATACATAAGTTTGAAGAGATTCCTGTGAGAACAAGCTGCCTCATCTCAAGAGGGTATATCTTGTCATTAACATTTCTGATTAATTAGTTGATCACGCTTTTAATAATTATTTTATACTGTCCATCAAGTGGTATAAAATTAATGTCTAAAAAGAAAATATAGTATGCGCATTTAAGTAACCTTACCTCCATAGATGGCAAAAGCTTGGTCATAAAAGAATCGCCTTTTAAGTGTGTCCTCCATCTTGGTTCTATCGATAATATCATCTTTGGGCTGCAGGGCCAACTCCTACAGAGTTTATGGGAATAGTGACACAAAAAGTAAACATCACAAACTACCTCACTCTTCCCATGAATGACTTTCATGGTACAAGCTACGTAAATACCAGCTTGGACAGCTACGTAAATACCAGCTTGGAATCTGACTTACAAATGTGACAATTTTTGCCAGCATATGACTGCCAAATATAACCAAGTCAGTGCCTCTAGCCAAAGGTTGGCATTTTGCATTTACACAAATCAACTGAACAACTTCACATAAAGACAAGGTTTCAAGTCTTGTGACAGGCAAGCATTAGGTTCCCTCTTAGGCGGAAATCCACTTCTGCTTAGAGTAGTGTGCCCTGAGAAGTGTAGCTCACTGGTGTTGAAAAGGGGAACTCTTACAACCCAGTCTCAATGACTAGAAATTTAACTATCCTTCACCATGAGCATAGATGAAATGTTCCTGTGACCGGGCTATGGAGACTGACATGTAAATAAACAGGCTCCACGCAAAAATCACAGAATTAATCTATGCCCTTTTTCCAAGCCTGGAAAGCTGCACAGAATAACAGATTCCAGGAACCACAGGGCACACCATCACAGAATTTTAAAGGAAACAGTCAGTGTGGTAAAACAGCTAAAAATATAAACACAGAGGTGATGATAACACAACCAGAGATAATTAAATAACTGAACTGAACAACACCTGGGAAAAGTTCAATTAGGTTCACCTGGGGGAAAAAAATATTTATTGCATGATGAAAGCAAGCTAAAGCGGTGAAATCATCCCTGTGGGAAAATGTCATGTTTTTTGTGGTTACTGCGGCTGAAAGCTTGGCGAACTCTGCAGACTCGTCGACCTTGTTTGGAGTGAAGCCTTACCTTTGCCTCTAGCGTTCGCTCGCGGGCCTTCAGCTCAGCCACAGCTTTGGTGATGTCCACCTCTGGGGCATTCTCTTCCTTCAGCCGGCGCACCAATTCCCCCTGCAGGTATCACAGCTGGGTTGGTCTCAAATCACCAAAAGCAACCGGCCTCACAACCCCTCAAGGGGCTGCTACTTCATAAAAACTACATGGGAGGGGTAACATGCGTCCATTTCTATAGTCCAAAAGTCCCCAAATTTTCACGAAATAGACTTGATCTCAGCTTTATTTTGGGTTTAAAAGCTGCTGAATAGCTAGTTATCTACTTAAAACACTAAGGAGGTCGCTACCTCCTCGATAGGGCCAGATTTGCATACTACTACTACCACCACAACTACTATTACTATTACTACTACTACTAATAATAATAATAATAATAATAATAATAGTAATAATAATTCGAGCAAACAAATTCGCAACTTTACCGTCAGCTTACTTCACCACCTACCTACCGTTGCCTTGCCAATGAACTAGCTATAATGGGTTATTATGTTATTTAACGTTGTTTCATGTTACTTCAATGGATGTAGGGCAGTGACAGATCACTGAAATACAGTTCGCTTTGTCCATCTACCCACCAGGCCACCTACGGTTAACAACTCTTCCTTTCTCTGACAGTGTTGCTATAGCCAATACACCTGATACTGCGTCGCTAGCTGGCAGGCTAGCTATGTAGCTATGCTCAAACGCGGCACAACGAAACATCTGCACTGCGTGCGAATATTAAATTAGTAACCTTGCCTGTTGACCGAGGCTAGCTAGCTAACTAGATATTTACCTTGCCTGCTCAGTAAGACCTTACATTGTGATACCGTACCGTAGCTAACAATCACACACACAAATCAAATTAAATAACCCAAGCTAGTTAATAAAATAGACAAGCTAGCTGATGCACACACATCATCATCCTTATAAGGACAGTTACATCACACCTAAAATGCCAGATTTAAATCTCATTTTTAGGTAGCTAGGTTGTCAGATACTCTTCCTCATTCATTGGCTAGCTAGAAGTTAGCTGCCATGCTGGCAGCTAGCTAGCTAGCTAGATAGCAACCTCCTGAGTATATTCAGTTGGATGGCTAGCTAAAGTAAAGACAACTCAAAAGCACATCAGGTAACTAAAAAGCCAACATAAATAAACAAGACAACTTGCAAATTGTCAAGATTATTGCTCGGAGGAGTCTACCTGTTCTTTCACTGCCAGTCTCAGAGGAGCCAGAACCTCTTCAATATTGCCATCCATATTTTGTCCTTCTGAAAGCTGGAGCCACAGACTTTTTTTCTTCTTCTTATACAAGCAGGCAGACAGAGAGAATAGCCTGCCTTGGAACACGCAATGGAACGGGTCTGGTTTAACTCGAGACCTCGGCACAAGGAGGCAAGCAGCGGTGTCGATGCTGAACCTCAACAGGGTGGGTGCAGCTCTGAGAAGCATGGACCGAAAGAACCGGTAGAATGAAGCAGAGGCTGAATGATGAAATCTCAGGAAATAAGTACATCTATTTCAGTTCGCGATCAGCACTTTCTCTATTGCACTCCCTGAACTTGTTAAGCCACGATTAACGTTCGCAGATTCATCAAAGTTACTGTCTTTCTAGACGATAGTCACAAAATAGCTGCCCTTTCAAAATAAATCGAAATTGTAACGTCAGTTGAAATGTTTTATATTTAAAATGCAGTCAAGACCAAAAACGCTAATGTCAATGAAAAGAATTGCGACAGTTATCATAATGGACCCTGACTCCGAACTAAACCTGAGAGTGTAATGAGGCTGTATAACTGTAATTATTAAATCCTTTGCTGGGCAAATAATATGAGCCGTGCTATCTTGATTATTCAAGAACCTGTATTAATTGGGCAGGTGGTGTTTTCTCTAGTGTTATATTTACATTTGCATTTCGTAATTTCACAGATGCTCTTATCCAAAGTGACTTCCAAAGTGCTAGAACTGTTACCTGTAGTTGCCTTGCTTGGATTTGGAAAAAGATTTTGCTTGGGACATAATCCTATTAGTACCACTGTACTGTAAAATCAGTCATTTACCCCTTGACCTTCATGTCCAATGTGACTGAAGTATGTCTGAAGAGAAAGTAAGTGCCAAACAATAACTTGAAAGTGAGAAGACATACAGACTATAAAAATATTTCAAATTATACATTTTGGAGCCTTGCCAAGAAGACTACTCTAGTTCTGAAAAGGAACTGAGTCCGGCACAAAGTTGTCTCATCATTTGGGAGGATCTGGGGTGGAGTGGCTGGACCTTAAAGTTAACTAAGGTCTGTACATTACTTGAGCTTTTATTTTGAGGTTTCTTAATTTGTAGCAGGACTAATTTCAACTCTTGGATCAAGCTTTTACTACTATGGCATGTAACTTAACTCTGACACTTACCTAACGTTTTCATGGCATTTTATGGTAGTTAGTGTTCTACATCAGTGTTTCTCAACCCTACTCCTGGCGGCACCCTGTCCTGCATATTTTCTATCTATCCTTGCTGCTTGATTAAATCAGGTGTGCTCAGCTAATAAAACGTGCCACTGATGAGTTCAGTCAGGTAGGTAGAGGAAGGATAGATAGAAGATATGCAGGACAAGGTGCCGCCAGGGTTGAGAAACACTGTTCTACGTTACAGTTTAGACTTTGTTGTATTTTGACCAACAGGTGGCAGTGTCTTGCTTGAAAAAAAGCACTGAAGGTCCTTGCCAAGTCACAAGCAACAAAACAAACAGAAGCATATGTGTACCCTGTAATTTGGCCTCTTGAATTTTCAACATCCCTGTTTCCCAGAAGTCAAAGTTGTTCAAACGCCAACTGTTCAGGCCAAAGCACCTCAGAGAGGGCACAGCAACTGTAGAGTTGCGCTGGCACCACACTCTCACTGAGCTAACACCAACATCTCACACATGAAGGGAAACAGACTGTTTGAACTCCCTGATATGGATGGTAGCTGCTGCTGCCCTTTCAAATAGGGAGAATGCAGTGAACGTATGTTTACAGCTGACGTCAGTGCAGGCAATGTGTGGTTCTCTTTTTTTCTCTCTAAGAAGTGCAGAGTTAGAGTAAAGCAGTTTAAAGGATCACAGGTGTCATTGATGATGGAAATTGCTTATGGGTATGATACATCTACCACTGCTCTGTATATGGAAGATGACCATATTATGCATATTATGTAGGAGAATTACCTTGTACTGTAAAAAAGCAAGACCGTTTAGCCTACCCCTGGGTTTTAAGCCACAAAGTGTCTCCCTCAGTTCAATAACCTCCACTTGACATTGCTGGACAGTGTATACACTTCTCAGCCTGTTGGCGGTGTTCCTGATCTCTCCCTGCCTCCACACCCCCACTCTGACCCACTGACAGTGAACCCACAGCTGCTCCCAGCTGAGGACAGAAGATGGTAGTGCAGCAGATCAGAGTCTAGCCTGGAGGAGAGCCAGTGTGGGGCTGAAAGCTGGCCATCTGCCCAAAACCATCCTGCTGCACACTGAGTACAGGTACACAGGCAATGCTCTATTTATCAAAAAAAAAAAAAAAAACAGGATTTTTGCTATTACACCATTAACAAGTCAGTTTATATTTAATGTCAAACAAATTTACCCTGTAAGAAATATGGAACAACAAACAACTGGTGCATTTGGAATTATGAAGAAATATATACAAATATTTAGTTATTAAATTTAGTTTTATGATTCTGAATATTTTAATATACACACATTTAAGAACATTCTCAAATAATGGAATATCTAGTTTTTTTGCTTTACCATCTGAACTAATCACTAATGATCTGAATGTATTATAATATATATATATTATATATATATATATATATAATTTCTCTGGTAAAGTAAGATAAATAATCACAGCACTAAAATATCACATTGAAGCTATCAGCAAGTGACATCATTCATGGCTGCCAGGTGACCCATGGCTCATTTTTACAGGCATGACTTCATGAAATGGATCAGTAGTCAGGTACTATACTATCTGTCAGCAACACTAATGGGGAAACAGCTCTGGCTTGAGCTGAAGATGAACCAGTTGCATGTATTCTTCTTTTCAATGTCATGCTTCGATAATATTTGTGAAAAAATAATAGTTACTTTGTGAAGTTAACAATAGTGTACAAGTGACAAATCATATTCTCTGATTGAAAAACAGTAAAACAATACATCTGTTTAGAATGTCCCTGAAATTCTGCAGAACCTGTGACATAAATAATTCAAATTTTAGCGTGAAAGTGAACCTCTGGTAATTTACCTGTGTGAAACACAAAGCCTGCCTGCAGCATATTGTGTATTTATCCTCCAAACATGTCTTTGATATTATACTGTCTGTCTAACTAAACTAACTAACTTGTAACGTTGAACAAAGAACACAATCCAAGTAAACACCCTCTTGAGGATAATTTGATAATGTAAAAAATTTGACAATTTAAAAAATCCCCTCAGTTTTGTACAACAGAAAGACACTTAAGATTTCATACATGTCTGTGTGTCTGCTGTACAAAGCTCTCAGCCTTCCCTTTCAGAAAGGACTCCTCAGCCTTTTTTGGGCTGAATTGTGTGTCTGGTGTTTTGTTTCGTCTGTGTCACCTGCTGTAAAGGAAGGAGAGAAGACCAATAGGAGTCTCACGGCACCTCTAATAAGAAAGTAAGAAAGACCACATCCAGGATATCATTTATTATCATTTTCAAGCATATGGAGCTGTAGGTCTATAATGAAGAGTAAGCCGGTGGCTTTACCTGGCTTGTCAAACCTCCAAGAACCACTCTGGGATACAAGCATTAAATAGACCTTGTAACTTTTCAGCACACACATTCAGAAAGAGCCATTTATCAATAAACAGCAGCAATCTGTTTTCAGTCTTTCTGTAGGGTGCTCTTCTGCAATTCTTGATTAAGATAGAATCAAGATGGGGCAGAAGAAATTAAAATGAAATGCCTAAGTTAAAAAAAAAAACATTATAAGGCATACCTCTCAGCTTGGTCCAGGACTTGGAGACATTTGTTCCAATTACACAAGCACTGCTGTGCTTTAACACATATGAGACCTGCACAACACAACTCAAAGCAAAAAGGTTGGAAGAGTGGGGCATAAAGTCAATGCAGTGAGGTTATCCTATATTTTTGTAAACTGTGTTATGTTATTATTTGTCATGTTTACATTCCATCCAGTCATAGGAGAAGTACAGTGGGGGGTGGGGGGATTTAAGCAATTAATTTGATAATTTCTTATTTTATTATTCCACACTCATATTGTGCTGTTCAAGGCATTCCTCCTCTACGTCCCATCTCCTCCTTATTTCTATTCCTATGTAAGATGTCAAATGGGGGTCAACAACCACTGCCCATGGCAAGGTGCGACCCCTTCCTCAGACTCCAAGCCAAAAAACTGTACCCCTATACCCTCATCGAAAGCAACAGCTCTTAGAGTATTAAAATTCATACCTACTGAATAGTAATGGCAGTCATTATGGAATATGCACTCTTGGCGTAGACATTTGTCATGTACAAGTATACACATGACCCCTTCCTTTACATCCTTGCATTACCCCTGCATATTTTCACCACTTGCTGTGTGACTAACAGCTACACAAATCTTCTTCCTGAACATTTTTCTCAAAGATAAGTGTCTGATTGCTTCGGAAATACTGACTAGTGAGAAAGTCCCATATTCCTCTTGTAAATGAAATAGTGCACACTTGGTAATTAATTTGAAAGGAAAAATAATCATTTAATTATTCATTACACACATTCGATAATGTACATCAATAAATGTAAAAAGAAAAAAACAACAGAGTAACACAAAGTAATGAGAGTATCCTGGTGATTGTACGGGTGAGCTTCTGATTAATACAGTGACAACAGCTGGCTCTCTGGCCCCTCCCATATCCTTTTATGGATCCTCTTAGTGGTGGACTGATGAAGGCATGATGCTGAGGGTGTCTGTGGGTATGTATCACTGTTTACACACAGGACACAGGACACGTCCTTCCTGTTCCACTCCCAAGACACTCTCTGAGGAAGACAGGACAGGACATTTTGTTTTCAATGTCTATGTTTACATTTGCGTTTATTATAAGCGGACATTCCCTTGCCCGCTTATGACATTCCCTTGCCCCTTCAATGTCTATGTTTACATTTGCGTTTATTATAAGCGGACATTCCCTTGCCCTTTACACTGCATACCACCCAATATTCTGGCACACACATGCCCTATATTAAATCTTAATAAAGCAATTTATGAAAGCTGCAGGTGTTTGTATAATTTTACGAGGACAACTTCCTTTGTGTTTCCCATGGTGTTTCCCACCCCTTTGACTCCCTGAGCCTACAGCCTCCCTGCTCCTTAGCAGTACTACAGCATACCCTATAGTAGCATCTTGACAGAGACCCTCAGCAGCAGCCCCATGCACCCCAGCAGGCAGGCGATATCCATCAGGCTGTGAGCAGAGAGGCCCCACAGCACGGAGCTCCCTGTCTGCCACTCTCTCCGAGCCCTTCTGTACGCCTCTCTGTCTCTCTCCACGTCAAGCTTCCTCTGTCCAGCCCTGTATGTTCTCCAGGACTCTGGCACATTGGCAGGAGCTACAAGGCTGGGGTCGGGATGGCTGTCCCCAGTTTTACAAAGATCTTCCAGGGTTCGTCTGCCTTTATGACGCAGGACAAGTTTTCCCAGGGCAGCGAATGCGTCCTCAGTGACTGGAGGAGTACTTGCCCACTGTTTCGGCACCATTGGAGGCATCAGAGTGTCAAAATCTAGAGACCAATTGTTCAGAACCCCCAAAACATACATCAAAATGATGATAGTTAAGCACTTGCAGGCCATTTTTGAACACAAAATTGGAAAATCGCAGAGTGAATTGAAACAGTGTCTAGAGAGAGTTGCCTTGTGAGACTTTGGAATGTTCATGTGAATGCTTTGAAACAATTTCCATAGTGCAGCATTGTGATGTCATAAGGGCCAGCCCCATGTGATTGTCTAACTTTGTTTCCCCATAATGACAACAAATGCAAAAAACAACAATGACAACAACAATAATATCACATGTATGTTTTTATTCATTCATAGTAAAAAGACATATTGATTTTATTAACATGTCATCTCATCCCCTGAGGTCATCACCCACAGATAGACTGTCTTTCCTAAATCTTTGCTTAGTCTTAACTATTACCTCCTCTTTTCTGAAAAGCTGAAGCATCTATCCATCATCAGATAGCAGCTCAGTCTTAGATACAGTACATGTTATTATTTGAATAATTGTGCAGCAGTGTTCCACTGGTCACTATCTCATTTTGTTCTGTTTTGTAGTCCCCTTTTGTAGTCTTATGTATTTAGCTTCTATTTGATGTATTTTCATGTTTTGTGATTTTGTTTCTTTTTCACGTTTGATACTTAATAATTTAAATTATTAAATTTAAGAAAATCACTTTTTCTTCATTCTAAAATGTCCCAAATTTCTCTGAAAGTCTGAAAAGCTTTACTACTTTGGTCAATTCTTCACACATAATCAGGTACTCACATACAGTATGTATGTAAGTTTTCTGTCACAAGCTGCAATCATTGAGATGTCCTTTTTACAGCTGGGTATGTTGATTACTTTATGATTGTCATAAAGTATCATTATACATAAAGTATCATTATTTTCTACACTTTCTTGATGTTACTTTTAGATTAAAAGCTCAGAGTTCCTAGAGGTCACAGAAACAATGATCAATATGTAGTTTACAGAATTGTTCAGTATGGTAAGATAATGCCCAAATAATATACACAAACTCCCACAGACATACATAATGTAATGCATACTGCGGTGTATATGTGACCATATATGGCCCATTTCAAATGATTACATTAAAATTTACCCCAATACATAGGGTAAGAAAAAATTTTGTGAGGCACTACCTGAGATAAAATTGAAACCAAAGGAAAACAACGATTTGACTATAAACGACAATCAAGTCAAGAGATGTGTTCATCATGGTCCTTGACAAGGATTTATTCCCTTTCAGGTTTTCCACAGCACTCAGATACCAATCAGAGAAATGACACTGGGATCTATTGCATTGTCCCTCTCAGACAACAGTTCCTGCTGCATCCTGAAACGTGGTCCTGACAGTTCAAATCACTCTGATTTCACAATTAACTGATGCCATTTTCACCCAAAATAAACACGAGAGACCAACTGCTAAGTAACTATACTTTTAGTTTATCTTGAGTATACATTTAAAGTGCATTGATTTTTAATTTAAAATGGATTCTGATGTGACACACAACAAAATATACACAATTTCCCTTATAATATAATATGATATATAATTTTCATGATAATGCATTGTGAGGTCTATATATTCATTTTGAGCTAACCCTGCATTTTAAAGAATCGAATGGTTTAAAAGCTGTGAAACAAACAAACTATATTTTGTCCCTTAAAAACCATGATCAGTGTTAAAAACAGTCAGACAACCATCTATATATATGGCTATATATATATATATATATATATATATATATATATATATATATATATATATCCATTTAAATGAGTAAATATTTGACATTTTAATTAAAACTCCAATAACGTAATTCTACATTAATACTAAAGATGACTTTTAAGCCGCACGTTAGGTTGGATACTGTTTGTACATATTGCCAATGTGCGCTGTTGTGGTGACCTAAATAGTTTATTTTAGGCATCAGCTGGTTTGTTTTGGATACATTTACATTCGTCTATTTGCATAGTTTGTGTCACATAGTCCATTTTTAATACCCACTAAAGTTTTTGAAAGTTACACACATATATGAATCCCAAACATATATGCAATTTTATGACTTCCTACAAAAATTAAATTATTGAAGTTATGTTCTTTTTTATTTTCATGAAATTTAATGCAACAGAATCTTAATAGCATTTTAAAAAGGAAAATTATTAAGCAGAACTTTAGAGAGTCATTATCTGACCTCATTTATAAATACTCTGTATCCAATTTTATATGATCTGAATCTTTAATGCTAGTAACAGAGCTTAACTTCAGAACATGTCAACATGAATGCAAAGTATTTTCAGACTAAGAAACTACTGCCATACTATCTTATTGTAATTTTTCTGATCTTCTTTTAAAGGCCATTGCAGCCATTGAGCCATCATGTTGCTTTCCATTTCTGAATAAAAGCTAGAAGTACATTTTAAACATACAGTAACTTGTCTCACAGAGCATGGTAGAAATGTGAGAAGTATCTAAACAAATACTCTTCATACAGCTCAAAACATCTTCAGAAGTGAATTTAATAGGCAAAATATTATGCTGCCCTTCCTAACCTTAAACTCTGGAGTTCCATTGGCACAGCTGAAAGAACATTGTTCATGTTGGCATTGAAATTTACTGCACCCCTGATTTGTAAGAAACTGATTTAAAAAACATCTTCATGCTGATGAATTAATACTCCAGAGGAGCCAGGTCTCAAATAAGTTTTGGGCTCTGAATTTGTAGTTACAATAAGCCCTGTATTGACATTGATTTGAGTCAGAGCCTAATACATACATGTAATATCTCATTTATAATTAACCTTCATAGAGCATGGGAAAAAATAAGAATAGTGTATGAGAGGAAGGATGCAGGCGATCAATGAAATGTACATATATAACAGAGAACGACAGCTTTGCACCAATTCAGGATTAATTAGCATATATGTGCTCTGTCATAAAAAGAGGAATAACTCATAATTGATCTTTTCAGGCCGTCTAACCTGACAGCAACATTTTGGATTAATTACTGCTGAATCTAATCCATCATTGTGGTGGCTGAAGCTGTTTATTGTGTTAATGAAGGTCAAGACTGTAAGAGGAAGTCAATACAGTGGAAAACATTGGTTCTGTAATTAGTTTGCAAATGTGATTTGCAAAGTCATGTTAGAAATCATTGTTGTATTGTCACCTTTTAAGACATGATGTGTTTCTAGAATAGTAAGTGTTGTATTGAAACAGATTTTTGTGCTGCTAGTCATACTGAAAATTAATTTCCTAGCTTTTGCAGAAGTGGGTATGTCTTGTAAATCACATCCTTTCAATTCATACCATTTCAATATTCTATCATTCACTACTGTATAGTATCAATACAGAGTATCAGCAGTACAGGACATATTAGCATTGTGCAATGTTTGTGTCGAGGACAGCTCAGGATGTGATTGTGTTTGTGTGATTTGTGTGAAGTTTGTTTGGGGTTTTTCCAGGCATATCTGTATCACTATACTGTAGGCCCAAGGACACTGTTCCTGGTTCTTTTGAGGCTGAGTTGCAAATGAAAGATAACCATATTAACCACATTAAAGCACTGCAGGTTCTGTGAAATGTGAAGAACAAAGATACAAGAGCACTGATTGCTGCTTTCAGCCATATGACTACAATTATGAGATTGAATTACAGGATCAAAAAAAGCAAAATTTTTATGCTACAACTGATGTTTTTGTTTTGTTTTGGAAGACGGAGTATGCACCAGAAAGACACATTTTAAAAATGTATTATAGTTTATGCGAGAAGTTGGCCAGTGTGAACTTTTAGTCTTCAAAAAAGTTTCATGTGAGGGGTTATGATCAGAAAAAAACTGTGAGTACATGTTTGAATACTGATTAGTGTTAGATCAGTTGTTCCATAGGTGCAAATGCAGACAGTCTGACAATCAGAAGGCCCAGATCAAGTTTGAGATGAAATGAAAACCATTTGAAGTTGTGTGAATGCACAGGAAGGGTTATGTCCTCACTGCTGTGAATCTGAATCACACCATCAGTGCTATTTTTGCAGGGCCAGACCTATACAGCCCCAAAGGCGTCCTAAGAGAGCAGGTACAGGGAGAGTAAATGGTGCTGGAAGCACAAAAAGAAAGGGTGAAGGGAGGCTCCTCACAGAGTGGAAGGTGCTGAGGAGGCATAAATGTCAGCAGGGGGTTATAGGGGTGCTGTAGCATGCTGGGTCCATCCAAAACATATGTATGGAATTGGGAACATGCCCCAGTGTGTCAAGCTGTGTGTTTGTTTTTTTCCCTGTCCATGTGCTTTTGCCTAGCCCCCCGCCCCTGTCCCCGCCTGCCAGTGCTTCCTTGCCGCCACCTATCACCTGTTCCCCAACCTCGTCTGCTCTGCCCTATTTAAGAACAAAAGCACCTGGTTTTTCTGGTTTTTGCCCTGTCTGCTTGTTCGTCTGCTTGCCCCGTGCCTGAACTTCGCTCCCGGAATTGCCCTCTGACTGTCTCCTGGTTCCTGACTCTGCCTGTTCCTGACTTCGCCCTGGTTTTCCCTCGGAGCTTGCAAGACAGTGTTAGCTGAGATCAATAAAGAGCACTTTATGCGTGGTCTGCTGTTGGGTTTTTTTTACACTATAAATTCAAGAACAAAAGCAGGGTCAAATGAAATAATTTCAGTTTTAGCTGAGACTAAATGACAGAATATTTTTCAGCTAAATAATAATCTTGAATAACATATCCACTGGCTTTTTGACATGCAGTCAAAAATCATGCATCATGTTGATGCCCAAATGAACAGAAAAAAAAACAAATGTCTAAAATACAGCAATTAACCACAACATACAACATTCTATTATCTGTGCGTTCTGTTTATGTACAAGTATTTCTACCTTCAGGGCCTTGAAGGATGCAAAAGGCCTGCACAATTATCTAATGCAAGACATAATGTGAAATACTGTCATTGTGGGACAGCTCAAACAAGAAAATTGCAGCTGTACCAATATTGCTGTTTTCCACCTTGCTTTTCTTAGCTAGCACTAAAGTGTGTGTGAGAGGGGTGTCACCATTAGTCTTGGTGTGTGAATTGACCTAATTGCTCAGTACTCAAATGGTCCTAAAAATACGCACATGAAAGGCACTGTTAATACTGTTCAGTCTAATACTGTTCTGTTCTGTTCTGTACTGTTCTAATACTGTCTATATGTACCACCCAGATCACTACACTCTGCAAAATTGGGGAAACTGACTGTCCCAACCTGATGGGGTGGCTTCTCTCAGTCACCATGCCTGTCTGTACTGGTCCCCCAATGGTGGAATGACCTTCCCATAGGTCATTCAACATGGCGGAATCACGGGCCATATTCCAACGCAGACTGAAGACCCACCTCTTCAGACGGCATCTCAGTTCCACCTTAATCCTCAACAATTACAATTATGGATACAACATATTTCGGTAAAGATATGGTTCCATATCCAACGAGCACCCTGACAACATGGAACGATCAGTGGTGACACGTCTCCTGTGTCATCTGCTGATCAATTCCCCATCCCTCAATGATCAATTAAGCAGTCACATCAATGTTGCCATGCAACCACAATAAATAAGGCAGGTAAATATAGGTTTATTGTTGTGCAACCCTACAGTTCATTTCAAAACGTCTTGGGGTAATTTATGGGAATTTCTCAGGTATTCATTTTTGCCATGCACCGTGTCCCATAAAGCTTGTGAGCTCCTGCTTATATCCAGTTTCCTTCAACACCCACCAGGCAAGAGCAAACTTAGTAGGAGGTTCTGGATGAATATGGACTCCTTAATGCCCACACTGCCTTTTACTGCACTCAGGTGCAGTTACGCACTCTGACATTTAGCAGGGCCATTATGAGAACTGCAAGGGAGTCCATTTTATCAATCCCCAGGTAGTGTGAGATGGAGCCTGTCCAATGGCAGGCAGGCAGGCAGTGGGGGTGTACCAGCAGGGACCTTCATGTTGGCTGGCAAAAAGCTGCATCAGGTGGGTGAGGGGGATTTGCACCGTCGGTCGCACGCGGGGACACAGGATTGGGAAGCTGATCTGCTGTCTCAGCAAACCTTGGAGACTATTACTAATAGACAGCAGTGAATGTAAGCTCCGCCTCAAGGACTTCATCTCCAGTTGCTGCATGTCGAACTTGGCTTGCCAGAGCTGTTGGAAGGGCTGGAGTGCCTCATTTTCCTCCAAATCCTTCTACACTCTCTCTGGTGACAGCGGTGTTGTAGCCTGGTTTGAAGAGGAACCCCTTCCTATTGCTGCTGCCTCCCACCTCATTGAAGTAAGCTTTGATTTGCCTCTCTGTCTGCCCCTCTGGAACCACTATCCAAAATAAAGACACACTCTCTGAAATGTCTTCCCAAGCTACCCTAAGCTGCAAGTGAGAATGCTTGTTGGAGGTTGTAGCGAAGGGCGAGAGCAGTCACCCCACCCGGCCTTGAACCCGGGTCTACAGGGTACCAAACATGCGACTTTGACCACGACGCCAAAGAGCCAGGCTCGTTGGTATGGCAGTCAAAGAACCCGGATGCACTCCGTCACACTGCCCTCCCCTTCGGGGGCACACCCATGCGCTTCACGCAAACATTCCCCTGCGACTTTGACCACTCACTCGTGCTTCACCCATCTCTGGGGTCCCTCACACCAGGGTCAGCCTAAGGCTACAGCTCATACACCAGGGCCTATGGCCTTGCAGCCAGTCAGACACCAAGCAAAGGGCAAGAGCAGTCACCCCACCCAGCCTTGAACCCGGGTGACAGGGCAAACTCTTTCACAGCCAAAGAGCCAATCGTTGGTATGGCAGAGCACAATGATGAGTGTCAGAGGTCCAATTCAGAGCACAATGATGAGTGTCAGCTTCACACAGGAGGGAATGGACATCCATCTTGATGGAGTCTTTGGTAATCTGTTCTGTCTTCTGATTGTGTAAATAATAATGTGCTCTGGTAATGTGCTCTGATTGTGTAACTAATAATGCTCTCTGGTAGCATCCTGATTAGCCAGTGCTCAGACACACCTTTGTCATCACCTCTCCAAATTAAAGAGGGAATCCTGGCCCATGTGCTCTTTGTGCCACATGCATTTATGTAATTAAAATACCAAAACCAATTCAGAGACACTCTTTTGATAGCAATGCAAGGGATTAGCATCTGCACTTCCACTTGAAAGCTATGCTTCCGTCACTTAAAATATGAAAAAGAATATAAAAATAACAAAATAAATCATTTGACTATGGCCATAGGTGATATCATTCTGGTGACAAAAGACACTGGTCTTTTGTAGAAAGCATGGACTAACAACTCAAAAAGGTATGTTGTACAAGTATTTCAGGGGAAGGAGAGTTCAAATCTGTGTCTATGATGAAGCGCTAGCAGCAGACAAATGTGTCTAACCAGCAGCCATTTTAAATCTCAGTGCTCTTGTAGCAGCTCAGTGATCCTGAATCATCTTACTTACTGTAGGTATCCTCTATTTTCTACCATTCTGAAGCAATGTGCTTTGGTTCCTTATCTCAAGGAATGGGTAAAGATTTCAATGAACATTATAATTCAGTCATTGCATCCTGTTCAGTAAAATTAATGAGGTGTGTTGCTCGCAATTGTGGTAAAGTCAAATTCAATCAATTAAATTTACTCTGATATCCTGCCCTTCACAAAGAATTGCCCCAGAGGGCTTCACAGAATGCAATCCATACAAATAATTTAAGTCATTGCAGATAGAATGTTAAGGAAGAGCACTGATTCTGCAACACATGTATTAACAATAATAGAATCAATAGGATGTGACCACTCTGTGTTTGATTTGAAACAGGGAGATGTCTGAACAGAACCATCTACAGTCTATTAGATTATTGTAAATATCCTATAAGCGATTTTTCAAAAGCCTTTCAAAAAAGTTAAAGAGGAGAAAAGTGGAAAAATTTTCCCTCGATCCCCTATTGGCAAACAAAAGTAAACTTTAAGAGCACATCTACTCCATCTTTTTTGCCAGATAATAGAACTGAGCCAACTTGAAAGGAAATTACGCTACAACAGATGTATACAATTCACGGTGTTATCAGTCATTAACAGTGGAAAGTAGGCACAGGATCCACTGTAGAACAAGAATAATGGGAATAAATGAAATGCGTTATGTAAGAACTGAACACACCTACATGAGATTTGGTGACACACAGATTCAACCTGCTTCTTGCTTCAGATTGTGCTAAAGTAGTTGTAATTGTAATAAATGAATACATGAATTGCTTTTGTTCTGCTAGGCAGTCAGGGTGCTCATAAATCAAGTCCTGAACCCTCGGCAGCCTGCCGTGCCAATTCTGTCCTCAGTCCAAGGAGACCTGTTATTGTTGTTGCTTACATAATAAACGGTGATGTTAATGTTCTACTGCTTTCTGCGAGAAACCATTACAGTGCTCCATGGGGGAATAGCTAAGTATGTGTGTACAGATACTACAGGACCCATTAATGTTACCATTAAAACATGTTACCTTGTTCTGTTACATTTAGATACTGGAGACAGAGCAGGTATATATATTCTGTTCTTTAGTAGCCACCCCCTAGTTTATATTATATAGGGACCCAGAATTCCTAGAAACTAACTGTAAATCATCTTCTTTTTGTCCACCATCTTATATATATATATATATATATATATATATATATATATATATATATATATATATATATATATATATATATATACACTGTATATATATACAAATAAATAACAATAATTTTAAAGAGGAGGGGGATGGACACTCACAGGGAGGAAATACAGTTTCAAAAATGTACTTCGACTAAGGATTACATGAATAAGCTTGAGTTCCTTAAAATAATGTGGCAGATGTGTTTCCCTCATTTATAGCATTAAGAAATGGATTTCTTGTTGAAAACAATTTCAGTGCTCCTTTGACAAACTGGAGTCTATGTATTTATTCATTTAAGAGTAGTTGAAATTGTGATTATCTTTTCTGATACTTCAGAGAAACAGTGTCTTCCAATGCCTTTTCGCAACACCATTTTAAAACCCTGTTCTCAATGCAATGCACACGTCTTCTTTCACTGAAACAAGAGCAGCTCGGAAACTGTGGGTTGTGTGATGCACAATGCACGCTGCGGCTGGACCAGCTTCCTTGTTTGTTTACACCATCAATTCCACTGTTACCTCCCACACAGATTCTTTGCATGCACTGCCAGCTTTTTAAGGAATGTGTGGCCAACTCCAGCTATTTAAAGGCCTGGCTCCCTGCCATTTATATCTCTTTGTAAGAGTCTGCTGTCAAGTGTCTGAGTTTTAAGAACATTATTTAAGACTATAGTGTGTATGCTCAGTATCTGGCTGAGTATGTAAATTGCTATTTGCCTTCATTTGTTAATGGTCATTTTATAAAATTAAAATCAGTGTTTTTAAATTTTGATTTTAAAAGGTTTTAAACGGTTTTGCTATGGACAAAAAGAGTCCAACACACATTAGCAGGAAAAAAACTGATCTCAACAATTTCTCCAATGAAAATGAGTATGTGAAATTGATACAGTAAATGTATAAATGATGCCGCATTGGTAACAATGCTGAGGACAAAATGGCAGTGAGGAGAGGAGATACCAAAGGAAGGTGAAATAGTTCATATTTTAAATGCCATATTTGTTTGTCCAACAAACAACTGTCTATTATCTTGAGAATGCACAGTAATATTTAATATGTAATAAAATATGTCAGCTGTTTTCAAGGGATGTTGTAACAAATGACTTCAAAATGTATTACCTGTCAAATCCATTTAATATTTAGACTATAAAAATCATTTTCTCTTTGCATTACATTGTCCACCTGTTAAAGACCAAACATGGTCAGTTAGATTTTAATGACAACATAGAAACAATATTTGTGAATTATCTGAACAGCATGCAAATCAGGAATAGATAAATAAACATAAATATGCAAGTCACAGTAAACTTGCATGCATATGTCTGATATATGAACTATGTCACTTTATACCAGCTGTCCTCTAGGGTTAAACTGTATGATTGCAATGTTATCTCCAGCCATCATGTATATAGTATTCTGCATTATAATATTATGCTAATAGCACCTGACTAAATTATGCCTGATGTTCGCAAAGCATTTTGGTTAAGGTGCACTCATACAATACAATGTTTATGATGCATACATTCAAGAGACCCATTAAGCAATTACGCCATACAGCAGTAGTGACGCTATACGCTGAAAGTGCAGTGATTGGTGTTGACCGTTTATCTATGCTGTTTTTCAAGAAAGGGAACTTTTTAATTTAATTTATTTTGTTTGCAATCCATTCCAAACTTGAGATCTTGACATTTTTCTCAATGGCTCATCCTACAACTGTGACTATGGGGTCATGAGGAAGGCACCATTCACCATGGACAACATACATCCCTTTGTCAGAGGGTGGTGGAGATGAATGCATAGCAGTGCTAAGGTTGTGCAAGGTCAGTCCTGAACCTGCTTTCCCAGGACTCCCCTAATGTTATTTTACTATGGTGTAGCAGAGGTGTCAAATTCAAGATGGGCCATGTGGCTTTAATAGGCCTGTTCACTCACTCAGTCTGATATTCTCATGCATATAGTTCCCTGTGCTCATGAAAGTTTTCACTGTGAAGCATTTTGGAGGTACATGCACACAGCTAATCAATTAATAAAACCAATTAAGCATGGCAAATTAGCAATTAGCATATTGAAAACCAATATACACACACTGCCCTCCAGGAGTGTAGCGCATACAATATAGAGAATACTATGTTTAACTCACAGTACATCATCCAGCAAGCAAGCTCTCTTGGTGTTCGAAACTGCTTGCTATAAGTACGGACATGTCAGCAATATGTTCCTGGAAGCTTATCATGAGAACAAAAATTTTCTGTCTGGAAAAAGCAGAGTGTGAATACTTTGCAAATGTCCAACAGGCTGAGATGCCAGCACAAAAGGAGACAGGAGATGAAGAAATAGACCAGCTTCAGGCCTCTGATCATCTTTCATTTTATGAATGTTCAGGTGGTGTATCTCAGTCTCAGATAAACAGAGGCTCACAACCTGAGGAGGAACTCTTTAAAACCACACAGTGGCTTTAATTTGTGGAGTACCCTGGACTAATTAAATCACTCACTTGTGCTTTCCATTTCAAAGTATTACTGAGCTCATAACTGACAATGCCTAAGCCCCAATTTTTATCCTTGCCATCCTATGCAGTTTTTCAGCATTGTTTTCTCAATGTAGCCAGACTATGCCACCCTCTGTTAGTGGAAGGACCCTTGAGTTCCAGGTCCACTTTTATGTGGGATGCAGTATCCTGAAAGTTGCACAGTTCACTTAACCACTGAAGCAGCAATAATAGTTTATTAGGTTTACCCATAATACTACAGCACAGCTAAGTAGTACACATATCCCGGAGACAGACAGCCTATCCAGCATCATAGGAAATCAGACACTGAACACCAGGCCTCGCAACTACATAGAAGGACATACAAACAAATCAAAAAAGAAATCCAAATCCCAGTGCGGTGGTACAGCACTTTTCCAGTGACCCACCGCACTGCAATCCTTATACTAACATGCAATCTTAAGAAAAACCACCTCACCATGCAAACACACATGCGCTAAAGCAAATTATGAGTGTAGAGAAGCTGGCCGCCACTTCTCTCATGAACGAGCCAAAAACAAAAGGTTAAAAACCAATAATTTATTTTTAAAAACCCAAACAGACAAAGAAACCAGCCTTTGCAAGCCCACAGCAGGGACAAAGTGAGCCATCCTCTGCTCTGCAGCCACACCTGTATTTAATTCACTGTCAATTAGTCAGGTGTGGCTCATTACCCAATAGGCTGGTTCCCCAAACAAATCGCTAACATGTGCACATAATTACAAATGATTGACACACAATTGACAATTTACAATTAGCATTTAGTCCAAGGAAGAGGTGGTGAAGACTCTCCTTCACAATGAGCTTTCATCCCATGCAGTGAACAATCACCATGCCAATGCACAGAAATGGTGCTATAGCTAATACCACAGTTGATAGACCTGCAACTGACAGCCAATAATCCTTTAAAAAGGTGTTTTAAAATATGTTCCCAACTGGCAACGCCGGGAAGAACATGAGTTGGGGGTAGCAATGCAGCCAGTTATATAAAAACTCAGGGCTAGTACTTACATACAACTATGTATTACACAGTGGCAAGGGCAATAACACCAGTTAAAATCAACAGATCGCAGCACTTCTCCCATCCCAAACATTTTCCCACATCCATTTTAAAAGATGTGACTCAGTCCAGTTGCTGTCTGATTGGTTGTACTCTTGTGCCTACTCTTCCATTGTCTTGACAATGCCAATCATTCATTCCTGGTCAACCATCATCGCTCATGAATGCGAGAGAGCAAGAGAGAGAGACAGAGAGAGAGAGAGAGAGAGAGAGAGAGAGAGAGAGAGAGAGAGAGAGAGAGAGAAAACATCATGCCTGAGAAACATACACACCAATAAAAGCACACAATCAGAAAAAATGTGTACACCGGTTTCCACCCCTAACAGTACCATTATGTGTTTGAAGGATTTGTACATAACGTCCTGTTGGGAATTACTGCCTGACTAATGCACATACTGACCTTTATTGACTCTTCTGTCCTTGGCTCTCTGTTCTGCATTCTTACCATTGCTTGCGTATGCCAGCCTCTTTCTGTTGTTGTAGGTGAAGTTGCTGAAGTTATTAACCACTACAGTCCATCTAACAAGCCTTGAATGGTCATCTGAGGAAGTACAAGTAAGGTTGTACAATTTATTTTGCTACAGTATTCACATTAGGTTTATGCACAAATGTTTTGATACTGTTTGTATTTTAATGTATTTATGTTTTTTAATAATATATGAATTCAAATATGTAACAGTGATATAATCACATTATATGCTACTGGAAGCTGAGCCACCTCTATTCAATCAGAATATGTGGCACATACAGGTATTCAGTTTTGATTTATTGAGACAAAAAATGGTTTTGCAAATAACATTTTCTTCACAAAAAGCCTATGCTTTATAATCTCTTTCCTTAAGCTAGTTAGTCATACAGTGCCCATTTTAGGGCATCCTTCTTCCTCCTTCACAGACTCCCAC
Organism: Megalops atlanticus; assembly: GCA_019176425.1. Taxonomy (NCBI): domain Eukaryota; kingdom Metazoa; phylum Chordata; class Actinopteri; order Elopiformes; family Megalopidae; genus Megalops; species Megalops atlanticus. The sequence goes on along the minus strand of CM032876.1, from coordinate 64,142,424 downwards.
CTTCAACTGCCCCCTGTTCACCCCTCATTCTGAGGCATACATCCCCCTTCTAGTCCATCCTCAGCCCCTAAATCCATCTCATAATATAAAATGATGCATTAACTAGTTTGCTAGCTAGCTCACTAATGTATAAGTGTTAATTAGATAGGGCAAATTTAGATGTTATTACCCATCAACCAACAGTACGACAGTCTCTTGTGAATTCAGGATTTAAAGGATTTATTGCTATATCATCCCTGGTAAGAAAAGAAAACAAGATTTAAAATATGCAGTTTAGTTTGCTTATGCACCAGAGTATAAATGTTGAAGACTTTTGCATAACATTATATATGTTTTACACCATAATATTTGCAGTTATACAAGCTATGGAAAAAGCTAAGAAACCCTTAATTTACAGTTTTCAGCCATGTAGTAATTTCATATTTACATTTCATAATATCCTTCATACTTATATATTTCAAGTAAATATTTTTTACACTCCCTCATCAAGTTTCTCCCCCAACTGTTGCCTCATGCCATGTAAGACTAACTTAAGATTCAACATATCAAGCAATGTCATGAGTCAATGTCAGATGTTGTCCCTTGGGTCACAGGATATCCCAACTCCATTGATGTAGTGATGGATGACAATACTGATGAAACTGGGATCAGCAAAAGTTGATGTGACCGTACCTCACGTTTCAATGTCATATCTTTCCTGTTTATTTTTACAGGGCATACAATGAATAATGCTTGGGTAGGTGACAGACTCCCTCTCTGCTCTTTGCATGGACTCTTGCAAAGTCCAATATACTTAAATATAACCATACATTGTACTTTACATGATAACTGTGAACTGATATGATCCTTTTTATGATTATGGTGTATAATACCTGTACTTGGTTTGTGTCATTTTCACTGTAAATACTCCATGTATACACTAAAGTATAGCATAGTTTGTGAATGTGCCCTGTTTTACGGTCCTCTTCCTCTGAAGGCCATTGGACATCATTCTGTTTCCATGAGTGATATGTTCTGTGGACACACCATGATGAGGGCAAGTCCAAACTACAAGCACCACCCATAGAGGTCAATTGATTTTGCAATAAGATGTGCACTTACCTTGACTGAATGCAAAGTGTTTCCCTGCAGTAGCAGGATTGCTTTTAAAATGATAAACAGTCTCCTTCACATACTAGCAGTGAAGGATTGCTCCGGGATCTCCTCCAGCCTCATGGTAATACGCACACAGGAAGTGATACTTGCACTTAATGATATAGACCCTTATGTTTTCATTGTTATGAGGTCAGGATGCTGCAGCTGCAAACTGAGAGAGAAGCATATGTGCTGGAGCCACTGTTTTGTCAGTGTTTGCTGTGGTCTTCATGTAGGAAATGGAGCTCATAAACTCTCTCACGGCCAGAACAACCCAGCAGTTTCTGATCACCCATGCCCCCCCCCCTTTTTTGAGCAGGAGTTTAGCATTTCAATGCTAGACATTAGTTTACAACAACAAGTTAAAGTGTTGACTCTTCATATAGTCTTTTCATATCACATTAGGCTTATGCCCAGCACTACAAAGCATCATTTACAGATTTTTTAAAAATGTAGGGGAGAATTGCTGTTTGATCGGATTGGTGTGTTTCTCTGTCAGACTCCCCAGTGTCAAGGCCTAAGACATAAATGTAACTTCATTGGACATTGACTCATCTGCTGCTTTTTCACTACACAAATTAACCAATTTATGTGTCCAATATTATGCTTTTTCATAGCCCATTACTGGGCTTTAAAACAAACCACAACAAGTGTTTGTGGTTTAATAAATTGTCGCATGGCCTTCTACAATCAAGATTTTGGGATTCATTTTGTATCAAACATGCCTATCTGGCCTGACTTGTCAATACAAAATACAGACGACACAATGATGTGATTAATAAAATGAGTTTATTGAGAAAAAGCAGACAAACAGATGAAACAAAATGAAATAAAGTAGAATAACCCAACAAACAGACAACAACAAACACAATATGAATTCATGAATAAATGAGGAATAAGGTTATTGCAGAACAAAACAACACAAAAAGATAATGCTGAATGTGAGTGCTGAATTTGGCTAGCAGCTATGACTCAAACTACAGAACATCATGAAGTGGTAACTGCAGCTTGTCACTCACTGACAAAACATTAATTAGATCTGTGTCTACACATCTTGTACAAGATTAAATCAGCTAGGATATTCACAATGTTAGTATTAAACAATGCTATACTCATTGAGTTATTGACGAAGGCCAGTCCTTTAGATTTGAGGGGATGGTAACTCATTTTTTGTACGCCTACAGGGAGGTCACAGTCTGTTTTCCACTGAAGGCTTCTGGGCTTGTCACAGGAGTCAGAGGGAGGCGTGCAGGGGAGATCTGTTGTATGACCGTTGTAGGAGAATAGGTTTTCATCCTGGACAGCGGGGTGCGCAGGTCAGGGGAAACAGGTGCTGTGTCCAGGTTCATCACTGGAGGTCCACTTCTTCTGGCTTCCTTGCCAGGCACACGTCATCGAAGTGAGGCAATGTTGAAGAGATCCAGTCATCTTCACATCCATAAGAGCTCTCTATACTGACAGCCACCAATGTCATGTTGGGTCACACTTGTGCGAAAGGAAGAAGGCTGCATATTACCTGCAGCTAGATCTTCTGGCTTCCTTTCCAGGTAGAAATGTTGTTGACACAGGGGGATGACAATGTAACATGGTTATGTTTGCACTCAATGAGAGCTATCTTTACTGATAGCCACCAACTTTGTGTTGGGTCACACTGATGCAAAAGGAGAAACATAACATACTACCCGCAGCTAGGTCTTCTGGCTAACTTGCCAGATAGAAATGCCATTGTCACAGGGGAAGGATGAACAGACAAGGTCATCTTTGCATTCAATCTTCAATACTGCTTCCATCAGCAGCTTCCAGCTTGATGTTAGGGCATTATGGTCTCCAAGGGCATGACATTTATTGTTGATGGTTTTGCTTCCAGAGCCAGTTGTGGATTCATAACCTCTCCTTACCAGAAGGCCAGGCCATATACCATGCATTTTTGTGATGCTGCTAGTCAGCACTGGAATAAACTTGGTTTTGGTTGAAAATAGGTGTCCATATCCCTGACAATCTTTAAGAAGCGGGTGGATTTTATTTGATTCTAGAGTTATTGTTGGTCTGTAGGGAAATTTTCAATCAGATGACACATAAACAACAATTTAGTCCTTGAATTATGATAATAATACTTGTTGCTGTTCTTGTTCTTTAAGAAGGATGACTAACAAATCCTCCTGTCCACCCTGCTAATGTGGATGGGAATATGATGTAGATGGGAATATCAGCTGCTTCTGCTTCTCAGTTCACCCTTACAAAGTCACCTGGAGAGCCTTTGTATTGACGAACACTCTTTTAACAGGAGGTTCCCAGGCATCAATATTTCAATATATCAATGTGCATTGCAACACACTACAGTAACACCTAGGCCATGTCCACATGTACACGGGTATTTTTGAAAATGGGGGTTTTCCTCCTTTGTTCTTAAAAAAATCTCTGTCCACACAAAAACACAAACACACGCTGTCAAGAGCATGCCAAACCAACAGGCGACGATATAACCCTAACCGTAAAGCCATGTTGGCCAATCAGAAGCCTGAAAAAAAGTTACTACAGCACACACTCTGATGTCACAAGCCAAAAACTCCTTTTTACCTGTCTACACGTGAACACTGAAAACGGAGTTTCTGAAAATCTTCACCCTGGACGGCGTTTTGCAAAAGATCCGTTGTCAGTGACCTTAAATGCCGTTTGCGCGTGGACGAAAGGCCGAAATGCATAGAAAAAACTATGTTTTTAAAAATACCCGTGTACGTGTGGACAGGGCCCTAGACACACACCCATAAAACACCCCATTTGTGTATGCAGAATGCCAATACATCTGAAAATGTGCAACATAAAGGAACAGTGCAGGGTTGTGGCTTAGGCACTGGTCATGACTGGTGAGTAGCAGTAAAAATGCCAGGCAGGAAACCGCAGCTGAATAGATGGAATCCAGCCTGCTTCAGAGAGCTGCTAAACAACCCTGGATGAAGGCATATGCAGTGGAGATTAATAGCAATCTGTCAGAGACTAATTTCATTCAAAATATTTCAGGAACTATCTTCCAAAGTTCAAATAAATAATTCAGAGACTTATGTGGGCAGATGAAGTGGAAAACTCTTGCTGATGGAGAAAAAAAAATGCAAAACAGGGAACAACAAAAAAGCTGTGCATTCTCCTCCAAGCATTTTGTTTCAGACCTCAATGAGTCAGTGCACTGCCATTATTGGCCTTCCAATATTTTGGTATGACCTAATTAAAAGTTCAATAAAATGATAGACTTTCTAGACCACATTCAGGATTACCTGTTTAATTGCTATATTTCTTTATTTCTGTTAACCCTAATAATAGCTAAAAATTCAGTGCCTACATGAATGCCATTCAATAGTCAGAAAACAACAGTTCAATTCAGAACAATGCCTAATACGATTATCATATTATGTACATATTGTAATTCATTGAATCAATACCAATTAATTAAAATAACCATGCGAATAAAGCTATTTGTTGTCATGGATCTGTGCAGGTTCACTCACTCTATTCTTCGCAAATATATATATATATATATATATATATATATATATATATATATATATATATATATATATATATAATATACATATACACACTGTATCTCAGTTACACCTCAATCCCCACCCCTTAACACATGCTATCTGCTTTACTTGCTTGTTTATTGTACTTGTATTATTGGAATGTGTTTTGTATTCTGTAATCTAGTGACTGTTGTATGGTAGTGTGTGCACTTGGCTTCCCTTATTTTCTAGGCTGTCTAGCCAGGTTGCACAAGTTAATCTGTGGTAGTGCTTGAACAGAGTTATGCTCACACTCACTGGTCTGGGAGTGTTGTTAGCCTGGTCTGCTACTTTTGCTCATTCAATCTGAATAAATACACTTCTATTCTTTGGTGCTGGAAGCTCTCTGATTGAGAGCATCTGCTAAATGAACGTAATGCAATGTGATATTTTCCACATTTTCATACATGAACATGTACCTGACACAAGTGGAATGATTTTATATTTTGGTGGCTCAAAAATGTTAAGTTGTTACAATTACTTGTGTTTATAAATTCACTACATTATGGCAGATACTCCAAAAATAACTCAGGAATTGACAGAATACTCTGGTTTCCTGGTTGTCTCCTTTTCTCTCAAAGTAATGCAGGCAGTAATGCCTCTATTTGAGAGAACAGGCTCATTCCGTTTTAGCATTTGAACACCCATACTAGCAAGCAAGGTAGCACTATAACTGCAATGTAGCTACCAAACAAGGCTGGATAGCTTGTTAGCATTGAGTATAGCCCAGTAACTGACAAGCTCCCAATGTTATTCATAGCTTACACTGTGTGACAAGCTAGCTACCATTTATACTGCATCACAATCGGCCAAATCGGTAAACATTACCTTATTTAGCTGATGTAATAAGTAGATAGTTATCAACGTGCCCAGGAAAGCTACATTAGTTGGCTTGCATCAGCAGCAGAGACGAACAAATAATAAAATTATGTTAGTGATTGTTATAGATCTTAAGTGAGAAATTGTTGTACCCAGGCATTTACGCGACTGTACTGTTACTTCTTGCAAAGTAGCGTAACTGTGTATCTAGTGTCTGTCAATAAACATAGTGATATGTTTCATGTCAAAAACGGAAATAAAACTGGCTAATTAGCACATCTACTGGCAGGTTACGTGCACCTACAGGCAAAAATGCAGTCACTCACGTGGACAAACGTCACAAGCTACTTTTTAATGAAATCAGGTTGTTTTATTTAGACTTGGTCATTTGCCAGGTTGAGAAGGCTGGCTTCTCTGACTGCATTTGAATATACTGAAATTACTGTCTAATTTCCAAAGCAAAATCATCAGTGTTATTTGTTTAGACTCAAAAGACATGGTAATATGTGGCCATGCAATGTTGAGGCCTCTTTTGATGTCACAATTGCAGCCAGGGAGAGGACAAGGAAGCACAAATGATGAGTCACTTTATAGATACATTCATCTGGATAAATTATTCAGTATACACAGGCGCTGTTGCATTAGCTTTTGTACACTCTTAAAGTGAATTGTGAGAGCACAGTTTGTTGTGGTTTGTTTAGAAGATAAATGGCTAGTTTAAAAGCATTGAAATATTTCATTGTACATACAGTCCTATGGCCATTAACAATCGGTGACAATACACTGCAAACATAAAAGAGACTAACCTCATTTGATTATAAAATTAACTTATTAATTTCAGCTGCACAAAATGTTTCTCTTGTTGCACTTTGTAATTGTGAACTTTGAAGTCATTGACATTCAGGTGATGCCTTCAAAACTGAAGGAAGTGATGCGAGACTCATCGATTGAGTGGTGCTGCTGAGCATCTCAGTGTGCTTTACTTGTAGAGGTTTAGAGAAACAAACATTACAAAATGAGTGCACTGCTTCAAACCTATAGACAAATCATCACAAATCATGTGTGGAAAAATCAAGCTGAAATAATATGAATAGCTGCAGGCATTCCTGAATAATCGACTGCATTCTTGCTGATGACTTTAAGTCAAGGAAAATTTTTCATCCTTTTTTTTAATACTTTTTATAAAAAGTATAAAAACCTTATTCATAAAGGTTTCAAATGTCATGGTCATTAATGGCAAATTAAATTTTTCTAGCCTTCATGTTGATCTCGGTACAGTACAAGTCTCTGTACATATTCGGTACAGTGTTTCATGACATGCTCTTCCGATTGTACAGTAGGGTTGTCAAAGTCAGTTCTGAAGGGTTGTTCATGTTGGTTTTTGTTCTGACCAGTTCCCCCCATTTAATTGGTTCTCTTCCTCTTCAGTGGCAATGAAATTCTGCGAGATTCAATTTTAAAAGAATTAATTTGCCAGACACATTTACACACACTGCAAAATTCCATTAAATAGACTGCTAAAATATTTCTTGAGAATATGGCACAGACACTCCTTAGCTGGAATGTATCATTTGTTGAATGAAATGAAACGTCAACACATAGTTGGGTATTTGAATATTTTTGGACTAATTAAATAACTAAGAGCAGAGGCTTGAGACAAAAAACCTGCAGGCACATGGTTCTTAAAGGACTGAGTTTCTCACCCTGAGTTTATTCCAATTACTTTCATTTAGATGACACATTCTCAAAGGTGGATGTAATTTTTTTGTTTATTTAATTCAATTCACTAAATGAAACTGACAGTTGAAGGCACAGTTCAACAGCGATGAAGGTATCTGTGTAGGTGAAGGTATGAAGGTATCTGTGCAGAAAAACTATAAATAGGACTGGTTTAGGCTGGTTTAAGCAACAATGTGGATTTGGAGCAGAAAACAAAAAACAGCTAAATTAATTTACAATGTTTTGAAAAAACTTTGCAATAATAGGAGTAAGCAAAGAAATAGCAATCCACTGGCAATTGGCCAGTTTGAGTCCATGAGGGATAGAGGTAGGTAGGTCAGCCAGGGTTTGTCTCAGGCCAGGGTTTGTCTCAGGGTTTGGTCAATTTGGCACTCACAGTCTACCTGTATACATTTACATTTATTCAGACATGAATTGTGACATGAGACATTGTGACATGTCTTCAGATGTTTCTTGAAGACAGAAAGGGTCTTGGCGGAACCGATGAAGTGTGGAAGTTGATTCCACCATGGGGGACAACAGCAGAGAAAGTTCTGGATAGTGATTTTGCGCTGCGATGCGACGGGACCACCAGACTCCTTTCTGTAGCAGAGCGTAGCGGTCGGGAGGGAACATAGGCTTGTAGTAGTGAGTTCAGGTAGGTAGGTGCAGTTTTGTTGGTCGTCTTGAACGTAAGCATCAAGGCCTTGAACTTGATGCAGGCAGCTACAGGAAGCCAGTGGAGCGAGACAAAGAGAGGTGAGCCCTCTTTGGTTGGTTGAAAACCTGACGTGCAGCTGCTCAGTAAATTGGAGGGCAGAGGAGAGAAATGAAAATCGTGTACAATTTGCAGGTGTCTGAAGTGCTGTTGATCTTGTCCTTGGCAGTGGAGATGTTGGGGGAGAAAGAGGAGAGATTGATATTTGCTCAGATCAGTGGGGTCTCTCGATTTGTGCCATTTCCTCTCGGCTGCCCTGGGCCTGGTACGATGGTTGCAGAGAACGCCAGAAAGCCAGGTGTTGGAGGGTGTTGTGCATGCAGGCCTGGAGGAGACAGGGTATAAAGCTGCACATGAACTGCCTTCCTCCGAATCATGTCTGTGCTACCTCAGCTTGTGGTCTGCAGTGTGAAAAGAAGAAGCGGGAATTACAAATGAAAAAAATCAACCAGAATGAGAATCTGACTAAATCTGTGAAGATTAACACAGATTCCATGTTCTTGTTGCCTAAACAGTGTTATGCACAAAGACATGCAATATATTTTAAAAATAGATACGTTAAAAAAGTAGCAACCGATACTTTGTTCTATCATCCAGGAACTTTAGCAGATTCTCAGAATACAAATAAAAAAACAGGAATGGAAAAGTAGTGCTCTATACACCAGGAACTAGTGGGGAAAATTGTACGTTTTCCCTGCCATAATGATTGAAATTGATTTGTTTTAGGCCATTTTAGTCGATTTGCAGTGACTGTATGAAAGCTGACAGAGAGACATGCCCCAGAGCTTTGAGAGAAACAGTCCTTCAGAGACAAGAGCTGATTCATACTGCATGTTTCCACTGGGCGGGGGATCTTGGACACCCTGGAGGAGCATGGTGCTCCACATAAAATTTAGAGATGGAACATCTTCAAGCCACTTCACCTGAACAGCCTCTTCCTAAAGTGCATTTCCTGTAAACACCAATGAGTCACTGTGCGATTCAGTCTGTCACTTGGTTGCAACCAATCACAATTTCTGAAAATTGACTTTGAGTCATATAAAAATGCCTCTTCAACAAGATAACCCCCACTTGGGGATAAATTTAAAAGTCCTGTATTGAGCACAGTAAGCTAAACTGAACTCTAACTATAAATAGTACTCTGGATTGCAGTCCTCTCTTGACAGTGCAATGTTCATTTAATGTGTTGTCATTTAATGAGTCATTTACAGGCAATTTTTTTATTTATGAGTCATTACAGGCTTTTTTTTGCTTCAAACAGGAGGTCACATCCTACTGTATAGATAATATTTACAATAATGGCATTACTTTTTGTTTGAGAACAAATGTGAGTGTATTGGGGGTAATTCTTGAAAATACATGCATTTAATTGTTCCAGTGGCTGATGAATTGTAAACAGGCAAATATAAATAGCTGCAATTATTGAGTCAACATTTTATATATGAACCAATCTTCAGTTTTGTACAATTAGTGAAAGATGATAAAGATAGAGATAAAGATAGAGATAAAGATAAAGATAAAGATGATGCAAATACATGAGTGCTCATTCCAATATTCAAGTGTTGAGTTGTGTATAAATCAGTATTTTCCTTAAAAGAAACTTGGATGAAACAGAGCTGCTGAGTAGTGATGTGAAAGTAACCTAGTGAGATCTTCTACCTCATACATGCTTCTGTTAAATATAGGCATTTTTAATAAAACATTCCATTATACTTATCCTAAGACTGGGAGACTCTGAAACATCATGTTGATTATTGAGGACAGTAAGCTTTTGCAAGCACTTCAGTCTCTTCCTGCTGTCATGGATTCAAGGTGTTTCAAGGTCTGTATGAAGAAATAAAAAGGAATTTGATTAGTTAAGGTCTGTGCACACTTTGTGGTTAGAAGGTGATATTCTTCACTGTTCTCAGTGCTGCCCACTAGCATATTGCACTAAGTAATTTATTTGTTGAATAGATGCCCTTAGTCTGTATACTGCATAGGCACTTTTTCATATCATCCAATCATACAACAGTTTATTTACTGATGGAGCTCATGACAGAGTCTCACTTAAGAATCAAACCTGCAACATTTACTGCCATGACAAGATATCCATTTTGTATGACATCAAACAAACATTGATTTGTAAGTCATTATCTATGATAATCTAATAATCCCATCAAGATATGTTCTAGGAATATTTGAAAAGGCTAAATGTCCACCTTGCAGTCTGATGCAATGAAGTCTTTGCATACAGTAATACAGCTTGTGGAAAGTAACTCTGCGAAAGGAGACTTCTGTTGCACCAAAGTTCAACCACTTATTCAGAAGCCAATTTAAATGATCTCCATTAATACACCAGCCATAAATCTTCCTGTGATAGGCTAGTCGGCCATTGGTAAGATTTATTCTTACTCTGGAAAAGTCTCTCCAGGAGGCCATTGAATGTGGAGGAACCAGCCTCCTTCAGCTGCAAAAGAAAGGAGTCAAATATGGTGCAGTGAAACAACCACTGTTACAATTCACACAGTATTCAACTGGGATACTGACTGGTATCACATCATTGCAGGTGAAGATGGTACCTATTTTTATTTGATTAAATTTGAGGAACATCTATGTTATTTCTAACCATATTATTATTATTTTAAACTTACATGTCAAATGGAATATTTACCTGCTGACAAGACTGAAAACATAAACCTCAGGAGTATTTGACTGGATGTACCAAGCACACACAAAGCTGATGCCATTTAGAAAGCCTATTTTAAATGTTTGGTTTGTCCAAACATACATTTTTCTGACTTTCTCTTTTATCTTTTTGTTGTTGTTGTTTTTATCTTTAAGTCAATTACATAATTACATGCAGTGTACTGCAATGTTACCTGAGCCTACAGATCTAAAGGCTCCATCTTTGGCTTACTGCCACATATAATTAATAATGTGTTAACTTTTATTAATAAAAGGGAAGATCACAACCACCATTACCACTTGAATCTGTGAGTATATTCACCAGGGCCAGAATGAAACAAAAAGTAAAAGAAAAACAAGATCCAGATTTAAAAAAAAAAAAAGATATTATTTTGCAAATGGTGCTGTAAGGCCAGACTTCAGTTGTCTTTGAAGGCAACATGCAATATTTACATGATGTCCTTTATCCATAATGATTGTGGGTGGTATCATTTGGGGGTGATCTCAGGGCATACAGTTGTATGCAAAAGTTTGTTGATTTTTGAAGTTAAAAGTAAACACAACCTCTGCAGGACACTATTTAAAAAAATAACATTCTCTGCTAATGATGATGCACAGTTACTTTATATCTGATTAATTTAAAAAATAGAAAAAATAAGAAGTAATAGTAAATAGCAATTGTGACGTGCAAAAGTTTGGGCACCCTTCCAGTTGTAAAGTCTCAGAACTTAATTAACTCATTAGGCCTTAATTGACTCATTAGGACTCGTTAGGCAGGTCAAGAATTGTCATTAGGAATTGTCAGCTGATGACAATTCCAGAGCTTAATAAATTCTCTGACTCTTCAAACCTTGTGCCAACACTGAACAGCCATGGACTCCTTTAAGCAACTGACTGATGATCTGAAAATGAAGCTAATTGATGCCTACAAAGCAGGGTAAGGCTATAAAAAGATATCGAAGTGCTTCCAGCTCACAATTTCCACTGTCCCAGATGTCATTAAGAAATGGCAGCTAAGGGGAACTGTGTAAATCAAGACAAGATCTGGAAGACCAAGAAAACTCTCAGATAGAACTGCTCGTATGCTGGGCAGAAAGGCAAAGCAAACCTCCTATAAGACTGCAGAGGACCTGCAGGAAGGTTTAGCTGACACAGGAGTGGTGGTGCACCGTTCCACCATGTAGCCTTGCTTGCACAAACATGGTCTGCATGGAAGAGTCATCAGAAGGAAGCCTTACCTGCGACCTCATCAGAAAAGTCAACATCTGAAGTATGCAAAACAACATCTAGATAAGGCAGAGGCATTTTGGAAACAAGTGCTCACTTCAAAAATCAACAAAATATGTAAATTGGCCAGGGGTGCCCAAACTTTTGCATACAACTGCATGGTTGGAAAGCAAGGACGTCAGGTATATGTTCATGGAGAGGGCACTACACAAACCCACAATGAGCCTTTAAGGGGACTTAAGGGGGCACCCTTAACAAGAAGGTGTCAGAGATTGGACATGAACTTTATGCAGCTCATACTCACATTTTATCAAAATCATAAAAGGCCACAGTGATAGAGTACTTCACAAGGTTATTCCACTATCATTTTAAAGTGTAACCTGTTTTGCTGTGTATCTTAAAAAACAGGCTCTTGACTTGACAGAGAAAAGAACTGTCGGACACATCTGAAAACATCAAAGCGCAAATCACACAGCAGGCGGCCCCTACAGCATTGGGTATTATGCTCACAACAAAGCACCGAATCCAAGCTGGAGTGGAAATGATGATGCTATTATGCTGATCAAATATTAAACACACCCTCTGAGGGCATAAAGTTTTATAGAAATGAGAAAAACACATTTCAAAACATGTTGAATCTGTTTTTTTCCATAGAAGTCACATTTTTTCTGTGAGAGACATGGATCCATGTTCCATGTTAAAATATGTTGCGCAGAATAATGAAGGCATGAACCACTCATCCACATTTATATCTTAATAAAATGCATATATGTGTATGCATGCTCTAGTGGAGCTAAACAGCTGATACTATATTATATGTGGGGAAAAGTCATATGGTCTGTCCTTATCACCTGCGCTCTCTCACTTATGTAATGGAAATACTGATTTCTGTAGACATAGCAGAGTAAACATGCAGGACAGGCTCATTTAATTGTTTGTTTAGGCCTTGTGTAATCACAATGGACAAGGGCAAAAAAAAACCAATGCAGAAGGTTTTTCCTTTTACACTTATACTCATTTGAGAGACAGTTAAGCTGAGTGTCACTGGAGTGGTGACTTTTGCTCAGATGTGAGGCCACAGTATTCTTCCTGCAATTGAAACCCACAGCTCTCTGAAATATGTTGACCTAATCTTTTCTCCACACTGCCAGACATAATACTTAGTAGATAAAAATGATGGAGATAAAAATGAGTGCAAACTATTCAAGCTCTCCTTGAGAAGACCTCTGCTGTGGCCAACCCCCAACCCCTCCCCCGCCCTCCACAGAGCCTAGCAGCAGCACCTCAGAACTTCAAGGTAAGGGCCACCATTTAATCTCAAAGTAGCTGCTATAAAAACCGATAGAACTGTGGAAAAAACTGCTTTCAGGTTTAATAAATGGGGCATCAATCCTATTTTTCTGGTAAATTCAGAAGAAATCCTGAAAAGGACCAGACATGATCCGCTATGTGTCATTTATAAAAATGATTGTTTGTGGGCCCGGCTAAGCTCAAAGCACAAACATGTTCAGCCATAGTGAATTTCTCTCCAAGTCTCTCCAAGTTGCCTGATTATTCCATCAGCTTACTGACTGATGTCTGGCAGTTCACCATATTCCAGATCTTGAGATCTTGCAGACTTTTTTTCCCATTGCTCCCTTCTCTAACACATTCATGCAGATTAAGATTCAGCCCAATTTCTCCCTATTATCAGTCCATGGCTGTTCTCTTTTATCTGAGATTTTTTTTTTATCTTTTTTTTTTTTTTAACCTCAAAGTGGATTTGTACTCAGAATAATTGGTCAAATGTACTTACTGTGCATGTTGTCCTATCTCTCCGCTTAAGAAAAGATCATGTAGGGAAACAGATTTTTTGACAGGAAACAGGCAACTGTTTTAATTATATGGGCAGTGTAACATCTTAATTGGAGGATTCCCAATCATCAGTACAACAAAGGGAGTACGCAGGGGGCAAAGTGTGTTCAAGATTGGATTATGATGTGTGTACCATATATAAATCCCTTGGGATTTATATATGGTACCATATATAAATCCCAAATACCATATATAAATCCCTTGCACTGGCCAGGAATTATCATTATAACCACTACCTCTATTAAAATTTATTAACTTAACCTAACCTCCTGACAATGTGTCATATTTGCATATCTTCCAACAATTTAAAATAATTATGGATGGCCTTTTCGTAAGGGCAAATAAACACAATACAAATGATGTTCTTCATCTCTTTTCATTTATGTGGAATTCTCAGATCTTCGAAGAAATGGCAGAGTTAGGCCGATAACAAACAGTGACTTCCTGATAACCTGATAACCAGATCCCAACCTGTACTTCCTTGAGCGTGATTTTATCCATCTGCCATATATACAGTACGTAGCCAATGCACACTGGCTCCGTAATAAGCAGCCCTCAGGATTGCGAACAATGAATCCCTGGGCTCCCTTCTCCAGCAGCAGATGGATAATGGCACAGCAGGGAGGCATGAGAAATAAATCTGTTTGGAGAAAATGAGGAAAACCCTCATAGACTGTGTTCTGAACTGTGGAGGTGAACAGGTGAAGGGGTTAGACTGCACCACCCTCACCCTGCTGTCCCCACTACTGTTTTCTGTCTACCATTTCTGCAATGGCTGAGTCAGACCTAAATATAGCACTCGCTTGCAGCTTGGCAGATCCTAGGGTGCTCAGCATGGGCTGGATTAGGATGGGCTCCTGGGGAAGAGCGAACTGGGAACATGAACTGCACTGTGTGATAGGTCTATCTGTGTGTCACGGGGGGGCGTTCTAACCAGTCTGCTCCATTAGACTTGTGCAGTGTGGCAACCTCGGGTCCCTATGCTTTTTCTTTTCCCTTTGCATGGAGAATTCTGCTTGAGTTCTGAGGACCATCTGTGCTGCATGGACCCTTTTTTATTTTTCTGTTGTTTGACCCATGGTTCTATGTATCACCATGAAGGATATAAATTTATATTCTTTGCAAAATAAAAGCATATGCTTCCTTTCAGTACAACAGCAACTAAACAACTTGGTGATTTTGAGATGGCCGTCAAGCCAAATATTACCCACCAGATGGGAATACCAAATGACACTGAATACCTAAAGTCCTCCAGTATAATTGACAATGCTCGATAGAAAAATATGAATCTGATTATACAGTGTACAGTCTTTTGTGTGTAATTTGGAGTAGAATATGAGTTCAGTTATTTGTCAGATAAAGAATACAAAATCATACAGCAAATATCCCATAAAGCAATACCGAAATAAAAGCTCACAGCCTGAGAAAAGTTTCAAGCAATAAAAAGGTGCTTCTGCATAAGTCTCAACAATTAAAAGTAACTGCAAACATATGTGTAATAACTTTTAAAACTTAATAAAGTTAAATATACTGATTATTAGTGCACTAGAAAAGCATACATGCAACAAAGACAGCTATAACTGATTGAGATGCACTGTGATGCTACAGGCTGTTTCATATAAATGGTGTGCTGTTTCTCCCAGCTTACCAGCCTTCTCCTTTGCTGGGGCCTCATTAGCAAGCTGTTGCCAAGTGAACAACAAAGGACTTGTACTGTGAAACTCTGATAAAGCGCACCTTATCTCAGGCCCAACCCTCGATCCCCTTTACTGCAGCACTGGAGTTCTCGGTTTGATGCTGCACATGAGGTTTTTGGAAATGGAACATGGAAAACCAGTGCGTGCCTTAGGCACCATACACATTTGCCTTTGAAAATGGATCTCTTATGTTTTTACACTTTTTTTAACAGTTCTGACCACACTCAGATTTTATTTTTTCACTTTGCACTACAAAATGTATCTAAACCACCATTGCAATTCAGCGTTCATTAATGGTAATGGATGGACAGTGTGCCACAGTTCCTCTCATCCCTATTTAAATTTATAGTTATGCTGGCCTACAAGTATCTCTCTTCACCTCATTTTCTACTCTGCTCACAAATGTGGTATCAACTGTGCCATTTCATTTTTAATAATCCCACTGGCTGGAAATTAGGGGTGGTTGCTGTTGGGTGGGGTTACCAAAATTGAAAGAGTGCAACTTCATTATTAGGACTTAAAACGGCTCATTTAATTATGTAAGAGTTGACAGATGTCATCTACGTGTTATCAGATGTGTGCTGTTTCAAGGTAATTGAAAGTATAGACTGATAGAAATGTGTAACACATGATAATGTTATGCTTATGGAGTGATAATGTTATGTTTACAGTTTTATCACTGTATAGTGTTTTAAAAATGTTCCTGTATTACATTTGCATGGTGAAATAATATGTTATTATTGGGCCCTCCACATTGAAAAAGATCTCACATCTAAATGAAAGCACCTCAAATATTTTTCAATTACTATTTTGCAGAGAAAATCATGGGGAATTCATAATGGAAGTAAATATGCCCCTGGAAATAAATTATGGATAGACAACTAAATGCATCCATATAAGCTAATCTAACATTGCTTGCTTACTTTGGAGTTTGCAGTGCACTTGTTCAAAATACTCCTCATTAGATTATATTAAATAATAGGTCATGCTGTGTAGTGATCTGATGAAATGTATTATCTTTAAAATATCTGGCTCCTTTTCAAGAAGTGGGTGTAATGTTTAATGGATTTTTGGATGTCTGATCGAATAATTATGATGTTTGATATGTCATGTCAAAAGCCTTTGAATTCTTAATGTATCACAGCAGGCTCTCTCTTGTGATCTAAAGTGTCCTGATGCTTAGAGTCAATATCTGCACAAGTGAATTCAGCATGGGTTATTTTCAAAGACACCTGCCTCAACATAATGATCAAAACTGACTAGTATTAGGCAAGGTCCTTGCAACAAATTCAATCTTGAGCCCAACAAAATTGACATAAACTAATGTGACAGGTTGAAAAAATCCAATAAAATGCATCTCTAGTGGGAAATAAACAAGGGACAGTTTTTGCAGCGCTTTCCCTTTGCCTTTTGCCTTTCCATCACTTCAGAATAAAGAGGAGCCCTGTGCGTATTACACATTTATTTCAACATTCTTTTATTTGCAGATGATTGTCATCTGTGTCTGTCTTAATTATGATCATGTGTCAGGCTTTCAGGTAGAAGGACCCAGGCGCAGACCGGGATGACAAACCAGGCGTTTATTGAAGGATATCCAAAATTGTAGTAACAGAACAGTCCGAGTCAAAACCAGAGAATCCACAAGCAGAAAATCCAAAACATTAGGAAAGGGTCAAAATCCAACGAAACAGGCATAGAGTAAAAAAAAAACCAGAGCAAGCAAACAACAAACAGGCGGGAACGAAACAGACTGAAACACTGTGACGAACTAGCAAAGAAACAGAACAGATAGAGGGGTATATATATATCATCATCACAGACTGATGATGAGACAACAGGGACCAGGTGTGCAGGATGGGCTTCAGGTGGTGGGTGTGGCAGCAGGGCAGATAGGCGGGACAGGAGGTGGGGTGATGGCTGAAAACAAAAACAAAAGCACATGCACCAAGAAAGACAAAACAAATGACACACCCACACTGACAGACCGGAAGACAAAAAATGACACAAGCAGGACATCACATGGAAGGACTGATATCATGTTCTTGCAGTCAACTATTTGCCTTTTCCCCTTTTCATTTGAAAAAATACAGCACAAAGGTTTGTCAGCTGACCCAGGGTGTATCCTTTGTAGTTTGCTGCTCTTTGCTGGGATGGTAATTGTAACCTACAATTATTAGTGCAGCTGGAATCACAAGAGTCCATGTGTTGTTGTGTTAAAGTGAATCCCTATGTCACAGCCCTGCCCTGTGTCCTCATTTCTCTTGAGAATTTTTGTTTCCATTACAAAAACTTGCAACTCCACTAGTCGTTTTGTAAAGCCTTGTGAAACTGTTTTTCTTGTCCTGGTTCTTTCTGTAACAAGACCTGACCATATTTGACAATAATGGCTGACTGCACTTTAATTTCAAGAAGTCAGCCCTGACACTGTAATCCAAAACAGCCTCTGAAGTGGGGAGATGAGATTGTGACACAGTTGAGACACCAAATAGTTTAGGCCCTGACACAAAACAATGTAGAATCAATTTCAACTTAAGTGCAATACTGGCCTACACCTACTACAAATTAGGCACTAGAATAACAACTCTATCTTCAGATATCTGTCTATCTACATACAGTGGATCTAGAAAGTCCACACACCCTTTCAAAATGTCTTGTTTTAGTACCTTGAGGCTTGTAATGAAGACCCATTATATCATATTTTTCCCACTTTCATTTAGACATGGCATCACACAACATCAAAGTAAAAAGAAAGGGTAACGCACCTCTGAATATTAATTTCAAATAGAAAAACTAAAACAAACTAGTTTGCATAAATTTACACACCCTTTATGAAAATTGTCATTTTGTTCAGGTCTCTAGGTCTAATTCAATATCCAAATCATGCCCAAGTTAATTGACTTTATCTGTGACCAATTCTGATCAATTCTAAGTGATTCTGATTAGGTCAGGATAAAACCAGCTGCTCCTGTGGGTTTTCTCAGCATGTTTCCTTATTTCTTAGTGCATGCCAGTATAAGGGAACAAGTTTGAGCAAAAAGCATTTCCAGGACAGAATTGTTGAAAAGTACAGATCAGGAGAAGATTATGATATTATATATTTATTAAAGATTATATTATACTTAAAGGTTATATTATATGATTACATAAATATATTGTGGAACACAGTAAAAACCATAATCAAGAAATTGATTAAATATGGTACTACTAGGACCTTGCCTACATCAGGCCATCCCTCCAAGATGAATGACCATGTAAGGAGGAAAGCTCATCAGAGAAGCCACCAGGAGGCCAACAGCAACATTAAAAAAGCTGCAGGTGCATATGGTGGCCAGTCATGTCAAAAGATTCTAGAGAAGAACCTACAAACCTCTGCAAAAAAAAAAACTGAAGATGGGGCAGAATTTCACCTTTAAGCATGACAATGACCCAAAGCACACAGCCAAATCCACAGTGGAATGGCTGAAAAAAGGAAGATCGATGTCCTGGAATGGCCCAGTCAGAGCCCTGACCTCAACCCCATTGAAAATCTTTGGACTGACCTGTTTATAAGTGGTCCCCTTGCAATTTAAGTGAACTCAAATTCTACTGCAAAGAAGAATGGGAGAAAATTGTAAAATCTAGATGTCAGAAATTTGTCCAAACAGACTCACTGCAGTTATCAAAGCCAAGGGTGCTTCCACCAATTCTTAATTAAAGGGTGTACAGACTTGTGCAACCAATACAGTCAAAGTTTTTCATTTTCAATACTTTTCTGAAAAACTGAAGCATTTCCACTTAGATATTGTTGGTTATAATAAGCTAAAAAAAGGCTTTCTAGATCCACTGTATGTATGTATTAGGGCTGTGCGATATGACCAAAATCTCATATCCCGATATAGGTCATTTCATATCCCGATAACGATACATATCACGATATAGCACATTTTCTGTAAATTCAATGAATAGTTTATATAAAATGACCACATGGAAAGGCCTATTTCTTATTACATTTTGAATTCTATAATCGACAAATAAAAGGTACTTACTCATATTTGATTATTTTTCTCCTTTTATTTAGAACCTATGTGCAAATTTTCAGTTAACCCTTTCGCGCGTACGATCACACCGGTGTGATTAGCCGTTTAGCGCGTATGCTAAAACAGGTGCGATTAAAACACTAGATTGGAAAAATCTAGCTAATTTTAGCTTTGAGGAAACAGCGATTTAACGTTAAAAATATAGCAAATGCTAACTGAAAACCAGTGTTGTGTAAGTTCACACTTCACAAGAGCTAGCTCAAAACTCAGTTCACACAGATTGAAATGAACAAATTCATGTTCTTGTTCACAATTTTGAATTTTGAAGAAGTTCACAGTCCCAGTTCATTTCTTCCATTTTTTAAATGAGCTGCTACAGGGACTATTTTATGTGTAAGTCTACATGCGCAGTGATTGTTACGCGGGACATGGGCAGTTGGTTGTGAGCTTCCCAGCTTGTCTATCTGAGGGCTGCCAACTTTCAGCTTGGAGTGAGATTTGTTCCCGTGGGGGGGTATTTTAGTAGTACTTATTTTTGTTATACAGTCATGTGCTTAGCCATAAAAAACCTTGCATCACAAGAAGTGTACAGTGTTCCCTTACATTTATTGAGAATGTCAAAACATTTGACAACTGAACAGTATTTCCTTAAAGGTATTGACGACATGGAAAGTTCAATTCACATTTCGTTTTGAGGTTAACTGCCCTAAAACCCACTAAAACCTGAAAACCCACAACCAGAAAGTTTAACAGAAACAGGTTCACAAATTCTCATGTGCTCTGTTGTAGAGATGAAACGGCATGAAAATTTAATATCACGATTATAGTGACCAAAATTATCACGGTATCAGTATTATCGCGGTATAGTTAAAATGTGCTGAAAATGTTCAAAAGTACTGACACACAAACTGAAATCATTTCACCAAGTTTTATATTGAAAACCACAAATAAAATTAGAAGCACTATGCAGTTTTTTATTTGCATTTTATTAAAATAATAACACAGCATATTATACCAAGACAAAAGAAAACAACACGCACAAGCAGACTTCCCTTCCCTTTGTGCTTGATTTGCGATAAGGCATCCTTAGCGTCCTCACTCGGAAATTCACGTCTTCCTTACAAGGTCATTGAAGCAACAGGAGCCGTGCATGGGAATGGTGGACCAGGTAGCTTAAGTTTTGCATTTAAAAACACGTATCTGCACTTCATTTTAGAGTGTTTTTGTAGCCTGAGGAAGTAATGTCATCTATAAAAGACACAGTAGACTATTGTACAATTCATTGGCTATGTTATTATTTTAATGTTTATGCAAATAAAAACTGCATAGTGCTGCTAATTTTATTTATAAAACTTGGTGAAATGATTTCAGTTTGTGTGTCAGTACTTTTTGAACATTTTCAGCACATTTTAACAATACCGCGATAATTCTGATACCGTGATAATTTTGGTAACTATAATCGCGATATTAAATTTCCATACCGTTTCATCTCTACCTAATACTAACCGTTGCGGATTACCGTGACACTGGTAACCGTTTCATCCGTCAGTATTTAACGTGAGTTTTTCAAAGCGCGGTAATCAACCGCTGTTTTAATGATAATTAAAATTTGAAACGGTAATACTAACTGTCGGGAATTTTACCGCGGTTTACGTGAAACCTGTAACCGTTTCATCCCTACTCTGATGTAAGCGCTGGTGGCTGATTTTGCAGCCTTGATCATTGATTGGGATGGCTCCCACTTGAAGCAAGAAAATGAATATATTATATATAAATACGATCATTTGAGCTGCGCTGTAGTTGACAGCAGTGGTCTTCTTTAGAAAAAATCATTAGCAGCTAACGTTAACTACTAGGCATGTCCAGGTGTTTGTCGGGTACCGTATGTTTTATCATGTTTTTAAGCACAAAACTACGTAAATAAGTGCTTGCTAACCTTGCTCTACGTAGACCAGCTCTGCAACTTTACACCGACAGATCCTGAGTAACACCCAACAAATCCATAGAATTAAACAAATGACCATTGCACTTACCTTCTTTTATTTGTTCCTCCAGCCTTGCACAGCGCACACTCGTGCTCAGCGGTTAGTTGCTCGACTACAAAATCATTGTGATTGGCTGCTCCACCGGGACGCGCATTGCAATGATTTGCTGTTGCACGCACTGCTGTTCCTTCGCTTACAAATCACGAATTTTACATCGGAGGAAGCGAAGACGAAAAGTCAGCGTGAGAAAAGGCATGTGTGGCGTGAGAGCGTGAGATCTGAGTCAATTGCGTGACTCACGCTCAATGCTTGAGAGTTGGCAGCCCTGCTATCTGATGAGTTGCACTAATGAAAACGTCTCAAGTATGGAATAACGCCGTCCGTGTTTATTCATCAACCAGTAAACACACCCAAGGATTCCGAATCTCACGCAAACCTGAACGAACTCAAGTTCACGTTCTTTAGTTTCAAACGGATACTTTCAAGTTAACCGTTCACCGAAAAAATGAGCACGTTCAGTGAATGCGCTCTTTTAACGCGTTCATGCACAACACTGCTGAAAACTATGAGAAGCTTAAATAACCCTAATGAAACCATGTAAAGTAACACATGTGCTACATAGCATAAAAATAAGTTAAGTGCGAAAGGGTGAAGCATGTGACAAAATTAGGGTTGTGAAAATAACGCGTTATTTTAGATTAATTAATTACAGAAAAAATAACGCGTCACAACGCAGATTACTCACACTTTATGATGCCCCTTGACACCATACGTCACTGTGCATTTAAGCATTTATCATACCAAACTGCAGGCTAGCTAGGTTCTTTTATATCATACACAAACGTATCCACATTTGCGCTGTCGGTAAATGCGAATTATGTTTGCATTGGTGTAATCAACGATTTCATCGGAACATCTGTAAAGCGGAGTACATGTATAGTTAAAAGTGCCAGTGCTGTTATACTGAATATCAGCACTCATGGAATGCCTCTTGTCCAATAAAATTACTTGGTCAGAACTAACTGTTGTATGAAGTACAATTTGAACATTAAAATGCTTCTCACGGCAAATATTGATATATGCGATTAATTTAGATTAATTAATTACAAAGCATGCAATTAATTAGATTTTTAATCGCTTGACAGCCCTAAACAAAATATAAAATATTAATGTAAACAATGTGTAAACAACATATAAAATATTAATGTATAAAATATAAAAAGGTAAATAGAAAACACTTTTTAACTATAGTTCTGTGTCACGTTCACTCTCCTCCATGTTTGTTTGTGTTGCCTTCATGCAAATTTCCTGCCTGCATCCTCGCTGGGTGGAAGAACGCAAAGCGTCGTCCAAATGACGAAAATATTACCGTAAAGTGTGTGATTTGCGACACAACGAAATAAAGGATAGAGCATAATATGAAACGATAGACGTCTTTCTATCGTCACACGATATATATCGTCATATCGCACAGTCCTAGTATGTATGTATATACACACTCAGTGACCACTTTATTAGGTACACCTCTCTAATACTGGGTAGGACTCCCCTTTGCCCCCAGAATGGCCTGAATTCTTCGTGGCATGGATTCAACAAGGTGCTGGAAACCTGTGCCCACTGTAGCCTCAGTTTCCTGTTCTTAGCTGACAGGAGTGGTACCTGGAGGGGTCTTCTGCTGCTGTAGCCCATCCACCTCAATGTTGGATGTGTTGTATGTTCAGAAATGCTTTTCTGCATAGTACTGCTGTGGTGGTTATGTGGTGGTAATGTGTGGTTATTTGGGTTACTATCGCCTTCCTGTCAGCTTGGACTAGTCTGGGCATTCTCCTCTGACCTCTGTCATTAACAAGGCGTTTTTGCCCACAGAACTGCTGCTTGCTGGATGTTTTTCGTTTTTTTGCACCATTCTCTACACACTCTAGAGACTGTTGTGCGTGAAAATCCCAGGAGATCAGCAGTTTCTGAGATACTCAAAACAACCCGTCTGGCACCAACAATCATCCCTTAAATCAAGTCACTTAAATCAGATTTCCTGCCCATTCTGATGTTTGGTCTGAACAGCAACTGAACCTCTTGACTATGTCTTTGTGAGTTTATGCATTGAGTTGCTGCCAGATGATTGGCTGATTAGATATTTGCATCAACGAGCAGGTGTACAGGTGTACCTAATAAAGTGGTCACTGAATGTATATATATCGTCGCTGTCGGGCAGAAACCTCGTATCTCCATATTTCGTCATTTTTTTTTTTTTTTCATAAATCAATGCTATTGGTCACCCTGTACGTCTGTCTGTAGGTTTTACAAGCTGTTTTTAATACTTTTCATTGGTTAAACATTTGTAAAACCCACAGACAGATGTATATATAGTAATACTGTTTTATGCATATAACACATATATAGTATATAATGTATTGTTATACAATGTTAAATACTGTACAGTATAAATTTGTAGGTAAAGCAATGTTTTGTGCATATTGTTTGCTAGTCAAAAATGGATATACTAGTGATCTCATTGTGGAAATAAAAGGGAAATGTTAAATGATCAATGAAAATGAAAATTCTCAGTCATTGTTTCTCTGACAGGATATTTTCAGATCAAAGCTGACATACTACCCACTCATACAAGGAACTAAAATTTGGCAAGAAATCAAATTATATCAGGTGATGTACAGTACCTTGTTCAAATGCACACCTGCAACATGTCACCTCAGCATCCAACCTGGTAGTCAAAGGTCTGTGCAATTCCCATACTACTACTATTCACCTCACCCCACCAGAAAGCACACTAATTTAAATTTCCATGCTAACAAAAAGCTCACTGAGACAACAATGTTTAGACAGCAGTGGTGTGTTAATGAGCTTGATGGAAATGAACTTTTAACTGAGAGTTCAGCCTGAGCAGATTGACAAGCAAGTAGATAACATTATGTATTTATGGCTTTATTGAAATATTGAAGGGCTGACAGATGCTCTCACAGTTGAAGAGGTGAAGAGGTAAACAGGGTGGCAGCAGAGCTATCCTTACTAAAGAGAGTTGGTTGAAAGGGTCAGCATTTGTCAGCTTTTGGAATCCCTGCAGGAGTGCATGGCTTTTTTTTCTATTTCTCTCAATGCATCTGTGTGCAAGAGATTATACACCCTAACTCTGTCAATCACAAAATCAAGTCAATGTGGGGGCATTTGACTGTTGTCTCCTGACAATAATGTTCAATTTAAGGCTTTTTTTCAGGTGAAATCCAATCAAACATTACAGACTTGTTGACATTCTGATAACTTGCCAAATGTATATGCTCAGTTGTGTGACTGCAGCTTAAAATAATGCTGTTTGTAGGTAACAGGCAACAGTGCATGTATAAAAGGTGGGGTGAGAGAGGAACCCTGGCCTATGTGCAGTGGTAGCAGCTGGCCATCAATACACTTTAGCACACTCTTTTCCACTGACAGCTTGATATTCCAGACAGTCAATGATGGAAACAAAATTCATTCATCTGACATTGCATGGGGAAATCAATCCTTTCTTTTTATTTTGGTTGAGTCCAATGTAAATGCAATCTGATGTCAACATATTTGCACATACTACGACAGGGAGGAAATACATTACATTACATTACATTACATTACAGTAATTAATTACATTACATTAATTACAGTACTTCCAGCACAAGAGAACAGAAGTATATCCATCCAAGTTAAATGAACAACAATGTCAGACCAGGCTAACAACGCTCCCAGACCAGTGAGTGTGAGCACAATACCATTCAAGCACTATCACAGGTTCACTTGTTCTAACCTGACTAGACAGGCTAGAAACTAAGGGAAGCCTACTACACACGCTACCATACATTACATAACATATTGCAATATTACACATAAAATAAACAGCAAGTAATACAAGTAGCAGGTATTAGGGGGTGGGGATTAAGATGGAACCAAGATACAGACTGAAGAGGTGAGTCTTCAGAGCCTTTAGCATCAATTGTTTTGGCTGTTTAATCCCGTTAGCAGGATATGGCATATAAGTGCATGTCAAATTTTTAACTGTGTGACTGTCTGGATATTGACACAAATCTCAGAATGTGTCTATGTCTATAATATCAGGTCTTACTTGAAATCTGACTTGTACAGGAGACAGGGGCTGTAAATTTTGAAATATAAGACCAAGTCTGTACTGTGTATGCAAGGGCTTGGTGGTGATAAGTTCAGAGATATCTTGAAGACCACCACATTGACAGCAGAGCTTTTTCAAGTGAAAATAAGTGCACATCCAGTGTAGGAACAGAAAACATGAAACAGAATGAGTCTCATCCAAAATGCATGTTTAATAGACTTTTTAAAGGAAGAAAAAAAAACATGAAAACTGCAGCAAAAGACAGGGATCTTTTTACCATTGAAAACAAACTTTTATAGGCACATTAAAAAAATTTCAAGTGTGAATCAGGAGATTCCTGACTTTCCTCTACTTCATTACTGAAGTAGCGATATAATATCAAAACTTTGGCAATTACATTGTAGACTAATTTTATCCTCTGAAGACCCAACTATTCCCTATCCTGTATTACAGTATTCCAATATATATTATTATTACATATCCTGGAACATTAACAAAATATATTTTGTGCAATACACAATAATCTGCAATACACAATAATCAAAGGTCATGCAGTACATATCTTATTTAGAGAGAAGTTTTTTTTTCCAGTTTTGTAAATAATGGCACCATTGTTACAGTATATTGTAGAATGCAGGCATTGACACAGATGCTAGTCAGGATGACAATCTGATGAAAATTCTGAAGTAAAACATATTGAAGGAATGCTGCAGGAACCTGTGGAACTATTGTTGAAAGGGGACAGTCTACAAATTTGAGGAATAGTACATCAATTTTTTTATTCACAAATGTGTTTATAAAATAGACCTATTATTATTTTTTGCATATGGTCAAACAAAGTACGTATGTTTTATGTTAAGCATGAAACAAAAAGTTGTTACCCTACAGAAATTCCTAGCACAATCCCTAAAACCCATAAAATTTGTGCTCTCCCACTTTTTCCATTTAGTTACATATCAGTTCTGCCCTATAAAGGTGTTGTGTATATGATGGATTGGATGTGGTATGGTGTATGGATTTCATATTTTGTATATTAATATAGATAAAGGGGATGCAACTCTAATTCTCTCTAACTCCATGAGTGAAGTTGTGGAAAGAGCTAATAAAAAATCTATGCAATCACCAAAGTATTCTATCCATAGTTCATTTGGTGAGTTGGACAACGTCTAGAGAGTAAGATGGAAGGACAGGGAGAAAGGCATATTAGGTAAACCATGCAACTGCATGTGATTAACAACAAATAAATTATTGTTGTTCCCATCATTGTCTGCAATTGTATGGTTAACGTTCAACAAGTGCATGTAATACCTGACTGCATACACATCACTTAATGTGGGTCAGTTATTTTGTTGGACTTTTACCGTTTCAATTCATACACCAAATACTGTAGGCTGCTTAGGGTGGTTAATACAATGTTTAACATAGGCTACTACTACTTTTTATTAATGAAGGTTGTATAGAAGTTTCATCTTTTGTTATTTTTGGAACTAATGTGACTAACGAAGAGAACAATGGCCATGTGAAAACAGTATTATTCGTCTATAAAATCTTAACCTACGTTATATGTTGACATTTTGACGTTTCTTCACCTCGGTATTCGATCCCCAACATTTTTTTAAAATGGCCTGTCTTGAATAATTCAGAGGTAGTCGAGAGTTCGTACTCTTTGGCGAATGCAGAGGTGATCACCCAAAGAGCGTCGTGTTGTTAGCTAGTGTGGTTAGCAAATATTTCGCTTTTTTTGGAGGGAGGGGGCGCGCCTCCTGGAAACAGCCTACTTCATCCAGTCCGCGGTGCTACAGTATTGCTAGTCTGTCTGTGGAGTTAAAGCGCGCATCGCCTCCATGTTGGAAAGAACACATAGAAACAATTCATCATTTGTCAGTATATAAAAAATCCAAACCAGGATTACATTGTCGCATGCCTTGACTAAAACGTTGTTATTTAGAACGGAGAGGCGGAGGCTGTCGATAGTCTAAACCGATGCTGGACTCTTCGTTTTCATTGCCTTGGCAAGGTAGCGAAGTTAGCCAGCTAGCTAGCTAGTCGGATCTACAGTTTCCTTTTTATTTTATTTCGTACGTGTTTATGCGTCAGTATATATGGTATTATTTATATGGTGAACCACAGGGAGCTGCGCTGTGTGATCGGACAACGGTGTTTTTCGTGTTCAGTCGGTAGTACAGTTTTACCAAGACTGGTTGAAAGCTAGCTAGCTACATTTTGTGAAATAAGTTAATAAGAAAAAGAATAACATCCCGTTTCCATGGACAACACGTCCATAATTACCCAGGTTGCAAACCCAAAGGAGGAGGAGATAATTAATTCAAACCAAGAAAAAGGTAAGAACGAAACATTTTCTCATAGGAAAAACGTTTGCCATGTTTCCCCAATGGTGCGCAGAGAGTAGTCTTTTAGCTCGCTTGCAGTTGCATTTTTCGAAGTTCCACAGCGTTGCATTGGAATTCCGCTTGCTCCTTCCAAGTATATTGACAGTGTCTTTTAACTAACCATATAGCTAACGTTAGATCGTGGGAAGATAACTTTGAACTATAAGCGCGACCTGACTGTCTAGCTCGTGTGGCTAGATGTTGCATCGGTCGGTAGCTAGCTGTGTAAACACTAGCCAGCAATGTAACTGATTGTTATACAAACGGTGGTAAATAGACAGGCATCAGCACCGATGGCCATTCTCGTAGCTTGCACGCTAACCGTGTCAGATACAGCAACATGTACCACATTACCTGGGAAGCTAGCAACGTTAGCTGTGCATTTCGTATATACTTGATATCCGATGCTATGCATACCGAAGATTGGCTGGCTGGCTGGCTAGCTAGAGTGTGGTGTAGCTCACATTAGAGAACTTTCTTTACAATAAGCAAATTTTAGACCTTAGACGTGTTAACTTGGGAGGTGATTAAATGGTTAGAGTAGCCAGCTGGCTATAAACAGTACTGTTTTGTAATTATGAATGTATAGCTGTGCTATATTTTTAATAACTAAGATTTAAATAGTCACCTGGATAGCTAGCTAGCTAGCAGCCTGAGGCGAGAAGGTCGTGTCTTGGATGGGACCAGCTAACGTTAGCTACTGATATTTGTAACTTAGGGGTAATGAGGCTGTATTTGGTCCTCAGAGTAAATCATTGTGTTACACCATGCATATTCTATCTAGCTAGCTACATTATTACACAGTAGTGAACATTTTTATCTAGCTCTCTACTGTAGCTAAAATTTGATAAATTTAAGAGTATAAGCGTAGCCAGTTGGCTATCTGTGCTGCATGAAAAGCTAGTCTGCCCGTTTTCCTTGCTTCGCCAAACAGCTGGTTTTCATTTACCTATCGATAGCTAACTTAGATAACTTCTAAGTTACATTCCAAGGGCAGATCACTACCATAGGTGACTAGTCATGGATGACCATATCGTAGCTAACGTAGCTATCGAACACATTTCGGTGTAGACATTAGAATGACACAAACAAGGACAGCAGTAACTATAAAATATTGAACATTACTGGTTACATATACTGGGTAGCCAGAGGGAGCAAGGTACTGGTCTTTTTTTCTTCCTGTGAGATGACTGTATCCAGTTAGTATTGTAGCAGGCTAGCTAGATGGCTATTGAGCAAACTTGCTCGCAACATGGCGCGTCGTCCTCTGCTGTCATTCAGTTTATTAAGCTGTCAGCATCTCGCATACAGTAGCTAGAGGTTTCCCTACAGTGCAAGTAATCGGTCAGATATCGCGCTGGTGGTTATGAAATGTGGTTAATTCTGTCTGCTCTTAGTCATGCACAGGTGTGACAACATCTGCGATTTAAAAAAAAAACGGTGAGACAAAGCCACCTGTATGGAAGAATGCTTAGCCTACATAGCTGACTAGCTTTTATGCTATAACGGTAGATTTAACATAGATTTATCCAGCTAGCTCCAAGAATAGTGAATTTGAATCTGATGACAGCTCATGCGAGCCCACTTTTAGTTGAAAACAGACCCAAGATGAAATCAGTCTACACCTCCACAAGTACATGGAAGGGATTAAATCCCGTTCATATATTAATTAAACATACATATCAAGTATATCAATTTAAACACTGATTTGTAAAGCAGTTTTGAAGTCTAAAGGATTGCTTACTGTCCAACAAAATGATGCTAAAACAGCTAATCCTGGGAGTTTAACATGAAATTTTTGCCTGTTTTAGTTGATTTGTTCTTGGATTTTCACTGCACAGAACCACTGGTTTAGAAAGGGGAACGTTTACTTTGAAAGTGCCAGTTATAGTGAAATGGGATACATCATGATTTAGTAGGTCCCTTTCGCTTAGTCCTGGGGTGCTGCCTCATCACTTAGTGGTGCTTGGGTTGAAACCATGCCCTGTAAGTGCTGCATTTGTTATGTTAGGATGACTTCTTTAGTTAATACCCGGTTGCAATTTGACCAATGAAATGCAGGTACAGGCATTAGGAAAAATATGCTATTCCTCTGCATGAGGAGTTTCATGTTTCTCAGATTTTTAATGGTTTCTTCTTTACACTGCCTTGCTTCTTTGTGCTCTAACATCATTTTCTGTTCATCGGCTCTGTGTGCATGAGAGTTCTGCTCTGGTAGACCAGTTTCCAGTGAATTACTTATGAGTGCTTGGACTGTCAGAGTTCTCCAGCACTGTGCAAGAAATTCTCTGCAGATTCACAGGAAACAAAATCAGTCTTCTCTTGAACTTTTCCACACTAGCAGAAAAGTTTTGTGGTTGAAATCAGGGAAGGGAAACAAAATTATTCCTTGTCATCATGTCTTGAAAATAAGCAAATCTGACACTGTCCAAGCGGCAGTTATTATCAGATTTTACCTTTATTGGCCCTGTACAACAGGTAGTTTCATCTCAATTAATTTTTAAAGTACATCTTTGCTACATCAGCTTCATTTATGTGAGGTAGTTTAGCCACATAGTGTTTAGTCCATTGTACATCTGAAAAGGAAGGCAAAAAATACTTTTTTGTCATGGACTCACAACATGTCATCCAGTTGTGTTAGAATAGGCCTATAAGATGCTTTGGTCTCAGAAACAGGAAAAGGACCTTCTGAAGAGATAATGTGTAAGGGGCATCCGTTCACTTACCCAGATATGCTGTACTGACACGCAGGCAATGAGTTACCAGCAAACTGAAACAATCCATCTGAGTACTGCGGTTATATTGAAAGGAAGTTGCAGTCCTGCTCCAGTGAGACACAAAGCTTGAGGGGATTTATTGATGAGGAAAGGGTCATTGGCTTTGAAGCTCTCTCAGGTTACGGGACAGTGTTATTCAGGGAGGCCCACAGCGGGGATAGTCTTCTGAATGCCTTCACCAGCCTTCAGTGCTTTCCTTGGCTTTGTGTTGGGGGGGCGACTTTCTCCACTATTCCAAATATAACTAGGACAGTGTGAAATCCAAGCGGAGCCATTGAAAAGGGTATATTCGTCCTTTGATACATGAGTAAATTCACGGGGCACGTCGGAGACATGCATTTCATGAACACCTATGCTGCTGTGTGTGAGAGCCGAAGGCCCGAAAAGCTGGATGTGGACTGTAAATGTGTGGTTTTCTGGGTTACTTGAGTGACTTCACAGGTCTGGAATGAGGGAGGTGTAGTCGACCTTGACAACACAGCTTTTTTCGAGAACGGGGAAAGAGTCCTGAACGCGGTCGCAAGTAGGCTAATTCTCTGAGCGTCAACAAGTAGATGCTCATGACTTTTCTTGGAGCGGGAGGACATTAAGTTGTCGCTGTTTGAGTGATTCCCTCAGTGCCCAATGTGGTATCCGACATTATTTAATTTGGCATGAACTATTTACTCAATTCTCCCTGCTTGTTCTGTGTTTGTCAACAGAGCAGCTCTGCTGAAGCCTTACACGCCTGTTTTACAGTGATTAGAGGGAATTAGGATTGGTAAAGGAAAAAAAAAAAAACAGCAACTAATTCCTGGAGTTCCTTTTCCCCCACGAAATGCCTCACAGATATTTATGAAGTTTTTACCAAAATACAAAGTGTAACAGATTTTTCCTTTATTTCGTCTGTTGGCCGGGATGCAGGATGCAACACAATCAGCAGACTCTATTCGCTTTAGGAGACGAAGCTAATTGATTTGTGCATAGGGATCAACCTATTTGTTGTAATGGTTCTTCAATTAACACTTAGGTTGATGGTTAATTTAATGGTGAATTGAAAGTACAAGTGTCATAATAAACATATTAATTACTGTAATGTGTGTACACTCAGGGCTCTGTTCAGGTTGCTCTGATTAATCCCCTCAGGTCTGTCCATTGTCCTCCACAATGTTGTTGTAATTTGTGTTTTTATTGGTGTGGTTTTGCTCAACTAGCCAATCCACAATAAGCAGTCATAAAAATGTCACCTACCTAGCTAGCAACACAGGTGTAACATAAAATGAGGAATGGAACTTGGCACCATATCTGGGTAGGCAGGTTTGTAGCTAGTCACTTGTTTTAGCAGAGCAGTGATGTCCATCTTTCTAACCTTTCTCCTCTGCAGTGTTGCAAAAAAAGTCTAGATGTGTGTCAGCAGTTTTGTTTATAGCAAGTCAATAATGTTAGCTAGTTAGACATTAGAGGAACATGGCAAACCTTGTACTGTGTAAGTATCACAACAGTTCAAAGTAGCATACATAATTAGAGGAAATGTAATGAAACTCCCTCAGGTAGTTCTAATATTTGTTGAGAAAACAAGAAGAGCCTGTCAGTAGCTAGTTTGCATGATATGTCAGAAGGGAAAAACTGCATGTGGTAGCTAGGTGGTTAACAACACTGTAAAAGGAAGACATACAATTTTCAAGATAAGCTGAGAGGGTTGTGCCAAAGTGGGTTGGTTTCACCATTTTGGCTTGAAAGAATTACTTGTATGGAGTGTCATTATGAACAGTCCTCTGCTATACATGCAGTATTATGTAATAATACTGAATTCCACACCTTTGCTTAGTGAGGGTATTATGGTCTGTTGTGTTGTCACAGTGCTCAGCTCAGAGCAGCAGAAGCCAGTGTGTGTCAATCTCACCGCCACTCTTCTCATATTTCACACCAGTGCTGGAGCAAAGAGCAAGATACCCCAAAATGAAATGAATTCTTAGCGTTTCCAGGGATGGTGATTGTAAAGCTCTTTTCATACAGGGTTTGGGGAGGGTGAAGGGAAAACTTGCCAGACAGAATACCTGAGGGCTGAAAGGCCATCCCAGCCTCAGAAACAGCCACCACAAAGGCAACAAGAAGCAGCCTGAAGTCTGTGAGAGGGAAGAAGCTGCCACAGTGCAGTGATAGTGCAGGGATAGATCAAGACTCGCAGCGCACGAGTGACTGCAAGGTGAAGTTTGCTTTGCTTCCTTCCCTACCTGCTAATAGAACTGGACAGTAAACATGCAGTTTGGATATGTATGAGTGAAGCAGCCGACTGCAATCTGAAAGGCACATATTTCTTATTTTTTTTGTCTCTCTGCTCTTCTGGTGCAGATGGCACTCTGTGGTTGTTAGCAACATTATCCCCAGGTAACTGGAAGCCCCTAGAAAGATAGACGCACAATGTCCTTGCCGACACAGCCATCTAATTACAAAGAGATTATGGCCTACTGCACATTCCTCAGGATAAAATGCATACTGCTGCTGTTTGGTGTTTATGGCACAACAGATTTTTAAGAGATGTGACTCATCTGTGTTCTAAAAGGTAACATTTTGTCTATGACTTAGGTCACAGAACTCTGTGTGTGTGTGCGTGCGTGCGTGCATGCGTGTGTGTGTTGAATGGTCCTAGGGCTAAAAGTCAGCAATATTGCTTATTTTGTGAGTTGCTACCCACGTACTAGCATACTGTGGCCATGTTTTTCAGCCCTGGCCCCGGAAACCTTTCAAGAATACATGTGCTTTTTTTTGAGATAACAGCTTATTCATTTGCCATTGGTGGAGTTCAGTGCTACTGCACCATTCTGTGTTTCCACTGTGGATGTTGTAAATTTTCCCATGAACTAAGCTTAATTAATTTAGGCTTGGTCGAGCATTTAATGAATCTTAATTTTGGGCTTATATTTTGAAAGTTATCTGCTCTAAATTCTCAGTGGGGAAAAATGTGAGTAGTGTCCGTGCTAATTAAAAGAAAGACGTTTTCTTCAACTCATTTTTTATGAATTAAAATATTAATATTTTTAAGGTATTACATTACAAAGGAATGTCATCTCAGTTATTGAATTAGGTATGTTTCTCTTGGCTTCATAACAGTTAATTAATTGAACAAATGATTACCCTGTAATTACCTTGAAAATAAGCCATATTACTAAATCAGGAATCACAAATAAACAAAAATAAATCAAGTAACCCCTTTTAGCTTTCTATTGCACAAACAAACCTTCAGCTATGTATTTCTTCTGCAAACAACTGTCATGTAACATCACATAAATATCAGTGTTCAGTTAGTCAAGTAACATCAAATAAAGATGAGCGTTTGGTTAACAGCTCAATGAAACCTAATTAACTGAGCTCAGTGGGGATGCAGAGTATTGTATACACAGTGATTCCACTGGAGCCAAGGTTGAGAAACACTGCACTATGGTGCTGTTCTAGACTCCCACTCGGTAACAAATGATTGATAAGCCCTGCTTTCAATGCCCAGCTCATAAATGCTGGAAAAAAGATACGATATTGAGCAACAGAGTTGGCGCGAGGTGAAGACCGCACTTCCGCTGTGAAGGGGAGTTGAAGCCGAGCTGTCGGGGGAGGAGGAGGCCAGCCGAGGTTCGTGTGCAGATGGAGCAGAGAACTGGTGGGCCCAGAAGAGTACAGAGGAGACGGAAGAGCCGGGGGTGAGCTGGCGCTAGTCCTGAAGTGTCCACCCAGGGTATATCCAGCCTGGCAAAGCCGACATTGCAAAGCACCGCCTCACCTGTTTTTTTTTTTTTTTTTTTTGACCTAAGGGAATATCCCAGCAGATGTTATTCAGACCATAGAGGTCGCTTGATGAAAGACTTTGCCTCATTGCTTTGTGTAGCAGAAGGAGATGCTGCCGCGCCAGTGCCCAGGGAGCACAGGCTGTCGGAGGCCCTGTGCTGTACATTTATAAATAATCCCCCATACCTTTTATATCTTTTGTGACTGAAGGCACCATTTTTGGCACCGTTAGCGCCTGATCAGTCATATTTTAACCATTGCACAGTTGCCATGAGTGTCTCTGCCTGTGGTGAAGGGAGTACCGACTGTCTTTAGCCCTGGCACAGCAGTGGTGTGTTGGCTGAGGATGTAGATCCATAGCAGCTTCCCAGTCCCGTGTGGCTGGGGGCTGCTGTACTATTTATCTTTTCCACAATATGCACAGCGCATAAATGTGTATGTAGAGTGTGCTCAGAAGACATTGCTGACACTCAAAGGAAGTGTGAAGAGAGCAACCTTCTCAACAGGCAGAGACACGTAAAGAGCACTTGTAATGCAAAACACGGTACAGCACGCCTGCACTCAGGCATTAGCAGTTGATATTTTTTGTCTTTGTGGACATGATCAGACCGTAGTCTGTGCCTTTAGAATAAACATGGACCTACTGCAAATATGACGTTTGCTCTCCTGAATGTTCTAAAATGCTAATATAATATCAAATTGTTCATTAAAAGATTGGCACGTGGAGGTAGGGGCTTATCACAATCATATACTCATCAAGGCCTTTATTAGCAGACGGTACAGTTTTTGCAGTGTTGTATTGGCAAGGGCCCCTGCTTTCCTGTAGTTTGCACAGACACACAATTTAATAGCAACATAGAGTTAAAAAGAAAGCTATATTTTATCATTTTAACCAACAAGATAAAATAAGGGGGCTGTGATATTGATAAAAACAGAAAGCAGGGATTACTCTGCAGGAACGCGTGCTGTTTGTGGAGATTGTGCTGGGTAGGTGCTGAGTGCTGATGCAATCACTGCGTTGGTTTGTGGAATGCTAAATTCCATGGTACTAAAATGAATTTGACTCCTGGTATAACAACAGATGATAGCTTGCCTATGAGAAGAGGCATTAAAGCAAACATGAGATTTCTAGAAAACTGGAAGAGGTGAGGGGAAAAAATGGGAAAAGGCATTTCCCATTTTCAGAAACAGAATTTAATCAGTGAAAAGTTGGCATTTATACATAGGCCTTTTACATACTGCTGCTTATAATCATTATTGTTCTTGGGCATTGGAGTTATTGTTATGCACTAATATAAAGTAACAACAAAATGTAGAAACAGAATGTTTTTAGTGGGGCTGATAATGCACAAAATGTCCATATTTAAATGTTTGACAAATAGCATTTAACATCAGATAAATTTGAAAAAGAAAGACAGTTTAATGGAGGGAATCTTACCATCAATGTGTGAGAAAATAAACTATTTTTTAATTAATGTAACAATTCCTTATTGACCAACTGCACAGTCAATCTTTAACTAAATAATCTGTAGCTGCATAATTGCAGGTCATATAATATCAAATTGTTGAGCTTTAAATGTAATAGTTTTGGCTGCAAAATTTATGTGTTGACTATAGCATACAGTATGCCTCTCTTTCTTTCAAAATGACTGTGTAACTGCCAAAAACAAAATGCTTTCACTTTCTAGTTGGAACCAAATCAACCAGAGCCATTTTCAGCCATTTTGTATTTGCCTCTCCAAAGACCCTTATAATGGTATTTTTAGTAAAAATCCAGTGCAGAGTCTCAGACAGTGTGCAAGAGCAGATAAGAGGAGACTATCAGCTTGAAAGATCATTTTGGCTAATCACATTGCTTTATTACAGGCAAGCCAAAAGGGTGGTCAGCTTGCTGATATAGGCATGACATAAAGCAAGCCACTTCTGCATCTGACTGAAATGACAACCTCTTTTATAAAGACAAGAACCTGTAAATTCTAAAATGATAGCAGCATTCTCTCAATGCTAATATCCAGGTGGTGCCTGCAATACTGCTCACGTGGGTAACCCACACAGTCTTTAAAAAGCAGAATCTCCTCTTTGTGCCTGTGAGGCACTGCAGATTGCTGATGTCAGCTACATCTTTATTTTTCAGCCCTCTAATGGAACAGATTTGAGGTTCCACCTACACACCTGTGGTTGAAATACAGACGCCCCCCCCTTGATTCCCACCCATTTATCAAAGGCCCCGAGATTAGTGTGTGTTTGTCAGCCGGGCGAATTTGCATTTTGAAATTAAAGGCGCAATCGGAGCCCCTCGTTAATCAATCTCTGGTCGCGCCGCTCTACGTCTGCCCACCCAGCACACCATACCCGCACTCCGCGCCTCTGCTTGGGCTCTGCTATTTAAGGCACAAGTAACGTGGTCGGGCTCTATGAAACCTCTCACTTCCCAGTTCATGTGTTACTAAACGAAAATGACTTAAGATCAGAGCCCTCGTGTTACAGAGAGGTAGGAGCAGAGCAGAGGCACCCGTGAAGGGTTTGAGAAGCTGAATCTCAGACCCGGGTTTCTCTAAAAACCAGACCCCTGTGCCAGCCTCAGAAGGAGCTGGGATGGTGGCAGTCACTTCCTGCCTGACACCTCTCTGAGCCGCCGGGCCCTGAGGAAGCTGTAATGGAGTGAGTCATGAGAGAGGGTTCCAGCATCTCGGGCTGCAGCTGAGACCGGATTGATGAAACGGGGAGTTCCTTGTGGTGAAATCCTACTCCTCGAAAGCGGGCCTCGCAGACAGACCGTCAGGACCGGTGGACTTCTCACCTGCTGGCTGTGAGCTCTGACTGCCCGCTGAATATTTCAAAGGCCCATGGAGCTATTTTAGGGACCCTATCAAGTTCAATGTCAGTACATGACCACTTGAGATGGGAAACCCATGATGGAAGAGCCACTCCCTCAACAGCAATATTCTCTTTCATTAACGCTCAGATGGGTGAGCTTAACAGGAATGATAAAATGAGGGAAAGAAGACTGCGAAGACTTTCTTATCGTTCGTATCTTATGATGCTTGGAACATGAAGCTATGTTGGCGCTTGTACTTAAATCTTGTGTAGGTGTTCATTTCCACCCTGCATTAGTTGGCAGGTTACCAGGGTTACATTGCACCATTGCCGATGAGGATGTGAGGACATAAAATCTTCGCTGCTGTGGTCTTGTATGTGGTCCTGTGCTTCAGAGTGTCATGTGGTCCTCTCACTGGCCCAACCAGTGTTGTGGAGGGAATTTAAACCCTTGCTGTCTCCAGAACAAAAAGTCCTGTAGACTGCCCTGTTCATGTTCAGCTTAAAGCTTTTGCACTGATGTCCTAGAAACAAGTGAGAAAATGAACTCTCAAATCAATTCATTTCTGGCTGTTGTAAAACGGGTCACAACAGGGCTCAGCTTCGACAACAAAATCCTTTAGTGGACATTCTGCTATTGCTGGATTAGGTGTTAGATGTACTAGGGGGATGATATTTGTACACTGACTGTCGTTATTAGAAAGTTACTCCATGTTGTGCTAAAGCTGCGCATTTTTATTGAGGGAAAGGTGCTTAGCTCGTTGATATGTTTTTAAGTGGAGGAGCAACCATGCATTTACAATAGCACACAATTTGTTAGGGATAATAACTTCAATTTCAAAGGACTAGCAACACCTTGATTTAAAATTTTGCCTCATTAAGCTTGGCAGATGTGGCCATTTTCTTCTCTGCAGACTTGGCACCTTTGTATTAGGGAGAAAACTCTGTAGACAGCTTTGCTTTAATAACTTTAAGTCATGCAGGTATCATTGGATGAGCAGAAGTTTGCTGTAAACAGATTGGTACAGCTCTAATCTGTCTACCTACTCTTGCAAAATGCATGTTGACAGACTGTTAAAGGCTGCTTGGCTCTTCTTGCTGAATCAGATCAGCACAAAATCAGCCATAGATTTTGTATTGCATTATTTGCTAAGCAGACACCTTTACTGAGGGTGATTTACACAGCTTACATTTTACACATTTTCCATTTTCATTTATACAGTTGGGTATTTACTTACGCAGGTAGGGTTGAGTACATTGCTTAAGCATGCAATAGCAGTGGCCCACCTTGGAACTGGCCGTAACACCAATCTCCCTAACTACCACATCACACAGCTGGCCTTCAAGATGCAGGAGCACAGTTGGCCAGATTTTGAAAACTCAAGTGGATTTCAAGTTTGAGTGATTTTCAGGGCATGAAGAATAAGGTGAAAGTTACTTTATGTTCTGATCAGCCATTCAAACATTTGTAACCATTCAGCCCATTTCAACAGAGAAAGATACATTTTTGTTGTATTGTTGTCAGATTGATCTATGCATCATGTGTAAGATTCCACGTATCGTCTTATAAAAAATTCAGGCAGATAGTGCATTTTTGGGTCTTAAATATGCAGAACTTTATAAGCACTCGGAGGGCAAACTGAAATAAATTTTTAATAGCATTAATAACTTTTTGGTAGGCTATTTTTGCTCTCTTAACCAATGTAGTGCTTGTTGGCTATTTCTCATTGCCATCATTATATTGCTTATATTTGG
The DNA here is from genome assembly GCA_019176425.1 of Megalops atlanticus. Lineage (NCBI taxonomy): Eukaryota > Metazoa > Chordata > Actinopteri > Elopiformes > Megalopidae > Megalops > Megalops atlanticus. Next base: position 64,103,428 of record CM032876.1, on the reverse strand, counting down.
TTTCTTGTAAAATTTTGTATTGCATATATTGCTTACATGTGAGAAGAAGTGGTTAAAAAGGAATCAAACTAACAAACAGCTGGTTACTTCTTACATTTCTATTAAAAACATCACATGGATGACTTGCTCACCATATGTCTGTGTTTCAGTGTTACTGGTTCCAATTCCCAGATCAAATTTTTGTTGCATGCTTCCATTGCAGAATTTCAAATTAAGAATTTGAGCACAGTGACTCTTGAGTCTTGGAATTTTGTGGCGTACATGAGCATCAAACCACAATTCAGTGCAGATGCAGACTGAGGGAGGGCAACTTCAGTTCAAAAGGGGGGTTTTCCATTCTGATTCTTGGTTCTGCATGCTGAGCAGAAAGCTCTCCTTAATTATTGATACTCTCTTATCTTGAGGTGCTCCAGATTTCAGTTTTTCCTGGGCAATGAAAATTTCAAGCTTTTGTTGTCTCGTTCTGGCGCATCTAATCTTGTGCACATTACGTCCTGTCCTGTAAACAACGCACTCAGGACCAGGGCGCACCGCTCAAGAAAAGCATCACCTGACCAGGCCAGAGGTGCAGTTCAGCTCAGGTTCACTGAAGGGAAACTCAATCTCCAAACTTTGTCGCACACAATAGGCCTCGGAGCCCTCTTGTCTATCATATTTCACTTTGAGACATTTTTTGGCCCATTTTTAAATCATGGGCAGACTGCGTTGGAGGCTGGTTTTGAGCTCTGTTCGTCGTTTCACAAAAAGATGGGTGTTATTTCAAGCAGACATAAGGTGTGATGAGTCTGGATTGACGCGATGTGTGTGATAGCCGCTTTGCGCTGGTCCTCTGTGGTTTATCCTTTCTGGAGTTTACCAGCTACAGCCATGATATTTAATAGACACCAGAGATGTGCTAGTATTATCACTGGAATCATGGATAACCTCAGCGATAACTTTAGCACATGATGACAGATGCTAAAATGGACACGCAGTCTGTGTGTGCCTGCTACCACACGTAAAGTTATTTCAGGAGAAACTGAACTCTTCTGCCCGCCCACCCCCCGAATCTGTTACAGTAGCTTTGGGTTTCCAGATTACTACTGCGCCCTGTGTTGTAAAACTCGACTATTTGCATTTCAGCTTCAAAGGCAGAATTCTTTTACAATGACAGTCCTTCCCCAGGGGCAAAGTAAAGGGTGTTACCCAGAGAGCTCAACAGTATGTTTCTCTGAAGCCATCATTTCCTCAGAGAGCTGCCAAATGCAGCATTTCAGTGCGTTCAGCGCGGTGTTAGCTTCCCAGTTCAGTAATGATCATGGCACTCTGTGAAGCACTTGACTTCTCACAGCATGAAGCAAGAAGGTATTCCTGGTAATTGGTTTAACAGCACCCACAAATGTTGCTTTAATGTTCAAGGAGACATAGGGTCAAAATGCAAGTTTGGATGATTTGCATGATATGTGTCAGGCACTTCCATGCGTGGTTGGGCATTCCAGATTGCTTCTAGTAAGCCTAGAGCCTGTCCTTTCTTCAGCTGATGACACACGCCAGCCTTATCTCCAGCCGGTGCTTCGCATTAGAGTGATTGGAGAAACAAGATACCTTTTGGGAAAAGCTACTTTTCTACAAACAGCTCTCTGAAATCGAGACATTGATAGGTATCGAGAACAATGTAGAGAAATGTTTTGTGAGTCTATCAAGAGTCGTGTGTGGGTGGTGATACTTCCTAGACTTGCAGGATGCAAATCGGAATGCTTAATTGTGCAGGTCAGTGCTTGATACCTATCCTGAAACAGCAGATTGATCTTAGGCTGTATTAAAAATCTGTGTAACAATTAAGAATGGACTGAAGCCATTTAAATTCATTCTTACCTAAAAATTGCACCCAGGACTGTGTTTGTAAGAGAGCCATGACTGACCCACAGGGGGAAAAAAGTGTGACAAACTATTGGATCAGAGACAGTTGATTCTTGATTCCACGTGCCATACTACATACTGATACTACAATAAGTACACCCGTACTAACCATTGGTGTCATTACATTACATTACTTTACATTATTGGCATTTAGCAGACGCCCTTATCCACTGTGACTTACATAAGTTACGTTTTTTTTTTTTTATATACAATGTTATCCATTTATGCAGCTGGATATTTACTGAGGCAGTTCTGGGTTAAGTACCTTGCCGAAGGGTACAGCAGTAGTACCCCAGGGGGGAATCGAACCGGCAACGTTTTGGTTACGAGTCCTGCTCCTTAACCACTATGCTATACTGGTGTCATCAGAGAAGCATCTACATGCACACACAGGCAAGTAGTTAGGCGGTTGGGTGTGGTGGGCAGGAGCAGCTGCCAGCATCCCAGCTCCTTCACCCACTGTGCCACCTCACAGCACCGACACTGAGACCGATCACCGACCGCAGGGAGCTTCCCCACCTGCTGAACCGCTCATGCACGCTTTAATGGTGTCCCATGAGTCAACATTTGGCCAGCTAACATCTGATCACCCACGTTTTTAATTTTGATGAAAAATCAAATATATGCCTTACTCACTAGCCAAGGCATTTTTATAGACATTTTCACAGATTTTAACACTTGAGCAAAGGCCAGGGAGTGAAATATCCGAGTTTGCTGTATGAATCACTCTTCGGTGCAGCTTAGGATACAGATAATGTCTGTGTGAGTTACAGTGATTTATTTGGCTTGTGCTTGAAATATTAATGCAAACTGAATCAGCCATTATCTGCCTTTTCCTAAATGGAAGGGATTTCTTTTGTGGTTCAATAAAAAAAAAATAGGGGTATACTGCAAGATTAGAATTTAATGTGACTGTTTTGTTTATTGGATGTGCTCCCTCTAGAGTCTCTTTCATAATAGTTGCGTGACAACACTTCTTTGTTTATAAACTAATGTAGCAGCATTAAAAAATATTATCAGTCTTATTTGTTCATTTGTTAAATTTTTTCTGTGCTTTTTTCCCTGTAATGCGCTAGGTAAAGTGTTGTTCTGTTCTCTTGTCAAGAGGGCTGTGTTCAATAAAATTAGAATTCATTAGAATTTAAATTACTGAATTGCTTCCCAGTGTAAACAGATACAATGGAGCAACAGATACAGTGAAGCAGTGGGTCCAATAGATGCAATTGTTAGATTGTATAATCATTCTGAATTTCAGTATGTTTTATTATAGCATAAATTCTTCCAAGATATATTGCATCAAATTCACATCTGGGACGTGTTTCTGTTATTAGGTTTTTGTGTCTGTTTCTACTGACTACTGTGAAACTACTGTTTTAAAAGTGAAAATGTCATTGTATGCTCTGTGGGTCAGCTGTCGGAAGTAGTAGCTCCATACTACGTAATCTGTGTTTGAGTTACTGTAATTTTAATTGGAACAAATGGGGCCAGTGATAATCAACCCGACAGTTTGTGAATTTTTAAACTGACAGTGTGAATGTGAATGTTGTTTTTGCCATGGTGTGAATTGATGAGCATCTTATGAGGGCAAGGAAAAAAAAACTGCCTGCTTGAATTCCATCAGTATTTTTACTTTTTTTGTCCTCCTCAAGATTGTGTTTGAGGAGTTTGCTTATGTGCTCCCCATGGGAGTCTTCGCAGAGGGTGGGTGAAGGGGTCCGCTCATCTCAGCGTCAGTTGCGCCCCTCGTTGCGTTGTGCCCGTCGGCCTTGCAAGGCTGACCCAAACGCTGGTAGGCAACGGTGTAGCAACATCATCAGGACCATGTCTCTCTGTGGCTCAGGGGCACAGAGTGGTGCTCTGAGCTCAGAGCTAACAACAAGGAAAAGCGGGAGGTGTTGCTGACGTGATGAATGGCATTCTGCACCAAGATGGTGGGATTGTACTTTAGCTCCATCAGCTTGGGCAGGGTGAAGAAGACGATGTGAACAATGGCCCCTCTGCGTATCAGTAAGTGTTGGAATGAAGTGCGGGATTCTCACTTCCTCAGCCCTTCTCCTACCATCATACACTGTTCTCACCCAATCCAAGTGGGAATGGATTGCATTCTTTTTCACGTGGTTCATGTAAATATCGGTTTAAGAAAAAGACTCAGCGTTATTGGGCTATCAGTGGATGATCTTAAAAGGAAGCGGCGCTTGCTGGACAACACGGCGCTGTGCCGATCTTGTTTTAGTCCGGTCAGTGTGGAGAGGGTAAATGGGGAAGACTATAAACGAGGGAGCCATCCAGAAATGTCAAAGCGGCATCATCACACTATTAATATTGCGGACGTATTACAGTTTACTCATGTTACTCAGTTACTTCCAGTTTAGTCATGATACAGATTCCCATTCCCGTGTTTTTTCTGCCATCTTTTGAATTTTTAAGCTTATGCCATCTTAATTTGCTGAGCGCTTGCTAATATATTAATCCTCCGAATTTCAGTAATGAGTCTAATGCCAGTATTCAGCCACACTGAATCCCACTTTTGTACAGATCATTATTCATGCCGCTCAGTTGCTGATTTGCCATCGTTTGTTGAAGACTGAGCCTGAAATTGTAATGCCAGTAGCACTTGGACAACAAATGTTAATATTTGCAAGAAATTAAGGAATATATGGACTGCACAAAAGTGTCGACGGTTGGTTGAGAATGTACAGTAAGGTACGCTTTTGCACTTCAGGGGTATTTGCCTCTGCACAGGTTACGAGCTGGAGCTCAGTGTTGAGGGATTTTGAATGGTACGGGATCCCGACAGCAGTGGCCATGAGTGCCCACTCCCTGTTGATAATGGGGATTCAGCGCTGAGCTTGGGGAGCAGTGATGTGTGCGCCTCTGACGAATGACTCATTCTTGCCCTGGCACAAGGCAGATTATTACAGGGACAGTATTGGCGCAGTAATCTCTCACACATCCCTCCCCAGGATTCTTCACCAGCTAATGCGCCCAGCTAGCGGTCAAAGCCCTGATGAGCTCCCGGTTGCTGGCTGGCGCTTCTCCCTCCTGACAGTTCTCGCTGCCTGTGATGTCCTGGGCTTTGGCGTTGCTTTGTGGAATTAGCGCTCGCAACATTTTTCTGCAGGAATTTTTGTTGTCGCATCAATGCATTGGGCAGATTTTTTTTTTTTTGTGCACGTCATTGATTTATGTCCAAATTCCCATAACGCAGTGCATCGCGCTTTTTCTTTCATATGTTGTAAACATACTGTAGGCTATGTACTGAACAGTATTTAATGTGAACAGGTTTCGCACGATTAGAAATGGTGATTGGTACAGTTGTTAGTCTTAGCTGACAGGAATCTGTTGTATTTAATGCCTTTTTTGATTATGACATGAGGTAACGGCTAGTAAAACGGTCATGTTCACTTGCCAAGTCGCTCCCCACAATAGTGGCGCACTTACAGCGTTTACCAGTAGAGGGTAAAATGCTCAGCAGAGTAGTCACAGCCATTGAACAACACCTCTTCAGTTCTTGTTTCTAGATAAATCTTCATGTCGTTTAGTTGATGCAGAGTAAAAATAATTGCTGTCAAACTGCAATTTGAGCACACCTTTGGTAAAATCAACAAAGATTTTTAGCAGAATTACATACACCTACAGTGACTCAGACACAGTACACAGTACCTCTTATACCCAGTGGGTTTCCCCAGCATCTCCCCCAGCACCAGCTATATTACCTCACTAGATTGGTGCAATCCAAGGCCCACGTTCATGCAAACTCAATTTACTGAAAAAACAAGCTCCGCTGAGCCCTTAAACAACACTCTACAGGCATAACAGAGAGCACATATGTGAAAGAAAAATATTTTCGATCTGAAAGACAAACTGCATTATTCATCTCTTCCTCCCGACTCCAGCATGAGATTCCCCAGTCAGTACGGAAGCACGCTCAGGACAGTGGATCTGCTGCGAGGAAGCCGTGCTGCATTACAGCTTATCATTTTGCACAGTGTAATGTACAGGATGGAGCCTTGGAGTCAGGCGGTACTTCCCCTCCATTTATATTTAACATTCACTGCTCTGCTCCTGTCTGCAAACATTTAGACTAGGGCAGTACTATTGACCTTTACTTCACTGCATTCAGACAGTTCGGGAAGGGGAAAGAAGAATAATCTCATCAAGGCTGTTAGCAGTAGTTGACTGTTAGGTGTGGAGCAGACAATTTAAGTTCATTTTGGTGCAAGTTTTGCTTTGTAATACAGTGGAAATGCCAGTACTCTAGCCTCCTGCAAAAAACTGTTTGTTTATCCTTCTTTTATATTTCAGAACTTGAATTAAATTGGAATCAATTTACTCTGTCCTGAGCTCAAGGCTGACCAGGTTTTCATTTGTAATAAGAAAATTTTCTGTTGTATTATTATTTTTAGATTATGTTTTAGAATCTGAAACTTTTTGTGCATCTGCATCAGTGTGCTCTCAGCTCTTGCAGCAGTGCTACAAATGCAGTCATACAAAACCCAGTACTTATGAGCGTGCTGTCTTTCACAAAGAGTTTCTCAAGCTGTTTTAATACCAGTAACCATGGCATCTGTTTTTTTCTTAAATCTGTTATTTATTTTTACATGAATACCAAAAATCTGACAAAATGATTCTATTTTCACTTTGGTTTGACTTTTCAGCTTTTATCATAATTGAACAGGAGCCTCGCTGTTGGTTACAGCAGTCTTTATTTTATTTAACCCTTATTTAATCAGGAAGTCTCTTGAGGGTTAGAACCTCTTTTCTGAGAGAGACCTGGCGAGAAAGTCGGCAGTGTGTAATTTCATTACAGTGTGTAGCCTACGTAAGCCAATCACAGTACAAACGACACACAGAATACAGACAGAAGGCAAAGTATTACAAACAAGCATACATTATTTCTATTATTCTAGCTTTGTGTGGAATATAACTGTTATTCTGTCTTTACAGATGGCCACGTAATGTCTTTCTGACCAGTGACATTCCTTTTCCTGCAAACTCTGCTCACGTCTGAAGCTTAATAAAGAGTGTCTGCAAGCCCTCGTTAGGTCATGCTTTTTCCCCCTTTTCATTCAGTCTGATTCTTTCTGTGCACTTGAACCTGGGTGTAATTTTCTGCATCAGTCCAGACTTGTTAGAACTTTAATTATGCTTCTGCAGAACAGGAAATTACATTTTGAGCATACTGCTGTGGACGCATCATTGAGCCCGGGGCAAGGTGCACATCAGCGGTGGAGTTATGGCACCACTGTTGTGGCAGGTAGGAAGAGAAGTGTGGCCTACAGTGATGTAGGACAGAAATGTAGCCCAGCAGCTCTGTTACATACCTTCAGAATGTGACCGTTGCCTTGTTTGCACTAAGAATGCAGAATGCCGGGACAAATGTGACATCCACGCGAATCGTGATACCTGGTTTGCAACACTTGGCCCGCACATGTGAAAAACAGGGTGCTCGAGGCATGATCTAGCAGGAATTCCTGGATTTTGGCATGTTGGCAGCCCCGTTTGTCAGCAAAACAAGCAAGCTGACCACGTGTCAGACATAAGTGATTCTGAGCAGAGTGTTTGCATGTCAGGAAGTGCATCTCAGTACAGCAGCTGTGTCACAGATCTCCAGGGCTACATTTAACCAATGTGAAAACAAACTAATTTCATACACCTCCTTTTGCACTTCAGTGGTGGATTAGAAGGTGTTAGGCTGTAATTCAGTTGTTTTATGTGAAGGAACTCTGATTGACATGCCTGCAGGGAAGGTTATCACAGGTTGTGGTACATTGAAGGAAGTGTGCATTTTTAAGGTAAGTGGTGTAACGTTTACAGGCAGATTAGAGCATGTGAAGTCTGAAATGTCAGACAGCTAACGGTTACGTCTGGCCAATACGCTGGCAAGAGCTACTGTATATTGCAGTTTTGTAAAATTGGAGCTTGGTATCAGTTCACCACATCGCCTTTCAGAGCTTTCAGAGATATTTCTGCAGTTTCAGGACAGTGTTGGACATGTTGAATGCGACGTCAACTGCATTCAAAGTCTCAGTTGGGGTGATCAGCATTCCGTTTTCCTGGAGTAAGCCCAGGTCCCAGAGAGAGGAAAAGTTCATTACAAGGCACCCAGCTGATCTGTGGACAGGGAGCAGGTGATGTTGGGGTAGTGAGACACAGCCAGTCACACCCCCACTGAAATGGGTCCAGCAGGAGCCATCAGGGAGAGGCACGTGGGTGCCCCCCACCAGGGCCTGTGCAGTTGGTTTCACCCGCTAACAGCTGGCATGTGTCCTGAAATAGTCCCTCACTCCTGCCCCTTTCCCCCTCCCCCTAGGTCAGTGCAGGGTGACTCTTGTGGACCTAGTCTTGCTCTCAGCGAACTTCCACCGTACCGTGTGTGTGTGTGTGTGTGTGTGTGTGTGTGTGTGTGTGTGTGTGTGTGTGTGTGTGTGTGTGTGTGAGAGTGTGTGTGTGTTTGGCTAAAACTGGGATATTTATTTACCTCTCTTGCTTCCCTCTCAGCCATCACAGTACTGAACTGCTCCATGTAGAAGGAATGGTACGATTTACAGCTCTCTGGCATCCCTCAGGAAATGTCAATGTTTTGTCGGCTAAGTTCTGATTTATGTGCCAGGATTGTCTCCGTGGTAGTAAGGAGGTTGGGGCTGATATCCGTTCGATTGTGTTGGTAGACAAAAAGACTCTTCTTTTTAGTGTCCTGCATTGGTTTAGAATTGCTAAGCCTGCAACTTGATGTATGAAAGAGGGATCTCAGCAATGTTTTTATTTTGTTTTGTTTTTGAGAGGAGAGAAGGATGTTGTAGTTTCAGATTGCATGAAATCTATACAGACACACCAGTTGTGATTTTTTTTTTTTTTTATTAGATTAAATGCAAATTCAAATCATTCAGCTCTTTTGCCATGTGCTCTTGTGTGAATAAAAACAAAGATGGGTTTAAAGAAAAATGTTCCAAGATTTGCATGAAAGATCCAGACCAGTTTGTCAGCGTCATAACCATCAGTCCATTAGCATTGTTAGGAAACCAGGTTTGTAAGCAAAAGGATATGGGTAAGGCTCCCAGGAAGAGAACTGCAGATGTAGGAACTTCAGCAATGCACTTACTCTGAACTCTTTCAGATTCGGCTCTATAAATAGATCATGTAGCAAAAAATGTGATGTGAGTCTCCCTAGATGAGAGCATCAGCAAAGCATATAAACAATAATGATGCAAGTGAGCTATTTCTTAAATCACGTCTCTCATAATTCCCTTTGGGGTGAGTGTTCCTCACTCAGTTCTCTAACAGCATCCAGACTCTGGGGACACTCATATGCAAATTTTTATATTTATTTTTGGGGCAGCACTGTGATGTAGTGGTAAGAAGCAAGAGTTGTAACCCAAAGATTCCCAGCTGGACCACCATTGCTGTACCCTTGGGCAAGGTGCTTAACCAGAATTGCTTCAGTGAATATCCGTCTGTATAAATGGATAACTTGTAAAAGTTTTAAGCTATGTAAATAGTTCTGGGTAAGATGATCTGCTAAGCAAATGTCATGTAAATGAACGATTTACATGTTCACTCTGTGCTCTGTTAGTCATACCGCTGGGTCATTGGAAGCTGAACCAATATTCGTGCATATTGTAGCTGTATGCAGATATTTGCACACATGGTTACTTCTGACAATATAGGCTTTTAAATTGTCTTTGGTTACGTAAAAAATAACATGTTTCTTTGTAAGTTTTCATTTGAAATGTTTAAATTTGAAAATTAAATTAAATTGGAAAGCTTCATTTTAACCCCTAACCTGTATCATTGGCTTGTATGTATTTCCTTGCTGTATGTCCCTGCAGTTGGAGCTCAAGCTGTTTCAGTGGGAACCGCAAGCCAAGCTGTTGCACATCCTGCATCTACGTAACCAGCTCCATCCTATTGTTTGCTTGCTTGTTCGTGTTTGCTGTGCATCTTAAAGATAAAATCCTCGGCACTGAACGCTATAAAGAGGATTATTACAGATATTTAATTATGTTTATTGGTCTGACCAGCCAGCAATATTGGTGCTGCATTAAAGGAATCGTGTGTTTCGTCTGTGTTTGGCAGCAGATGTTGTAGTGGTAGGAAGGGTGACTGGGGGCGCTGGTGGAAGAGAGCGCTCAATAGCGGCAGTGCCCTGCAGGTCAGGGTTAGGCTGGTGAGGCACCCGGCCACGCTCAACCACGGAGAGGGAGCGCTCAGCAGCCAGGAGAGCCTGAAGGTCGTTCGTTCAGTACAGCCTCCAGTTGCTCTGCTGAATGCTGGGTAAGAGCGGAGAGAGGCGTGGCAGCGTGGAGCCCCTCCAACAGGTCGGAAGGCCGGGCTACTGCTGAGCCAATGAGCGTCGGCATCGGAAGGAGGCCACGTCTGAAATGACGCTTGGAGCCAGGAGGCCCGCAGTGGAAAGTGGCAGTGAGGCTTTGAGTCGTGTAGACCGTACACACGGAGTGTTAAGAAAAACGGATGGAGGATGCCCGAGAGACGGGGTTTGCGTGTCTAATTCGGCGGAGTGCAGGCTGAACTGCGTGTTACGGCGAGGGGCTCCAGGGGTGCTCGGTAGGCCAGGCTGAAACGTGGGAGCAGGTGAAGGCTTTGCTGTGACCAGCAGTCTGCATCAACAGTAGAGACTGACACGAATGCTAAGGCTCCAGCAGTCAGTCATGTAAGTCTGAGTTTGGGGCTCCAGCTAATCTATAAAAATACAAAACTCCCCATTTCCTCTATTTTTCCTTCTTCACACACACATATATATATATATATATATATATATATAAATATATATATATATATATATATATATAAATATATATATATATATATATATATATATATATATATATATATATATATATATATATATATATAATATATAATAAAATGTGCAGGGTAAATTTTCTTTTTCCTCACTTTTTTCCTCATTTCGGAATCTGACACTCATAGCTAGGTCAAAACTGCATCATCATTAAATGATTTCACTGTCATGACAGTTTTAATTCATTTACTGCTTTTCTTTTCTCCTTACAGTTTTTGTCTCTTTCTCATTCTCCAGCTATGCAAAAATTTTATAGTGATTTTTTCACTTTTATTACACACCTAATCAACAGTAATGGAGCATACTGCTATGGTAACAGCAGAAACCGAGTGCTCCATATTTAGTGGTATGCATATTATGCCAGTGCAAAATATTTTATCTAAATGCTGTTAGGAAAACATTCCTCCCAGTGCATTTTCTGCTAATGAGAAGAGCTCTCCATAGCAGCACAACTATGGGAACTCAGAAGGGTCAGGTTTGCAACAACCAAACTACTGCAGTTCATTATACATTTGCACTTGTGAAGACAGAACAGAACAGCACTCCGTTTGGGTTAAGTTCAGGCAATGTTTAAAGTTTGTTAACCAAAGGTCTCACCTGTATACTGTCCCCGCACTCCTCTCTAATTGGTCTCTGTGGTTAGGAAGGGAGACAGCCCTTGGTTGAGTCTAGCCTGCCTACATCATTGTATGCACATATAAATCTTTGATCCTGAGGTGTTTTTATTTCTGTATGTTCCACTGTATTTGTTGTGCTCTTGTGCCAGGGTAGTTCTGATTAACATGCAGCCGAAGACTGAGCATGTGCTGTCTGTATGCAAATGGTCATCTGACATTTTTACTTGCTTTCCGTGGAGTGAATAGTAAAATTAAAATGAATGTTTTGATTCATTTGAATATTTAGGGGTATTGTTGGAGCCCTACTCCACACATCTCTCAGGAGAGGTTCTAGCTGAGTCCTGCTGTCTGTCAGTAGGATGGGTGTTCCTGTTTATTCATCTTTAGCATTGTACCTTCAGTGGAGAGCAGCCTTGTGCCATGTGTGTTTTAAACCCATGACTTTAAGGGGGGAACAAAACCAAAAGCTCTACAGTACTTCAGTGCTATCCCTGTAACTGGTTCCCGCTGCTGTCACAGAACTGGCCAAAGAGCTGATCCCAGGTCTGCCTGAGGGCCATCTTAGAGCACCAGAGTTATGTGTGTTTGGATGTCAACTGGCCCAAGTCCAGGAAGGGGAAACGTAATGGACCACAATAATCCCGGGTCTCTTGATCCCTGCTGCCGCTGTGGTTGAAACTCAAGTGGATGTGGATAACGTGTGACAATAGTGTTACTCCAAGGCATTTTAAAAAAATGTCAGGGGAGGGTTTTCCGTCAGTCAATTATCTGTGGCCTTCAGCAAACGATCTGAAACCGCAGGAGTCCCAAATGAGTCTTATGTTACATTCCATTGAAGAAGACAGGCGAATGGTGAAATCTGTTTTTTCCTCTCCTTATAACTGGTTAGCACTTTGGGGCTAATTTGACAGTGGCTATCAAGTCATCCTGCACTCCCTGCTTTTCAGTACTTGTAGTGTTGCCTTAATGTCAGAAGATGTCCACACCAAGTAGATGGAGGGACAGGAGGTGAAAACCAAACTTGGGTACCAAATATCAAATACCAAACTTGGGTACAAGCAGGCTGTTCAGTCAGTGGATATTTGGGTGCGATACTGATTAGAGCTGCGCACATCAGGTGAGGCTCATGGATTCAGAACTCATTGTGCTTTTGAGTTGGACGCCATGCATAACCTGGATTTCTGTCGTGAGCACTGAGCTTTATAATTGATTAAATGATCTCATCATTGTTAGCTGCACTGGATAATCAAATGCGTTGACGTTGTCAGCTTGTACGTCTGTCCCTGAGAGAAGAAAGCTGATGGCTACCTCACAGAGGAATCCTGTGCGATTCTTCAACAGAGCGAGGCCTTGCTCTCATCTGTCCTTTTGATGAGGAGGACCCTGGAGTCTGTGCTCCTGCTTTAATGTGATGGTGCTGGTGTTCTCCCCGCTGTGCCCTGTTTGGATGCTGCCGAGATCGCAGAGCACCGAGATGCGGGCCAGAAAGCGTGCTCCCGTCAGGAGGGGTGTGTCAGCAACCCTGACCCCGCCCTCCTGCTCTGATCCCTTCGGTTTTTTCACCAGTCATCGGTCGACGGGAAATGGGCGGGAAATGCTCTTCCTCGATGTATATGGTGCAGTGCAAGCTTGCGTCTGCGTCGCCGGGTCACTGAGTGCACTGTGAATGGGGCTGCCCTCCATTCCCCCAGCATTCTTCCACGTCAGCATTCCGCTTTGGAGAAAATGTAAAGCCAGCGAGATTACGCTGTTAAACGATTGTGCCTGAACCCGTTTGTAGAAAGTTTCATTTATTACCACAGCAGTTCAACCATTCATCTGCTCAGGGCAGGGCAACCAACGCTCAACACAAAGCTAAAAAAAAAAAAACCACAACCTGAGTGGTCTCCATCCACAGATAATTGGGTTGTCTGGCAAGACAGCATTTTTGTTTGCTGATAAACTCTGTCTTGCTGGCGAGCGGTCCTGTTGTTCCATCCATGATTAATAAGAGATTTCCTGCCACGCTGCTCCATCGTCCGGATTTTTGTGTTAATGACTGTACCGCACTCGAATTGCAAGGGTGGTTGAGTAGAATTAATTTAGCCCACTTCTGTTTGTCTCTGCGTAACATATTACAGTGTTTAGAGTGGGTGAAATAGATGGTAGTGTTTTGTGTCATTACAAAAATATGAATGCACCAAGACTTGGATAATTTGAACTAGGATTGGCTGTGCCAGGCATTTGGGTGGCCGTACTCCTTTTCTCTCCATATTACTGCTGATGAGATGGGATACTTGCTGTATGATATTGTTATTGTGCCACTCCACTGGCACAGTTCAAATAAAGGATGCTCTCGGCTTTCTTGCCTCTGGGTTTAATTTACTTTCAGATTTTGTGGTGTTTTTTCTTTATTTTTTATTGTCTAAAAATCTGTCTTTCACCTAGAAAATTACCTTTAATTTGTTCGTTTTGTTTTGGTTTTTTTCCATCAAAACAGCCTTGCTATAATTGCTTTATTGTAAAATACATGGTTTTGTGACTTTCAAGATTATTACAAATCATTTCCCTTCTAGCACAGTAATTCCAAGGAAATTCCCAAATGTACACTGTGAGGTAATATCCATCTAATTAAATTTACATGATGGAAATATTGTAGTTAAGTTCATATATTTCAGGGATAGTGGCATGCTTTGACATTATTTATCACTCTATCCAGTATGTTTTTTCACTTCCAGTATGCTCAAAGATGACCGTAGGAGCTGTTCAGTTAGATTTTCTGTCCAAGTTTCACAGTAGATTTAATAAGGTGGTGCTGTCATCATGTGTCATGAGCGCTTGAGGCCACGTGTCGAAAAATAAGGAGTAAAAACGTATTCAGTGGTCAGGTTTAAGGAAGTGTATGATCCAGGTCAGATCCTTGCTAAAAATAGCAGTTATTCTGAAATGCTAAGAACAGCACTGGAATTAATTTACTGCACTTACTGTGGGTTTCTCTGTTACTGTTGGATGTTGAATTTGAATGTGTAGTCTGAGAGGCAAGCGTAGTCCTTTGATGCACTGTCAGTCATAGAGAGGAAGGAATTTTGCCTCTATTCTGTTGGCTTCAGTGGAAAAATACACTCAGCTTCCAGGCCTCCTCTTCCTATTAAATGTTGTGGACTGGTAGGCAGTGTGCCCTACACCACAGCTGAATGCCCTGCCCCAGGGATCACTCAGTAAGTTTTACTTCACTGTCTTAAAACCCGTTAAATCTGCCTTTTCACACCTTATATTCCTCAGTACAGCTTTGTCAACATATCGTGCTGGGTTAAGTGACTGCTGCTCAGAACAAGTATCAGATGTCTGTTAATAGACCTACTGCTCAGTTTTTCAACTGATGTTAATTGTGAGCTTGTACAGTGCACTAGTAATTATGACAGCTGAAAAGGCACAGTGCTTGCACAAGGAAGTGACATTGATTAATGGCTTCCATTATGCTGGAAGTATAACTTACAGTTAATTCACAAAACAAAATGCACTTCCAATCACTGTGAGGTTGTGTGCATCTTTCATTTGGTCAGCCTGTGAAATTTCTGTTTTCTTGGGCAGATGCAACTTTAAAATGTATTTGATACAGTAAATACATGGGTGTTTGTACCAACAAGGCCATGGCATGTTCAGTTAATTCAAATTGTTCTATCCAAATGTTCTTGGTGTATATGGAGCCCAACATTACCCAGACCCTCAGTGCACTCAGCAGACTGTAACTGGGACCCTGCAACACTGAAACGATCGTTACTCAGCTCTCAGTCAGAGAGGCAGAGCGGCAGAAACGACAGCCCATCGGCTCATGCTCGCCACTGCTCCTTTTTACAAACTGAAAGTATTGATGGTGCCATTTAAAACCGGCAGCGTTTCCATCTGAATTATTTAACCAGCGAGCGGCAGGGGCCTGCATTGACCTTCATATCGCTGATCATTGTTCTTCCCGCTGTTGTGTTTCAGGCTGTTGTCTGTGCCAGAAACATCACGATACCCTCTGCCATACATTCTGTGCGGGAAAAAAAAGAGTTGCCATAGAAATCAAGGGAACGTGTTGAGTTTCTGTACTGTTAATGTCTTGGGAAATAAGTAAGCTACATACAGTGATTTGATTGGTTTAAACTCGACCAGTAGTATTTCTGGAAGACAACTAAAAAAATTATACTAATACAGGTGTCCACTGTGCCATAAGCTGCAGTCTGGCAGTCTCATGGTGTTTAGACAGCTTGGCTGACTATAGTTTATGGTTTATGAAACTGTTGGTTCAAGGATTTTAACAGTTGTAATAGTCACTAACTCTAACCCTAACCTTAACCCTAAACTACATATGTTCAGTATTTGATTCGGTAACTTGGATTGTTGTGAATGCAGTATGAGGTCATTGATGCTTGACTGTCTGAAGGGTGGAGCTGTGTGAACTGTAGCAATTCTGCACTGCACACTCCACAGGACCCATTTTTAAAGCAAAGCGGCTCATTTTCTAAGCTTAAGCGAAGCCTCTGTTGTTTTTTTTGGTTTTTTCTGTCCAGTGTGTGTTCTTCCGGTCGGATGGTTATTGTTTTTTTTCCTGGCTGGAATTACAGGAATTTCCTGTGTTTTCTTTGTGAACCCTGTTGGCTGCTGGGTACATTCCTCTTTATTCTTCTTCTGTCTCTTAAGGGTCTTTTTCTCAGTCTCTGTCCAAGCATGGATATTTACAGTCGACTAGTAGGTATATAGTTTTGAGTGGATCTGTCATTTGACCTGTCACTGTGCATGATACGTAGAAATTACATGCATGCACAGGATTTTAATTTAAGATGTAATTAAAATATCAGTTAATCTTTTGTTTTGATCCCTTAGGTGTAAGTAAAGTAGTCTGCGTAGTAGTTTTAAGGAGAAGTAATTAATCCAAAGGGAAACCAACTGACTGATGATATCTCTCATACTGTAAGATAACCATAATACGATGTGGACTATTTTTATTCGCTGGTTAACCAGGTAAAATGAGGAGTCACTGGAAATGTAGTGCATGCAGGCACAGAATTATGAAAAATGTGACGCTGTGTGCCTGCATCACTGCATGGCTTAGTAAATCCTGTGGGGAGAATTATCCTTCTGTCTTAACTTGACCCAGTATGTGGCCTTTATAAATGTGACTGACACTGGTGCTGTCAAGTGCGGTTTCCACATTGTTAAAAACGGAGTTGCAGGCCTGATTTTAAATCAAGACTTGAGATAAGCCATTCGTTCACTGAAAAATCCTGAAAGGGACTATGAATTTGCTTTAAGCCGCAGCCCATATTTAGTGTCAGAAGCTGAACAAAGGGACTGCTTGCTGAATTTCGCAAGTTACGCAATTTTGTGCCTACGTAATTGAAAGGAAAAGCCCTTCACAGCATGGGCTATTCTCTGTAAATGGCTTCTGTCACAAGCTTAGAAACTTCTATTGTTCAGTACAACATTCAAGCAGAGTGTAACAGTCAGAATGAAGGAATAAAGCAACAGTTTCACGCAGTTGCAGTCAGCGATGTGTGATGTATAGAGAGGCCATTATACCCTAACAATGTCGAGGGAAGCGACTTTAGTTCAGAGATTAGAGGGAGACAGCTGAGTGGATTGCAGGCTGTTTTTGAAGTCATGCCAGGGGTTTGATTGGCCTTCTGGAAAGCGGAGCCGCTCTTAGGACTCGAGTCGGTGGCGTGAGCGAACATGCCGGCTCGGCCTGCATTCCTCCTCCCGGAGGAGCAGAGGAGAGAGGGAGGTCTGGAGAGGCTGCGCGTTTGGCAGCGCTGAACTTTGAACATGGTTGTTTGTGTCTGAGGGAAAGAGAGGGCCGCCTGTGGGGGGTGTTGCTGTCAGAGGGGGCCGGGGAGGAATGCAGCCCTTTTATAGGCTGTGTGGTGCTTCCTGTTTCCCCCCCCACCCCTCCTCCGCTCTTCCAGGCTGCTGCACTGGGCAGGAAACCAAAGAGCGCGGGAAAATATAGCGCAGTCTCACAAAATGGAGGCGCAGCCAGCAAGTGAGGGACTGGAGTGTCAGGAGCGGGAGGGGAGGGAGGGAGTGGGGCGGATGGGTGTCATCTATCCCCCAGGACTCTTTAGGGAGTCCTGCCCTGCGGTGACTGCAGCACCGCGTGTATCACTTGTTAAACTGTGAAACTGTGTGAGTACCCGCCGTGTCTCGCTCTGTCCTGTGTCCCCTGCCAGCCCCCACACGACACCGGCAGCAGCAGCTGTCGAGTTACAGTCCAGGGGGAGGTCTGGGTTGGCCTGTCGTCCCCCCGCCCAACCAGTCACACTGTGTCATTCCTGACCTTAATTGAAAAGTGGTGTCTGCGTTCAGGGGCGTAACGGTGTGCGATCGTGTTTATAATAATTTCATAATTACCTCACTCGCTATTTTGAAGCCCACGCTCATGTTTAGAAATGACTCCTGCGCTCGCTTTCCACTCTAACCATCCCTCGTGTTCCCGGTCATTTGCTGCAAATATTGTTGCTCGTGGTAGTGATTTATAGGTTCCTATTGCCTCACTGTATCATTTTGATTCTTTAAACACTTTATTAGCCACATATTAGCCTCTCGATATCGGCAGACTGTCAAGACTTCTTGAAGAGAGGGTAAAGGCTTTTATTTACTAGGGAAATATGTTTATTTCTTTATATTTTGTTTTAGCATTGATGCTTTTTTCTGTAACAGCTTGCTTCTGCATGGTGATATCTTAGTTTTAGAGTGCAGCAACCTGTACAGTACATTGAACAATGTAGCCTAATAGCACATTGTGTAATGTATAGGCTCCTGTTTTATCCTTTTTTTCCCCACTTTCCAGGGAAACATAAACAATTTAACATGTAAGCAGACTGACTAATGTAACAATTTACGATCCAGTGCCTCGATACCATTTTTCCCCACAGCCAGACACGTGTTGTCATGAGAATATTCAGTAGAAGTACATGTTAATTCATTACTGCTTCTGTTTAAATCCCCGTCCACTTAAAGTCGTCAAGCCCGCTAAAGCTGCATTAGCGCTTGAAAGTTTATTCATGCATTAGAGATGCTTGACCCATCTTCGATTAGTCTGAGCATGCTGAGATGACGTACTGTGACTGCTGCCGCAGCTAAAGGTCTTAGTGTTTCCTTAAGGCTGCCATTTAAAATGCACCATTCTGTGAGGTACTTTTCCGGCTACAAGGAGTTGTAACCTATTGGAAATCCCCAGAGAGAAAGGGCTCCCTGTGTTCTCTCTAACCAATGCTAATGTGACCTGTCGCACCTGTACCATAGACTAGTTTTGCGATAGGAATGAGCAAACCGGGTCTTCCTCTTGGATATTCTTGTTTCTGTTCCTTTAGCACCAGTGTAGCATAGTGGTTAAAGAGCAGGACTTGTGACCGAAAGGTTGCCAGTTCGTTTTCCCGCTGGGGCCCTGCTGTTGTACCCTTGAGTAAGGTACTTAATCCACAATTGCCTCAGTAAATAACCATCTGTATAAATGCATAATATTGTTAAAAAAACTATAACCTACGTAAGTCGCTCTGGATAAGAGTGTCTGCTAAATGCCAATAATACAGTAATGTAATTACAGTAATGTAATGCCTTTGCTTGCATGTTTTTTCTGCTCGTATGTGTAACAGTTTCCAGAATAACAGTCTACATTTCGCACAGCATGGTGACACCATGAGACGTTCAATCCAGTGAACAATCTTTGATTCCCAAGTCAGAACTGGGGGTATGGTGGCAGCGCCCATGTAACCATACACTTAAAACTACTGTATTGGCCCAAACAAGCTCCCCAGTACAGGCAACATCATTGCAACATTTTGCCTTGGGTGGGCTCCAGCAGCATCTGATGACAACTAAAAGCAGACTTTAGACATAACTGCGCGTAATTCACTGCGTGTTTCTCAGGGTGGACTGTAGGGGTGAGCACACGTCACACTTAAAAGAAAGCAAACAATGTCAGAACAGGAAAATTACTGTTATGTGCAGTCGTGCTCCAGGAACTGTAGCGCTCTGAATGTCGGTGCATCTAGAAAAGTCTACTGTAGCGCTCTGCTGTTGTGAATACTTTGGCGCAGAATGAAGAACCGCAAAATTCCCTCGCTATGCACTTGCAAAACTTCGGTCACATCTAATTGATTTACCTTCCCCCTCCCACGCCCGTCCAAACCACAGGTTTGAGGAATCATAGTGTTACTGGAATTTTGAAACAATGCAGCCATTGTACACCGAGGAGGAGACAAAAAACACGCAACTTTTCTTTTAGCTCTTTGTGTATTTGGTGTAAATAAAGTCCAGACTGATGAGAGCACATTACCGGAGCTGGGAGATTTTGTCAATTCCTGTACGCTGTCCATGGCACAGCTTTCAGACGGGTCCAATCTGGGATCCTGCAGGGCAGCCAGGGGAACCAGGCGCCCCTTTCATCTGTAGCTGTCTCTGTTTTATGTATTCTGTTGCACATGCTTCAGTTGCACTTTCCTACCAGAGCAGTTCCTGCAATTCTCCTTCAATAATAAAAAAAAACAAGTTGTGTCTGAGGTCAGGCACTAAGCAGATGTCTTTAGTGTCAAATGCATGCAGCAACCTCTGAGAGTGAGGCAAATCCCAGCTTTTCTGAATGCAGGACAGCGTTGTCTCACCCAAACGGAATAGAAGGAACAGAGAGTAGTGGGCTCCGTTCTGTGTTTGTGGAGTTGCGTAACGTTGATACTGTGAAGCGTCAGAATGAAAGGGCCTAACTTTGCCTTGTGTCTAATGATGCGTTCAGTGGACGAAGCTGAGCAGGCATTACTTATTCCTGACAAACCACACAAACGCATATATGCACGCCAATACAAACATGCACACACAAATAACACACACACTCACATAAACACACACACACACATACATACACACACACACACTCATACATACACAGGCATGCACACAAACGCACACACTCACATAAACCCATGCAAACACAAACATGCTCTTACCAACACGCACACACACACGTATACACACACCATCCGTGCTCTTCTGTGTGGTGCTGAAGAGATGAGCTGTGACAGGAATGCGCTCCCCGCCTACACTCCTGCCGTAGGCCTGCTTATCAGTTAGGGCCAAAGCAGCGCCCTCCCTTCATTACCAACACATCTCACATCCTCCCCCAAAATCATCACTTCCTTCACTCAACATGGAGCTGTCTTCATTTCAGGGGCCATATTCTGCAAGCACCTAGAGGACAGAGTTTGTGTGTGTGTATGTGTCTGCACCTATAATTTATGTATGTGTGAGGGAGACAGAAAGAAGGCGACTGTTTCAGAACTCCGTTACAGTACAGCAAAATTAGTCAAACGTTTCCCTCTAACGATTAGACCCGGCTGCTGTATGTAACATGAAATTGCTTACGGTCTTATCAGATGTAGCAGGTATATTGGAACAAGAAATTAAAATGTCAGTACAGTATGGCATTGTAGTGCATTGGTCAAATTTTGAACAAAGTAGAAATAGTTCAGCAGATGTAAACATACTGTAATGCAATAGAACCATTTCCTCAAATTTGTTTAAAAAAAAAAAATAAGCAGCTTCTATGAAGCTACAATACAGTGCATTTCCCTTACACAGTTCCCCTAAACTTGTGATGTGTGGAGTCCACAGGAATGCAAATGACACACCACTAGCAAAGTCTGGAATGTTTCTCATGAAATGTGCCTGGCGCTAGTGCTAACTGAGCAGCAATGCACGGACTAAAAGGCATTTCAGGCATTCTCAGGTTGAGAAACACGGCAGTAGTACGTAGTGTTGAGGAAGACTGCCACCAGTCTTCAGCCATAAGCAAAGTGTTATTATTTTCCCCTCTTTATGTACTTTTGGCTCTGGATTGCTTTTTGTTGCAGTTGTGCCAGAATCCACACTGCAGTTGCCTGGTGCATCTTTGGCCAGTACACAGTCCATTTGAGGTTTCGTAACCACACTGTTGATGTACTTTTCTTGCATGTTTTAAGATGCATACTCTGTTGCTGAGAAATAAACCACTGGGGATTTTTGGTCTATTTTTTAACAAAGAGAAAGAATGTAGATAAAGTATGTGACTGGAGGCATTACTTTGCCTAATGAAGTGATATTATAAATTGGCACAAGTGAACATAGCAACAGGTAGCAACATAATAAATTAAAGTTTCAACATTAATAAATTAATGAACAGATGACATTACCCCCCACAAATATTGGGAGATTAGTATCTTAACTGTTCTTATTCATCAGTGCCTTGCCAACAGATGATATTAAGCATAAGTTATCTTGACATTTTTATACATTGTTTTTGTATTGTTGTTTAAATGCATTTTTAAACAACATGTAATTGGTACAGTTGTATCAATGGAAGTTACACCACTGCAATGTTTGTTATAAAGTTTAGCCTAGTGGTTGATTGATTACCTTGATGGTGAGCTGTTTACAGGCTGTGCATTTACACGTTTTAGTATTTTAATATTATTGAAACATGCCCAGAGAGATATTGGGCCAAATATTCTCATAGGTTGCAAACAATGATTGTTTTTGGAGACTTTTAGTTCCTCATTAGCATATATATCTCATCAATGAGATTTTGAAATTCACCCCGCCCATCTTGTTTGGAACTGCACACAGTTACAGGAAATTGTGAACCAGGGGAAGAATTCTCGTTGTGCAATTTTTAGCCATAAAATGTGGATCACTTTAATGTTTTGGGAAAGGCTTGGTGACTTTTGCCAAGAAAACGTTTGGGGGATTTTTTTGGAACATTGTTTTGAAGATGCTGTGAAGGCTCCTATTCTACAGCCAAGGAGGTTAAAGAGGGTCAGAAGGTCTGTGATGATGTTGCGGAGTGTCGTTGCATAAGACTCCCAGGCCAGACTGGATTTTGCCTGTGATTAGGAGTTTACGATATCCATGATAGTCAAATTGTGTGCCCATACCAAAAGTGAGTGACATCAGGGCAGCTCTGTTAATAGGTTGTATGGTGCTGAACCATGCCTGCAAGGGGAAACACTATGGGGAAACTGTATGATAGCCAGCATGCTTTTGCTGAGGCCAAATTCTCTAGAAATGATTACTCATTTCTCGTTTGACCCAGCTGCATATTCTGTATAGGTATTCCACCTTGGTATAAAACCTGGAAATCTCTGGCCACAAGGCCAGCACCCTAACCTCTGTTCCATACGGTGGAATTAGGCGCAGCCAACCAGCTACATTATTGCCGGCAGTATCTATTGCGTTGGTACATCTCAAACACTAAGCGTCAGGAGTTATAAAATTTCTTTTTGTCTTCGCTCTTTTTCAGTGTCCCATTCGAGCAGCAGCTTAAAGAAGCAGCGGAGTCGAGGTATCTTCAGCACTTTCTTCTGTTGCTTCCAGAACTACAATGTGGAGCCGCCCTCAACCAACAACAACAGCACCGGCTCCCTGCCTCCTCCCGTGGAGGAAAACGGGACGCTTCCGAAGGTGAGACTACTTAGCGCTGCGCCCCTAACACACTCGAGCTGCGCGTGAACTAGTTACGAAAACGGAGGTGCGTATTTCCACTTGGCAGAGGAATGTGTTAAACTTTTGTGCTAAAGCCTTATTCCTGATGAAGCGAGTGAGCTTCCCAGGGAGCATGTTTGCTTGTTTGTTTGCCTTGAGATGGGAGAGTGTGGTCTGGTCTGTTCACATCCCGCTTTAAAACACGGGCACACTGCATTCTCAGTTGGCTCCACAAATCTCCCAGATGCTCTGAACTCGCTGAACTCCAACGGCTCCCCAGCCAGACCTAGAAATGACGGGCGTGTTTCCCAAAGCGTTGACTTCAGTACACACAGACACACACGTACACACACACACCCGTGAAAGCACTGCAAGTTCTTTAATCCCCATAATGTGGCCCTTGTTTGTGTCCTGTGTGATGGATTGCCCAGTCATTGGATCTCACACCCCTCTCACACACTGACCACTCTGTGCAATGAACGGTCTGCAGAGGCCACTGCTGTACACACTGCACTCCATCGCTGTGAAGCAGTACCATTCTCTCTCTCCCTTCTCTCATCTCTTCTTCTCTTTTCTCTTCTCCCTCTTGTCTATCACTGGCTGCGTCTCCGGCTCTCAAACCATTGTCACGGCTACTGCCAGACTCACAGGTTTTAACTGTTATCTTTGACTGTCCCAAAAATCGTATTTTTTTCTCCTTCAAAGGATCTGTATGGATTCCTAGCAAAGCTGTAAACTTTTCTGATGTCATTGTCACATCTTTAGTAAACAGTCATAAAAAAATACCAAGGAATACTCTGGAGCCATATTGCAGAAAAAGGGGGGGGGAGCAAAACAATATGAAAGACCTCACAGAGAGAAAATTTCAGCCCAACTTTTCAAAGTAAGTCAATAATTAAGTGGGCATTCCTTGGCTCTGCAATTGAAGGGTCTTTTTACACTGTCCAAACATCTGGATCCTACACCAGCTGGAGCTTTGAGATGTAACATTTCTCTTTGGTCAGCAAGCGTTCTCCCAAGATGTGTCCAACCACTTCCATCTTTTTACACGTACACCACGTCTACTACTCGCCATCATCATCATCAGCTATAATAATAATTTGCTTTTCTTGCCATTTCACCTTGCAAGGCATTTACCTAAACACAAGAGGCACTTGACAGCTGAATTCTACTCAAACTATTTTACATGCTAAGTGTTATTAGCATTAAGGCACAAATTCAGAAGAGGAGTATATTCAAATTTTAAGATTACTTTTTGTAATTACATTGAACTCAGGCAGACTACTTGATTTCTTACAAGCAAGGTATTTAAACAGGGTTGGTATAGGAGTGCTTCTGTCCCAGTGGTCTTGATAATTGCATTTGATCCTTATGTCAGTATTTCTTCCAGCACACTGTACTGTACATCTACCCGTGCCTTACTGAATTGCCATGCTGTTTTGGCTCTGCCCTGTATCTGCAAGTATGTGGCTGCCAAAAAACAGCTGAATTGTGTTGCGCTGTCAGACAGCACATAACCATGTAGCTTTCTGCAATACCGAATGACAAACAGTGGATTTTATTCATTTTGCAAAGTGAAACATTTATACAGCCTTGACTATGGCAGCATAGGAATAGCTCAGAGAGTGAGAGTGAATCAAAAGCGAGGAAGGACATCTCGTTCTTTTTCAGTTAGAGATGCTATTGTCTCAATGTACTGTATCTGTGGAACTGAAAACAGATATTTTGTATGTATAACTTTGCAAAAATAACAGGAAAAAAAACATACATTCGATATACGTGAACTTACATGAACTACTTACAGTAGGTAAATTTGCTTGGAGGCTTTTTCAGTAGATGAACCGTCACTGAGCTCAGGTTAGCCCTTTTGTCAATTGCTTACCCGTGTTTAACCAATGATGCCACAACAGCACTGCAGCTGTAGCCTGTGAACTTGTCTGGAGCCACCCTTTAAACTCCCTCCACAGAGAACAATAAGAGCAGCACTCTGTGGAAATAAGGCCTGAAACACCACTGCTCATTAAACATCCTTTAATGGAAATCGCCAGCTCGCAACGGGCAATAAAAAGTATGGACTGAAATGGGATTTGCCTTTCTGTGGAAGAGAGCTTCTGAAAGCCAAAAGAAAGTAACGATATACTGTTTACCCAATCTCTGTAATCAGCGGTAGCATAATGGTGTGCTCATGTCACATTCAGACCTTTACAGTCATGCGTCGTTTGGATGCTTTGCTCCTCTGTACCCTGGCTTATGTAGAAGTGTCTAGCATTGGATGATGAGAAGGGGATGGTGTAGACTGCCTTTCGTCTTTCATCAGTATAGGCCAGGTATTGGGCCCATCTTTGACCGTGATGGGATTGAACTGTGTCTCCAGTTCTTGTGGGAAAACAGGCATACTCATCTACGGGCACATACGCGCACACACAAATTACAATTACAATTACAACACACACACAAAGATGCAGTGCAGCCGCTTGCCGTTCACTCAGCAATCATTTCCTGTTCCCACTCGCGTCCTGGCTGGGTGTGTTTGTTCAGATCATTCATCACTCCCCCAGAGAGCACCGCTTGAATCTGCCGTGCATACATCCGTGTGAGCATACGCTCACCTACATTTGCTCAGAAGGGCCACACTAAAAAGAAACCTCAATGTGTGTATTTGTGAACTTGCTCGTGTTTTTCGCTCCCTTGGGGCTGTGTTGTTCAGAAAGATGGACAACAGCACAGGTTCTGTTAGCACATTTCCAGTGCTGGTATTCACAGACAGTTGGAGCTGTGTGTTGGAAGGCTCCCTGTTTTGTTTAACTGAGGCTTTCCTGTGAAGGAAGTATTAGTTAGGACTGGGTATCGTTTAAAATTTTTCGGTATCGGTGCCGATAACGGTACCTGGAATTCGGTGCCGGTCCCAAAACGCTAGCAAGCACAATTATAAGTGACAACAGTCACTGCAATGTTCCGCTTTCAGGCACTGACAAACGTTTGCAGTTAGCTCTATTTTTGTCTGAGATTTTTAGCTGAGAACCCATTACAATGAGGAAACTAGCTACGTATCTACGTATCGGAATGGCAGTAACCTTGGTGTAGCTGTCCACTCATTCATTCAGAAAGTTAAAACATTCCAGCCAGGAACTCCTTTGTCAAGGGAACTGTTTATGATAGCCTTCGCTGCAAGACTATCTGCGCTCATTATCACTGACTGGCAAGTGCTGGCTCGATCCGTATATATCTCGATGTTCATACGCAGTTCAGTAACCATTAAAGTTAAAGCTACTTTATGACAGTAAATTCTTGTAGGCTATTCTTCAGTTATACACGTTCCATTAACTTTGTTGTCGAATCGTGTCAACTAAAATCACGCCTTGATTCCTTTTTTATATGCATTATGGGTGTAACTGGGTTGAAAATATGACTGTAAGCCCCTTAGTTTGGTGGGAAAAGACAGTTTCCCCATTATAATCAATGGGGAGTGGACATGTTGCGGTCCACTAGCCTCCATTCTGGTGTCTGCAACTTCTGATTCGCTCTACCTCTCCAGTCTCTATACACGATCTCTTTTACAGCTCCCCAATATAGCCTACCTAGCCCCTAGTCATGTATAGCTAACGTTAGCTAGCTCATTCTCCCACACACTCCCCGTTAGCAGCATTAGGTATCAAGTATTTAACGCTGGCTAGTTTGCTAAAAACGTCTGATATTTGTTGAACGATCAAACGAGAATTTCTTTGTGAGCAAAATGAGAAAGCAAAATGAGAAAGCTAATAGGGAGTCCTTATCACAAAGTACCGAAATGTAGCACCGAATGTGTAAACAGGTTTCGATACTCGGTAGTACCGATGTTATTCGGTCGGTGCTTTAGAAGTACCGAGCCTCGATACCCAGCCCTAATTACTGTTGTGTCACATAAGCTCTACATTGTTGCAAACTGTGTTCTGTGTCTGTCCATTCTTTTCTCTCTTGTTGTTGATGATCATTCTCTCTCTCTCTCTCTCTCTCTCTCTCTCTCTCACTCTCTTTCTCCCCCCTCCTTTCATTCTGTTTGTGTGTATGTGTTTCATTCCCCAGTGTGACCAGGTCGAGGTCATTCCCATCCCCAGTGTATGTATTTTCCTTTATGTTACTCTCCTTTTGCATGCTGTTTATGCTGTCGGCAGCTGAGACCAACACTGCATGCCTGATCCCAGAACAGTGGGGCTGCTTACTCCTCATCTGTGTGTCGCTGCTGTGTGAAGCCGGTTGAAGTTCCGATGTCCCAGTCAAGTCTGCTTAAGCCACAGGCCTTCTCTTTCAGGATAGCATCTTTTAGCCCTTTTCTCCGTTTCCTGTTTTTGTCCATTTGGGTCATCTGCAGTTTATCAAAGAGGTAAGGGTGAGGAGGCGAGACTCTTGTCACTCTGGGAGTGTGGAAATGCAAAGCCACGCTTTTCCACCCACCCACCTGTCCAAATGCAAGCCGGGGAGTGCTGCACAATGCAGCGTGCTCCTTCAGCCACTGAGCAATGTTTTCTTACAGCATCTGCTTTTGATTTACCCTTTTTGTATCAATTGTCTGTTTGATTTGAATTGGTTCATGTTAAAAACTCATATTTATTTTCATTTGAAATTATTTGGCGTAACTGAATTTGGTGGTTCATTCCAGGGGGGGTGGGCTTGTAAATTACCTGGCCCAAAGGTTAGAGAGGCGGTTAAATCAGGCTCAGTGGGGGCTGCTGTTCACTTCCTGTAGTGCGAAGGGACTTAAAGTAATAAGTAAGTCCTTTATTTTGTTTATTAAGGCAAACTCTTTGGCCTTAGCAGACTAAATGATAAAGAAACAACTTTTTTGTTTGTTTTATTTTTGGGATTTCCTGACTTTTGTATGCAATTTCTGCTGTTGCCTGCATTTTGCTTCCTCACGCCACATTAAGAGAAGTAAAAGTTCCTTTATATTCACTTGGGCTCTTGGGTCCCTGACACCTCTCTCAACCACCAGCTAGCCAATCGGGTCCTTCCTGGATCTTGAGGCTTAGGTCTCATGTCTGACAGGGAATTTGATTGAAGCATTTACAGGGTCAAAGTGGTGTTAGATATGCACTGAAATCAAACATTTCCTATGGGTATATGTTTGGATCAGTGACATGTAGTAGTGGCATGGTGGTTAAGTAACACGACTGACAGCATAACAGCCAGTGGCTGTATATTCAGTCCTGTGCCACTTTGCTTCAGTGCCCAGTTGTACAATGTAAAATGCAAGTTATGCTGATCTGGATAAGGCCAGCCACAAAGGCAGAAAGTAATGTACTGCAAAAATAAATAATGGATAAGAGTAATCCCGACTCTGTGCTGCTTTATTTGACCCTCTTACACAAGCAGGGCACAGCTGGCATTTGGATGGTAGTCTGGTGTGAGTCACCCCTGCCCTGAATAGCTGGTGTATGGTCCAGACACAGACGAGATCGGTCTTTTGTCTTTTTTTTTTTTTTTTTTTTTTAATAGGTCAGTTCCTCCTGTGTTTCTGCTAGCGTGGCCGGGCCTCGGCTTTCATCTTTCCTGCTGGCCTCAGTCCTCTGTCAAATCCCTTTGCGGGCTCCGAGACAATCAGGATTAACCCCCCCTCCCACTGTTTTACGTATTTTATTTGGATCTGTAAGATGCAACAAAGGAAAGCAGCCTGTCATACACGATGCCTGATTTAGCGCGTGTTATCTGGAAGTAGCGGACGAAAGGACCCGGGGTGCCTTTTTGACCCGCGGCGGCAGGGCGACATGACTGAAGGGTGACGTGGCGAGCGCATCCAGGCGTCCTCGCCGCACGCCGCCGATGACTCAGGGAAGTGACCTGAAACCGTCCCATGATGGGGACGGCACAGAATGCTCTTTATGGGAGACCCAGAGCACGTCAGAATGGCTCTGGTCAGATTGGCTGGGACATCTTTAACCGCAGTGTGTGCACGTGTGCATTGCATAGTTGTCACGTGAACGAGTGTGTGTGGGCGAAAAAAAATGAGCAGCATGGAAAAAGTGTCCTCATTTGATGAGAGCCCTGTGCTGAGGTTTTGAATGTTAGGATTTCTGCCTGACTGTCATTCACTTTGTGGTTGCACTAAAGCATCGTCAACAGCACAACCCTTGTTGGTGTTTAAGTGAATGCGTTTTGAGTGGGGAGGTGAGTATGCCTTGAAGGGTGGGTTTTGACAGGGAAAGTAAAAATGAAACAAAGAAAATGCTTGCTGTTAAACGTATGATATAATTTAACATCACACATTTTAAGTAAGGAAGTGACATTCGGTTGTGTCAGAAATATTCATAAGCATTGTTTAACTGATAACCCATGTAGTATATGAAATACGTCAGCCTGATTTATGACACAAGAAAACAGTGTTGTCAGTTTGCCAAGTTTTAGTTCTGTCAGACTTTGTCACATCCGTTTCAGAATAAAGCTTTGTGACCCTGCCAGCAGGCCCTTTTGTGTCTGGTTGACATGGGGGTCCACTCCCCTGTCCCCTGTCTGTCCTCTCCTGGGGCTTTCCGAAAGGCAGACTCAGATTGGTGCATGTTACACTGCCCCTTCTCCCCCTCCCTCGCTGCAGCGGGGAAATGACCTATCCCAGCATGCCTCACTGCTGCTGTTAGCTGATGCTGCATTTTTACCTTGCCCCTCTGACAAACCTATATGACCTATGAACAAGAGTGACTGCAGTCCTCCAGACTCTTGGTCTAATGAGCCATCTCTTTGATTTTAATTAACTGATCCATATAAGCACTTAATTAAAAAAAAAAGTTTGAGGTTGATTGGGATCTTCAGAGTTGAAGGTATGTCTGATACATGGATCTTAGTCAATGGTTGCCTAACTTGCCTCAGAGCCACTTCAGATGTGTGATGTTATTTTGATCGTGCATGCAACAGACTGCCACAGATAAAGGAATAATCCCGTTGCTCCTTATATGTGACCGCTCATTAAAGGAACCATATTTGCAGGTCTCTCAATGGACTGTATCCTTGTCAGCTGCAACAGTGTACAGGCATCACGATCTTACAGGCTCCCTGGTAAACTGTGAAATCAAACATCGAGGGCATGTTTTTTTTTTTCTCTCCGCTGAGTTTTGTGTGTGCTGCTGAGAAGCAGGGCTGCGTGACTGTAGTTATGAAACCAGACAAAACACACACACACACACACACACACACACACACAAGCACAGCATGAGCATTTTCTCGTCACTCTGAGATGGCGAGTGTGTGTCCCACTAAGGGTGGCCATCTGTCTGCTGCTCTGCCATGTCCCCAAGGCCTCTCTGGGCGAATGCTAAGTCCACAGATTAAGCCAAATGTCATTTCCGAATAAGGTAACAGCGTCGGGTAGAGGCCAGATTTAAACGCTTGCATATGCTGCATTACAAACACGAGCTTCTGATGTGTTAACAATGTGCATTCAGTCCCTCTGGGCTTGAACTAGAGAAGAATGAAGGCTGTTTCTCTTACAGCCAGGGGACTGGGGTATTCTTCTGAAAATCAAAAGTCCCCTCTCTGGCTGTGAATTAAAATAGCCATATACACTATGAAGTGCTTTTGTTTCATGAATGCTTTTTACTTTGCTTTGTTTTTAAGGACAGCATGATAATAGTGTACCCTTTTAATATATACAATGAGGAAACCCTCTGTGTTTCAGGTAAAAAAAAAAAAAAAAAATTAAGGTGGTAATTTGTGAGGAAAAAGTTACCAATTTTAAGAATTCGGCCTGCAGAAGTTTGATTCTGTTATCTTAAAGCCTTGGTCCATCCTTTGGCTGAAACTTGCAGCCACGAAACCTTCCGATACAGCCTTTAGAGGCGATGATCCTGTGTTGAACTGGCTGCATAAAACTGGGGTGTCAGAAGTGAGGCCTCCGACAACGCCAGAGCAGTCAAGTGGGGCGCCACAGTCTGTTCTGACAGGGCCAGTGATGCATCCTCTCTCCCTGCCTGATGGGTACCAGCATGTAGGCTCCCCCGAGACTAGCGCTCCTTCATCTCACCTGTCTCACACACACACACACACACACACGCACGCACGCACGCGCACGCACATACACACATGCACATGCTCTCTGTGCGTTTCCCCTGCACCTCTCCTCCTCCCATGCCACCGCAGCCGCTGACACCCGTGACGCTTCACGCCCCTGTGATCTGTTTGCCTCTCCAGCCTCCAGCCAAATACCTCCTACCCGAGATGAGCATATCTGACTACGGCAAGACCTGCGTGGTGATCGACCTGGACGAGACCCTGGTGCACAGCTCTTTCAAGGTAACGAGAAGTACACACGGGGAGCCCGCAGAGGTCCTGGGAGGATCGCGTGGACATTCCTTTCATCCCGGCGCTTTTGATGCATGTGTGCCGTCGTCAGTCTGTTTCATTAGCAGCAGAGCCTCTCCCAAAATAAGTCCCAGGGAGAATAAATGTGCCTTTGAGGCTCCAGTGGTGACTGATGGCCTGATTGAAAGGAGTGGTGAATGGGCTGACCCCTCTGACCTAGCTCTCGAGTGAATTCATTTGCCGGGCCTCCGTTAAGGAGCTGAACCGCTCTTCCCAAGGCCCGTGGTAATGCAGACTGTCAACCGTTGGGCACCCATATTGTCTTAATTAAGACCACTGAGTGTCTGTGTGTGTGTGTCTGTGTGTGCGTGTGGGTTCATGTTCATGCGCATGTGTCAGAGAGAGAGGGGGAGAGAGAGAGGTAAAAGTTCAAAAAAAGGCATCAGCAGTTATGTGGGCCTTGCAGATTAAACCCTCTCCCAGAGCAAATGTACTGTTGTTGTGCTGTTGAAATGAAAAGAAAATTGAGTGGGTGGCTCTGAAATGTCTGCCTGCCATTTCTGTTGTCTGTGAGAAAGGGGGCGAGCGAGCGAGCGAGGGAGGGAGAGAGGGAGGAGGAGGAGGGAGTTGTCTGTCAGTGGGGCGCGGGGAGGGAGAGAGCGCAGGGAGGTGCACTTCAGTACACAAGTTTGGTATTTACACACACTCGCACTCACACACATACACACACACAGGGTGTGTCTGTCTGCAGCACATATAGCACTAAAACCTTCACGCAGTCTGCACTGGGTGGAGGGTTTTTTGTTTTTTTGTTTCTTTTGCTCAAAAACATTGAGCTGAATATGATTTTTTTCTTCCAAATTTGAACAGAAATGCAGGATTTTTTTTTTTTGCTCAATCTGAAAATAAGCACACAACTGTTCTGATTACCCCCTGTTTTTCCTCCAGGTGTTTTCTTGTATTTATACCTCATTCCATTCACAGATCATCAGGGCACCAACTTGCTAGCAACTGTAAGGGAAAGGTCTGCGGGGACAGATACAGAAAGTGGGCGCTCTGAGGACACGCTCATTAAGCGAAGTCAGTTGGAGCTCATTTGTTTCATTTGCTGAAAGGTCAATATGATTTATCCTCTGATTACTAATCAGATTTCACTCTCTTAGTTTTATTTCCCTTAAAGATCCTTCCCCCTTAAGTCCAATAGAAACTGAAAGAAATTAACTGCCCTGCAGTTTGCCTTTGTTGCAAAGAATTTATGTCAGCAAAACAAAAATGGACAGAACAGCCTGGAGAAATGTCTCTCTTTGGACTGTTTCAGTGTTTGAGAGATGGATGTTAAGCATTGTTTTTCACTCATGTTTTTTTTTTTTTTATTTCCTCAAATACCCAACACAAGTGTGAAGCAGATTGTCCACATAGTTAGGGTGCAGAATCCAAATTTTCTTAAGAAAATATGCAGAGCTAGTTAGAAGAAAACATCTTATTTTTTTGATGACGGGCAGAATGTTGGCTTGACATGTGGGGCTGCAATCCAGTTTATGTGGTCACAGATCAGACTGTTGCTTATGAAGAGCACAGGCTCCCCCTGCTGTCATTGCCATACTACCCCTCATCTGTGGATAAAAGCAGTGGGCGTACAGTGGCTTCTGCCTCCCACGTCAGGTGTGGCGTCTAATGAAGTTTGCAGTGTTTTTTAGTGCTGTTTCACATTGGATTGTTCAAGAGCCCGCAACACCCTCTCATCTTCCAGGCAACACGCTCAAAAACCCAGTCAGATGTCCGCCGCTCCGCTTGATCCCAGCGAGAAACTTCCCTAACTAGCAAGCCAAAGAGCTTGCGGATTCGTGATGTGGAGAAGTCTGTAGAAGCACTGCGCGTTTTTTTCCCCCATACCTCCTGCAAATCAAAGACCCGAGTTGCCTGCTGTGTCCTTTCATCCTGTCTGCACACTCCCCCACTCTTGCCTGTCTGGCTGCTTGCGGAGGCTCGTCCCAGAGCCTCACCTCTCCCAAACGAAGATCTGTGGCACGTGCCGTGGGGGTGTGTTGTGAATGTGATCTGCTCGAGGTGCTGTTACCGCATTCTCCGATCATTCGGTGCCCGTTTTGTCCCGATCTCTGCAGTGCAGGTTAAGTGTACAGGGTTTGCCATTGGGCTAGAGATCAGATGTGTTGGTCAGTGATATGAGGAGTCATTGATGTGTTGCTGTTCCCCCCCATGTTGGTCAGTGATATGAGGAGTCATTGATGTGTTGCTGTTCTCCCCCATTGCAGCCTATTAGCAACGCCGATTTCATCGTCCCTGTGGAGATCGATGGCACTGTTCATCAGGTAATGATCTCAGACTACCGCCAAAACATCACTCCAGTCTCTCGTCCTTCCAGTTCTCTGTACAGGTAATACAATGATTGTATCAAATCCCTTGTGTTTGTCTCTGAGGAATTACTGGATCTCTGGATGCAGATCGCTTGAGTCAACGTCGCAGAATCTTTATTTCATCTGTTCCTTCATCATACATTATTTCATGACACACAATGTAGCCAGAAGTTCATGTGCTACGTTACATCATGGTACATCGTTGTTGCAGAGTTTTACGTTACAGCAACCCTAAAACCACCACCCCGCAGCACACTAGTTGAATGGGTTAATTATTGTGAAGAGTTTACTGTGTTCCTGTTCTGCGTCTCAGCCTCTTCAGAATATCTTATTACAGAGCCAGAGAACTCAAAACAGCCCTCAGGCTAAATCCTGCATCTCCCCCTGGATATCCTTTCAGATAAAGAGCTCAGGAAAATGACATTTCAGTCCATGTTTTTTTTTCCTCCCTTTTTTTCAAGAAATGTTCTCTGCGTTTCTTTTCTCCCTTTATCCTTCACCAAATCAAACGTGAGTGTTCCTCGGAGATTGCGCCGCATCTGCTAAATGGAAACCAATGTGCCTTCCTTTTAATCCACCTGCTCTTTAAATGCTTGCTTGCCATTGAAAACTGAGGTTGTCATAGGTGCGCGATATCACTTGTTTCAGTGTACAAACCCGTGTTAATGTGTGGTGTGCACACGAAATGACCTGCAGGTGTTGTGCGCTCTGAAGAAATGAATCCTCAGGGGTATGTTGTTCTCAGCCCCACCCCCTGTCTTCTATTGGCCGAGCAGTGTGAAAGGAGAAGGCTGTGACCTGGTTCAAGTAATCCAGGATAGGCTCTGTGCATCCAGGTTGGCCTATTCTTGATTACTTGCACTGGGGGGCAGTCGCTGGTCCTCTGAGAGAAGAAAACGGAGCGAGAGAAGTGCAGGAGGGGAACAGAATACTGATGCAGGTCTGCTGATTCTAGTAGTCTGAGCAACCCGGCTCTCCTCACAGGCAAGGAAACACTGCAGTCCATCTGTGGGAACCAGGATTCTTTTGTTTTTCATTCTGTTAGCTCTGCTGTGAATGTGCAGTAATGATTACCTGAATCAAACAATAGAGCTCACATCCTGGGTTATTTTTCCCCAATACAAGGTGTCAGGTTAAGTACTTTTGTTTTGTAGTATGAAGGAAAAAACATTACCATATTTCCCCAAGGTTTATTTATGCTGTGTTGCATTAATATTTCAACTCTACAAGGGTCTTTGTTATAACGTTCACCTGGCCCACATCAGTGGGATGTACAAGGGCTGTGTAGTATATTTACTTGTGGTTTTTTCTCTCTCTCTCTCTCTCTCTCTCTCTGCAGGTGTATGTGTTGAAAAGACCTCATGTGGATGAGTTTCTGCAGAAGATGGGGGAGCTGTTTGAATGTGTGCTCTTCACAGCTAGTCTAGCCAAGGTTTGTCCACCTCACCAGGGTTGCTTGCGCTTCTGTCACAATAAATGGATGGTGTAATATAATTGCAAATTATGGGTAGCCTTGCCATTGGCCCAGTCACCCTGCTCTCTCCTTATGTTAAAAACAGACCCTTTGCCTTGTGTCTGTTGTCTTCATTTCTCCCTTCTTTTCTGTTTCTGTGTGCGCCAGTTTTTTTCCTAAGTCGGGTAAGTGCCTCCATGGACTGTGAGCGACCAGTGCGTCGCCATGGCAATACCAAGGCACCCATGTTAGTCACATTGTGCCCATGTACAGTATCCAGAAGATTCCCTAGCTGAGTAAAATGGTAGCTTGCCATCTGGAGTGACAGACCAAAAGAGTTTCACTAGAAGAGGTTTCTGCATGTTCTCAAGTCCTTGTTAAGACTGTTATGAAAGGCCGAGAGTGGGGCAAAGATGAACCCCTACGCCCTATGCCTTAGGCAGGTTCCTCCATCCTACTGGCCCAGAAGCCCAGCCTTCCTCAGCTCATACACCTGATCCTCTGCAACAGCCCTGCTATCAAACAGGCTTCGCACCTTTTACCCGATCAGCCTTGAGATTTCCTCCTGGGAAGACCGGTGTTTCAGAGAAGCAGAACCGTCACTGAGATGGATTCGGGTTAACGGTCGCACAGTAGACAGGTGCCCTGTGCAGAGAAGCGTTCTTTTCTACCAAATAAATTTGTGAATAGACCCCGCAATCAGCCGGAGCTCAAACCTAAGCCCGTCGCTGCTGAAGATTAATCAGGGTTCAGTCAAGTTCGCTTTATCAGCTGCGTGACAGCCGTCTCTTGTCACGGACCATTACAGCCATTTTTGGCTGCAGCAAGTGACGGGTCTGAGTGTGAAAAAGTGGCAATCCATGCGGCGCAGCATTATAGCGGACTGAACAAAGGGCTGGCTCAAGATAAGCTGGGAGCGGACTGACAAAGCACTCCCAGTCAATCTCCGACACGGCTTCGGTATAAACCTTTTGGTCTGTTCATTTCTCAGTTGTATGATGTCTTTATCAGTAGGGACCTGAGAAATAATGTGTTTTGGGAACTGTAGACGGCGCTTGAGTGAGATCTACAGTGGACCGAGCCGCAGTGACCGCCCCATGCTCCCAGCGGTGCACGTTTGCACTGTGTTGACTCCACACAAAGCCAGGGGCCAGTCTGTCTCTGCCTGCCCATTAAGGCTCTAATGTGTCACCACAGAGCTGGACAGATGCTGTAAATGGGTAATATCAGCATTAAATTAGGCTTTCAGTGGGGGGGAGGCACACCTCAGTCCTGCTGTCTGGCCATTCTGTCCATAGGCTATGCTTGTCTGTGGGCTACACCCATTCATGTCAAAATGGCTTGTTGTATGATGACTACAGCGTACTAGTACATGTACTTTGCAGCAGTATGTCACCAAAATTGAAGCAAATGAAGTGTTTGTATCTAGTCCTTGTGAATGGTACTCCTGAAAATGGCTTTTTTCCTCAGGGAAAAAGTGTTAATACATAGATTTCTGTAGCCGAAGTGGAAGTGTGTTATTTTGTGTCTTGTAGGTCAACATTAATAAACTACAGGCATAACCTGACTGTATTATGTTTATAAGCTAATTCAATATTGGCTTTTCACCCTGGTTCCTTCTATATAGTAATTGTTCCTTAGAAAGTTTTCTCCTGCTGTGGTGCTGTAGATGCGTGCTGTGCCTTTTTGCTCCTTGTGAAAACCTCAGAATTCATGAGTACAGAGAACAAAATGGGTTTTTTAAAGCTTTTTTTATGATTGAAATGTGAGACGAATGCAAGCTGACTCAAGGGAAGTGGGTTTTTTTTTTTTTTTTTCTCTCCCGGATATGTGTGCGTGTGTGAGTCTGTGTGTGTGCACGTGTGTGTGCGCGTGTGTGTGCGTGCACGCGTGCACGCGTGTGTGTGTGTGCATGTGCATTTGTGTGTGTGCGCGTGTGTGCATGTGTCTGCGTGTGCATTTGTGTGTGTGTGTGTGTGTGTGTGTGTGTGTGTGTGTGTGTGGGGCAGGCGCAGCGCTGACATTGGTGTGACGCTATGCTCTGATCCTGCGCAGTATGCAGACCCGGTAGCTGACCTGCTGGACCAGTGGGGTGTGTTCCGGGCCCGGCTCTTCAGGGAGTCCTGCGTGTTCCACCGGGGAAACTACGTCAAAGACCTCAGCCGCCTGGGGAGAGAGCTCAGCAAAGTCATCATAGTGGACAACTCCCCAGCCTCGTACATATTCCATCCCGAAAACGCGGTGAGCCCCTCCGTAAAAGTGCCCCTGGTCGAGGCGCCATATGTGCACTCATCCCCTTCTGTTCACAGCCAGGTGAAGACAGTAACATATGAGATTACTTTCCAAGTTGGCCATAGAAGGATGACTTCATTATGAGTGTTCTATTTAGTTAGTCATCCATTAGGATCAAAACAGACCCACCAAAAAACATGGGCTGCTTCTGAGGATGTTATTGATAATTTCGTGCTCTGCATAAGAGGTCAAAAAAACCTTTGAAATGTCTTGAATCGTAGTTATAACGTTTAGCAAATGTATCTGGCAGTGATCAAATGAGTCAACCTCGCAGGTTTTTCTTACTTATTTTTGAACTGCTTAAGAAGCAGTCTAATATGTCAGAATACACTACTACCATGATATATGTTATTGGCACAGGCCTCTAGATTCTATGATGTCACATTTACCATTTTCCACAGTTACCACTGCAAGTACTTGGAGAGTTGTTATAAGTAGCGCCTCTAATAAAATGCATAACGAATAAAGAATTAGGTATTAAAGGCTTTTAAGGACAATGTACATTCAATTTATTATTCTACAAAAATACAGATTCTCTTTAAGAAGTCCATGTCAGTGTTTATCGAACTCTAGTGGACTGAGCTACAGAATATAATAACAGTCTGCGGCTCAATAGATCTAGATAAGTATACAGCCATACTGATGGTTCGTTCTAAAGCAAGCACTCTCTCTATGCTGTATTTCCTGAAGGAAAAGGGAGAGAGCAGGCTGAGTGATTGTTATTTTCCAGGCCTTTGATGCACTTTCTCATCTATTATTTAGCCAGCAGCTCTGTGCGCTCTGGAGTGGTGCAACAGTTAAGAATCCGACATCTTAACTTTAATCCAACTCACTCAAGCTGTCTGTTTCAGACAATGGAGCACGTCAGGATTTCTTCAACAGCAGGATCCTCCCTTCCTAAACATAATGCAGTCACAAAATATGATTTGGGCATCATAGCGTATTTGGAAGTGTCGAGCACAAAAATAAGCACTCCTTTATATGCTAAATCCTACAATTTGAGGCTTCCTCATCTCGATAGGGGTCGGAACTGCACCTGAACTGTAACTGTTCCTCCACTACTAATCATGAAATATGTCAGCACTGTAGTCCCAAAAACAGCACATTGTTTCTGTTCTTGTACTTGGAACTGGTTGGACGTGAACTTGTACACAGTACTTGTGTGGGTGTTAAGCTTTGTGCCATATAGTCCCCACAGGAAACATTGCCAAGTCAGGATACTTTGAGACTTGAACTATCCCTGTCCCCTATCCCTTGCCACAGGTCCCTGTGCAGTCTTGGTTTGACGACATGACGGACACCGAGCTCCTAGACCTGATACCTTTCTTTGAAGGACTGAGTAGAGAAGAAGACGTTTACAGCGTGCTGCAGAACCTGAGGGCCAGGTAGCGCAGTCTGCTGCCCGACCCCCAAATCCTCAATCCACCCCGACTGGTTACCCCGGCCCCTCTCCGGCATTGGCTCAGGTTTTCCCTGCAGCTGCCTGAAGAGGGCACCGCAGAGCACTACAGAGAGCAGAACACTCCGCCTGTTTTTCCAGCGCACACGTGATGGACCGACTGTTTGTGGTGCAGTCAGCGTAAAGGGGGTGAACACTGGGAAGCCTCATGGGCAAGAAAAATGTGTATATATTATATATTTCTAATCTGGAGGTAAAAACAAAACAATTAAACAAAAAGAACTTAATTTTTTATCAGAGAAACAAGAGATTTACTATTCTATTAAGTTCTTTATATTTACCCCCAAAAACCTTTTTTTCCAAAAAAGGAGGGAAAGAGTAACATTCTTCGCCCTTTTGTTGTTGCTATGCAGGTAGTCTTTTCCCAGTCTCCAGTAAATCAACTGTGATTTTCTTTTCTTACTGAATGAAGTGCCTTTTTTGACCGATGTTTTTACGGAGAGAACAAATTTACATTTTGTATGCAGCATATTTCCAGAGAACTCAAATCTTTTAATGAGTATATGCTTTACAACCGAAGTGGAGATGAATCTTTATAAGCAAGAGCACTGTTATTTATGCTGAAAATTTTACATAGGGGCGGGTACATGTCTTCATATACTAAATGACTTTTGTCAGTTCTCCAAAGGCCCATATAGAGGTCATTTTTCTTTGGTTATTTCATCTTACACAGACAATTGTTTGACATAATTGCCTCTAATGAAATGGGAGGAATGCATTTGCAATTGTGATATTATATAACAATATCCTTGTTACAACTCCTACAACAGAGATGTTGGGGATTTGTATGTCAGAGGCGGGGTAGGGGTGGGGGTAAAGCCCTTAGGTTTTATACAGAGTGCCAATGGCTGTGTTTCTAAATGATGCCATACACTGGATTTTACATGCAAGTGCCAGGTCCCATGAAGGTGAATAAGTGAATACTGTTAAGTTGGATCATTTCAATTGGAACAATAAGTGCAACTAAATCAAACTAAACTGAGTCGCCATCCTTCATGGGCAGTGTAATGTTTGATATAATTGACCGTATATGTCTTTGTAACTTAATGATTGTATGTCTGTTTTGATTTCTGATACCTGTGTTTGGGTTTTAAAGTAGTCACATTTAGCTGATTCACTTTGGTTTTAATTTCAGTCCAGTTTTTTTTGTCCCTTTTGTTCAGTTATGTCCTCTGTGGGTCCTCAGTGCACTTCAATAA
Organism: Megalops atlanticus; assembly: GCA_019176425.1. Lineage (NCBI taxonomy): Eukaryota > Metazoa > Chordata > Actinopteri > Elopiformes > Megalopidae > Megalops > Megalops atlanticus. The sequence continues at coordinate 64,063,576 of CM032876.1, read as the reverse complement.
AATTATAGTACCTTAGGGCAGTTTTTCACAGTGATTCCAGTACTGAGTTACAGAGGTTCAAGAGTCTTTTATCAAGGAAAATGGAAGTGTCCTTTAACAATATCAGTGATGGTACACAATTGCAAATGTATCCTTTCATTATCAAAAAATGTCCCCACAAACATCGCATGAAAAATACCTATTTTTTGTATTTAATTTTTAGTGTGTTTTTTTTTCTCTCTCTCTGTGATTTTTGTGAGGTGAAAAATGTCTCTCTCGCTGATTTTAGGTTTTTGAATTTTTTTTTTTTTTTTCGACGTCGTTTTCATGTCGGGGTTATGTTGTTTTGGACTGGTCTGTGCTGCCACTGCTGCTGCTGCTGCTGCTGCTGCTAGCGCTCGGAGACTGCGCAGAGTGGGCCACAGGCTGCCGGAACTGTTCGTCACCACTGTGCCTAAGTCAGGAGACACACCCTCGCCATGCGCCACTGCCCCGCGCAATAACATGGCCGGAGACACTTCCTCCTGGTTCCTGCACCCTCCACAGCTACGCATCCGGTTGCTCACAGACTCTCTCTTACATCAGTACCAGGACGATCACTGTCACGGCTCTCAACGTTCTGATTTATTCAAGTCTCGGTATCTGGTTTTGAAGACTTTTTTTTCCATTTCCATGTTGTCTGACTGGTGTTTCCCCTACAGCAGGCACAGTAAAGCTCTTCTACAGTTAGCACTAGTGCACCTCGCTGTGATCCTGAAATAAGAGAATAGCTTTTATTTGTACAATGATGCTGTGTGCTTGAAATTACTGGAGGGCACTTTTGGGTTGGTTTCAGTATCCTGCAGGAGTCTCATGTCATGATTTAGTAGTATCTGGTGATATTTTCTCTACACACATCTGCACCCACACAATAGACACAGTGTTCCTCACCCCTATTCCCAGTTTACACTGTTTTACCCAGCCTCACTCTCACCCTCCCCTCCCCTCCTCTCCTTTCCAATAACACAGGCTTAGTACACCTTTGTAAAACCACCTATCCTGACTGTGTTACCAAATTATTCCACATGGGTTATATTTATCTGTGACTGTTCACAATCAGTAATATAATGTGTATCACAGTGGTATATTAAGTGTCCTGTTCATGGTTGGAGATCATGTGCGCATCAGTCAATTCTAATTCAGGCAATCACCAGAAAGCTGTTGAACTCTATGGTATGTGAATATTGAAGTACTCCATTTTCAGAGTATGTTGCCGTCCTGGAGGGAAGCCATCCCCCTTCTCCCCAAGCAGATTGTAGTGGAGAACCAGAGAGGGAGTCTGACTCAAAACTATAGAGGAGTGTTACTGTGCCTGGTTTGCATATTTTCAGTAAAATATTACATGGTTTTGTGGCGTATATCTTTCAAACAGTGACAAGTCATATTAAAGCACCTTTTTAAAGAAAAAAAGGTTTTTAGTTTTCACTGACTAATAAGATGTTACTGCACTGGATTTATATAGTGTATACGTGTTTTACCACCTACTGCCCTGTGGTCGATAACAACAAAATCTATTTGGTTTTACATTGGTTTTAATCGTCGGCATCATCACGGCACATAAATGTGATATTGTGTGACCATGTATGTTACCTGGAATGCAGTGCTAAAAATTATTTAGTCTGAGTATTGCAGTACTTGAATGCTGAATTCTTCATCATTGTCATGTCTGACCCATTTTATGGTTGCACATTAGTCTTTGTTAACACATTAATTAATTCAACATGCTAACCCTAGCCAGAATGAGCCTTTTCTGAAGTTAACTTATGTAGCCTCAATGCAAGATTAATTACTGTAAAATAAGCACAGATTATTCAAATGTATTATGGCCTGAAATTATCCTCCATCTTTAAGTTATGTTTGGTGTAATTACCCTGTCCCGTGATAGGAACGGTCCATTGCTATTTCTGTTGTTTGAAGGTTGTTGCACCACATTGATTTTTGAGGTGAGGAGCGGGGGGAGCATCCAGGGTATTCTGCACGGTTAAGGATGGCTTTTGGGATCTGGTTTAGATGAGGATGGCACAGATTTGAACTTAGCCTTTTTTTCTGTCTAGCACAGAATGGAAGGCTTGACCATTAATTATCTGTGTGTGCCAAAGAAACCATTAAAGCTGGAAACAGCATGCTTTTCAGCAGCAGTTTGCAACATGCTGCAGCTTTAAATTAACGTGTTTTTTGTTAAACATGCAGCCAATATAGAAATTCTGATTAGATTATTCAAGGACTAATTGGCAAACACAACTTTTGGTGTGTTGATGGTGTGTTGCTGACCAGCTATCTGTTTTCAAGGGTAAGGTTTAACTAGGAATTATAACAATTAGAATAAGGTAAGGTTCAATTAGGATTTATAACAACTGGAATTGTGGAGTTTAGCTATACCACTGCAACAACACAGCAGTATTCAAAGTTGGACTAATTTTGCGAGTATAACATCCTTCTTTTTGCATCGGTAGTCTGTGTCCACGCTGGACATTACCTGAAAATCAGTTCATTTTCAAATGCTATGGAATTTTTCTGTCAGAGATACTCTTTGAATATTTTGTACAGTATATAGTGGGAACAATTGGAACATGTATACAACAGCAGGTTAGTGTTACATAAGAGAAATGTTTGGTTCACTTCGGGTTAGTTAATGCTGCATGACTTCCTGTACCTTTTTCTTTCCCGCTGTGCCCAGCAACCATCAAGTCTTGTCTGCGGCCACGTTAATGAAGAACTTTTTAAACCCAGTCCATATTAATGGTCAAGCATGAGAGCCACAGCATGACATCAGATCATACTGATTGACAGAAGCCATTTAAAATGCGTACATCTCCAATGGATAGTGAGGAATTTCGTACACTGAGACCACTTACAGTTGAGTACATTTGCCACAGCCAGAAAACACACAATGCACAATGCACAGTGCTACTGTTAAGCAATTAGCGCAATGACGCGATTTGGGGCACAGGCCTAGTCAAGCGCACGTTTGAGGGGAAAACTGCCTGTGTCGAAACAAGGTAAGGAAGCTTTATGCATTCTCCAGTCTTGGCTGTCAGAAAATGTTTGCTTTATTACGCTGTTTGCTCTTAAATTGTATTATTCATGGATGAAGCTTTTTACATAGCTGATAATTTTCAAATCGCAGATGTGATAGCTTCTGTGCAAATGTTAATGTAAACATAAACAATGCACCGACTAACGAGCCACCATGTCAAAGTGAAGCCTGGTGTGAATAACAGTACATTTAAGTACTTGAATAGGCACAGTAAATTATATTTAAAGAATGCATTCTTTTCAGTGTTAATTTTGCATGTAGCTAAAATCTGGAGAAGCTCAAAAATAAGGCTACCATGTCTTTTAGAACTCTGCTTTTCATGGTGTAGTTACAGAGCATAGTAGTATCAAACATTTACCCTGATCCTGCTAAACCACCCAGCAGATGTCAGTCCCCTTTGTGGAGTCGGGTGTAACTGAAATGTCCTTTTTATAATGAGCCACCTTTCAGGGAGGTGAGTCATGAAGTAGCTCTTTTGTCGGTGATAGCTACATGAACAAAATTCTTGATCGCACCGCAGTTTCAGTGTCCTGTTGTTTAAAATCAAGGCTATGCAGAGAGATTTATGAAAGTGAAAGTTTATAGATTGTGCATCAAACTAGGGGAGTTAATTGCAAGTTACCTATAATTAATGTTTGAAATGATCAATCCTTGAACACATCTTTGTTCAAGGGTTTTTTTTATGGATTGCTGTTTCTTGGCTTTGATAAGGTTCAGCAGTAATTATTTTAGTTCACCATCAAAACTAGTTTTTGTTTGAATAGTTTTTGGTGAAGTATTGTAACATTTTCATCTTAACAGTGGGTAAAACTAACCAAAAAATCAATAGAAGATTTTTTTTTTTTTTACTCAGTGGAAAGGAAAATGTACACAAGTTTCTCTGAACCTAGAACTTTTTTTTTTTTAACCATGAGGGAAGCTAATCTGTAGGTTGGTGACCACAAAGCCAAATGGAGAGATCATACCTACTGGTCTGACAGCTCATGGAATAGAGAGAAATCTGATCTGATGTAATGGAGGCACCTCTGGCTGATTGGCTGTCACACTGCCACAGGCATTTACTGAGTACACCAACGACAGCGAATGTGAGATCAGAACTCACTGGGTAGTAGTTAGATCATGTTGGGTTATTTTACTGGCGTACCCCCATGACCCATGTATGGAGACAATAACAGGATAGTGCCATGAACAGGTACTTTATTACACAGTGGTGCTGAAGGCAGTGTTCTTGGGGCACATGATGTTGTCTTATACGTGCTGTAGTTAATTGCTGATCAGCTGTTTGGAAAACTACCCTACTTTGTTTGAATCAGTGTTCCACATATTTTGCATATTAGAAGTATCAGAGTAAGCAATATTAGAAACTTTCATGGAGCAGGGCATGTTTTGCAGATAAGTAACCATCATACAAAATGATTGTATTATCATAGCTGCCTGACGCATAAGGAAAGTATTTGTCCTATTTTGGGATCTCACTTGGTCGTTTCTCTATTTGTTAAAGGTGTCCCGCGGCGAGTGGTTTTGCGCACACCAAATACAGTCAGAATGGGAGCCATGAGATGGCCCGAGAGTGACTCATCCTCTGTTCACTGGCCGCGCAGTAGGGATGGTCACAGAGTGCGTGCCTCATTAGGAGGGGAAACGGGGAGGTCCGCCTAGACCATTTAACTGCGCTTCCAGAGAACGGCCCCCCCGTTTCCACGCCTCAACTAACAGCCCGGGGGGCTGAACAGAGCACGCCAAACCTATTTGTTTAATTAAGGAAGAGGGCCGGCTCTGCACCGTGAGCCATGGTGGGGGGAATGGGAAGTGCCAACGCTTCGGCAACAGCCATAGCAGAGTGCAACAGTGACAAACAAAGAAACGTCTATTTTCAGGAGCTTTTTCATGGGGAGCTACTTACTTCAGAGCTAACGTTAGTAGGTTCATGACAGAAGTTTATCCTACTGTGAGTCATTTTAGCTTGGAACACAGAGGACTTTGCATGGGGGAGCTCTCACCCTAGGTGTCCATCTTAATTTTCACAAAGTGCAGTAAAAGCTTGGCATCTGGATAGTGTGGCAATGACCCACTAAAAATGTGAAGACCCATACCCCAGCAGTGCTTAATTATGCTTCAGAAACTCCATTTGTGTCTCACTTTATGTACAGGCAGGTCCTACAAAATCTGAGTTGTCTTAGTTTTCCATCTGCTTTTGATTAACATAGAACGTGAGTTCAAGATTCAAGTCCTACTTTTGAATGTGAAATACGGAAGGTCATTGCAAAGACTTATTTCAGTTTGACTGCGTTGTGTTTTTAGAATGTCTGTGTTCAGCTGCAAATGTTAACAATTTTACAAGTTCATATACTCTGCTAACTCTTGATCATGAAAACAACCTGTGTGGTTACAGGGAAACAGAAAGGTGAAGGCCAAGTTATCTTGGAGTAGATGAAGTATCAATGATTAAACCAGCAGGAACTGTGGAAAAAGGGTGAAGTGGCCTTGTGAATCATTATTGTTAATGTTCAGTTTTCCCAAGTACACATAGACAATGCTCAACATGGGATATGGTCATCTCTTCGGAGAAGGCAGGAAATTTTTAAGGGTGTAGGGTGCAGATGAAATGTCAAAGAGGTCACAACATTATCCAGGGGCTGAGATGACCACAGAGGATGCTGGGGCTCCTCTGTAGAGGCGTTGATTATGTATTTAGGCACATCACTGACACTGCTTTCTCAGAAGGAACACTGTCCTATTAACCTTGAGCAAGACAAATCTATGAGTGCTTCTGTGAAAAAGGTCAAGCTGTTAGTTAGCTGTTACTATATTAATGTATGAGTTGTGGAAGTCACCCCCAATAAGAGAGCTTCTAAGCAAACCAAGCCAAAATCTTAAGATCTGGAGATCAAACAGAAAATCCTTTTCCTCCTCAGCCGCCTGTCTTTTTCTCATCCATTTCTTTCAGACTCCTGTGTAGTTTTCTCTCTCATGTGAGAGAGACTGACTGAACTCAGTCTCTCAGTTTTTCCTTTAATTGCAGAGTACAGTTAAGAACACTTGGAAGGATTCACCATTTTAACTATAAAGTAAGCTGACTGCTAACTGAAACCATGGAGATGTGGTTTTGGGTTTCTTGTCTCTGCCTCTTTGGCCTTTGCCTACTCATTTCTCAGCAAGACTTATGCAGTACTGTTCTCCTCTCATCATTAGTGGAGTATTCAATGTTTCTAGACAATTATTATGCTAACAAAGGAAAATATTATTTTCAGTAAAAGAAGCATTGCGTCCTACATTGTTTTCATACAAAATAATATTTTGCCAGCAACAGAAATAGATAATATAATAATGATATAATATAAATATAAAGATAATAATATATATAAAATGTAAATTATGTTGACATCTGCTAAACAAATGTATTGTTATCATGATCAACAATGGGGCAGATTTGGTGTTTATGAAGTGTATTATTAAGAAATACTTCAGCATTATTTAGTCAAATTTTCCCTGTATAATGGGTGATACTGCATGGAGAGATACACCTCTTGAGGTTTTACAGTTAAAAGAGCAGCATCGTCTTTTTAGATGATCACAAAGTAGCTAGTGTCTTAAATTAAGTCAGGTACCATTGTTTGATGTTGTTCGGGTGGCCCTAACTTTAGTAGTAATCAGTGAAACTAGTGTGGGTATACACTGTCAAAGATTCAAAGATCAAAAGATATGTTCTTAATTCAGTCTTGTTCAGAAATAGCAATCTATGACTCATCAGCCAGATAGAGCGAGTACCATATATAGCTGTAAATAGGAATGCACTGCAAGTACGCCTCACATTAGATTAACTCATTTGGGCTTCACAGAGTTGTATTATACCAAGATTAGTCCTTGTTTCTTTTCGTAGCATTTGAGCGTACTGTCTTGGTTGGGGGATGTTCCCATATTTTGAGTGGAGATGGACTGAACAACTGTAGCTATGTTTAAGGGGATAGTCTCTTTGAAATTCGCATGAGGGTACACATTTGTGATGCAAAATTGATTTCCATTTGAAGTAAAAGTACAGTCAAAACACAAGAAATGATCAGAGAATCCCTGCCATTGAGATTAGAATCTGTTCTTTATTATAGGTGCCTGCGTAAAATCTCCACTGTGCATGAATGGGTTGATTCATATTATGTTTGTAAATTACTCCAAACCACTGCCTGAGGTAATGTGCACTTTCAAGTCAAATGAGCATGGGAGATGTATTAGTTTGTGTTCTTACCTGTGTTTGAGGATTGAGTGTTCCTTTTTAGTTCTATCAGCATTTTCTATCATCTTTTCAAAGCCTAGAGGATTATGACAGCTTTAATTGAGTGTTCAACTAAATTTAGTTGACTAGCCATTAAAATGAAGGTAAAGGATTCAATTCTGTATCTGTCTGCCAAAGGTTATATGCCTGTAGAGACTGTTTAGACCCCCTGAGGTTTTCAATACTTCCAATTACAAGTGAGGAAAATAGCATAAAAGATCAGAGTTACTGCTGTTGGTTACCTGGAGCACCCGAAGTTATTTTCTTAATGCAGTCTGAAACATTTCTCAATCTGTATTTGTCTATAGACAAAGCCTTTGACAAATCAAATCACACTGTAATTCCACAGGTTGATTACACTGCTAGCTCAGCCACTCCCTTGTGTAAGTTGCATTCCTGGTTTGATTATGAAATACCAAGTTGTCCATATTACAGACACACCTCTACTACACACAGAATTGTAGTGCTCTTATTACTGACCACCACAGTCTCTGATGTGTGAGAGAAATGTCATTTTATTCTAGTGATCAATAATTTTTTTTTTTTTTCAATGGACAACTTGAAAAAAAAACATCACAATTTATTCAGACAAGTGTAGGATATACTGCTACTGTATAAGAGAGAACCTGGAGAAGCTGGCCAGCACTTCTCACAAAGAATTTGTTTCAAAAGCCAACAAACAAAAGGAATCAGTCTGAGCACAGTCAGCTGACAGGGGAAAAAGTAAGCCACCTGCTCTCTAGCCACATACCTGTATTTAATATGTCTTTAATTAGGCAGGTGTAAATCGTTAACCAATGGCTGGTTGTCCACAACTACATTACTCGTTGACAATTACAATTAACAATTAAGCAATTAACCTGTTCAGATGAAATTGATCAATGAGTTCAGCTATTGACAAGGTTGAAGATGGAAAGACAATAATTCTTAAACATTTCACAAACAATTTGACAATTGAACAAAGAAGTTGTTTTGGGGAACAGGTGAAGGTTCTCCTTCACAAACTGTATTATGCAACTCACATCATCTACACACTATTCAGAGCACTCCTGCCCCCAAATTATTAATAAACATACACAAAATGAGTAACTCAACTCATAGCATGCTCCATTCACAAAGGTTTTTCAGTGGTATAGTTATGAGTTCACCTGCAGAATGATTGACACTAGCCAGGGAAATGAACATTCACAGGTAACCCTCATGCAGTGAGTGAAATGCTTTCAAAGCAAATTAATGTTCAGTTTTGTTACACAGAGCACCAGTTGGAGAGAAGGAGCTCTATGTCAATAGGATAGAGAGAAAGAGCATATATGGAGTTTGTAGTCAGAGATGATTGACTGGTTACCACAGGGGTCTCTCTCTGTGCTATGACAAGTGGGCCAGTTGCCCCATCACTTTACTGTACGAGTTGAACAACTGCCCCCTTAATTGTTCTTTACTACTGCTGAATAGATCCAAATAGTCAGTAATGCTTGAAAAGGTTGCAACTTGATACTGTAAAAACACCCCTGTCACTCAAGGGTCTTTCTTTATTCCCCTTTGTCTTATTGGAAAGCTTTTAAATTTTGTTACTTGAAATCTGATATCATTTCAATTTGATATCATTTTCAGTCTGTTTACCATATTTTAGTGAGAGAGTCCAATGAAAGCACAGCTTTAAGATTAAATGTTAGTGCCATGTTTTCAATAAACTCACTAAAACTGTCTGGATCCAAGAGACAAAGAGCAACACCATTCGTGCTTAAATGCCATCCGCTTGTGCCTCTGAAATAATTTATTGCATCTGGGGTCTGTACTGGCTTGGTTCAGTTCCCTGTCTCCTTGTACAGCTTTTGGCTTAGTCAGAGACAGGCTGGCTGATCAAAGCCATGTCTGAAAGAGACCCCCATTGGCAGTGGGAAGCTCCCCGACACAGCCCTCTGAGACCAATCAGTCTCCTTGTAAAGCACTGCTCATCCTCTCCATCTCCCATCTTCCCGCTTCACGTCCTCATTACTGTTTCTGACTGCAAATCACCCTGGCTGCCACTCCAGCACCCTGGCTGCCACTCTAGCCTGCATTTCTGCTAGATGCTGTCCCCAGCTAGATACTTTTCCCCCACATCGGTTCTCTGGTTATCAGGATTAACATTTATGGTACAGTGCACAACAACAACTGACTCATTAAAATAGCTCTGTGCCTTGTAGGTATGTATATGAGGGTGTTCAATCTTCAAATGTTAAAAGAGAAAAGGCCTTTTCCATTCAGTATAACCGCACCGTTCAATCACAGCTCATCATGATGTTTTCTCTACATTCAACATTTCTACATTAATCTTCTGTGTGAAACAAAGTAGACTAAGGATGTGGTGTGTGTTTGTGTTTGAGTGTGCGAGTGTGATTGTGCTGTGAGGAATGTCAGTCCTCTCTGCCATCCACACATTTCCCATCATTTTCCCGTCAGTTTGTGGAAAGTTAGCAACCTCTCGCTTATGTATCGACCTCAGGCATAGTGAGGACAGACATCCCCGGTTTCCTGCGCCATCCAGGTGAGCGTGCTGTATGTGTGTGCTCAGGTGTGCCCATGTGGGCGGGGTGGACAGACATAAACACGCCCTGCCCTGGTCTCGGAGCGCAGTGGGACGGGTAGGAGGAGAGTGAGGAGCAGCAGCCGCATTTACACACACAATCACAGAGAACAAACACAGCCTCTCCCTCTCCTGGAAGTCTGCTGGTTTCGCTCAGCTGTACAAGGTAAGCTACCTGCTGCAATCATCTGACTGTTAAGAGCGCTTTCTCTCATTGGATGCACAAAATCTAAATGTTTTCAGGGTGACTACATTCAATTTAATGTTTTTCTGTGGAGTTACACTGGCATTTTTAATTTGGTAGGTTTACCTTATGCCTGGCTTCAGATGGTCAGTTACATGTTTTGGAAAAAAAAAAAAAAAAAAACCTTTTCATTTTCAGTTGTTTCAACTTTGTCTTGTAGGACTTTAAATATGAGTGATGTTCTGTTGTTGGATATCACAGGATAAGCTGAAAAGGTTTTGATATGGCCAGTGGATATTTAGCAGTAAGAATTCCTAAATATACTCAAAAAGATAAGGATTGATGCATTTGCATATTTGTTACTTTCCTGGAATGGAGTACCTCTGGGTGGCGCATAGTTTTTGAAGAATTCAGCAGTCCAACATGGAAGTAGGCTTATGCACACATCTAAGCTGTATGCTTTTCCTGTTAGATCTGGACTGAAATGGGATACCCCAAGAGGCACTGTCATTTCTGGTATTTTTCATTCAATCTCACATCATCTTAAAGCCATTAAAGCATGGTACATTCTCCATTGATAATTTACCACCCAATTCACATGGAAGGGGATTTCATTTTCCATAGGTGAGACTTTCCTCTTATTTTCTGATAGAGACAGAATGAACACTAAATGAAATAGAAGGGACGTGAAGCTCTTTTTTTTTTTTCTTGACTGCATTGTGGTCAGTGAATTACATCTCCCATTCATGGCTGCTTACAATGTGCAATGCACAGTGCAGGGTATGCCTAGTGTACTCAGTGTGACCATGGGCAATGGGAGGGCACATCGGACTCATACAGCTCACTAGCCTTATCTTGAACTCTGTTACAATGAGAACACCTCCATCGGAGCACATACTTCAGGTCCTGGTGTTCTCTTAGCATTGGATGTGCATGAGCTCAGTGATGAGATATTCATGTACGCACATAAAGCCCTGCCAGCATCGGGTACAGTAAGTCATTGCTGGCTATTGTTGGGTGTGAGTCATTAGATGGCAAACCGGTATTTCCTGACCAGGCATCTGTATGTTATAAGAGGAAGCAGCTGTGCTACATTCTGTGTACATCCATTGACAAACTCTCCAAATGTATTTGTGAGTGTAGTGACCACTGGATATCAATATGTAATGCCAGTTTTAAAGATTTATGGTTACTTACATTACTTTGCAGCACAACTATTTCACCATACTCTTGAGCCATATCAGATAACAGGATGATTTCATGTAAATAAATGAGCAGTAATATATGACTGATTTATGTCTGCTTTTTCCTCTGTGCTATTCATACTTTTCAGTTATATTATACAGTTCCCTACAGTGATTCTTGGATGACATACTCACTTTTGGTCACTATCAATGAATGCCTCTTTTGTTAAAACACAGAAGCACCACACCCAAAAATCATAGCAGTTCTCACCTGTGTGTGTCCTAACATTTTACTTCCACATATCCCAGCTGTAAAAGCAGCTAAGATTTTGATTAACTTGATCAACAAAGAGCTTGATGCTGTAATGCAAAAAAAACAGAAGCAGTTATTCTGAAACAGTACTGGGCCATCTTTGCAAGTTATTGCCCTGGCTTTAAAAATATCTTCTGATTGATTCTTGAGAATGTTTTTCCCTTTCTGTATTTAACACTGAACTGAAAAAGAGTGTCTGCTTTTTATGTAACTGCTGTCTGAAAGTGAAAGCTTGCTTGCTACTGAGTTGACATTTTGTTAAGATTCTCCATTATCCATTATCTCCATTTTCAAAACTTAACTGTGACAGACTTTCTACATTCTGACAGTACTCAGAGATCAGGATAAAGCCTGCTGATAGGTGTGGTTAATGCTGCCTGAGTCATGGCCTTGCAGTGTGTTTGCTGGCACAAGAAGGTTATCCATTGTTCTGTACAAAATGGGGTGTTTCACCTAAGACTGTAACCATGACATGACATGACGTTCTAAGAGGAACATAGAATGATGAATCCAATTCGCCCAGTCTGATTAGAGCTCTAGAGTCTGAGGATTTAAGGATTGGGTTTGGAACCCAGGATGGAATTATAGGGATCCTCTTATATCATTGAGCTTTGCATCAAATGCTTTGCCATAACAGTACCATTAAGAAGCCCAGCTGTTAAAGTGTGTTATGGAATGATTTGTGTCCCCGTGAATGTGGTTGTCTGCTAAGCATACAAGTAAAAAAAAAAACAATGGTATGTGTGTATGTATGTATGTATTCTGGGTTTTTGGTATAGGTGAGAAGAGCTTGCACTATAGAAAAACTGGAGGACACCCTAATACAGTATTTTTCATTTACTGACATTTTTTGATGGTTGGTGTTTTTCATGAATCACTTATTTGTCCTCACCTTAAAATGCATTCCATGACTGAGAGGTTTTTAAAAGGGGTGGGACCATTTTCGCAGCCTTTCATATCCTCCTCCATTTTACCTGTGCAAACAATTACAGTCTCTCCTGACAGCGCCAACACCCACCCATATCCAATCAAATCATGTCCTTCCAGTTGCCCAGCAACTGTTACTCAGGAGCCTGAAAGTAGGAGGGGTCTTAACAGAGGTAATACTGTGGTTAGGGAGGGAAAATGAAACCATAATTGGTGATTTTTCTTAGTTATTAGTGTAGCTATTCATTGCAGACCTTTTTTATTTTCTTTCATTTATTTTTATATTGGTAGTATCTTCCGTGTATACTATAATTCTACAATACCGTTTGTGTGTTTCAACCGCAGGCTTTCCAAAATATTGTGCTGTTGTCATTGTAGTTGTTTTGACATCCCTGTGGACAGTAGATTGAACTTGCCTGTATTATTTGTGTGTTGCCATGGTGCTAAAATAATTTTGTTAATAGAATTGTTGCTTGTAAATTTCTCAGAATGGTTCACTGAGTGTCTCTTCATTGATAGACCTGATCCTAACAAGAGGAAGGGATGATAATGTTAATCAGTTTTCCTAAATTTGTCCTTCTCTTCTGCTGCAAAACATGCCGTAATATAACTGCTGAATGAGAATTTGCTTTTGGCTCACTGATATCATTCTTCCTGTCTTGCTATTCCCAGCAGGAGCCAAATTAGCTAGTCTCCCTCCTGAATCGAACATTAGGTGATCATTAATTCTGGTACAAATTACTGTCTGTACAGTATGTACTGTACTGCAGAATCTGTGGTCTGAACTTGTAACAATGGATTAATTATGTCTGTGTCATCGTTGTGGATGAACTCACCTTTTTGTACCCACATGAAGACATCTATCAACTTCAAGAGATGTCACAAAGTACAGTATATCACTGCCTGTCATCCTTAGCTGATTCAGAATAATCTGTAATTCTTTCCTGAAATATTCCAAAAGCACCAGGCATAACACAGGGTAGGAGGTTGTAACATTCCTGTACATTAATAATATGTTATTGTAAGTATACATGGTATTCCCCTTTTTATTTCCTCAGTCTATACTTTTCACTGTGTCTGCCCCACACTGATTTTTTCTGTTTGGAATTTATGATGGTACATGTGCAAAGGACACATCCTCTTGATAGGAGACAGAGGATTTTAGTAGAGAGTAATAATTATTGTTATAAAATGTGATTTGAATATCTAGTGAAAGATTTACTAGATAATATCTAGTAAGATCCTGTATATATCGTATCCTGTATATAATAATATCTAGTTTTTAAGGTTTTCAACTTCCTGAAATGAACTGAAAACTGAACTGAAATGGAGCCATTCTGGAGATGCTTGTGACATGTACAGTAGATAATTGTTTAAATCATCAAGACCGATCAATAGATGATTGTTTGAAGCGCTGAAAGTATCTGACACGTTTTAAAGCCCCATGTTGACTCTTCTACAGCACTGAGAACCTGACACGTCTCTATGCATGACCCCTTTGATTAGGGACATTATTAGAACCTACCCCCATTACCCACCTTCTTTTTCAAATTCTTTGAAAAAGAATTTAACAAAGTTTGACAAAGTTACTGATTAAAGCCAGTACCTGAACAAATTTGTAAAATAGCTTTACAAAAGACAACAGGAATCCTCCTCCACCTTATTCATTTGTAGACCATACTTTTAATAATGTAGGACAGATAATAGAATTTGATGAACAACAAAAATGGAGTCCAATATTGTAATATGCTAGTAGGATATTAATGTTAGCAGTTTTACTCTGTGCTTTTGTGCAGTGCCAGCTCAGTCGATATCCAGTTTCACCTTGCGCATTTGTAATTGTTTTCCTAAATTTCAGCTACCTTCAATAAGTGAATCATTGCACTTCTGATAGGGCTCTCTCTACTTTCTAATGTGAACTATGGCAGGGGTCTGTGTCTTCCTCTGTATCAATATTGATCACTGACTATTCTGTAGAAAAGTGTATGTGCAGTTATTGTTATCTCTAGTGAGATTTGAGCTGAATGTCACATTTTACACAAGTAATGCTCCATAGAGAAAAAGCACCAATGTTCATAGCTGTCTTGCTCAGCTACAAGAATGGGTTATTTGAGAAGGTCATAGACAACACCAGAGTTAGATCTGTCTATTGAGAATGTAGTTTGCTGATGAAGATTGGGCAATTCGTTACACCAAAGTTCACACACACACACACACACACACACACACACAACCACAAGTTCTTTTTGTTTTCATGGTGTCAACAACCTTTTCTGGAGCATAATTATGTATCAGTGTGTAGGATGAGTAGAGAATTGTAAATAATTAACTCTCTACTCTTGATTTTCTTAGGTACTTTAAATGAGGTTAGGGGCAATGGGTTAAAAACATGAGTCAAGTGGTTACAGTACCTCCAACTATTTCTGTTTCTAAATGGCAGGATAATCATAGTTATAATATTTACACATCAAAAGGCATCTGGGGAGGTTCTGTAATAAAACCAGTATCAAGTAAAAAACATTTCTAAAGCAGCCCTGAGTTGACATTTATTTGGTCCATCCAATGAAATACTTTGAAAATACATAAGAATCTTCTCCCAACACTGAAAATTATTTTCAAGCCCCTTTGGGATATACATACAATGTACTGATCATTTTTAGTGTTTTCTTTCAAGATCATTTTTGGGGAAATGTACAGATTGCCTGTTATGCTACTGTTTGTTTGTAACAGAAGTCAAGTCATTTAGCAAATCCCTCCAAAAAAAAAAGTTCACCATGAGTGTTAGCCACACTGGTGAGCTCTGGCGGAGTTGCCTGGACCTGTTGAAAACAACCATAAAATGCTGTGCACTGTTTCCTAAATGGTTTCCCTCATTACCAGAGCTTAGAACCAGCTTTGACTTAGAAAGAATGCTTCCCCAGTGTCTTCCACAGTTGCACCTTGCATAGTTCACCAGTGAATGTCAGGCTCTGCAACTGTGATACAGAAAGTTTTGTGTTGTTGCATTAATCTGTGTGCTTCCTACCATTGTGCTGTGGGCCACTCACAGCCAGCCTTGTTTCCCCCCAGAGCCCTGCATGATGTCTGAAGAAATCCCAGAAGCCTTTAAAAGCATCCGCAGGAAACCTGGGCTGCAGATATGGACTATAAATGTAAGTGGGCAGGAGAGGGACAGGGCCTTCCAAATACGCCCAGACAGCGGAGCGTGAATGTTGAGGTGCAGGATGTGATGATCCGCTTCAGAGGTCTTCATCACCAGTTAGTTTGTAATCTTACCAAGATGTGAATCAGTGCCATGACAAGTGAAACCCGACTTTCTGTGTGGCTGTACTTTTAAGACCATCCAATATAATAAAAATCAAGTCTATAAACCTGTAAAAAATAAAAATGTCTGTTCACCTGTATTTCATTGATTTGTGACCATTGAAATACACATTTATTTAAATGTAGTTATGCAACAGGCCTGTTAATGACGAAGCATTTTTCAGTGTCTGTCATTGTTTCATATCCCTCCAAATGTCTGAATGTCCTTGTGTGCTGTTGCAGTTGAGTATTGTCTTTCAAAAGAGTCATGCTACATTGTAATATTCTGTCACAAGAGAATAATAACTAAGCAGCTTTTTCTGATGTTCTTATCAGAACCACATTATTCCAAACAAAATATTTTTCATAAATTTGGATCATCAAATTTTGTGTTTCAGTTTAGTGTTTTAATTTTTTTGGATTGGACAGAGTTTCTAGTTAAACAGATATTTTTTATTTAAATTCTGAGCCAGTGATATTTCTTCTCTGAGAGTCAAGTTAAGAAACAAGTGGAAAATCAGTTTACCCATTTTGCAGTTTGACATATGTGTAATGTAAACTGCTGTGATACATATATTTCACCTGTTCTCATATGTATGTTCATATTTCATTGGAATATGCAAGTGTGTCCTATACAAGTACATAAAACTCATGGAATTTTAAATGTACTTCCATTATTTGTTTATTTTTCTCTGCAGAAAATGGAAATGGTCCCTGTCCCTCAGCAAGCCTATGGGAATTTCTTTGAGGGAGACTGCTATATAGTGCTTCATGTAAGTACAGACATGTTAAGTTTCCCCAGAGATTAAGCACTGTGAAATCTCACTTCTGAATAACCAAACAACAGTCTTGTGATTGCTGCAACCATTTTCTTTTCTTGCTTGTCTCATAAGCTTTTCTTGTATTTTTATCACTGATCTAGCCAAAGTTGTATTTGATAAGCCCTTGAAAGTCCTTCAGTTAAAAATTAATAGAGCCAGTCGGTAATGCTGTCCATTTGCTATGCTACACATTCTGCTTCCTCCTCTTATTATTTAGCTTTTGGTTCGCCCCATTTTCTGTACAACTGCAATTTTAGTGATTCTTCTATCGACGTGGTAGCTGTTCCTGTTGTTAGTGGGCCTTGTGTTTTCAAGAATACAATACTCCTCGGGAGTGTTTCTTGTGGGTATTGGGTAGTAATGCCTCTGCGTGTGTGCTCAGGAAAGCAATGACTCCACTCACTCCATGGACATCCACTACTGGATCGGGAACGCCTCCTCACAGGACGAGCAGGGGGCGGCGGCCATCTATGTCACCCAGCTGGATGAGTTCCTAGGGGGCAGTCCAATCCAGCACAGGGAGGTGCAGGGCTGCGAGTCCTCAAAGTTTCAGAGTTACTTCAAGAGCGGCATTGTGTGAGTGCCCTCATGTCTCCCTCTGTCACTTTTAAATGGGTACGATAGAGCTGTGCCCTCCAGGAATATTCCTTTCCAGGATGGAATGCACCTGTCGAGATCAGAGGGAGGTGTTGTTGGCTTTGGACCACTCTTCTCCTTAATGCAAACCATATTTGTACCAGGTATCCCCAATGTAAAAACAGGCCATTCGTAACAGACAAGGTTCATTTCATGGTACAATATAATTGTTAAGACTTCCAATTCAGGCCCAACAAAAAGACCAGATGAGACAAGTATGTTTAGAATGAGCAATTTGTTTAAAAAACATGTGCTTTTCTAGGAGATGGAAAATAACATCAGAGTAGGGGAACTCTCTATTGACCCCCATTTGTGGTTTTGCTGTGTGATGTGAGTATTACACTGAGGATACACTCTAACTAGTGGGCTTCAATAAACATTTAAGCACAGTGTTTAAATCCTAAATCATCAAAGTTGTCTGATGCAAACCGCCAGACATCAACATATAATAGCTCCTGGTTGAGTGATTTGGCTGACATGCATATATTTGAAAGGATTTGGCCCTGAGCACATACATGTTTTTTTTTTCAGTTATAAGAAAGGGGGGGTGGCGTCAGGGTTCCAACACGTCGAGACCAATGTGTACAACATCCGGCGTCTGCTGCACGTCAAAGGGAGCAAGCATGTCAAGGCCACAGAGGTAGGTCATAGTGGGACCCCACCAGGTCCCCCACCCCTCAATTCTCCATGCTCACAGCCTGATGTTGTCAGCTCCTCTTTACTCTGCACTGCCTCCAAATAGAACACAGCCTTTGAAAATCCCAGGCTGTTTCTCTTCCAAGCACTTTGCTCAGTTACAAGTTACATAAACAGAAGTAGTTCATTGTTGGTTGTCATTCAGTATTCTGTATTCATATTGAATCTGTTTTGATATAACTCTTTTGCCAAATAATTAAATGTAATTAACTGTGATGGGGTTGGATTAAGGTATGCTGCCAAGAGGTGTAAAAAATTCATTTCCCCGATTTGAAATTGTGAGCACACAACATGGAGACGGTGTTAATGTGCCTGAAATTTGGGCCTCAGAAGTCTAGGTAGTATACGTAACTAATGTGCTTCCCTTGTGTTTTTTAGGTAGAGGTCTCCTGGAACAGTTTCAACACTGGAGATATATTCCTGCTTGACCTGGGGAAGGTGATTGTGCAGTGGAATGGCCCTCAGAGCAACAGAAGAGAGAAGCTGAAGGTAACGTCTCATGTACAAAGGCAACCAAGAGCTTCATTTAACTGTTACCTTGGGTCATACTTGTCCCATTAACAGTATTGTATTAAGAATCAATATTTTTAGTAATGTGTACATTGTAGTGGTGTTAAAAGGTTTTTTTGAACGCAACATTTATTAGTATAGATGCTAAGGTGTGGGTAATTACTTTGGTCCTGAATCTGGAAATGACCACCTGTCTAACACCATTCACCCAATGAGAAGAGGATCATGGGAGTTTAAGCAGAGCACCATGAGAATGAATGAAAGGGGTTCCTCATTCCCCCTCTTTCCTATCTCCAGGCGGTGCTTCTGGCCCAGGACATCCGAGACAGGGAGCGTGGCGGGCGGGCGCAGATCGGGGTGGTGGAGGGTGGAGACGAGGGGGACTCCCCGGAGCTGATGAAGATCATGAGGGCGGTGCTGGGTCAGAGGGAAGGGCAGCTGAAGGAGGCCGTCCCTGACGACAGGCCAGACCTCTACCAGACCGCCAACGTCAGGCTCTACCAGTATGTGCCCCTCTGTGGGGAAACCTCCACGTTGCGGCTTAGGCCAGATTCTGACTGATCTTAGAGGTCTGCTGCTCTGCTTCACAGACAAATGTGTGCTGTAAATGGTTAAAATCACTGTCTGTAACATGGCCAAATCAAGTACATTTCTAACAGTATGATTCCAAAGCAGCAAACCATAAACACTGTGTCCGTTCAAATAAGGATGGATGAGCGTGTGACGTGACTGTGGCTTTTTGTGTCTCCTCAGTGTCTCGGATGCCAGCGGTAGCCTGGTGGTGCAAGAGGTGGCCACGCAGCCGCTGACCCAGGATCTGCTCTGCTCCTCGGTAACGTGGCCTCTCTGCTCTGCTCCTGGTCTCCGTCTCCCCGCTTCCCCTCTTCTCAGCCTCAGCATGTCCACTGCACTGACAGGTGGACGGGTGTGGGGAAATTCTGATGGGCTCTGCTCTTTGATGCTTTATTCTGCTCAGGAAGATGTTCCACGTGTGTAACAAGATTTCACCCGTTCAGCCTTCTGACCCCATGTATGAGTGAATCCCTACAACTAACCGGATTCGTCTGAGAAGCGTTGAAGAACGTCCAGGCTGCAGTGCTTGTGGGCCATAGTGTTGCTCCCCTGCTGAGTGATGTTGAATGGTGCAGGTAACCTGTCTGTCCTCCCCTCCCCAGGACTGCTACATCGTGGATCAGGGTGGGGCCTGTATCTCAGTGTGGAAGGGAAAGGATGCCTCTGTGGAGGAGCGACGCTCAGCTTTGGGAAGGGCAGTGGTGAGCGCCAGCACATAACCTCCAGATATGCACTTTAAATTGCTGGATGCCCTCTCTGAGAATATACAGGTTTTCCTTTCATACTGTGCATTTGCCCTCTTTGAACTGTCCATAGGGGTGCTGCTTTTAGCTTTAATGTGGTCCTGATGTGGTCATTTTTTGATATAAATTAATTATGACAAACAAGAATGGAAACGGTGGTGGAAAGGAGAATATCATCTTACTGTAGTGTATTGTAAGATATGCAAAAAGCCTGCGTTTTGTTCATATCTTCATACCGATAGTTTTGAGGGCCAAAATTCTGGGGCTTCATCACGTGTTGTTTTAGCCCTTTCGCAAGTAACATATTTTATGCTATGAAGTGCACGTTTTACATTACATGGTTTGTTATGTTTTCATTATAAGCTTCTCATAGTTTTCACCTCCTCATTTGCTATACTTTTTAACGTTAAATCGCTGTTTCCTCAAAGCTAACATTAGTTAGAATTTTTCCAATCTAGTGTTCTAATCGCAGCAGTTTGACCGTACATGCTAAACAGCTAATCACACCGGTGTGACCATACGCGTGAAAGGGTTAGGCTAACTCACCCACTGCCTTTCTTGTACAATTTCCAGTCAACATGTAGAAACGACATTAAGTCACAGCATATGTATCCATAAATTACAGCATCAAGGGCTGCTCTTGTTTCAGGGCTTCATCAAGGCAAAGAACTACCCCTCCACCACCAAAGTGGAGGTGATGACTGAGGGTGGGGAGTCAGCCATGTTTAAACACCTCTTTAAGACCTGGAGAGAGAAGGGGCAGACTCAGGGCCTAGGAAAGACCTACTCCATGGGAAAGATTGGTAATTATCACTCAAACAAGGTAGCAAAACATGTACTTCATTTGGGGCAATAACATGAACGTGGTCTGGCTGTTTCTCTCATGGTAACCTGATGCCAGTGGATGTAAGGCGGAAGGCTTTTAGTGTACCCTTGAGCAAGCTATTTAACCTGATTTGCTTCAGCGAGGACCCAGCACTATGAGTGGGCGTGAATGAGTCTAATGAATGAGTCAATTTCCCATGTTATGGAGAAGAGCATATTCATACATTTCTTCCAGCTGGTAAGCATAGCGTTACAAAGTGTAAGTCTGAGAATTCCCTGAGCTTCATTTCTTAAAGGCAATAACAAAGCAAAGTTACATGTCTGCCAATGACACTCTGACCTGTTAGCATAGATTGTCATCAGTTAATTTTTTCTGGCATTACTAGATATCGACATAAATTCTGTTTAGAACACAGAGGTTTTTCTTTGTGTTTGTTTGTTTTCCTGTCTGTTATCTCTCTTTGAGCCTTCCAGGAAATCAGTAAACGTGCCTACATTGCGTGAAATCTGGCAGAAATACAGCTGTGCCTGGCAGGCAAATTCTGCAGGACTTAGTGGCCCTGGGCCTGGCTCGAATCAAGTGTAATAGAAAATGCACACAAAAGGATGTGAATGATAGAAAATGTAGATCTGTGTTCGGGCTTTTGCAACACAGATAATATGGTCAATTAATAGACCCTCATGAGGCGGTCTTGCAGATAACATTGCTTCCATCACCTGGCATCGGTGAGAACATTCGAAAGATGAGCAAGTCGAAATAGTTAGCTGACGGAATAAACAAGCAGAGGCTACAGATTATATTGTGCTTAAATGCACAGAAAATGAGAGTGAACGTGCTTGTTTTTGTTCACCGTTCACCCGTCGTGTGCCTCCTCTTGCCCAGCTAAAGTGAGCCAGGACAAGTTTGACGTGATGGAGCTCCACGCCCGCCCTGAGCTGGCCGCTCAGCAGCGTATGGTGGACGACGCCTCCGGAGAGGTGCAGGTAAAGCAGCACGCCAGGCGTCCGGCACGCGCACCCTGGTACGCCACGAACACTCCCTCGTCAGGGCTCACAGCGTACGTCCGAATGCACGGCAGCCTCTACGAGCGCCTCCGCCGTCCCCGTCACAGAGACTGTGTCCACCCCACAGGTGTGGCGCATCGAGGACCTGGAGCTGCGGGAGCTTCACCCGAGCTCTTACGGCCAGTTCTACGGAGGAGACTGTTACCTAGTGCTGTACACCTACAAGAGGTCCAATCAGCTGCAGTACATCCTCTACATGTGGCTGGTAAGGATCTCGTTTTGTATTGCCCTTTTTTACGCAGTCTCAGAGGAAGTAATGGTGTGCGTATTACGCTCATGTGTTGCGTGACAGGGGCGCCATGCCACCCAGGATGAGATCACTGCCTGCGCCTACCAGGCCGTCAATGTGGATAACAAGTACAACGGGGCACCCGTCCAGGTCAGGGTGACCATGGGAAAGGAGCCACGTCACTTCCTGGCCATTTTCAAGGGGCGGCTCATCATCTTTGAGGTGAGCGCCCCCCTGCGGTCTCCTTTCCCTGTCACAACAAATAAAAAGTGTGAAACCAAATATTCTGTAATTATATGTAGTAGGTCTCTTAAGGTGGGTAATTTATCTGAATGGCATTTTTGATGTCTCTGAGCTGTCAGTTGCTTCACCAGTCATGTGTTACCTGTTGGGAAAATGTGCTGCATAAAAGTTGCATACAGTGCTCTCTTTACCATACATCTTTGGTAAGAGGAGGAGTACAGACCACAGTGGAGTTTGAGTCTTGCTTGGCGCGATGCCTGGGATGATTTCTAATAACCCTAATTCTGTGCTCCTGTGTATTTCAGCTGTTAATTCAATCCTGATCTGGATGTTATAGTCATCTGCTACAAATTGGCAATCATATGCTATAAATCTTTAAATATTGAAAGTGTGTTAGTGCTATATATAAAAAGGTAATATAAAAAGGTATTTTTCATCTTTAATATAATGCAGATTAAATGATTTGGATGAGTGATTCATCTAATTCATTAAGGGCTGAGAGCTCCTGATAACAACTAATTAACTTTAATGAATGAAGACAGTTGACCTATTCAAAGAAGTAGATATTACATGCAACAAAAATAATTTGATTAACCTTTACTTTTATCTTTTTGGGTAGTACAAGCACATCAGAGAGTGGAGTTATATCCTCATAAAACAGACATTTTTCAAGTGACATCAGATCTGGATTAGATCAAGTTTAAGTAGTTTTGACCGTGCTGTGAACTCAGTTTGCCCTAAAACATGCATATGCAGGTCTGCTCCTGGACCAGGCTAGAGCAATTGGCCTGGGATGTTAGGGGAAGGCTCACGTTTGTCCTGCTTGTCCAGGGTGGGACAGGACGACCTGGAGTGGTGAACCCTGACCCCGGGGCCAGGCTGTTCCAGGTGAGAGGGGCGCATGAGTTCAACACCAAGGCCACGGAGGTCCCCGCTCGCGCCTCCTCCCTGAACGCCAACGACGTCTTTCTGCTCAAGACTGACCGGGTTTGCTACCTGTGGTACGGGAAGGTGAGTCTCTAGCTGCTTCAGTGCTGCAAGCCATCTTCACTGATCCGACTGACAACAACAACAATAATAATAATAATAATAATAATAATAATAATAATAATAATAATAATAATAACATGAATATTATTTATGTATTTTTAAGGTTTTTTTTGCTATTTGTAAGAGTTGTTTAGGATTTAGCATAAGATTTTTGGGGAACACAGAGTTGGTATTTGATTCACCCAAATGCAGAGAGCAATGGTAGATTTTTTTTTTTTTTTTTGTTACTAGTTATGGGCTGTATGCAGCCAATTCATTCATTTACATTTGCATCTCTTTAAATTCCAAAGTTATTGTCCTACATTGACCTTGAGATTCTGGAAAAGAAAGTGATATAATATTTAGAAATAAACACAAATATCTCAGATGAACAAGCAAACATAAGTCTTTTCATGAGTGTTGACTCTTCTTTTAACATGCTGAATAGCAACACAAGGGAGTGGAAAAATGATGCAGTACTGCGCATGGCATGCAAGGTACAAGTATTGTGTGACCATGAATATCTGTCCCTGGGTTTGAATGTTTTACCCAAGTTGAACTGTAATGCATCATGATTGCAATTCAGTGTACCAAACTGAATAGCAGTTTCATTGTGCCTGTTAAAGCCTGATAATTTCACTCTTCGCTGTTGGAACTTTGTACTGTTTCTTTTTTCTTTATTCCTCTCACATTGCATAGAATCTCGATTTCAATTAATGCGTTTCCAGACGTTTTACACCCACACCCAAGGGAGAGAGCCTGAGTCACATTTTAAATGCTTTATTTCTGTCTAAAGTCTAGAAACCACATTATTCCTAGGTTGGCTGCTTTGGCTTCATTTATAATTGGTGAACCAGTTATTTTCTGAAACTGATGTTCAGGCAAGTTTGCATAGTCCAATCCTGCCCATCTTTGCTTACTTCCCTTGCCCTCTCTGATATCTTTCATTCAATATTGTATGTGACATCTCACCAAACAGAGCCTTTAGGCCAGATTAATCAATGTGGTTAAAATATGCTCTGTGGTTAACCCAACAGCCCTTTGACAAAATGCAGATCGGTTTCCTGTACTGTATGTTGTTTGAAGGCTTTTTCCATTTGTGATTTCAGAACAGCAAAGCTTGGTTAAATTGAATGGCACACTTGAATGCCACTGGTGTGGTGAAAGTGTACAGACTCACCCAATTAGGCAGTCAATGTGACGCGCTGCTGTATGCTGATTTCTCTGTGTGTTTGTGTGTGTCTGCAGGGATGCAGCGGGGATGAGAGGGAGATGGCAAAGTATGTGGCCGACGTCCTGTCCAAACAGGACAAGCAGGTCGTGATGGAGGGACAGGAGCCAGCCGAGTTTTGGGTGGCGCTGGGGGGGAAGGCTCCCTATGCCAGCGATAAGAGGTACACAGCCATATCCGTGCAGGATAATCGCAATGCTTGCAGCTCCACGAAAGTTTTCGCAGTTTAACATGCAAATGCAATTAAACTTTGAGCCAAATGAGCAAACAGCCAAAAAGAATACCTTCCCTCACAGATTCCAGCAGGAGCAGCCACTCCACAGTCCTCGGCTGTTCGAGTGCTCCAACCAGACAGGCCGCTTCCTGATGACAGAGATCGAGGACTTCGCCCAGGAGGACTTGGACGAGGACGATGTTATGCTTCTGGACACCTGGGAGGAGGTAAGACCTCCCTGTCCTTCACTTGGACATGGGGGAGGAAAGCACAGACGTCCAGACAATATGTATGCTTTTAATAAATGTAGGAAAGATTCTCTAGTCACAGTTTTTTACTTTTAAACTGAAAAAATTGTGGAGATGTTTTTTTTTGGCACATGCAGGCCAGTATCGACGCAGGTGATGATAGTACATCATCAACCAATGCCTCAATGTTACATCTTGTCCTCTTCTGTGTACAGCTATCCATAACGCATGCTTCCTGGACAGATCAATCAGAGTGAGCTGTACTGAGATCATTTATATGGAGTAAAACACCTGGTGCTGTCCTATCCCACCCTGCTCCCTCCCAGATCTTCCTGTGGATTGGCAGGTCGGCCAATGATTTTGAAACCAAGGAAGCATGTACGAGCGCAGTGGAGTACCTGAAGACTCACCCGGCGCACAGGGACCCGGGCACTCCCATCATCACTGTGAAGCAGGGCCATGAGCCGCCCACCTTCACTGGCTGGTTCAATGCCTGGGACCCCCATAAGTGGAGCGTGAGTCAGATTCTCTGAGGGGTTGATGAGCCAGTCTGGAGTGCTGGATTTGAAGGCAATAGTGGCCCCCATCACCTATGGGTTTCTCTGGTTTAACATAAATACATTGACATGCCAAGCTGTGAATGCATATTAATAGATACTGTACTCTAATGAAGCCTACTGTAATAACCTACTCAATGTCAGGTCACTAATTACTAATCTACACTGCAGTGATATTCCTCCTTATCTGTTTATTAATTATTTTTTCTTTTTACTAGTGCTTATTCCTAGCATTTCCCCTTGATTATTCACACTGGTTCACTAATCATCATTTAATATTTAATCATTGTCACAAATGATCAACTCACCCTACTTGCTCAGCATCTGTTTGAGAGCTGACTAGAGAGAAGAGAGGTCCAGTCCATCTGCATTACCCTTCCATTGCAGTAAATAGTGAAACATGAACAACAAACAAAATGCATATTCAGGACAGATAACCCAGTAGAACCCTAAGGAAAAGCTGCTAGATTTAGTGGACATTTAGCACAAACCATTGGAAATTACTGTACTCTCCCATAGCGAGTGGTTATGACTGCATCTTCAACATAGCATAGGCAGCAGCAGTGCCTCGATGGTTTAGAAATGGTACCCTCATGGACTGGTAAGGATATTCTCTTCTCTGTAGGGTGGCAGCTCATACGAGGAAATGAAAAATAAGCTTGGAGATGTTGCATCCATTTCACAGATAACTGTTGTAAGTAATCACTTCCACACCTTTTTCAATGCACACAAATAATTTTATGAAAAACATTACAGCATGATTTAGTTGGGGGACATTGTATTGCTCAGGGCTTATATAATAACCGCTGACTAACCATATATATTTGAATCGAGAACTTCCGGAGTGTGTTGAATGGAATGACACACTCGGATTTTTCCCTCAACGAAAAGCATTTTAAAATGTTGCTTTGAAGAGGTTCTTCTGCATACTTACAGCTGTGTATACCAATGTACATAGAATCTGAACAATGCAGATCTGAACCAGAAGAATGGGAATGGCAGTGGATACAGTGCCCCAGGAGGTCCAGTCAGCTCAAAGATGCGTGTTTCTGTGGCCTCCTACAAGACCAATGGGGACCAGCCTTCCAACTCTAATGCAGGAGCCACCGTCTCTTCTGGGGGCAACAGTTCATATATGGCCCCAGAAATGCTGCTCAACAAGACCCCAGAAGAGTTGCCCATGGGAGTAGATCCAGGCAAGAAGGAGGTGAGAGCATAGCCTTTTCTTTTAACATAGCCTTTTCTTTTAACAGTATTCACCGTTTAACAATTTATATCAAATGTGTTTTTATTATGACTTTTTTTTTCTAGTGGATGAAAGTGCTGCCTGCATTAACATTGTTATTTAACACTGTATTTACAGATGTCAGGGGATATATCTGGAGGAATGTTAGGGTATCTCATTCAGACAAATAAATTGTTCCTGCATTGTCCTCTTTGCTTGCCTTTTTTTTAAAGCAGAAAACGAACTTGTAGTACTGGCGCTGGACAGCAGGTGACAGCAGAAAGCAATTCTTAGCTTTTATTAAGTCACCAAAACCGTCTTAATGGAAAATGGTATGCACATAGCAGATGTTTCCCAGAATGTCAGTTTTTTCAGGACACTGTGGAAGCTCAGACCGGGGAGCATATTGTCTATTTACACATATATACATACTTTTTATTTGAGATATTCCACTGGAATGTTTTGCACAAGGGTATGCAACTTCCTAGGTGGCTCAAAAAACACTAGAGCACTGTCTTTCCTTTCTTTTTTGCCTGAGTGCAGAGGTGATTTTCAGGCTTGCTTTACATGTTTTAGTGTACAGAATGAACACTCTCATCCCTCTCACTTTTTTTTTACCTCTACCTTCCTCTCTGTCCCACAGGAGTACCTGTCTGATGCAGATTTTGAGGCACTGCTTGGTTCCTCACGGCCTGATTTCTATCGCTTGCCCAAATGGAGGCAGAATCACCTGAAGAAGGAGGCAGGGCTCTTCTGAGAGGATGGAGCCACATCTTTTCAATCACATCAGGAGCTAAATGATTTGTGTACATCAATTTGATAAGGTTTACCAACCCTTGTCCTAAAGAGCAAGGCTATGTGAACATGCATTTCAGCAACAGGGAAACTGAGGGATATTTTTTTTCTCTATAGTATATTATTTGTTAAAATATATAACACATTCCTATAAATATCGAAGACCATAAAAATTGTAAAGCCATAATTTGTCTTGTCAAAGGGCTCATCACTATGGTGAAATAATTGCATCTTGAGCCTTCACTGTGACGGTGCAAATTTTTGGCATGTTAAATTTGTTACTATCTCTGTAGTCCTCTCTGTGAGAATGTATAAGATCTTGAGATCATAAGACATCACCAGGTGATTATCACCTTTATGTCAGATTTTAGCATGTGCCTAGATGTAACATTCTTAAGTACAAAAGCAGTAGGTCCAGTTGCTGCTCTTGTCCTTTTTTGAGGAGTTCAAGCAACAGACATTCAATAAATGTATAATTAACCTTAATTCTATTGTATTTTCTGTTTATTTTGTGAACTTCTGATTGATCTGTTAACTTGTGTTTTCTGTGGCTGGTTTCCCCTTATTATAACAGCAGATTGAAACTGTTGGTAAATGTATTTCATAAAATGATGAAAAATGAAAGTGTAATGGTTCTGAGTTGAGTTTGAGTGTCAAAATTCAATGGTTAATGAAAGCCATCCTGAAATCGACAATCCTATAAATAAAAACAAAAATGCTTTGGTTTACCTTTCAATTTCCATTCATTTTATATTGCTTTTTGCAAAAGGCAGTACACTAAAAGAGAAAAGATGTTACAAGCTCAGGAAATTTAGTGTTTTGTCATCTATTACATAAAGAGATGCGTTTTCTTCTTATTAAGTAGACAGTGTATACATTATGATACAGTATGAAAGCATGAGAAAAGTGCAAGTGGATCAACGTGAAGTTTGCAGCAAAGAAGTCTACATGATTTATGATGAGACAACATGACAGTCATGCATGAGTCTTCTGTTGAATGCTGAAATGGCGCCATTCACCAATTAAATTCTGCTTGAATTAAAAGCTTGTTGCTCTCTGCAAAAATCATGCACTCTCCTCAGATTGCTGTAAACTCCCAGTTCAAGATATTTCAACCAATAACAAACAAGTGCATTTTGTGCACAGAGTAAAGCACCACGCTCAAACCCAGAGCAGGTACAGAAATGTTCTTTACAATATCTTATAATCAGTAAATTCAATGTAATATATGGCTTGATATGTGTCTCACAGACAATAACAAAATAACCTCTTTAGATAAAATAGACTTAGTTTACTGTCAGTTCAATACAGACATTAATGAAAGGTTTTATCTGCAAACAGAAAGAATTGGAGACAAACTTTAACCATAGGCTTCTCAAAACCAACACAGAGGAGCAACATGTTTAGTGGTGGATACCAAAGGGAGCAGACATATAAATACTATAGAAAACTCTGGAAGAAACAACCACACACAGTAAAAAAAAAAAGGTTTCTCAAATGCATATTTGAAAGTCACAAAATACATTAACATCTGCTGCATAACACTGAACTAAAAACATGTCACAACAAAAGAAATAAAGGCCTGCATTTTGTTCTAGAGATTTGCAGAGATCTGTTCCATACATTTCAGACATTCATCTGACACAACTCTCTCATGACAAACTGCTACAATCTAAACTATGCAACTTGGTAACATCACAAAAATGCCACAAAGTTGTGTGTTAGATGACGTGCCCGCAGATCTGCATACTGCAATAGGTTATATGGATGGTGCATTAGTGTTCTAGAGATTGTATGGTTGTATACTGTCCTGTTCAAAATGACTCCAACACATTTGAAATTTCAACAAATATTGTCATTTGGCAGCATGCATGTATCCAAAACGTGCACAGTTTAAACATTTGTGAAATTCTGTAGTTGTTTTTCTCCAGACAGACAAAAGAAATTTTCTTAAATAGGACATGTGACTGACTGTGACTATGGTTTCACCAGCTCATGTAGTACTCTTACAAAAGACATGGAAAACATCTACATGGAAACTGCAGTTCATAGGACAGGCTGACACATTGTCATCTTACATGTGTCAATTGGCCTATGTACATTTTCTACAAAATATTCTATAAAAATTAAAAACAGTAAAATCTGACAAGTATTAAATTGTAAAATGATTTTTAAAGGAGCGCTAAATTATGCATAGATATACTTCTTATGCTGTAGTATTACATTGGAACAGTATTTCTAAATATTCACAAAAAAGTTGTTTGCCCAATTAAATATAGTTAAAATTGATACTGATGCAATTTCATTCTAAAAAGAACTGTAAAATAGAGGCTGCGCTGGAAAAGAAGAAACAGAAGGCCTTTTATAGGCTGAATGATGTCTGCAGAACTCTGCATGCTTTGGCACTGAGCTGCAACAGAGGACACTGGAGAATTCAGTGCCTATTGGGTACCAATAACCATGATATGTACAAACAGTGTAGCTGAAGGGATGACGTCGCCATTCTTTGTGAGCAGAGGGATGTGCCGGTACCCTGTGAAAACAGGAAGCTGATTAGAGTTGGGAGGGGACATCTGAACTTCACAACAGTTATGAGGCAAACTACAGCAGACAGGGTGGACTAATGGATGAAAGCAGACTCTCGTTAAAAACATAGACTCAAGCTACACAGGGCTTTTTTCCATTCTCTATGAAGTCTATTTTATTTCTGCTGTTGAGAAAGTGCTGGAGCACCGTCAGATACATGAAAGCCATCATAAACATTACAGTAAAGTGAACACTCAAGAAACTGCCTTGTAGAAAAATGTTCTCGTCGGATGTGGTAAGTGATCAAATAACATCTGTGTACCAAATGCATGAGTGTACCTCTGTTCAGCCTTGGCTATTGTGTCTTTCAACAACTGTGACCAAAAAAATTTTTAATGTAACTACAGGTCTATTTATCCTCAGTTCACACTCGGACCCAGCAGTGGTGACGAACCCAGCTGTTCGCTTGCCCAGTGTGATGCTAGCCTGTTTACACAGGTGCCTCTGTGGTGCTGGAAAGGCCAGCGTGGTAGCAGAGAGAGCCGCTGCTGTGTCTTGCCTGCTGTCCAGTCAGCACCAGCGGGCCTTCAGGAGGCCCTGAGTGCTACAGGACCACAGGCAGCGGAGGCTCCACACAGGCACAGCAGCAGCTGCGTTTAATCAGTCTTGGGGGGCAGCTGGTGCTGGCTGCCTCATCAGCGAGGGGGAGCGCAAGTCATTGTCCACGGTTAGCGGATGCACTACTCTGAGTGCTTTTACACTAGCGCTGGACTTTATCTGCCATTAGCGCTTCGGTGATGTGTTTGGTAACGTTTTGCCAATGTTTTTGGATATTATTTTTGTGCTGCCCTCCACCACCCCCCCTCACCCCCCAACTAACCCTCTGGCGCATACAAGGTAATTTATTCCAGCCATATGAATGACAATATTGCCCTTTTCATTTACTATTTTCAAGTAAATGAAAAGGGCAGTGTTGTAAGGCAGTATTTTCATACATATTTCAAGCAGGAATATAATTTTATTAAAAGAGGCAAATTTTGTTTACAATTTCAGATTTTGTGTCTAGGATGTTACATTAAAAAAAAACATTCTGGCAGCAGTAATCCCACACCCTGCACCAGGGGGCCCTAAAGCTAGCGTTTACAGGTAGTGGAGACAAACACGAGAGGAGTGATGTTACTCTGGGGCTCACCATTCTGCACACTTGTGATGGGCAGGGTGTACTGTCCAACAAAGTCGTTCTGGGATGTGGAATCATAGTCTTCCACAACAAAGCGCACCAGAGCCAGTTCTGGCACATGGATGTCAAACTTGAAATTGTCGTTCCACATGGGGTTGAAGCCTGCGGTGAGAGCCAAACCGTTAGTTAACAATGGTTACTGTAACTCTGTAGTCCATATTGGGTACAGTGCATAGTAAGCAACATATAAAGATGTACATGTACAAACACAATGTATCTTGGATGAGTGCGTTGTCACTTTGGTTCACCTGTCATGCTATCTCTTTGCAGACCTGCTGTTCTGCTCATCTGTTGAGAGACTGGAAAAGGAAAAGGGAGCCCCTTACCATTGTTATTTATGTAGTGTGTCTCTTTCGCTGCTACATCAGCTGGCACACCATATATCTCCACCTTCACCAGGGGATCCACAATCGATTTGCACTTGTCCTTGTTCAGTTTGGGCAGCTGCTGTGCTGAGATGACCTGGTATGACATGCCCCAAACATATATCTTACAGACAAAATAACAAGCTCACATAATTTCCATGCACTGTAACATTCACTCAGACTAGTGGAGTATACACCAGCCATTGAGTCATGAAGGTTAAAGGTTAAAGGTAAATGTGTACTGAATTGCACTTCAGTTCCTTTTAGCAAGCCAAATGATGTGTCTTTGAACAGCTCTCTTGTACTGGAATGTCAATGTCACACAGGCGAATGTCCATTGCACTTATTCTGTGTTTGTAACTGATCATTCCTGAACTGGAAACATCCGTATACTTGCTGATTGTAGGCTGTGATGACAGGCCCCTAACGTCCGACGACCTAAACTACCTAACTTTACCATGCCTATGGTGCAGCTGTGGGTTAAGATATGGGTTAGGCAAACAGCTATGGCAGGGATTTTCCCTCACCATCACATGGAGTGTCTTTTGCTGTAGCCACGTTCCCTTGGTGAGATTGATGGGGTCAAACTTGGACGCTTGGTTCCGCAAGTATGCAGGCTTCAGGATGTACCCACTCCGGCCATTGGGCAGGAACCGGCCCTGGTTCAAGTCCATCTCTGTGCAGGGCGTCTGGAAGTTCAATGCCACTGTGGACAGAGGAGTCAGGGGACATGAGGAGGATGCCAGCTGGGTGATCAGCCAAGACTCTTACTCTGTGGTTTCAGAAGTTAAGGGGCACTACAGTCTACCTATTCAGCTGAAATAGGATTTCACACAACATTCCTGGAGGACTGTAATATCACCAATACAAGGGTTTGTGATAAATCATAAGTCACAAGTTTATTCATGGAGCACTAGGACCATTGACCACCAACCCATATATCAGTTCAGTTAGAATGAATACCACTATGTGGCACTTAAGGTCCGCCATATTTCCCAGTGTAACAGTGATGAAGATTCTAACAAAAGACAGTTATTGATGAATGGAATTTTAGGATCCATACCAATCTGGCAGCCGGTGTCCCACATGGGTACGGGGTTGTAGTTGGAGGAGTCTGTTCTGGAGCCTGATGGGTAGATTCGGCTGAGTTTGTCCACATTGTGATGAATGAACGCTGTGGCTGGAAAATTGCATAAAAATTCATTGCACCTTGTAAACTGCAGCAAGTGTAAGGACATTTAAAAGAACTGCAAAATAAAAGTCTCAAGGAACTATGCTTGTGTTAAGTGCATCAAGTACAACCTACCACAACCTATGTACACACCAGTTTCCCAGTCAGCCATAGTGCATAGCCCATTGCAGCAGGCTAAGATGTCATGAAACCATATGGATCATTAAAGCATACATTTTGCAAGTGCAGTAGTCAGGTAAAATACCTAAACACGTATTATATCAAAATGACTATGAGCTTATACTCGCCGCTGTCAGACAACAGTTTGTTACAGCTTGCTAGCTAGCTAACATTTGATTTAATTTCACAGGTTTCTACTTAACTAGGGAGGTTGTGAATTCTATTAACAAAAACATGTCATAAAAAATACAAACACATCATTTAAAAACAGCTATGTTGGGTACTTCACTAGCTTGATGAACTGTGTGATAGTGACTGTGTGATATATGATAGTGTATATACTTGACTTTCCTTAGTTTTCTAGGCTGTTTAATTTCAGGTTAGCACAAGTTAACCTTTGGTAGTGCTTGAACAGTGTTGTGCTCACACTCACTGATTTTTGACTGTTGTTAGCCTGGTCTGACACTGTTGCTCATTTACCCTGGATGGGTACACTTCTGCTCTCTTGTGCTGGAAGTTTCTCTGGATAAGAGCATCTGCTAAATTAATGTAATGTAATGTACTGCAATGAACTGTTATATCTGGCCAATTTAAAGTGCTAGTAGATAGCTAGACAGATATACACACACACACACACACACACACACACACACACACACCAACCCTACATATGCCATTGCTCTATTGACTAAATTCAAACTGCTGGCCTACATTAATTGTGTCACCTAGACTCAACAGACACCTGCAGGATGCCTGGGTGACATCAATAAAGCCACATTTAGCAGCAACTGGTGCTTAGCTCATTGTAGTTCACTGGGCAACCCGCAGCACGAAAATAGCCTAAAGCTGGCATGTGAGTGTGTGGGAGGATTGCATTTGAGACAACACTCTTTGCATGAGGACAGTGGCTGATGCAGTGAGACAAGCATAACAAATCCAATTGAAAATTCCAGTACACATCTGCATAAAGGGAAAAAGCATTAAAATGACATGCAAGGTTTCCTGTAAATGAATTCAAAGTGTACTTGCAAACTTTGCATTTTGTGTGAAATGCGAGGCAAGGGGTGGGGCCACAAACATCCTTGCTCCCGCTTCGATCTGTAAAACCACTGAAGTACTTCCTGTACTTCGGCTTCTTTAGAAGTGTTGCTCAGCCATACTTACCGCAAACAACAATACCAAGCTTTCATCAAAGAAATGTCATCCAATTTCCTGAAAGCAGAAGTGATGGTGTTCTAGCCATCTCACTGTTTTAATTGCTCTATTTTATTTCCAGGCCCAATCACAATCTGAGCTTTGTTTTGTGATAGGCATGCCCATCAAGAGTGATTCTTTGTTACTGACCACTTGTGCAGAAAATCTGAGTGAATATTAAAATATCAAATGTCAGTCATTTTCCTTTGGTTCAGTTCCAGACCTCAGTTCCAGATGTTTAGAACAGAACTGTAACATTGGCTGTTGATCAAAGATCACATTGTTGCCAGTCACCACTACTGTGCATCTTTCTTGATATGGCAGTAGTGTTGGAAACACAGGTGTTACCTGAATTTTCTGCCAGACTCAGTGCTTTGCTCTCTTTGAAGGAGGACATCTCGTAGAAAGCCTGGTTTTCTCTTGCATGGTCGAAACCAGCAAAGTGAACGCTTTTGCAGTAGATGACAATGTCAGAAAGCTCCTTTGCCAGCTTTATTTTGGACTTCTGGAAAGGCACAGTAAATACAGTTATGTATGCTTAAATATCAAGTAAGAACTATTCAAGGCCCAGCCCTTACCACAAATGAACAAATAGCTGTTCAATATGTGCAACACTAAATCAGTAAGTCACACTATGTCATGTTGATTTAAATGATATACTATGCCCTGAAATACTTTATTGCTTATTTACAAAGGGTTAAAATAGTCAGACACATTTATCAAAAACAGAAACAATATTAAAAAATTTATTTGTGGAATTCAAACTGTGAATATAGGTGTAGTATTCTAATTGTGAATATCACAGAAGACAAGATAATGTATCACAACACAGAAGAATTCACAATGGAGGATACTTAAGTGTAACTGTATGTCACACCTTGTTTACAAACAGATTTAGCATGTCAATGAAAATGGAATGGACGCACACCCTCTGAATCATCTAGGATGTTTATGTTGTCGGGTGGCTCTTTACTCTGTTGATAGTTCAGAGCTGTTTTACAGCTTTGTGTTATGACATGGTTTTCTGGGCCTGGTTCAATACATCAGGCTGAACTCAACTGGGCCATACAGCCCTTTGGTTTTATGAGCGTTGGCATACCTTGGATTTGCGCTTCTCTTCATTCCCCTTCACCTCAGCGGCCTCGTCATCCTCAGACACACTGTCCTCCTCCACTGTGCTATTTGGGGTGAAGAAAGCATCCAGCTTGTTCAGACGCTTGCCCTTGATCAGAAACCGGCCCTTCAGCTCCTGCAGAGATGCATACACACAAACACACACAAACATACACGCACACATGCACACACACACACAAATGCACATATGTTCAATGCTTTTGTTTGCCCATAAACTATTCCTCTGTTTAGACAACCATACATATCTATTAAGTACTCAACTAATCCTAATAGGTGAACCTTTGCACAAGAAACTCTGGGAGTCACAGCAGATGAGATATGAAAGCAAAAGAATATTTCAAGATGCCATAAAAGAGCCACGGGAGGTGGGACTGAATACCTGTAGGAAGTGGTCATAGTGGTAGCTTGTGACTAAAATGTGCCAGGGGCTATAATGAGACTGCATGTGTTGAAGAAAAAAACTTACGCTTCATAGATTGTTGACCACTGATTGATTACATATGTCTATGTTAAAAGACAAATTTAAGAAGTTGGAGGAATCTGACAAGCAAGGTTCTCTAAAACAAGACTGCAAACAACATAAAGAGCATACTCTTTTGCAACAGCAAAATAAGGTTCTGTACAAAACCAGTAAAACTCATTACAGTCAGTGCATTAACTCAATTTCTGACATCAAGTGAACTCGATGTTATTATGTTTATTGTACTACTTTGACTGGGAAAGGGACAAAGAATGTAAAAGGCCACACCCCAGAAACATCTTGAGGTCATTTCATAGCTCTTGCCAAACCTCCAGACTAGGCCAGACTCTACACACAGTCACATTTTCCCCCCGTCAAATTTTCCTGGGTTGTTCAGCATTACACTGAGTAGAGAGATATTTTGCATGTGTTCTTATGTGCCCCCTCCAAATCTGCCTAACAATGCAAAGCAAACTAATGTATTACTGTCAGTAGACATACCTTTGTGTGTATAAACACAAGAAGGTTGTCAAATATATCTGCTTTTTACCTATGAATTTGTAGACATTTCACCACTATTGAAACAAAAGTCTGAGAAATCTGGTTTTTGAGGAAGGTTGATGAAGCACTAGGATGCATAAAAACTAAGAGTGTTTGAAATTAACAATGAATATAGAGTTCTTCTAAATTTCACACTTCTTGAAATAAATATGATTTCCTGCTTAATGTTACACACACCTGAGTACTGTTTACCATATTAGGACAAATGTAACTAAAAGCATCTGTTCATCATCTTCCAAAGGAAATCAGTAAAACAGTACTGTTAGCTGTGGTAAGCAGCAAACAGGGATGGCCTGAAAACATTATCACAGCCCCTGCATTATACTTGAACAAACCTCACCACTTCCATCTCAAACGGCAGTGCAAGCTGACTCTTTACTCTTCTGCCTGTTCCACCACCTACTGAATATCAGGTGATCCTTTCCAAGAATCAGTAGAGATCCCCTCCCCTATCCACCCCACCTCCACAAACACCACACCGGGATTCTGGTGAGAGGAGTCACCGACAGAGCCATTCTCCACATAGGCAAAGCCACAGCCCATCATTAAGAAGCCAGTGTACTTCACACATCGGGCGGGCGAAGACAAAGCTGTGTGTTTTTAGTGAGCTAAATAAAACGCAGCTGCACGCATTCCTTGCATGCCTCGTGGCCAAGCCCTGAAAGGCAGCGTCTGTCCAAAGGGAAACATGGGTTTCCCCCGGCACACCAACCCCCCCGAAAAAGTAAACAAAAACAAAATCTAGAGCTGTGTCCCACTACAGTCCCCAGTCAAATTCAGTAAGCACATGTAATCTCCGACCTGTGCAAATGTCTTTCCACCTTTGTTTCTTAGAACTGCAAATCAGACTCTACGCCCTTTTGACATAAAACTGAAACGGTGCAAAATATTATCCAAGCTTCTCGTTATGCTGAAGCTTGAAAACAAATAGTTGGTGGGTTTTTTCCAAGGGTTACTTGGAATTGATACTTGGATGTGCTTGCAGTAAAAAGGAGCGTTTCCAGGAAACTTGGATGTTTTTCAGGAGATAAGGGGGCAGGGGTGGGGCATGTTTTGGCAGGAGATTTGTCTACATCTACATGCTGTTATTGCAGCAGTGTCATGAGTGAATCAGAGGGTGGACCTGACAGCTTTGTGCAATGCATTAATAACAGGATTGTGATGTTGTCAACTTCTATTCCTGCCTTATTTTAGTCTTGTGGTTACACTGGTATACTATGATGACACAAAATAGATAACCACAATTTAACACACCTACATGAATTTGATGTAACATTAAGGACATATTGTTACACTTCTTAGGCCTATCTCTGCAAAGGGTGGTGACAAAAATGACTTTATCTACTCACCTCTGGTGAGGGGAAGCATGTGGGCATATGGTCCCCCAGGGGTTGTGTGACCAGAGCACTGCCCAAGATGGAGATCATGTGTTGGGCCATCAACTTCTGCTGCTCCAACTTGCAGTGGTTCTCCAGGGAAAGGATCACTGGGTACTCTGAAGTCTGGGGGTTGGTATAAATACATAAGCATGTAATATAAAAGCATAATAAGCAATAAAAAGAGGAGTGCTTGTAAATATGAATGTATTTTCTTATACACATAGACCCTACAGAAATACTGATAATTTTGAAAATGTTGATTTGATTTGTTAAAAACATCAGAAATGCAGTGACTTGTCACCCTTCAAGCAACACCAAAACTGTAAATATTAAAATGACCTGCAATGACAACAACAGCTATCAATGGGATCACTTTCAGAATGACTTCCTAGATGCAGCTCTAGTGATATAACATTACTAACAAATCATCTGTGTACAAAAAACTAATGTAAGTCCATTACAGTAATCAGTGAACACAATAGAAGGTGTCATTTTAAAATGCTAGACAAAATAATCTCATAGTGAACTTATAGTGAAGATGAATCGAAGGTGAATCGAAAGCACAGCAAAAGGCAAAAGGATGACTTTATTAATGGCAGTTGGAAGAAATACGGGAACCGTACTCTGGATTTTGTGGAGTTACTCTGAACCTTGACCCTCTACAAGAACAACAGCTTCTTATACTCTTTTAACAGCTTTATCTCAGGCCAGATATGTTGATAGCATTGCACCTTCTGAGACCCACACTCATCACTTAAGAATAACTATAAACATTATCTAATCTAGTGTCATCAGCTGAAATAGTTCTTGATCATTCAATAAGAGTCATCATATACACATCAACTCTATTGTATTCATGGTAAGTTGACCAAAACTATCTGGGCAGCAGATGTGACTGATTTGCCATCATTTGAGATTTGACTGTATTAGGACAATATGATACCAATCTAGAATTTTACAGTGATAAAAATCTATACTTTGTGTCAAAACCAGCCCCCTTTTCAAGGATGCCTTGGAAATGAGCTAGCTTGCCAAGTAGCCAATTAGCAGCGCACTTGGTATCATGTGCCACTCTGCTTGCTTTCTCTCAAGTCAGACTGCACAGAAATGGATAGTTACAGTTATTTATTATTACAAATATTGTACATAGGTATGCCTGGGGCTTTACCAACTACCTTAACACTTACCTACAGTAAAACAGAATACAACAGAATGCAACTCCAAGATATATTTTGACAACAGGCTAGTTGTGTTTTTGGGCACCTTGAAAGCATATTCCTTGATGGCCTTGATGACATCCTTGAAGAGGACTTTGGATGTGAGCGTGTAGCCATGATATATAACCGGCTCTCCATTAGGTCCATCCCAGCAGTCCAGCTCCACACAGCGACAGCTCTTCATTAGCGCCCTGCAAATGGAAACGATACGTATGACACACGCCATTATGAGGACAAGCCATAATGAGGACACATACCCAGTGCCAACAAGACTCTCAACGGTCTGCCACAACAGGCTAAATCCACACGTATCTCTTTTTTAATTGATCAAATCCAAAAAGACATACAGGAATGCATACAAGCATAGCTTTAACAAAGGTGAGCTGTCTTCCTCATTGATTGCTCTACACATTTGCCTTGAAGCTTTAAGGCAAGGCAGTACTGGATGATGAAAATTTAAAGACAAATTCAGTTATCACAACACAAAATGAGGTGAGCCCATGCAACATAATTATCAGTGGTCTGTACAGTTGCTGCCCAATGATTTATCCTGAAGCTTGAGAAGTTAGGTATACCGTATGTAGGCCTCTGTGCTGCTGGGCCCCTTCAGCTGGTCCTCCATCAGGTAGGTGTTGTGGGAGGATGAGATGAAGTAATGGTTGAGGGGCTGGCTCATGTCCTGATACACCTGCTTGTGGGCAGAGTTGAATATCATGGCCTCGGGCTGATTGAGATACATCAGGAAGCCATCCTTGGTCATACGCTTTTTTTGCTTGGCTGAAAAAAAATCAAAGAGTGGAGAACATACATGCAACTGAGTCTTAGACTGTTGTGAAGAAGCCTTTTCAAATTTGTTTGCTCAGGTATGAGCAGTTATCTCAGGTTCCAATTAAACCTACTTAAAACCTTAAACATAAGAAGTTTAGTAACATAAGCCTAGCTATGCTTCTCATTTTGTCTGCTTGAACAAAGTGATATTTGACTTCATAGGTTAACTAATGAGTGTAAGCTATAAGAGCCCTAACAAGCATCTTCGATCCTACACTTCTCCAGTTAGCACACAAGTGCAGGTGTGTGAGATAGTGAGGGCTGGAAAAGGGCTGGCTCCCTTACCTGTGTCATCCAGTTCGTACTTCTGGATTAACTTGAGTGCATCGTCGAGCGAGACGGACTCCCTCTGCTCAGTGAGCAGGAAGCCGAGCAGGTTCTCTGCACTCATTTGGCCATCTGTCTGAGCATACTTTGAGTAGATGACATCGATTTCTTCCCGGTGGGTTAGCAAGTTGTAGAACTCCTTGATTTCAGATCCTTCTAGCGTGCCAGACTCGGACCTGTCACATTTCTACACAACAGCACACAATATACTTTATGAGTACGTTTGTTTGAGGTACATGTGTTGGAGGTATGTTGGAAAGGGCAGACAAACTGGACATGCTTGTTAATAGTGTCAGTTCTGCCAGTGTAATTTTTAAGAACTGTTTGTGAAAATAATATACACCAGTTTACATGTTTGTCCCTGTCCCCTTACTGTGTCTGTAATCAAAGACAATTTAACTAAGAATTTAACTACCTGTAATATTCATCCTGTCTCAAAGTCACACAAAATGACAAACTTCTCCAGAACGGTGGTATTTTTTCTGAAAACAATAACAGCACAAGCTCACTTCTACCATTCTTCTACCATTTAGAAGACCCAGCTCTGTCAGATATTAGCTCATGCTTCATGTGCACACAGAGACAGTGTCCTCACCGCAAAGAGCACCTCTGCGTAGGAGTCGTCCACCTCGATGTTGATCTGCCGCAGGAAATGCTTGAGTTCCTTCAGGGACATTTTGTTGTCCTCATTTTTGTCTGCTTTGCGCATGCAGTTGAAGATCCAGCTAAAGCACTGAGGTAAGGACTGCACATTATCCAGAGTAAGTGTAATGGAGTAAATTACAACATGGTACTGTGCAACCAGAATTATGCCTTTTTAAAAAATAGGCTAGGTTACTTTTCTCTTCCAAAATTTTCCCTCCCTGCTTCTTTTGCCTCGTCTCCACTGGTAACTTTCTGACCCTACACTAGCTGACAAATTGTGAGTGTCTCCATTGACAAAACAGCAAAACATTTAAGTGATAGTGTTTACTTACTTCTGTTTCAAAGTAAGTTAGCTGTGTTATAAGCAAAATAAAGCAACCAATATATGTGATCTTGTAAAGATATGTAATGAATAACCTGTAAACCATAATGTGTAACAACACTAATGTTAGTATATGTCCATATAGCAACAGCTAAATAACCTTGGCCCCATATCCAAACCTTTAAGGTTATAGTCTAAATACAGAAGCAAACACTTATATACACTACATAAGATAAGACAAAATACAATACCTTCTTCATCCTAATAGTTAAGACAAAAAGGCTAAAAGGGAACTTAATAAACTCTACTTAAACCAGATATATTTAGCAAACAGTGCTTAATGTTTACATTTAACACTATGTAACTACCAAAGGTTGAACACTTATCAGTCATTAATGTCTTTGGAGCAAATTCCTCTAATTTGAGATTGCAGATCCACAGATTAATAAAATACTCTCCTTGTCATCCAATACATTAATAAAATATATCATATTTGATTACTTCCATAGTGAAGAATGAACAGTAAATAGGTGGAAGAAAATTCAACAGAAGAGCCACCTCCTCTGTGCTATGTAATGAAAATTTCAATTTACAATGAAGACGGTTACCTAACCTCTCCAACCAGACATGTCTCTCCAGTCTGGTTACAACACAGGTCATGGACGGCCCAGTGGAGACAAGGCATTTTATTACCCACACTGTCCTCATGTTAATTGCACTGTCTGTGGAGATGTCAAAACACTGCTCCTGTTATTTCCTACCCTAACCATAACCTGGACAGAAACCACTGGGCTATGTGGAATGTTCTACTGTTCCTGATAATGGATTCATGTTCAGCACAACTGTGTGGTTGTGCTGACTGCAGATTTGATCCTGAGAACTACAGCAATACTTCTCAAGCTTTTTTGGTGGACCATTTATAACACATAAAGGCATAAAAACTGATGTCCTTGATGTCGTACATAATAACACAGTATAATTGTATAGTTTTATATCTTCAAAACTTCACATGCATTCTGTTCACAGATATGTCCACTAGCAAACTCTTATATTCTCTCAATGGCTGAGCTGCTGAGGACCTTTTTAGTCCTTTTCATAATTATCTCCACAGAGCACTTCACTGGCATTCCACCAGTTCCACTCAGAACCACTGTCCTACAGTACTGACACACTGCAAAATGTATGTGGGCATAGGCCTGAAGGGCTCTCACTCAACTGATGTATTACAGTATACTATATGATGGTGCTGTGACCATGTCCCTGCCCAAGGTGACAGACTGCATGGGTGGATACTGCTCGGTCTTCTGATGGAAGTTAAGGTTGTCATTGTTGTTCATAATCTTCTCAAGGCCAGCGACCCACTGTTTGGCCTCCTCCACTGAGCTGGCCATGAGGTCCAGGTTCTTGCGGCGGCCCTTAAAGATGATGGTGAAGCAGCGGTCCGCCACATCGTCCTCTGTGTACTTCTGCAGGCCCTCCGACTGGCGGCCCCGCCTCACCGACTCAATGTCATCGATGGAAACTGGGGAAAGAAACACACCGAGCCTGCCGTCAACAACGGGGGCCCTAAGGCCCCTTACTGTGAAAACACCACCTCAAATACAGCAGACAGCAAGACAGAGACTACACCCCAATATCTGCAGGGAGCGTCTGCTGCCATTTGCCTGTGAACCTCTCAAAAACAAAAACGCCACATTCTCCCATGGAGTGCAATCACATATGCAAAACACTCAATCTGGCAAAGACTAGATTCCCTAAACCACACATTCAGCTGACAGGCCAAAAAAGACTTGTTTTGAATTTGTCACAGGGCTCATTTGGGTTTGGTGACTTTTTAAGGTTATTTTAAGGGTTTTAAAATATTACTCTATGAATTTTTTAATCTTATTTATTTCAACTGATTTTAAAAGGATGGTGGTGTTCTGAGTGGAGCGGTCTATGCTTTACATGTAAACAACACAAATACCTTAAAAATGGTTTACTGAGTGCCAGGTATTGGCATTGTCATTTATCTGTACCCACACTGAGCAATGTTAGGGCTGATTTAAAGGACTACAGAAAGACTGTGGAGTACTAGGCATTATGAAGTCTATGGGCACACAAATCTTAAAACAAATGTGGGGCGACAAGACTTGGCTGTACATCTAAATGCCTGCTCTCACCCTAGACCAGCGTTTCCGGAACGTCTCCTGAAGGACCCCTTGTCCTGCATGTTTTAGATCTCTCCCTGCTCCAACACAGCTGATTCAAATGATCAACTCCTTATGAACTCCTGAAGCTGCTTAATAACAAACTGATCATTTGAATCAGCTGTGTTGGAGCAGGGAGAGATCTAAAACATGCAGGACAAGGGGTACTCCAGGAGTGGTTTGGGAAACACTGCCCTAGAGTACTGTGACATCCCCAGTGTTTTCATACAATCCTTCATACTGCACAGCCAAGTGCCTGTCCATTGCCCCCACACTAGAAATTCATCTACAGCACTAACAATCCATTGTATTGACAAGACTTAATCTTCACGGTCACTGACCTTGCTGTTCTTTTGTGTGTCTGTCTAGTCAATGCTCA
Source organism: Megalops atlanticus (assembly GCA_019176425.1). Lineage (NCBI taxonomy): Eukaryota > Metazoa > Chordata > Actinopteri > Elopiformes > Megalopidae > Megalops > Megalops atlanticus. The sequence continues at coordinate 64,020,020 of CM032876.1, read as the reverse complement.
GAGATTCTGTTCAACAAAATGAAGTTATGGCGTGGATAAGGACTGTATTGTACAATAAGATATTCATTTGTTTCAGATGGTAACCCCATTGGCAGAGCCTGTTGACAATTTTTTTTTTAATGACAGTGTGAAGTGCTAGACTGTGTGATCTGGACTGATGATCGGATCAACTGAATTCTCTTGTCCTAACCTCAAATTAAACATGTACTGTCTCCAGGTATCTACACAAGTGAAATGTTGAATGTTAGCTCTGTTAATGTCATCTTTTGAGTAATGTAATGTAATATGGCCTGAGGTTAGAGTGTGGTAACCACAGCAGTCACAACATCGTTAACCCCATACAAGTTCAGAATATACTCTGATAAACAGCTTAGGAAAATTTTGTTCATCTGTATGGCTGTGGTCAGTCTCACTGTGATCTGCTGGAGAGGGGATTCACAAACGTATAGAAGCCAATGCAGTACTGTACACATAAATCTCTCCATTGCAAGATTATTTTTAAAAATGAGAAATCTTCAGAAACCATGAGGCAGTCCTTTCAATACTTCTGGCTGACTGGTATGATATGAATCTACAAAAACATGTCTAGTTACAATCATGTTCTCTGGTGTACTTTAGTTCTAAAATGTGGTTAGAGAAACAACTGCCCCGCTACTGCTTCAGGGCATCATAAAAAAAATGGAATGCAGAAAAAGACCAAGGTTATTGGCCTGCATACACTCCAGGTCAACACCCGTGATGCCTGTAGCAGGGCAAGTGACGCACAAAGAAGAAGAGAGATCTTTCATGTGACTTTATTGAAGGTCATTTGACTTATCCAAATAGTTTTGCAGAATTTAACTGTCATATTCAGTGTGTGTTAGTGGGCAGGTTCCGGTTGGGTTGCTCTCTATTGACTGTCAGCGGATTATAATCCTGCTGCCTTTAAATCAATTCAGGACATTAGTCAAACCCGCAGCTCTGACAGACATTATGAGTGACAAGCACAAGACCTGAGTTCAAGGTTAAGGGACCAAGAATATACTGAGAATTCATCACCTCCAAGCATTTCAGAAAGGTTTCACTTCTCTTTTGATACACTCCTGTATTGTATTGTAACCAAATCTCATAGGTTAGAAACAGCTAGAACTGTCTAGTATGCTACCATGGAGATGTAAACCCTGTTTAGGCCTGGGCTGTGCATCAATAGTCCAAATGCTATGAATGAATACATCTTGTTATTATACCTATTTTGTATTGCCCAATTTATGGACTGTAATGAAAATCTAAGATACTTCACACAAGAGTATATCTGTACACTCCTCTAAGAGGAAAAACTAGCCTAATTATGCAAATTTCAAAATATCTTTTGTTGATAAACCTTGGTTTTGCACTGTGATAAAATGGTAAAACTGCGATAAGAAGTAATAGCTTCCTCTTTGAGCGTGGCATTGTGATGTTGATCTCAGTGAGACTGTTGGAGTTCATTTTCAGGATCTCACCTGTGGACCTAGATGACAAAAGTTAGAAGTGATCTCCCTGCCTGTGGGGGCTGTCACATTTGGGTCAGAGCTATTGTTCAGTGGAATAATGTGCGGAAATGTGTGCGGTGCCATGAATGACATAATCCCTGTCAACTCCCATGTGACTGGAGGTCAGAGGTCACCCATTAATTTCCAGCAGCGATTGCTGACTCCTAACACATTACACAGGAACCAGTTCTTGTGTTTTCAGACACTGGCCAAGATTCAATAGCAACTTTATCCTGCCGGATCCACCCACTAGTTTCAGACAAACTGGTTATAGCAGTGAAGTTCCTCGAAAGAGAATTGTTGATCTTGATCAAAATAGCTCTTTTTTTAGTCATTCATTGTGAAACAGGTTATACATACCTACATGACCCTGCCTACAATCTTTCATAAACTTCACTCATGCATGCCTATACCTAAACTAGACACCCCAGCTTAATTACTGTATTTTCAACCAGTTAAGATACTTATTTGAGTAGCTGATGATGTGTTTAAATGTGCATTTTAATTAGAATGCATTATCAAAGGGTATATGCACTAAGAAAACCCAGGTACACAAACAATGAATGTCCTGTAAAATTAATCAGGCCAGGGCAGTATCAAGAAGGCCCAGTGGACTGGTGGCTGAGTATATACAAGGAAATACTCAGAGGAAGATAAGCAGTTGTTTCAAACTTTCACTGCTGGGAGAGTACACGGCAAACAAACAGAAGCTTTGAAAAAAATACCTGGAATGTGGCCAACCCTGACGACCATCTCAAAGAATTTTTTCCCAGTCATACTGCCTGATGTGATGCAGTCATGCCTCAAATACCCGTTAAATGCACCCGAAGAAACACAACATTGCATGGGACTCAAATCTTCTGTCTTTCATTCTACTCATTCCCGGAAAAGCATCTACCAGTTTGGTTGAGAGGCGTGTTTTCCAATGCAATCAAAACTGTAACAAAATAATATTTCCTTGACTTCATGGAGGAAAAAAGGTGATGAATCTTATGTGTGTCAATTAATCATAAACCACATATTTTATGCAACTGGAAGAACAAGTTTGGACAGTAGACACCTTTTAGTAAAATGTCTGGAAAGCATTTCGAGAGGTTCAGCAATGCCCAAACATAAAACAGGGTATGAGGGTTTGTGTCTATCTTGTGTAGTGCTCCTCAATCACCACTTTCCTGGATTCCAGACAATGATCCCATGGGGATGTAAACAAAAACACCTTCCAAGATAATGTGCAATAAATATAAACCAAACATCAAACCATGAGGGGCCACTCAGTATTAGGAATTCAAGCACCACAAAATATCACCCAACTGTGTTTGAATATAAATTTGACTGTACGTGTCATTAAATTAGCTGGTAAATGTTGCTACTTGTCTTGTATATTGCTCTGAATAAGACTCTCTGCTAATCGACAAAATGTAAATGTAACTGTGTGAAAGGGCTTAGTGCACTTTATGACTTTTTGATGTCACAGACATGACATGCACTGTTTATCCCGATATGACCTGCATACTGTCACTGTGACTGACTGCAGGTGAGGGTGGGGTCTCGGCTCGTCCACATGGGAGTTAAGGCGGGTATTGTAAACACAGGCTCTAGTGTTGTCAGGCTGTCTCTCACAATGTCGTGCTGGGGAAGTATTGCATGGAAGACAGGGAGGGGTGAGGGAGGCCCATTTGTACTGTGCAAACATAAATCAGACCACACAGTGGATTGCCAAGCTGAGAGTTGAAGATATCAATGTTATCGCCAGTTACAGCGACAGCAGGCTGATTATGAAAAGAAAAAACTGATATTTTATCTCAGTCACACATAACTCAAGACTCATCATCCACATTACCATTAGCAATCCTGTGGACAACAGAGCCAGTCAAAACAATGCAAGACCTGAGTTCAGAGCGTGGGAAATTCCTACCAGCAATGTGTTTTAAGATTGTTTTACCCTGGCTAAAAAGGACATGTTGTTGCAAGTGATATTTTTGTTTTTAGGGTAGAGATGTGGAAAGGGAAAATAAAAAGAAAATTGAATCGATCATGTTGACCCATATAAATTTCTACTTTGACTACTCCCACAAGAATATGCATAAAATGTAGACTTTTGTTCTTAAATTTTTCCTAAACCTTCACAAAAAAAAAAACAGGAAAAAACATAATTGATTAAAACAACACAATGATTAACTGATTAACAAAGGAAGACAATAAAAAACCCTGGCACAACCTTTGAGGAAATACCTCTTTAAAACACAGGCTTTTTGTTTCCTCTACCCAGAAGCTATTCTGTGCACTCCCAGCTACGCTCAAATTAAACAATTTGTTCACCAAGCCTTTCACATCGGTCATCCATCTCTGTAATCTGCAACCCAAAGACCACCAGCCAAAGCCTCTGGACCACAGGCCAGACTTCCAATGCCTGTGAGGAGAGGAAGGGTTATCAGCCCCACACCCCTCCTTTTTTCCATAAATGCGGCAGTTTTCAAAGATGTGGCTGGGCACAGAGATAATACACTGGGAGGCTGATAAACACTGTCAGCCAGAAGAGCAGCTCTCTGGGAGAGCCTGACCAAAGCTGGAGAGGAAGTCCTGAAAGGGTGGAGCCTGGGACGGAGCAACTATGTTGTTCATGTGTGGGAAACCAAGACCAAAAGTTTTGACCTTCTCCTCCCTTGGCGACACTATCTACAAGATACGTTTGTTTCCACTCCACCCAAAATCCAAGCAGGCTTCAGAGAGCTGGCATTGAGGCATGGAACTACATCAGGTTCTGTGTCAAAGGGGTACTCCTTTCCCTCCAGAGTACCAGGGCAGGAAACAAGAGGTGGTGGTGAGACCTGCATAAATCTTTATTTGAACTCACTGAGAAGCCTTGAGTCTGGCACAAAGTCTTGTCTGTAGTGCAGGTGGTGATCCACTCATCCATGTAAATTTGGTATTTCAATCCCACCACTAGGTGGAGGAGAATTTAGGGGCAGCTGATGCGTTTCTCTCTTTTTAAAATTTTTGATGTGTTAATGCATTAACTTGTGCAATTAATTTAAAGCTTTCATTTCTAAGGCAGTTAATCATGCTTCTGTATTTTGATAACAATGTCCTGTAGTTACTGTCAGTTACTGTCACTGATTACAACTGATGAGTCTTCATACTCACAGGAGCTAAGCAAAAGCTGCAATGGAAATTAAAATCAGTCAGTACATCACTTTGCAGGCTTTTAAATAGCTTTTTTATTTTAAAAACCTGCCAGATGGCTCTTTGGATAGGGTCATTTGCACCTACTCCTATGTCCAGCTGCAGTATCGACAAAGTAAGTACATCTAGTTTCCCATACCACCAAAGAGCTAAACATCATCAATTAGCTCATCATCAGAGTGCTAGCAACTCCAGTGATTCTGGACCTAGTTAGTTTCATCATGAGTACTCTTATAAAATGTCTCTGCAAACCCATTCCTTAAAGTATGCTCCATTGGTTGCTCCAAAGATGTGATTTAGAAAAGCATTTTAAGAAGTATTAAAAGTGTTAAAAAGACTTGATTGAACCTGATATGAAAACCATTTATGTTGGCTAAATAAAAGTATAATCATACAAATCTGAGATACACAATTTCTTTGATTTGCATTTAGTTTTTTATGTAGAATGTAACATGCAGTAAAACTGTGATTAAGTGTGCAATTAATTTTTTAATTACAAGAGTAATATTTTATTTCATTGAAAATTTGTGTTTTATTTCAATGAAAATCAACAGTGGTAACACACAAGCTCAAAGTGAGGTTTTACATTATATATAAATATATAATCGGAGGCCAAAATTCACTGTCATTTACAATACCACTTATCTTCAAAACTATTAATGTACCATTTGTTCCAATGGATCTGTAGCACTGAATAAATTAAATTACGTTAGCACTTTTTGCCTCATTTCAGTGTAATGTTAACAACATATGGTACAAGGTTCAATATCGTTCTAGTCCTTTCTAGTCCAGTTAATATGTTGTTTTTTTAGTTATCTTATGCTTTATTACAAGAAGCTGAACTTGGGAAAAAAGAAAAAGGCAGTCCAGATGCACATTTCAGGCTTTTAATGTTGATTTTTGGAAAAATATTAAGTTTGAAAAGCATTTCAATCAACTTTACCCAATAATATTTTATTTGTTGTGCCTGTTTAATGTGAGAACCTAGGAGTAGCATAATGCAAAGTATCTTACACGTCTTACATTATGCCTACCTCTGTAACCACTACAGAGGTAGACATACAGTGGGGAAGTCTAATTTTAATTATTTACTTACACACACACATATTAGGCAGTAAACATCTACCTGCACGAATGGCTCATGTGTTAAAGGGTAGTTGCATTTTGGGTAGTTTCAATTTTTCACATGAGCAATTTATACAGGTTAATATTTAATGTGTCAGTTCATGTCAGGTACCTAGCTGAAAGGCTGAAGAGTTTATTCTGCACCTCATAAGTTCCCTGACTGTTACAAGCCACACTGCCCACTGCACTCACAGGTTTGGTTGGACTTCAGGGTCTTGTGTGACTCATGCCACACGGTCTTGCAATCCTCCTGGAGCTTGAAGTAGCGGGTCTTCTTCCAGGAGCTGGACCGCACCTTCTGGAGGTCTCCCCCCTTCAGCAAAAACTGGAGGTCTGCATCCCCCTCTAAACCTGGGAGCACAGAGATAGGTGTTAGGCCCACATGTTGTGCTTAATCAAGTTGTAACATGCATAAAGCAAAACATTCACCACAGTCACAGAGAACACCATACAGCAGTAGGCCTACTACTAAAATGCATTACTGAGACTGAAGAACTGCTTCAGCTGCCATTTGAAAAAAAAAAAAAAAAGCCTGTGACTCACAATATGCCACATCATGGCAGAATAAATTAACCAGGAAAGGAAATAAATGGGAAACCAGCAGCCCATACACAGGAAATGCCTCTGAGTAATTTGTTCTCAGAAGACAGATATTCATTGAGAGTCCTCTGAATCCTGTAACCTCACCCAGTTTTTAATATTTTTAGGTAAATGTTTTCAGAACAAGAGTAGATAATATAAACTGATCACTGGTATCAAGCTAATGTCAGGTAAATTTGTCATATTTCAAAGAGGAATCTGTAATTAATTATGTAGTATTTCCGGCTTTGCATACATGCAGAAAAAGATTACTGTGGCAGTGGAGCCAGCAGACACAAAGTGGAGAAAAAAAGTAGGTGCAACTGTTTCAATTAGACATCCATGTGAAAAAACAAGTGACTGCTGGCATGGCTGTTTGACTGGACCCTACATTCAGTATCACACTTTCAGCCTACACTACCCAGGGGTATGAGCTTATCAACATTAGAAACATCTTGCAGGATCCCTCCATTGCTGTACAGTGGCTGTTTATGTGTCTGTCAAAGTTCCATTGTTTGGGAGGGGGACTTATGCACTTCTTCAGGGTGGTATTAAATGTCTTTGTAATGTTTGTGGTTTATGAATTTTAATTCCTTGTAAGTGCATTACTTATTCAGTTTTAGCAGATGTCCTCTCATAATGGAGACTTAAAAGGCAGCTTAAATGTTTATTTGATCAGGATATCGCTTATTCTCAACAACAGGCTGCTTGCATCTGGGCCTTGTACAGCAAAACTGTAGTGCCAAGTTGGAAAGCAAGTGCAAATCAACACATGCAGATTGTGTTGGATCAACAGCTCTACATGAGCTTTCAACTGCTGTTCACAGCCAGGTTCCATTTGAAGTATTCATGCTTATTGTTTTATAGTGTACTATAGCTCAGGAAGACCAGAAATACTCGAAAAGGGCCAGTTTGATCATGTCTGGCCCAGTCTCAAAGTTGACTCCCTTAACGTGATTACTCCTACTGTGCGATCTTTAGAGCAGTGAGAAACTTGCACCTTGAGCCTTTAGACAGCAGATGTGTGGTAAATCTTTTCAGCTTGAAATGGCATCAGCTAATAATGCAAGTCAGAGGGAACATGTCCCAGCTGATAAGTAATTAATCGGTGTCCTTAAGCATCATAATTACAGGGAAATGAACCACTGCCATTTAGAATTCTGAGAGGCAAAATGGGCATGTTCAAAGGGTGTATCACAGTAAAATGTTCCAGTTTAATAAGGAATTTTCATCAAGCAATAGGGGGCTTGTTACCAACTGAAAAACACCCAGTAAGGGGGGTGAACGTGAACAAGGCACCTTTTCAAAATGCTGCAGGACTTAATGTTGAGTCTGTGAGTATCATACGCAAATCTCAACCCAGGGAACAGATCATGTTTCTAATATTCAAAAACTTAACTTTTCTATCTAGCCTGACAGGTTTTTGATATGGGTAAATAATTTTTACCAATACACTTGGTGTCTTCTTTCCAGTTGATAATTCAAAGTACCTTGTCCCACATTCAGATCCTCAGCAAATGGTAAGCAAAACACAGACGTGTATTTTTCCTTTGTACTTTTGTCTAGCATAATGTAAATGCAACAAAAAAGACAAACCACTTTCTGTACAACACAAAGCTTTTGACGTTTACCATGTCATAACATAGTCCTAGCATAGTCAAGGTTTCTAAAATACCACCCTCCACACACAGATCCATTGTATTTAAACATCTTTTTTTTTCACTGGCATATCACAGCACATTCCAGTATTTGGCCTGAAAGTGACGGGACACAAAATTGCATTACAAACGACCAAACTTCCATTTCTCCACACAACGTGCCGCACCACTCCTTTTACAATGTACAAAGAACAAAACCTTTCGGCCAGCTACGCATACACTCTATATATAGGTGTGGTACTGATCAGAAGCTGCAACCAGGAAAAACACGTATGTGGACTTGTACCGTTCGAGGTGTTCGGTGAAATGCCATACAAAGTAGGGGTTAAGGGAGTTGGCTCACCCATAGTGGCCCTCGAAACACCCAAGTCTTGTCATTCACGGACACTGCACAGTCCACCGCTATGAGAAAATGAGCACACGTACTAAGCACATCAAGGTGTCGTGAGCAAGTAAAATTGTGTTGTCCCAACACGAGTTCAGAGCGCGCAATGTGGAGGGAAACGTGATCCAGAGCAAAGCAATCGCAAGCATTCTCCCAAACCAGGTTAAAACATTTGTCGTCCTATATCCCAATTTGTGTCCATCTCTTGTGAGCTATCTAGTAATTGTTTCAACGCATATGCAATTGTACAATCCTTGCCTTAACTGTCCCTGTCTTAACTATGGCACATCTGGCTTTCATTCTCACCTCTACATTTACTACTTCGTCGTCTTGATTTTTTACTGTAACTTTTTATCCCTTTAATGAGGCTGATGTTTGAAGAATCATCTGGTAGCCTACTTAACGCTGGAATGTCGATAATATTGTCACTGAATACAATTATGGACAATGCTGACGTCAAGGAAATTTTGTTTTAAAAGTACACAGACGATTGACACCGACGCTCTGTTCGACACTACTGCATATATCAAAATTTGATGTCTGCTGTAAATTGCTGTAAATACGATATGTTGACCATCGGCCCAATAATTCACCTGGGCCAGTGTGGAAATGGTCCTAGCAAAAAAGGAGAAAACTCTGGCTGAAAAGAGCTGGAGAACGACGAAAGTATGAGTACGGTGCCTCCAGGTCCCAGCCAGATTTCCAGCATAAAGGAACCGTTGCTTACGTTAGCTCACGGTGCATGAAAACCTGTAAAGTACTTCCAGACAGTTTCCAAAGTTTCAGACTGTAAATATAATAGTAAAAACAGAAAAACGCAAATAAGCAACAATTGGTATCAACAAAGTTGGCAGCATCCGGCAAAGTCAAAAGTAGTTATGTTAAAACAGAGTGTAAAGTTAGCATACCTATCAGCTTCCCATTTTCATGTGAAACTCTCTTGACCTCCGCTTCAGAAAGTATTTTGTCCGATTTTGTCCATTTGGCACGTTTCTTTAAACACGACATTTAGAATTTATTCCAGCCGCGATATCCTGTTATGACGACAGCTTCTTTACCTTTGCTTAAGAATTCAGAAAAAGGAGCTCAAATCCATGGCGTTTTCAATACCTGTCTGTTCATGGGGCGTGTGCCACACCGATGCAAACAACCTCACTGAAGAAATTAAATCACCGCTACTTCGCTGGCAGAACTTGGCAGCACGATTTCGGGTCAGTGGCAACCTGCCAGCGTTACTGCGGTACAGCTATCAGATCGGAAAACTAGTCAGTCTATCCCCACTTAAAGGTTCATGCGCACTTACATGAAATATTACTGTAGTCGCGTGCTGCGCATGCTTCTTTAGCGAAAACCATACAACGCACCCATCTTATGAAATGGTTTTTCTTATGCTTTCTGTATCTCATTCACATTTATATCACCTTCTCTAACTTTACGTTTTATTTCAAAAGTAAATTTGTAACGTTATTGCAAAGATTCTTTCCTCTTTTTTAAATGTAATTTCATCTTTTACTGTGGAAATATTTAATATATAATGTGGCATGCAAGAAAATATTTCAGATAATCAACTGTTTAAACCTGTGACCAAAACAAATCAAAAGTTTGTGTATTTGGGTGTATGCAACTTCTAGATCATACAACAGTGTATTGTCCTGAGGGGCCCTAGCAAATATGTCTATGATGGCTCCATGTGTCCACACGGGACACATGGCGATTTGCTCAGCTGGGCAGCATGGGCCTCACAGTTACAGGTACCACAGCTAACATGCAGCAAACCCACACCTAGTTTGGGCAATGTGCTCAGGATCCTCATGGGACCCAGAGCATTTATTGCAGCAGCTTACAGTGGGCTGCCCAGACATTAAGACAGCGGCCTACCCCAGAATACTGCCAAAGAGGCTGTGATGCTACAGGCGAGGTCACGCAGCTGAAGGGGTAGACACATGTACTTGTGTCATGTGCTTCAACATGGTATCATCCAAAGATATATAATTATGAATGCTGTGATTCCTTGGTCTTACAACCAAAATATGTTGTAAATTGCTTTCTTCTTTTTGATGTTAGAAATTCCTGAAACGGTGACATTCTAAAAACGGTGATATTCTTGCTTTGCATGTGCTTGTACAATCAGGAGTAAGTTATTTCCATTTAAACTTCCAAAGCCCTGACAGGGTACAGGAGGAACAACCTCTAGTCTTGTGAGGGGGTAAAGGTTTGAAAGTCATGTCACCTCTAATTTCTGTAACACTCCAGACAGAAAATGGCTGTAATTCAGTGACTCTGTTGTCTAATGTTGTGCTCAAGTGGGAACATGTCTCCCTTGAGGCACATCTGAACTCAAGAGAGTCTGAGAGCTCAAAAGGCACACTCTTAATACCTGTTCCATATCCTTTTAAGGGGAGTATTCATCACCCTTGGCCAGAAGGTCCCCTTGAGAAACTGTCAGATTGGCCAGCACAGGACAGTGGAACATGTGCCAGCTGTATGAGTGTGCTTGCACCCTCTGCAAGGTTTGTATTACATGTTGGGACAGGAGATCCCTCAGGTTTAAGAGCCTCTGCTTTTGCACTCCACCATTTGAATTCTCAGTAGGAGTTATGGCACGTCCTGATGGGGGAATGATAAATGGCATAAATGGTAAATGGTAAATCTTCACATATCAGTATAGGGATATAATACAAAGAGTGGCTTCCAATATATACTATTATACCATTATACCATTATATACCCATACAAACACTTCATTATAGTACAAATGGACTTATGAATGACCAACATTTGAAGGACTTTGTATAGACATTCTTAAAAAGAGGGAGAAGGAAGAAGAAGGAATTCAATCCTTTGAAGAATGTGGCCACTTTGAGGAGTAAGTGTTTAATGGAAATACCCAAAAACATGTGTTGTGGCTCCCGAGTGGCTTGCTCTACAACACTTGATTATAGGCCAAGCCCTGCAGCCCAGGTTCAAAACTGGTCATGTCATCTGCCGACGCTGACCAGGGGCCAGTGTTTCTCCCAGGATTTGATTTCGGGAGGTCAGCCAGGGTTTCCTCATCTCGCTTGTTTTCAGGCACCCTGCAATTCATTGGGCATCTACAAGTTGCTTGGATGACATCAGTGGAGCAGTGCCTATCCTCTAATGAGGATGTAGTGTGCTGTATGACTTGTGCCCTCAACAGCATAAAACTTCATGTCATACTGCACCAAGGTACACAAACTCTGGCATGTATGATCATTGAGGAGCCCTTTTAATCAGAAGTTTTACATTTTAATAAGTTTCTTGGTAAAACAATATGACCTCCAAAGCCAATCAAATTGCAGGCATATATAAAAGGCCTCATGTACAACAAAAATGTTGAATCATTACATTAGACTTAAATGGCTTTGTTGCTAGATCATGTTTTTTGTTTGCTTTTTTGGGAGGGCAGGGTACAGGGCAAACTCTGTAGCCTGAATTTGCAGATCCTTCAAATTTGCATGTAATTTCAACATTTTAACCAAATCCAACAGCATTTTTGGTTATTGTGATTACATCATTACATCATTTGCCTCTCATAAAACTCCCATTTGAAGGAGAGATATTTTGAGAACCAGACAGAAATGTTAGTTCAGTGAACTGATGCCTCATTGGTGAATCATGTCATGTGTTTATTGGGATTTTGAACCGACTAAGTAAACAACATTTTTTTTTTTGGGGGGGTGTTTGCTTGATTAATTGTTTTTAATGCCCATGTCAATTTTATATTCTTCCTGGTGATGCCACCCAATGAGATGTGAACCCTTAAAAAGATTAAGCAGGTCCAGTGCAGAGAGTCTCAAACTGTTATAAAGCAACGAGCCACATCATTCCCCCTCTCTCACCTTAATCAAGTGGCTGCCTCCAAGTGCTACTGTTCTGCTTTCCACATACTTGCACCTGTTAACACACCCTATAATTACCATCACCTAATGTACCACTATTTAGGACTCTCAAGTATAAATATGGGCAGGTAGGGTGTGATGCAGTTGTAACAGTGTGGATAAGACATCAGCTCGAATCCCACTGCGTGACATATTAAAAATATAAATATATTCTCAAGTGTGGCATTAGGCCATTAGAGAAACATGTCTGCAAATGTTTTCGTTGAAACTTATTTTCTGCTCATTAGGGCCCTGTTTATTCTCAGGTAATCATTTATATTTGTTTTCAAATGCCCCTTCAGCCCCATCAAGAAGCTCTTTTCCAAAGTGACATACAGGATGTGAGTACATTTAACATTATATTTACATTTTTTTACATCTAGCAGATGCTCTTGTCCAGAGTGATTCCAGAGGTCAAGCAGAAAGCGCATCCAACAAAACAACATGAAACATTACACAAAGACACCACAACCCACACCCAAAAAAACAGCCAGTGCCAACCACAGGGCTGATACCAAGTGCACAGCCGACCCGGCAACACGATATACCAGATAAAACGTTTTTACCATTCCAACACAATACCAACACATACCCTGAAGTAAAATTTCCACAAGTAATGGATGGGATTAAGATGCACACAGTTAATTAACAGTCACTGTATGAGATAGTGATGTGACGGGGCCTCCCTCAGTGGACTCCCATAGATTGACTCACTGGTCTTTGTATGACAGAATTTTCCTGTGAAACAACGCTGGCACTTCCACTGCAGCTCCAGACACACCCAATAAATCCCCAGCCACCTGGGAGCTAATTAGCTGCCACCTGAGAGGGGGAGGCTTAAGTCTACTGAATACGTACACTAGCAGTTAAAGTGCACTTGCAAAACAATGACAATCATGTGATGGCTATACAATACTACATTAATCTAAGCAACTAAGCAAGTGTGCTAAACGACACACTGTTAGAATACAACACAGTATAACACAACGACAGGTAATAAAAGTGATATTTAGAGTGATACAAGGCTGGAAAATGTAGTGCTTGTACATAACTGGCTGTCCACCCAGTATTTGCTTAATGGCATTAAACATGAAAAATCAAATTCCAGTATGCAGGTGATACTGGGTACCTTTTTGAGCCAATGTCTTGAGTATTTTTAAAATCTTGAGGAAAGCCTTATATTGCTGCCCATTGTATGCACTCCATAAATCTGACCTATTTATTGCATTCTACAAATTTGGGATGCCTTGACACAGTCAAAATGGTTCGTCAGCCCAAATGTCACCCTGGTCCTTGGGTGCCCTCCTGTGGTTGAAATCTACTGCACAATAGTTTGAGCAATAGATTGTCATACCACTAGGGTATGAAATAATACATTCATATTTTAGGGCTTGAACTGCGTGTTGCACACAATCTTCACCTCTTTGGTATCAGCACATGAGGACAGTGGAATAGCCATGGCTACAGCAATTGTACCACAAACTAGCTGTAAACTGAGAACCCTTATCCATCTATTGAACATTCAACCAGTTCAACCAGTTCAACCAGTCATTGGGCAGCATTGGTCTTTGTCCACTCCGCTTTCTGAATTAGTCTATAATTACTTATTTAATTGGTAATATCATAACCTTATTACAACACTGTATCTGCTTTTGTGATTTTGAAACAGTGGAAGAACAGAACAATAAATCAATTACTTTGGAATTTTGTGTGAAGGTGTATAACTGCACAGAGAAATACAAGTTTTACAAAAAATTTTATGAAATAAGCTTTATTATCACAGAAATATTCCATAAAATGTCATTTGGTGTAACCAACATACAGATACTATTTTAATCACTTGACAAAAATGAAGCCAAGTGACAGGATGTGTCTGTCAACTCAGCAAAAACATTTTATTTCTCTTAAATGTTGAGTATTTTACCTGCTAACCTCTGGTTCAGCATGACATATAGGATGGATATTTAGATTTTCAGTTTTTTAAATTTCTTTTTTAGTTAGAAGCAAAATACATCACCAAGCTACTTATAAAAAAACATCACGCTCATTTTAGAGATCTGATTAGGCTTTCTTTTGCCATTTTTTGCCCCTAAGTACAAGTATAAACATTACTGCAAGTAATAAACATTACTAAATACCACAATTTTAATCAGTGATTACTCTAACCAGATTACAGTATTATTTGGTCTGCATCCTCTCTGAAATATATCAATCCATTTCACTTGTCTTTTTTTAGCTTTTGATCTCTACTGCATTCTGAAGCAATGTGTGTTCACAAGAATGTAGCCTCTGTCTATTAAAGCTCTTGCCCTAAGTAAGGAAAGTATGTAGCTGAGGTTTGTATCAATAAGAGAATCTGAAGAAGACAACAGTGGTAAACAAGCTTTTCAAGGAAAATGATACCAACAAGCACCAGCACTACCCAATGCCATGCCTCTTGGCGACACTACATGACATGGAATCTTGTTTACTTGCATTCACCAGCTGCTACCACAAAAACAATGGCCTTTTTCACTTTATGTGCCACATTATTATTCCAAAGTAAAAAACAATCACTGTAGTACTATCTTAATCTAAAAAAATATGAATATTAATCATACAAAATCATTTTTGTTGGTCAGTTCTGAATAAGTGAAGAATTAAGTACACAAAAGAGTCTGCAATGGCCCTTCTACTCACGCACCAAGTCACTCACAGACTGACACACCAGTACTTGGCAAAGCCAACCTTTGACTATGGAGGACAGCTGTCATCAGTTGCCGGCGCTGGCAGGGTGATCAGTTATGTGCCTTTCCCCCAGCCTTGTTCCGACACACACAAGTATCCACCTGCAATGGCCATCCTAAAAATGTCCTTTCCTGGGCAGAGAAAGATATCTGTATTGTTTGGAATTTGTATGTAAGAATCCAAAACAGTGTCATAGTTAGGAGTTTTGAATGAAAGCTTTAAAAGTTTAGGGCTCCTGACTGTTTCAGTCAGCCAGGCTGATGTCAGTGGAATATTGTCTGCCCCCCAATGAGCACCTTCTTTGCCATGCAGTGTGTGACTTATAGCGAGAATAGTCATTAGTGGATGCATCAAAGTACTGTATATTTGTCTCAAACTGTAGAGTGTGTCTCAGTAAGACAAGTCTAATGTACAACTGGTGACTCCAAATAAGGATTGCATAAAAGGGAAAAAAAGCATTTCAACTTACAACCAGGAGTATGTTAAGTATGGTCAAAAGTGGGTCACATCAGGTAATCAGCTACCTAGTGCTCAATTGTAGACAAGGTGTAATTAGACTACATACAGGAATGACAGAAATGGGTGGGTTTATGGAACCGGAGGAGGTAGCCTGGCACAATGGCAATTAAATTGTACAATCTTTCACAAATAGAAGTGATCTTTTAAAGTCAACACTAAACACACCTAGCCACTGTAAGACATCACTCACTGCATGGGAAAAAGAGATTAAGATGGGCTTGGCTAGTTACAAGACAGCCAAAATAGAGTTAAAAGAAATGGTCCCATTCCACCCGTGGTCGCAGCGCTATTCAATAACACTGATAACAATGATAATCACCATTACGATCCCAATTAACTAGAAGGACTTCACCTTGACCTCAACATTGACGCATGATTGCTTTTATATTGTTCATTTGCGGGCCTAGTAAGTGTTATACATGATAGTAATCTGGTTATTCTTCCACATTCAGATTAGTTTGTTTAAATCAGTGCATAAGTAACAGCTTCTCATATTCTGTGCCGGACCAGCTTTAATGAGGTGTCGAGCAAGCATGTGTACGCCGTTTTGCCCTCTAACGGTAACACTTAAACTTAAGTTGCTATCTTAGCCGCTTAGTCAGTCTGTCAGGCTGTATTAAGCAAAGCACAGCAAAAATTATTACATTAGCAGCTACATCCTGTTATGAAGTACAGTTTTCTGGTACCCACAGTTGTTCTTCATTAAACACCATTAAATAACGTAAAGTTATCAGCACACGTTTGTCACATCGCCTAATACGTAATGCGTAAAATGAGCCCTGTGCGTTAAGCTTTTTGGTGTCAGTTATTGTCAAGGATACGGTAGATTATCATTGTACTCTTGAAAACGCGCTATTCCGTCGTAAAGCCTGTGAACGTCAACCGTTTTTCATATTCGAAATGAATTTTTGTGAAGTCATGTGAGACACCACTGTAAAACATTAATAAATGCGGTTCTGCCACTGATGGATCAAGGAATATGAATCCTTAGAAAGATAACCAGGTTTCACAAACATAAAATCAAATGACTGTAATTACCTAAACGGACCGAGAAACATCCTTTCGATCTCTTGTGACTACTGTGTCTACTAAGAGAAAATATAAAATATTAAAGTAAAATGTATTGCTTACCATGCTTGCCGGCTATGCCATTTGATTCCATACTTTTGATTTCAGGATTGGAATATTCGGCGTAAAATATGCAAAAGTCGAGATACCTTCGAACCCACAAACCTACCCAAACTGATGAGCAACTGTACTTTAGATTAAGGTTATCAGTGTGAACACAAATACATCAAATGAATGATACAGACAGATTCGTGCCTAGACGAATGGCAATACCCATTCGTCGCAAACTTTGTTGAAGTTAGATCGGGCACTGCAGGCACCGATTGTCAACTTCCACACCCACCCAGTCTGACAAGCCTCTACGCGCTCATTTGCTAAGATAGGTGTCACATGCAGAATCCAGAATTCGGCGACCCTAAGTGATATTTATGTACCCAGAGTAGAAAAATCTTACGCGTAATGCGTGAAGAGCGCCAACGTAGAATGGGACAGCACCAATTTAAGATAGCATTCTCTCTTTTGGCGCTCCTGTAAACTGAGGCTACGTGGGATTTGATAATATTGTCATCTAGCTGTCCTTTTCTTAACGTCTGTTTCTGACCCGCTGGTATTTGCCAGATTCCATCACAGGGACCGCCAGCACACTTTGGGTGACAAAACAGTTTCATGATATCACTATACTAAATATTTCCCTGGTGATGTTTAATTTATCAGTTTAGCGTTTGGAATGAATTGTCTAGTTGTATTAAATTATTTAATACACGCAAAATTATGAACAAAGGCCCCTTGCAGAGCAGGTAAAGTACTGTACGTTTCCTCGCCAGGTGGTTTCTGCTGAACCGAACAACATGTTTCTTCGCTTTGAATAAGGTGTGGTGTGCTATGTTAATGTGTGAAAATTCGTTCATTATACAAGTGGGTGTAGTCTGAAAATGTAATTGAACTACTGTTGTGAAAACTGATTAATAAAGCCTGCAAAATGGAAGGTACATTCATGGAGTGTTACCTTGTTACCTGGTTAAATAAAATATATAAGGGTAAGTGAACGTCCTTTGAGTACGATGTCTTATGGCTTGATATCAACAGGTCTTCCTCACTATCAAGACTCCTGAGGCCTGGATTGAGTTAATAAACCATTCAATGTAATGGGCATCATAATGTTTTGTTTGTTGACTCTTTGTTGGGGTAAATAATGGGGTAAATAGCATGTGATGCCTTATTACACTGAGAATTCCACAAATAAATGGCAGTGGCAATGGCAGTGTTTGCTGTAGCAGAAGGTTCATTAGCAGCTGAGTCATTGGTAAAGTGGAAAATCCGGTAAGATTTAAACAAGTTCCTTTCACCCAGATATGCATTTATGTGCTCTCCACCTATGTAAACACTGCCCTGATCTGGAATCTACTGGTCTTATTCAGTCTAGTGCAACAGCTAAACTTATACTGTCCCATGTGTCAAACCACAACCATCCAGTTCAGCAGGGGGTAGAAACCAGTTTGCTGCTCAGAGATATGTAGTCACACAGTGGCCAATAATAGCTTATCATTTGTAGTTATTGGGTTCCATCCAATTATTCAGTGTGAAAGTGAACAATTTACATAAATTAGCTCCAGACAGTTAACCAGCCTCAATTAAGAAAAATCACATCACAATTCATTCCTTATATCAATTACTTCCAGTCACATCTGTTGTAACATCCATTGAAACAATGTAACTACTGTTCTTAGAGTGATTCAGGCTGTTACCCTCCAACACAATTATTCCTAATCTGGAAACGTGTAACTTTCCTGACATTTACCAGAGGGATGTAGAAAAAGTTCCTTGTCTTGGCATACAGCAATATTATTTTGTATATATTGTAAGATTATAATAACTTCCAACCAGAGAACTGTTGAACCTGACGGCCTTATTACCATAGTTACAAAGGAAGCTCCACACCTCTGGCGCCATGCTACAGTTGGAGCCATGAGCGATTGATTAAGGCAGGCGACAGCAGGATACAACCGGGAGTGGGCAATTGGCAACCATCACCCAGACAAAGGAGCATTCAGCATCAGAAGAAGCATAGGTTGATGCTGCAACGGTGTAAATCTATTGTCTGTTGCCATTTGTTCTATGGTATAAAAGGCCGATCAGGGCAACAGTTCTCTGAGTTACAGCTTCGCAGGCAGAAATGCTGCCAGATTCCATCTGCACCAATAAAGCTTTTTCTCCAAGCGCGCTTCTGGTCCGGTTCGTTTACTTGTAAAGTAGAAGAAATCCAACAATATGATTTTACACACTATTGTGGCCAGAATTGCACAACCTGTCTATTTCCCCAAGTTGCATTCATTGTCATATTTTGCCCAAATCCCTTTCTTTGATCATACTGGACTGTATGTAAAATTATACAGAAACATTGTATGCTGTCACTGAAATGGTTCATTAACTTGAAGTCAGACATACTGTTTTAAAAATTAATAGTTCTGTATTTTGTCTTCATCCTAAGTGTCTCTTTCTCAGAGACTTGAAAGTGTAGTTATATGCTTGTTTGTGTGTTGGTATTCCAAATATTCTTTAACAGGACAAAGTTTTCTTTGTGATTCTGCTAAGCCACAAAGATGCTTTTGAATCATAACTGTTCACTGGCCAAATAGCCGGCACTGTTTTGTGACAAAATTGTATTCTTGCAGTGACTTAGCATTTAATACTTAATTTACCAACTTCAACACTAATTTAACACAGCCTTTATTTATGAACTCAATGTAAACGTGGAGCATAGTGCATTAAAGCCTTGTCTGATTCTTTAAGGCTCCTCTCTCTATGGGAAAGGAGAAAATGGGGTCAGTGGAAGATGAAGATGGTGGAAGATAATCCACAGGGTTGTGAATTCATCTGGGGTACAGAGAAGCAGGGTAGCTCCAAAGTCCTTTTCACTGTCTACACCTGGGAGGGAAGAGACAGGCAAGTCTCGCAGTCTTGGTGGTGTGCCCCAGGTCTATCTCGTTATACAGCCATCAGAGACTGTGTAAAGGGCGACAGCTGGCTAATGAGGTAACGAGCAGCAGCTGTCTCTCTGGTTGAGTACGGGAAAGTTCCCGCTCCGGTCGGCCAGGAGCTGACACACTGCTCCTTCGTTGTTTCATGGTGGGTGCTGCCATGTCCCCCCAATCTAAATTGGTCTCATCTTTCTGGGCACTGAGGTGTAGCAGCAATAGGGAGCCTGAGCCCCTTGAACCGAGGGTTTAAGGTTGAAATTGGGGGACTCAGTGGGAGTCTGTAGTTGTGATACACCTTTAAAGTTCATCCTGAATGGCAGTAGCGAAATGAAATCTCATGGAAATTTTATTTGCATGGTTCCAAATGTGAAAACAGGGCACTAAAACTAATCAACAAGTATATAATGATTAAAATCTTATATTAATTTTAAAAACATGCTCTTCAATGCCCATGAAATTGAAATGGAAATGTCAGTGGATGCTGAGATATGAATAAATGATTAGCAAAAAAAGAGATGACAAAAAAGGAGATGAGCTGAATGTGAATAAGAGCTGCAAAAATTCATTTCTTTTTAGGAAACATTCCCTCATATATCCAATATGTCTTTCCAAGCTTGATCTTGGCTGTGTCATAGTGCAGCATGGCTTCACTGGCGATAGACTCTTAGGGACCCAAAGCCAGAGGACCAGGCAGCTAACAGGATTCAAATTGCGATACCCTGCGACAGTATTTCCATGACAGAAATGAACAAAAAAGTGTAACAAACTTGATTGAAAGTAAAACATATCAAGTATCAATGCTGTTGAATGTGGTGTGACACATATATTTAAGTTGGGTTGGGCTCATTAAGGTTGGAGGCAGTAACTCTACAAAGTGGCGTAATAAGTTTAGAAGCTTCTGAATCATCCAAATCATGTAAATCAGGAAAAACTGTGTCCTCTAAGAGCAGCTATTAGCAATGGTTGGATCTTGAGGCTTAAACTTAAGGCACTAATGAGGATCGTTCACTAAAATAACAACCTATTTGGAAGCTGAAGGTGCTAGTTATTCTTCAAACAAAAGACGGTTTCAGCAGAGGAGCCACACAGTTCAAGCATATTATACTATACTATTCACCAGAAGAGTAACAATATGAACAGACTTCTTATTGGTATGGACATGCCACTGATTTCATACCACTTTCTGTGCAGATTGTCACCTAGTTCCATGTTAACAATGTCTGAAGTGGCGTGTGTGTGTGTGTGTGTGTGTGTGTGTGTGTGTGTGTGTGTGTGTGCAGTGAAGAACAGAGAGATCTGCAGGTACTGATTTATTAAAGCAAGAGTTGATTTTTAATTTTTTTTCAAGATATTAGGTACATCTTAATTAGCCTTTTATAATATGGTATAAAATACAATACACACCTTATTTGTCTGTACCTGATTTATTCTTCTGGAAGAGAGGGCAGCTAGTCAGTGCTAACATACTATATCTTGATGTGTATAGTACGGTTCATTGAAATACTCTCATTCTTTAACAAGGCTCACAACTGAAACCCAGGTGTCAATAGCAAATGTTTATGTGACAAAATGCACAAAATGGATATATTTACTTAAGAGGTGGGACATTTGGGATATGGAAAACATACATACATCCAACATTCTCTTTTAGCAAGAACAAAACCACGTGGTGCAGTACAGGGGTGTGCACTTGTGCACCACATATTTACCATGCTGTCATCAGATTAATTCCATCCCCCTGTCATGGGCAATCTTTCTCTAAAAATATTGTGTTTTGCATTCAGGAGCATCAGAGGTCTTGCTATTATGATTTGCTTGGAAACCGTCTGGCAAGAATGGTTGGCAAACAAGTGATGAAGCCTGTGATCCTCATTAGTGTGTGATGTCGGTAGCACAGAAACCGCATTGTCCTCCATCTGTTCCTCTATTGTATCTACCCAGCCAGCTCTGTCGCGTGAACCCTAGCGCTCGGGGTTATGTGAAAGTACAGTCTGTTGTTGACAGAGCTAGTAGGAACAACAAAGTCAACCCCACAATACTCCTCTGAGTGTTACAAACATTATAACGCTCACTGGTGGTCTTGTACAGCCGCAAGCATTTCGCATTGGCTTTGATGACTCTTTCAGTTGGTAGTTGATAGTGAAAAAGGAAAAAGGCATGAATGTGTTGCACATTCTCAAAAAATGTATTATAATAAAAGCTGTTTCAGATATTCTGACACTTGCAGATGTCTTATTTTTTGGCAAATTATCTTTTCAATGTATTGAGTCTGTATTTTTTCCATATACTGTTATTATCATGTATTAAGGTTCTATAGTCATACTCTATAATCATACGCAGGTTATGCTGTCTTCTTGTTATTTAATGTATCCTTTCTTCAATTCTATACTATGTCTTCATCTTTAAAAGTAGTATTTATTTCTCTCTCTAATTGTGTTAAAGCACTGCTCTCAAGTATTTTCTGAGCATGTAACTATAAGGACAATCCATTTTCATTCAGTTTTTAACAGGTTTAAAATGAAGACATGGAAAAACCAGAGGTTAAGGGTAGTATAATAATTTTATGGTAATTAGTAAATGTAATATTTGATTACAAAGACAGGTAAGGTCTTCATGGCTGACAACTGAAGTCAGCCAATTGATGTGACCAGTGATGAAGTCTATAAATATTGTTACAAAATGTCATCAAAACGTAATAGTGCAAAAGTTCTTTCAATGGTCTCTGAAAATATCAGTATGTGGTCATATAGCCCCCTACTGGTAAAAGGGAGACCTCCTTGTACCCGGGGCTGTAATACAGGTCATTAGAGTGTGCTGCTGCTTTGCAACATTCTGTCACTAGCCTTTTTTCATTGTGAAGAATTCCCTTAGTAAAACATGCTATACCAATAAAATTTAACTGCAGTGACCTGAATTGAATGTTAGTGATCAATCACATGTTAGCTCTGTCCTGTAGGTCATTTGCATGGCAAGATAGTACAAATAACTATTACCAGAGCACTATATTTAACTTGCTTCTGAAGACGCTATATAGGCAACATTACAAAGGGCAAGATTTTTATCATCGTTTTTTTTTTTTTTTTGGAAGTGGCATATATTACCAGTAGTCTGGATATCTGCATTATTTTCTATGACAAATTTGACATCAAATTTTCTAAACATTTACAATACCATATAAGTTTCAGTAAATTAATAATAATATAATGTGGACATGATAATACCTATGTTATTACATATGAACCACAGATAGTATGAAGAACCATAAACATTATTTTAACATATAGGTATTATTGAAATTCAGTGCATATATTGTGAATATTATATTGGTGAAATGGTGTATTTTCATAGCATGTTTGCAATAGGTTTTATGTAAACTGGAGACCCAGGCTGTTAAGGTGGCATAGTATATTAGGAAATAGTACAAAGATCCACATTATACCATCATACTGTTATTATAATAAAAATGTTTCTCAAGAATAGCACTAAATGTGTTTGAGTGGGAGGAATAAATGTATTGCCATGAAATCCTGTTATTAGTATTACTTTAATCAGGCATGAAGCTGATGTTACTCTTGAGAATTCTGCAGATACGTTGTTCTGTGATCAGATATGTGACTGTAAATTAGAGCTTGCTGCTTATCAGACAAGCTCCACGTATCAATTTTTTTGTTTATCACTCAGTGCATTAATTTCCAGCATGTGTATACCACTACATTACAATTTTTTAAATGTGCAAATCTACTCAGGTTTCTGTAGAAAGACGGAATAATTATTTTGCCAGCATTTACCTTGATTTCTCATTGCTGTGAAAGGTATATGAGGCCAATTCATTGTATGTATTGACACATGCTGGGATAAGATTGGCAGCCATTGTAACTGCATCCTAACTATTTCTGGCAGGAGATGTTTAACTTTCAATGCAAGCTGCTTCCAAGTTTTCTGAGCTGTAATGGGACTAGGGAGGATCATCACAAAGTGATCTAATCATACACAAGTGAGGACAATTGCACTTACAATATTGCAACATTTCTCAGGTAGGCCCTTCACATACTGAACATTGCAACACAAAGATTTCAACAGACCGTCAACAGAGCTCATGACAAAACATTGCTTGACATATCATTGGCTGTAGATGAATTACTTTTCCCACACTGCTCATATGTGGACACGTGACAGGCTGCCTCACAACACCCATGGCAAGGAGAGCCTGACTGGGATTCTAACAGAGATGTAAAAAGGGTGAATCATTGCACTGTGTCACAGCCAGCTGTAACTGCAGTGCACAGACTTGCCCAAGTGGATCTGGTAGGAAATATCTGATGTAAGGTGGGGGTGTCTTGCTGCATTCTTGCCATATGCAGCTCCACCCAGGCGAACAATAACCATAGCATGCTTGCAGCTATATTTCATGTACTGTTCAGCAGTTCAGTTCAGGGAAGTTTATGCTCAGAGCGGCGTCAGCTCTGGGATCAGTGCATTGTAACATAGGGCCCTGCAGGTTATAGACTGACTTCCATGACCAAAGGGTGATAAGGCTGTAATCCTAGGCAGGACACTGCTGCTGTTAAGCAAGTGATCAGTATGAATTACTCCATTAACTGTCACCCTCTGACATGCAATGGGAAAGGGCAGACACTGTTAGACGCCCTAGACAAGTGGCAACATCAAGATAATTCAGTGCACAACATGAGAGGAACTCACTGCACCAAGTACAGCTTAGGAATTAAACATTTGAATATCAGCATTAACAAATTAAATACCTCATAAAAACCACACCGCATCTTATTTTGTTATTGTAACTCCATAGCTTCAGTAGTTGTCTACCTCCTCACATGAAAAAGTGCAATCTAGTGGGATGTAACCAATCTCATGTGGTACATCCAGTTAATTAGGGAGTATGAAACTTGTTTTCCATCTTCCAGTTTGAATGGGGTCATAAAAAGTAACACTGGCGCACGAGCGCGCACACACACACACACACACACACACACACACACACACACACACACACACACACACACACACACACACGTGCACGATGCAGCACTGTTTCTGAGGTGAAACATGGAAAGAAGGCAGCAAAACAAATACTTTGTCAAGGTCAGCATTATTGGGGAATAAACAACACTGTGAGAAATGGTGAATTTTCCCACAGAGAGGTATGCAGGGACAGAAAGGGTTTCAAGGGGCTGTAGTAAGCAAATATTAATACACCTGGAGAAAATAGCCTGAACTGAACTGAACTGAATAGAACTGAACTCCCACAGTACTGTGTCTGTGTCAACAAATGATCTGTTTCAATCGGAAGGTCTTGGAAAGGGTATGCAAAGTAACGTAGCTACCTTTGAAAACACTTTCACACTTTTGATTCTTTCAGTTCTCAATGTCTCTCCTTCTGTCTCTCTGTCTGCGTGTAAATATCCATTCTCCTCTGCATCTCTTCAGCCCTCTTTTCTCAATGTCAAGCATTTCTCATATATGTTTCTATCTATGTAATGATTATCTGTGCATTTCTTTTTTTAAAGCCATTTCCCATCCATAACAACATTTTAGTGTTTACTTATGAATTGTGGAATATGCTTGATATGTGAAATTTGTATGTCTGTGCTGTCAATGGCAAGACCATGTAGAATTTCTACAGTTTAGATGAAAGTGAGTCAAAGTAGCCTAGTAATAAGGGCTCAATTCAATCAAGCAGTCTGGAAGGAATGCAGACCTTCTGGTTGGGTTGCGCACAGCTACCCAAAGACTTGTTAATTCATGCCATAGAGGGCACATATGACAGGCAAAGAGGGGGGAGGGTGGGTGAAGGGGCGAATTACATATTTATTTGACATTTATATGCCCTTAATAAATTGCAGGAGAAGAGGGCTGAACAGAATGAATGCCCACATGCTATCTTGTTTGTTGTTCAAATGAATGTTAATGGGGAAAAACACAGCTATCAAAACTATACAACATAAAACAATTGTATATAAAACTTTATACATTGCATTACACCTGATATATAATGGCTGTTTCTTGTTAATGACATTTTAAATGGATTCTCTTGTTGCTCATATGTCTATAAATAAAAACTGTGCCTTTAAGAGGCCACCCTCCAGATTGCTATGGTTACCATTTGTACACAAAGATGTCCGACAACGGAAAAACAACGTTTTTGAAAAATACAAGTTACGAACAAAAATGCACTTATTAAATTTAATAGCGTCTTGCATTTTTATCTTTAGATGAAAGCATACGTCTTACGTTCTTTCGCTGACTAGCACTTTGTGGGGCTGGCAACTGCTGAAAGTGCCACCATGTTAAACCAAGAACCCGAATCACAAACTCAAAATGCGTTTGATCCGGTCATGAACAGACACAGACCTGCTTCAGAGAAAACACAGGTAGGTGCAGTAAACCGAGAGAGGAATGGAACACTAGATGACCAGCTAACAGGTTCAGCATTCGGTTGCACGGTCCACGAAATTGCCTCTTGCGTGGTAATACTTGCAGTGATCAGTACATCGTGAACTGTATAGGGTCAGTCCAAAAAATAAACACCAACGGGATAATGAGGTGACAGTGAACATGACTATGTATATAGCTAGTTGTGACAGAGTGAAAAATGTGACTCTTCCTGTTCTCTTTGTGTATTTTCCCGCTGTCAGGATATTTCTCATGTGCTGGCGAGCATCTTCAAAGACCTATACACAGCAGAGGTTATTGGAAAAGACACAGTGGCTAATCTCACTAAGTCACGAAGGGGAGGCAACAGTTACCATGACAGATATGTGGAGGAACTTCAACAGGTGGCATTTTTATATACTACATGTTGCAGTAGTTTTCTTTTTTTGCCTCTCAAAATTGTGTAAGGAATTCATTAAAACAGAAACAGTGGGGATAGAGGCTCCGTAGCTGGCATTTAGGTGCAATTCGGCAGCATTAGGCTGTAGTTGTCAATGATCTGGCATGTGTTTGCTTGCAGGTCAGTTTACGATACAGAGAGAGTTTTTGCACCCCTCTTTGCATTTTGAAGGCATCCTCTGTTCTTATCCCATTTGCAGATCCATTTGGAGTATAACCGGCGGATGACTGAGGCTGATATGCTCGAGAAGCACATCCTTAAGGCCCGGCTCCAAGCCTCAGCCAAAGAGGAGCGGGTTTACAACAATATAGTAGAGGAAGTGGGAGACGCCTACCATCAGCTGGGCCTACCTCCAGGTACACCCCTCTGCCCCATTATAGTTTTGTAGCATTATAGTTTTGTTAAGCATTATAGTGTTTCTTTTTCTTTGTTTCTCTTTTGTAAAAAATTTGAAGGATCTGTGATAAACCAAATGAAACACAACCTGTAGCATTCCACTTATACTGTATGTCTCATTTCACTTATATCTCCCATACATACTGTATGTGTTGTTGATTCTGGATGGCAATGGTTGCTCTGTTGCGTGCGCAAACCAGTGACAGTGGAATACCTATGATTGGTATTTTGTGTTTTCCCAGTAAAATCAACTTTCAAGTGGTGTGTGGACAACAACCTCCTGAAAAGCAGTAACTTGATTTGTCCAGAGGATTACATTACAGAAGAAGCCCCGCTCATTAAACCACCCAGAGGTACAGTTCAGCTGGTGAATCTCTGGCAGGTCTGAGGAGATGATGCCTTCACATTTCATTGAAACGACCTTGGTAACCTTGTCTGGTTTCTTGTAGGAAAACTGACACCAGGGTTTGCCAAAACAACAGTTTGCTTCGATAAGCATATCAACAGACTGCCTCAGGACGATGGGTACACTGAAATTCCACCCCCTGACAGGATGGCACAGAGCATGCTGAGGGACTCAGAGGAGACCCTCATGCTCCCCTCATCTCCAGAGTCAAGCACCTCGTCCCAAAACAAGCCCAATGGGGTGAGTCATTTAGCTGTCAACAATAGTGTTATATCAATGCTCTGCTCATGCTGGTATTCTCTGGTAGTTCTGAAACTACTAAACTTTGGTATTTTTTATTTTTGTTTTAAATGAAATTACTACATAGCTTTTAAGATGGCATAATAATAATAATAATAATAATAATAATAATATTATTATTATTATTATTATTATTATTATTATTATTGTTGTTGTTGTTGTTGTTGTTGTTATGTCATAGGATTTGTAATGACCACAACAAGACAGGCACCTTTGTTTCTCCTCTGAACATTTCAATGTTTACAATGTTTCTGCTGCCTCTAAAACAGTATTAGAATATTAGATAATAAGAATGCTTCTGTGATGAATGTCAATAAATAGTTTTGACGCAACTACATTGTAGGAGCGCTGTGGATAATTACAGTGTAGTGTATGCAGGAGTATGTGTAGGTAATTCTGTAATGCTGCTCCTGGCTGCATGCCTCTGTCTCAGAAGCCTGGCCAGGACTGCAGGCCAACGTGGATGGGGGGCCTCAGTGAGAGCTGCAGGTCTGAGGAGAGGGCCGCGCTGCTAAAGCTAAAGGAGCGACACAACTTCCTGCGCAACCCCCGCTTCCTGCCCCCGCATGCCCACCGCGGTGGGAAGTCCCTCATCCTGCCCGCGAAGAGGGTTGAGAGGCTGGTGCAGGGAAGGAGGGTGATTGTGGAGGAGAGGTATGCCCCTGTTGGCGCTACTTTGTCTCGTATAGGAATGCTGAAATTAAATATGAACTTTGACCCCTCTGCTTATCAGAAAGGACATCTCTCTTAATCAGTTGACACGGTTCAAGCTGAATATCTGCCTAATTGCATTTCTAATCAGAAACATTACTGACACATTTTTGTTGTGTTGAATGTTTAAAACAAGACTAAATTAATTGTCTGGGAAAACAACATCAAAAGACAGTGCTTAATAATTAATGTTAAATGGTACTTACTTAAATATAAGCATATTTGGCATCTGTAATGTGATAATGTTCAGCACACTGCAAATTCTCACCTGACGTTACAATCACTGAAGGCATGTTCCTTCTGCACCGCAGTTCTTTCTTTGAAGAATCTCTGAAGTACAATAACATTCACTCAGGCCTGTTACCTATACTTTTGACCTCTGCCAGTCTCATTCTGTTGTGCTGCTTCAGTGTCTGTAAAATACATGCGCAAAAAAGCTGGAACACATTTATTGCTGCATCTGTGTCTCTGAATGGTCCGAGTAAGTTGAATGTTTTGACCCCAGACTTGCTCTTGTACATAGTGTTTTGCCAAGCATGCTGCTAGCTGTTGGAGTGGATAAACACTGAATCTTTTCATTGAATAATCTAAATCACTCCATACCCAGCTTCACTTGTTTGCCAGGCAGTTTGACACTGACAGTACATATCACATGGAATTGAGCCAAAGAAATCACAAGACCATCTGACTGTGCTCTCTCATTGAGAGAACACATTAACTCTATACAATACACTGTTGATTTGTCTATATGATTATTCCCATTTGGCCCATACAAACAACAAAAGGCTCCTCTGAAAAAGCCAATTACATTATCAAATTACTTCCTGTAACAAGATAAGTCCAGTACAAAGGGATTGACTTGAGTTCATTATGGACTGGAGGTAAACACTGAATAGCTGGCACCATACACCTGGACTGCTTTTTACCAGCATCGGACAAAGCCCTCTGCTTGTCAACAGCATGGTTGTCCCTTCAGCAGTATCCAGCTACAGCAAACATGTCATATTTATTTTGTTGTGTTGTGGTTTAGCATATGTCCTTATCCAATTTTGTGCTTTACATTCTTAGTGGAGGGAACAACAGGCCACTTGCTGTTTCCCCAGCAGAAGGACAGTGCTGTGTCCCCTGTCTGGGGTCTAGTGTCCTCATCATTATTCCATTCACTAGATTGTTTTGAAGTGTGGATGAAACTGATGTCTCTCTATGTGTGATGAGTGGCTGGTGATACCCTCTTCAATCTGATTGACATACTGAACTACATCATGAATTCCTGCTTGTACTTTCAAATTTTCTTTATCAGGAATTCATTCATTTCAGTTTCAGTATTAATGATGTCAAGATATGTACCGAGATACATTAGTATATACATATACTGCAGTATACTGCAATATATTTCTCAGAAAGGAAAGAAAGACACTTGCATGACATGCTCTACAGATGCCTTTCTTCAGGATGACTAAAATTAAATAGGTGGATAGTCACTGAAAATGCTAAGTACCTTTACAAGCACAATGACAGCGTTCCATCTGGGAATCAGTTACTTAATTAGTCACTGTTGTTTGTTACGTTTCTGTCATATTTATTTACCTATTTATTAATTTATTTCAACCTTTATTCATCTAGAAAGTCTCTTGAGGTTCAAAACATAACCAAGGATGTAAGGTTGTCACTGTGTACAAGCGCATGCGTGTATACGTATAAAAATGCCATAACGAATGAGCTCTGTCCCCACTACAACAATGTATCTTAACTCTGATTTAGTTAGTGTTAGCAGGGCAGGGTGTTTTGGTAGGTTAGTGTTGGTGCTATAAAACATTCTTGCCTTTACTCTGCTGTATGGCCAATGGTACAGAATGCAAAATACAGAAGCCTTTCTTTTCCACATTCCCCACCAGCAGCCCAGAGGAGCCGGTCCCAGTCTTTCTGGCTAATCCTCCCATTGTCCTCTTTACAGACTACAGGGTGGGACAGGTTTATGAGGTACGAGTTGGTTCCTTTCTTCAGTGTTACTCATGACCATGCAATCATGAAAACGATGCAGCGCTAGGATCAGGTTTCCATTTGACTGCATGTTATTTAGCATAGAAATCACATTGCCAAATCTGTCAGCCTGGTGAGATTAGCTCCATCACTATTTCTATTGGACTAATTAATTCAGGATAATTGACTGGAAGAAAAAACAGCACACTCTCCACATACTTTGACACCACTGCTTTAGATTTAATTCATGAGTGCTTTGATCTTTCAGCAAAGTCTTTATCCTCCATAATCTACAGCACACTTTCTACAGTGTGCATATTTGCAGAGGAAACTGCATTTTGTCACTGGTGTCCCTTTGACTACCCTGTGCTGTATTGTGTTGAGTATTACTGTCCCCTGCTGTAGACCACAGTGGAGCTGAGGAACATGACTGCCACCAGCCGCCATGTCCGTGTCATCCCCCCTACAACACCAAACTTCTCCATCGGTCTGGGTGAGTCTCTGTCTGCCCCAGTAAAAAACCACAATCATTTCAGGGATCTTCCACTGCTGTCCAGGTGGGCCACAGCGGCACCAGAATATGGACAAAATGATGTGTATTACTGTAGGTGTGTTTATGTGTGTTAAAGAAACCAGTACATGTAAATCAATAATAATAATTATGTTTCAATGTTAGCTTTTATTAACCATCCGTAATATATGTTTAAATACATTCTCTTGTCTTCTTTGAGGTTTTGGTCCACTCATTTTAAAGTGATTTGAACTTTACAAGGCTTTACTAAACAATTCCATTTTCAAAAGTTGTCTTTTCCGCAGGTAAAAAGAATGCAACTGGCTAGAGCTCAGAACCTCAATTTAGACTTGAATCAGTCATTAAAAATTCTTGTCACTGTTTTCCGGGACATTCTGTACAAAGATAATTGTTCTGCATTCAGAGCATGTGATGATACCCTTAGGCCAGTGTATGTGATGTTTCCTTGGGATGTGCCTTGGTATGCTTTATGTGTATTAGGCCATTATGGGCCAAGAAATACTTTGTCAGAATAAATGCTGACATGTTGAGGTAGTGCCATCTGTTGTTGTACAGCAGGCAAAGTCACTGGGCCCATATCGCAATGGTGCTGATGGGAGTTGAAGTCCTTAGACAGTATGGGCTTTTACTTTCACTCTGAAATGCATCTTCCATTAATATCTCTGTGAAACAGGTCATAACACTTTGCCTGTTGAGCCTTGTATTGTGAGTACCAGCCCATTTCACACACAAGCATAAACACGCTGATTTATATTAGTTATGGAGTGAGCGTGTGTGGTGATGTGCATGCCGTTTCTCTAGGTAGGTTCCCGGGTGAAGGGGGTACTGTCGCCCCTGGCATGAGCTGTCAGTACACAATCCGCTTTGCCCCAGACTCGCTGGCTGACTATGAGGACTTCGTCTTGGTGGAGACCCAGGCCCCATATCCCCTCATTGTGCCCATTGAGGCTCGGCGACCCCCTCCCATCCTGACCCGTGAGTCTCCCAGCGCATATCACAGTCGTCACCTTGATTTGAAAACCCAGTTTCATTTGTTAACTTTGTGAAGAGACTGGGTGTCATTGTATTTGCTGCTGCCCATACATTTATACAGATCTGTTCACATAAATATAATCACTATACATATTATTTACAGTGATTATGTTTTGGGCACATGCTTGTGGAAAATGAACAGTTGTGTTCCTGAATAAATCCTGAATGCCCAGAGGTGAATGTCGTGGGCAGAAAAATTGTTGACCTAGTTTGTAAATTCAGTAACAGTTTACCAAGGACACATGCTGCCATTGATCCCCACTGTGTCCCCAGTTCCCAGTGTGCTGGACTGTGGTTACTGTCTGGTGGGAGGGGTGAAGATCGTGGAGTTCCTATGCCAGAACAAGGGCCTCAGTGATGGGACCTTCTGTATTATGCCAAAGAGACTATGGCCAGCCTCCAACTTACGGGTAATGTCCCTGTGTCTTTCTAAATGCAACCTGTTAGCTGTCCAGTTCACTAAGGACCTGCTGTGTGGAAACATGTCCCATAATTCCCTTCCTGGATGCCACATTTTACATTTTGTACTTCTTTGCAACAGGTTGAATTGAATGTCATTATTTTACTTGGCTCCTCAAACCACAAATCCTGCAGACAAAAACTTGGAAGACTCGCATACGCATTCTGAAGTAGATTCCCATCACTCAGTGGAGTCTGCATGTCTTACTTCAGCTACCCTGCTGTTTCCTCAACCCTACCATCATTAATTAGGAGTACTGCTCAATTTCCAGTTCCATAACTGCGCAATGCAATAATTTATTTTGGCTTGGCCAGAGCGATATGCTATAGTTAAGTATTTCAGGTCACGAGGAGGGAAAGCTGCTCAGCTGTGTTTGCATTGTGGGAGATCTGGATTGTCCTTTGCTAATGTGTGGTATTTTCCCCCTCACAGTCAGTGGTCACGGGCAGCATTGCTGAGCAGCCTCCGTTTGGAATCAGCCCCTGCCTTTTTGACCTGCTCCCTGGCCAGGCCACCATGGTGGAGGTGTGCCACTTAAAAATACTATTTTCCTACTAACACCTCTTTAATAGTTTTTGTCCATCTTTTTTTTCTATGGCATGGAGTAACGTGGAGTAAGAGGTGGAACTTTGGGTAATAGATGGAATTCTTTGGCAATTCTGGTCTTTGTCTTTGGTTTACTTGCAAGCACCATGCATACTTGATACATCCACTTCCTTGAGTTTCATTTTGTAATTCTTAACATGTTTAAGGATAACTTTACATTAAAAAGAGTCTGTTGAAATAATGCAAAATGACATAGGTCAGGTGAACGCAATATTTTTCAGAGAAATCATTATTGTAAGTGTGCCTGTATTCTCTCTCTCCGTGACTTACACCTCTTTTGTCCCTTAGGTTGCCTTCTTCCCCACCACTCCTGGAAGCTGCTCTCAAGTCTTCACCATAGTGTGTGACAACTGCCAAGTGAAGGACATCACCATTCAAGGTTAAGGGTTTTTGCCCTTTAGAACTTTATCTGCATTTTGGGCTAGTTGTCTGAGACTGTTCACTGTTTCCTGTCATTAAACATAAACATGTTGCAAGGAAGGCTGTCTAAATACAAAATTACCTGCTGGAGTATGGCTGTTTTTCAGGAGAGGAGGTTTTCCACTCTTTCAGTAAGGATAGGAAGTTGACTTCCCCTCAGTGTTCT
This sequence comes from Megalops atlanticus, assembly GCA_019176425.1. Lineage (NCBI taxonomy): Eukaryota > Metazoa > Chordata > Actinopteri > Elopiformes > Megalopidae > Megalops > Megalops atlanticus. The sequence goes on along the minus strand of CM032876.1, from coordinate 63,986,529 downwards.
GACAGGAAGTTTATGATGCTCAGTGTCAGTACAGGATGTTGACAGTCCTGTGCGGACCCTTGCTCAGGTACAGGGCAGCTGATCGCCTTGGAGTTGCTGTCTGTGACCGATGGGGAGGACCGCCCAGCCTTGGGGGAACTGTGTGACCTGACAGCTGAGCATTTCATCCGCTTCGGCAGTGCCAACCCCCATTCTCTGCTGCAGAAGACACTGGTCATCAGGAACAATGCGTAATGCCCTGCCATTTTAGCGCCTGACCCTCCCGAGCACAGCACTCCCCCCCTAGCCTTGCTCGCCACAATTAAGCCATGTTACCTCTAACAAGCAGCACTGTTACTTGCCAAATTGAATTAACCAAAAAAAATCACATTTTCTAGTTGAAAGTGGTGCCAAATACTTCCATAATTGAATGGCTTAAGGCTCATGGTTCACATGTTTTTCATTCCTTTCTTAATTTAGGCAATATTTAAAGATGCAGTTATAGTTCATTTTTTACAATTCCTCCAACTTGGCAGAAACAAGAAGAAATTCTTGCATGACAGCATGCTTTGTTAATGTAATTACAACATTTAGAATTGTGGTTGTATAGTTAGGACATGGTTTTATGGCCACACTGAGTGTTTTATTAATTTATTAACAAATGATGCACAGTGGTACTTCAATACCCCTTGAAGAAAGGCCTATTTTAACCATACAACTGGCACAGAAATAAAACCTATATATTTATTTTGCCAAATCTTGCATTAGTTTTAAAGAACAGGCAAGTGTTTTAGGTCACAAGCATGTCCTGCAAGACTGAAACAATGTGCTTGAATTGTAAGATTAAATGAAGCAAACAAGTTCTTCAGTGTGCAGCCTTATTATATCCTTTTATTACACTGGTACACTGTTTTGAAAATCTCATGACACAGTGTCTTTCCTGCTCTATGGCTTTGATTTAGGCACCTGGAGCTGCCGTTCCATTGGCAGATCATGAAGCCCAACCTGCAGGATCCTCTGCTTGGGGAAGAGCAAGATCCTGCCCACATCCAGTACCAGCTGGCTACGGAGGGCGTGTTTGACATCAGCCCGCAAGTCGGCTTGCTCGCCCCCCACCAAGATCACGAGTTCCTGCTGAGCTACTGCCCCCTTGAGGTACTCAGGGCCTACTTAGTCTGACAGGGGTCTGCCAAATGGACCTCATCTTTACCAAAATCTCTGCCACCACAGCAATATATAGATGTGTGTAGGTACTTGTATGGGGCCTGGATTCATGGGTCTTTTTTATTTGGATTTTTCTCCCATTTTGGAATGCCCAGTTATGTTGTAGTAGCTGCCCGTAGGGTGAGACGAAACATGTGATGTCAGCCACTGCTTCTACATACACCTCCTTCCACTGGGGATATAGTGGTGGCGTAGGTCGGCCAGAGGCTTGACTTGTAGCTCAAACATGACCCCCACTGACGGAAGAGAGCACAAGTTAGCCTCACCCTTCCGGATTGGTGGTTCATGTCATAGCTGCAGGGCATCAATGACAACCGGGCTTTTGAAATTTCTGAGAAGAGTGGGGAAAAAGCATTATACTTTCCAAATTTACAAAAAAAAAGAAAAAATAGGTGCTGTTTTGCAGGTGCAATAATGTAACTGGAGTCCAGGGGGTGGTTAGACTGTGGTTTCATAGATGGTTTCATACCAACCACAGCAGAAACAGAGCAATAATGTGTGGCATTAAGACAATGGCACTCAACAAAATGAAGTCAGTATCAAGAGCTAAATGACCAAAGAGAGCATTGACAATGGAGTAGTGATAACTGGCACTGGATATAGTTTTTATGCTGGAGAAGACCTCTCCAGAGGTCTTTGGAATTGCATTTCATTTCATAGAATGTGTTCCTTGTATAAATGAATGTCTTGCTCTGTTTGTTTCAGTTGAAGGAGTACCATAGTGTGTTTCACCTGGTTGTGAGGGACATCCCAGATCCTCCCAAAGAACCCGATGATAAAGGGTAATACTCTCATAAGTACAGAACAGTACAGTAGATCTACGGAAGTGTATTTCTCTCACTGGCCCTTACAGAATAACTACCTGCATCTGTGGATATAGTAGAAATCTTATTTGGTTTATATAACTGGGTCTAACCAAAGAACAAGACCAGATTGAAAGTTATTGATCTAACAAAACATGACCTTGAAAATATGCTGTGCTGATGTTCTGAATTTGAATGCTCAAATAATTTGTCAGTGCTGCCAGAAAGAATTGCAGCTCAAATCAGCAGTTTATGCCTTGAAATATCTGAGAGGCCATTTTGATGCAAAGTAAATGTCTTGATTAATGCATTCATTGTTCTGGCCTGTCATTTCTGTTGCTCATTCTGGAGATGTTGGTGTTTGAATCTCTGCCCTTCACAGTATTGCCAAATTTAAGCACTGTTGTAAATGGTCTCTTATTACAAGCACATCTTTTGTTAAGATGACAATGTCAGTGCTGACCTACTAGTTTGCATATTTTTTTGTATCCTGTTTTTTGTAGTACACCTCAGCACCTAGAGGTGGCCACTAAGGTGAATGATGTCATTGTAATGGAGATTGAAGTAAAGGGGTCAACTGAGCCCTACAAGGTCCTGCTGGAGCCCTATGCCATTCACTTCCCTGGGGAGACCTTTATTGGCACAGCCATCAGGAAGCGTTTCAAGGTAGGTTATCATCATTATTCCAACCTTCTAAGAGTGCACACAGCCTTGGTAGTGTAGCGGATGCTACCAAGCATTAAATGTGGCTTATGGCTTATCTAAGATTCACACACCTCACTACCCAAATACATGGAGTTTCAGGACATCAGTTTTTGTCATTCACAAAGGCTGGTGATTCACCTATCCTTATATAGATTTATGTAAAATGTTTAATTACCCTTCCCTTAATATGTTTCACTCCTTATCTGAAGATGTGGAACAACAGCAAATCTTGCATCCAGTTCCAATGGGACAGGCTCTGTGACTGTCACATAATGGAGGTGGAGCCCCCTGTGGGTGAAATAGGTAAGAATCTGTGCCAGTGGTGTTTCTTTCTTATTCATGGGGCAGTAACACTGTAATTATGTGCCTAACAAAAAGCACAGAATAACATTTTAATTTTGATTGTTGTCACAGTGCATGTAAGGAACCATGTAGTATGTATCTTTCTGAAATTATAACCTAAATCCTGAGATTGTAAATTAAATGAACCTTAGAAATACAGTACCAGTCAAAAGTTTGGACACATCTACTCACAGAAGGGTTTTTTCTTTAATTTTACTATTTTACACATTTTATAATAATAGTAAAATTACATCAACACTATCATATAACACAAATGGAATTATGCAGTGACCAAAACGTATATTTTAGATTCTTCAAAGCAGCCAAAAATAGCCAAAACATATTTATACATAGGCATCAACTCCACAATTTATATTTATCTAAGAAACAAATTTCAAGCATTTAACCATAAGTCTAGAGTTAGATCAAAATGTCTTTGAATGCATTTTTCCCATTATAATTTTTCCCATTATTTATCCCACTATCTTTTTCCCATCATAATCAGGTGTGTCCAAACTTTTCACTGTTACTGTATGTAAGTGCCAAAGGAGACTGTCAATCAAAATGTGCATATAGTAAATTATGTTTTCTAATGACCAATAGTGTAACTTTTTTGCTGGTTACCAAACGGAGAAGAGGAGAGTTCAAGCTCACTGGCTCTGTGGTTATGTGGACGTGACTGGTGTGATTGTGTTTTAGAGATGAATGAGTGTTGTGATCTGGAGCTGGTGCTGACAGGAGGGAAGCCTGGTCCGTTTGTGACCAGCCTGCTGTGCCACATCCAGTACCATTGCGAACCCATTGCTCTGGCTGTGGAGGCCACTTTCAAGGTGAGAGAAGGAGGCGTTAGTATTGAGTCAGTCACCATGTTGCACTCCTACCCCTGCTCAGTGCAATAGCTGCTCAAACAATGAAGTCACATGTGCATTATTTCTGGTGAGAAAAGCAAAGTATGTCAAGGCAGTGCTTTGTATATTTTGTTCCACTTAATTTAATGTATGTTAGTTATAATTGCTGTTGATTGGTGGGGATTTTGTCTCTGTTTGCCTCTAACTTTGTGATTCTGATCCAGGGCCCCAACCTGAGCATCAGTGTTCCCAGTCTGGACCTGGGCCTGATGAAGCTGGGAGACCAGGCCCAGTCTAGCATCCAGATCACCAACAACACCCAGCTGGAGGCCTCTTGGATCTTTCACAAGCGGCCAGAAGGCCAGGGCAACAATGAAATGCAGGTACTGCTCTGCAGTTGGAAACATAACACTGTCCATCAGTGATACCTGTAACAACATTGACATTAATATGAATAGTATCGATATGAGATCTATGGGAGTCAGCTGCCTCACAGCTGAGTTCATCTTCTATAGCCACAAATCCAGCTTATTCATTCTTGCATTTTTAATACAATTTAAACCCTGTACATTTACTAAAGGGCCACAGCATCAACACATCCTCATAATGGAATACTAAACTAATATAACAATCTAATTGTGGCTTTAATGTAGTCTGCTCTTTCTAGCTCTGAGTGTGAATCATCTTTCAGGATAGGCAAACATCTTCAGTGTCACCATTAACTGCATAACCTTTAATAAAGATAGAGTGAACCTAATTTTTTCCAACTTTTAATTCACAACCTTAATCTTGTAACTTTGAAATGTACCTACAAGAGTACCTCTTCTCTCATCTATAATCCATTAAGAAAACAATTCAGAAATGGGGAAGTTCTTTGAATATGTGGAAAATGACCTCAAATTCAAATGAATACAGCAGGCATTCACTCTGCTTTGATCTCAGTCCTTCTCAGTCTTGCTCTAACACACTCTACTGCAATTCAGAACAGCTCACTCAGTCAGCTACAATGCATTTAACTGCAGTGATGTTACGGTATTGATAAAAATCAATAGCAAATTTAAGGACAGCACTGAAATATTTTTTCCACATTTTTATCCAAACTGAAATTAAACTCAGTTTTTCTGTAAGATTCTTCAAAAAGTAATACTACCCCAAAATTTGTTACTGATTTGACTGTGGCTAAACACTGTGGTCGACTGAGCCGGCCGATCAGTGGGGATGTGTGTGCTGTGTGTCTGCCCGGACAGATCAGCATTGAGCCGAACAGGGGAGTGCTGCCCCCCCTGGCCTCCTGCAGCGTGGACGTGCTCTTCAGACCCGTGGCCTGCCAGCACTTTGAGACCATCCTGGAGCTGGCCGTCGAGAACGGGACCGGATGGTGAGGAAGCGCTCCCTGTTGCTTGTGTGCCAGTTCACGAAATGAAATGCATCCTCAAGCGTTCAGCTTTTAACCAAAATCCACAAAGACGCAGGACATCTCATCAGTAATGTCACATGCGTTCCTCTCTATTCCCGAGAGGAGTGCATGCATTTTTCACACCGGCATTTATCCATTCCTTCACATTACTTTCACACATACAAATGAGAATGCTGTAGCTGGTATTTTATCAACAGCAATAACCTCCACACTCTACAGCCTGGCTCCACAATTATATTCTGGAATATCATAGGAAAATCTCTTCAGACAGATTTACTGTGAAATTTCCTCCTTACAGTTTAGCAGCTCTGGTGTTGACTATGACTGTTATGCACTTTGGGATTTGAACAAGCTATTGAAGGTTCAAAGATGGGGCATGTACTTGTAGACAGCCTGCCACTGTGTTCCCCCGCAGTGCGAAAGGGAGAGAGTGCTGGAGGTGATAATGATGTCTGAACCTCTGTCCACAGTCACCTGTTGGTACAGGCGGACGTGCAGTCTCCATGGGTCTGCCTCCTGAGCTGTGAGCTGACGTTCCCTGAGCTGTACGTGGGGGTGTCAGCGAGAGGAACTGTGACCCTCTTCAACCAGACCCTCCTTCCAGCACACTTCTCCTGGGGAAAGGTTTGGCCCTGCGTCATCGTACCATAGCCAGGTCCAAGAAGCCCACAGCAATCCCCATCCATACATATAAAGCAGCACCTTGCCAACAGCTAAAGCCACAATGTCCATTCTGAACGCTGAACCCACATATATTTAGTCACATGTTGAGCCATCACACCATCATAAACCAGCTCAGATTATGATTCCTTTGATTGCACGGGTTGTCTCAGAAGAGTAGTGGGTTTTTTGCCCATAAAGATTTGGACCATATACAGTATATTCATACACACACACGCACACAAGTTCAAACTGATGCTGTATACCAGTGTGTGGGTTCCTTACTCCAGAACTGACTCATAAACCATCACACCTGTAGTCTGAAACGGTCTGCTGCTGTTCTGGTCAACTGCTCTATGTGCCTTACAGCTCCAAGGCAAACAGGCCTCCCTCTGCTCTGCCTGCTTTTCTCCTTCCACGGGCACTCTGGGCCCCAACGCTCAGATGGAGGTCATGGTGCAGTTTACAGCTCACACCGATGTACGTATGAGCGTGAAACATAAGAGGCATCTGTTATGATATATTTATAATACTATATTATATAGTACTGTAACATTTAGCATTAGAGCTTGCACCAGCACCTTTGATGCCAGCTCAAATCATCCAGATAAACCTTTCAAAAGGGGATCTAGTAGCAATATTTTGTCATTGTTTTCTGTTGTATAGAAATGTTTAATCTTGCAAGTGAATGAAGCGTTAATAAAAGAGGCCAAAAACAGTAAAAGTAATGTGATCTTATGTGGCATTCCATTGTACTTGCCCTACCTGAGCCAGCCACTGGACTGGAGCTCTGGTGTCAGCAGTGGACACAATGTGAAGCGCTGTCAGAAAAGCCAGCAGTGTTGATTAAGGCTTGGCTCCATTCACGTTTTCTGAACCTGAGTAGCTCTTATCTCTCTCTGTCTCTCAGTTTACCTTTCCCTCTCACCCTCTCTTTCTCTGTCTCTTTCTCTAGGTGGAGCTGACAGAGGTAGCAGCGATCTGTGAGGTGAAAGGGATGCAGGAGCCACTTGTTCTGGGCTTCTTTGCCAAGGCCAAGGGGCTTCATGTTTCCTACTCTCTACCTCCTGACTGGTGTGTTTTATTCACAGCCCCAGAGAGACTATGAAAAAACACACAAGACCTAATTTAGGTTTACGCATTTCATGAGTATGCATTTAGTATGTTAACTGTGTTTGGTCAATAGTGTTACTCCGTGAAAAGATTATTTGAAAGCATACATGTTTATGATTCAATTTTAATCTTTAAATAGCAGATTGTGCTGCCAGATGTAGTTGTCAGATGACGTGATGTCAGATAATTCCCCTTGGCTTGATAAAAGTTGAATACAGGCCTTTTCTTTGCTATCTCTTATGTCCCTTGGTTCTCCACAGCCCCACTGCAGACAGTCAGGACAGCTCAGCACTGGTGCTGGACTTTGGAGGTGATGTGGTTTTAAGGAAAGCAGTCACCAAGCAGCTGATGATAACCAATCACACGGCCATCCCTGCCCCTTTCCGCTTGGAGGCGGAATACTTCACGGGTCGCCCTCCTACACCAACCCCACCAGGGGGCGCTGACTCCAAACACCAGTACTGCTTCTTTTCTCTAACCATGACAGGAGACGGGATTTTTTTAATGACCCAAATTGATAACATTATAGGCATGTCCCATCCCAACAGAATTTGATGAAATGTCTCATTCTTTGGCTCAGATTTTGAACACATTCTTTAATTTTTTTGGGGGGTTTACACAAATCATCATTTCCTGCATCTGTCAATCCTTCATTATTCATACTGGCATAAACCTTGCCAAGGAATGGATCTGAGAACTGAGAATCTGAGGATTTCTGAGAACTGAGAACACATTTACAAAAGTATTATTGGAATGAAGATTTGCATTTGATGAAACACCCTCTCTTTGCACACTCAAAATGAGATGACTGCACCCTCTTGTGGGAAGGTGTGAGCAATACAGTTTAGATTCACAAGGCCACTTAAGAGCATTTGCATCGCATAAAAAACAATATATTTATATATTGCTTTGAATTAGAGAATGTATTTGTCTGCACATAATTTTTGTTTCAGCGCCTCATGTTTGCGAAGACAGCTACATCCCATGCAAGTAAAGAAGGCAGAGGAGAAAGAACAGCAGGGTGAGCGTGTTTTCCCAAGCATTTTTGTTCCTGTTAGATAAAATTACACATTGTTTTGTTGTTGTCAGGTTTGACATTCTTCGCTACATTAGGTGTGAGCTTTGACCGCCATGTCTTGGTGACAGAGTTTGTGAATAGCCTGCTGGCCCATGGAAAAGGCGCTGCATTCTTTGTCCAGCCAGCCTCTGGAACGCTGGGGCCCTTTGAGACACAGACTGTGGACATCACTGCATTTACCAACATGTGGGGAGACTACAGGGATCATCTCATATGTAAAGTAGGTTTTAGTGCATTTAATGCATCTTAAGGTCTTTATTTAGGGTTGCCATTCCTGTTCTCTGAAAGAGGTTTTCTCTAACTCGCAGTGTAGCATAGACTTGTAACTGAAAGGTTGCCAGTGCAATTCCCCACTTGGGCACTGCTGTTATCTAGCTGTATAAATGGATAACATTGTAAAAAAACTGTAACTGCTATAAGTCGCTCTGGATAAGAGTGTCTGCTAAATGCCAATAATGTAATGATGTAATGCAATGTAATGTCTAACTGATACATTTACAGTATCCATAGTATGTTTGAGTAACTGTAACATGAAACTCATGAAAATAGGGCATAATTCTGACCAGGACGCTCTCTGTGTCGTAGGTGGGGGATCTGGAGCCAGAGGCCATCCCCATAAAGATGTCAGTGAGGGGCTGTCCTGTCTACTTTCAGATGATGGGACCACAGCTGGAGGCACAGACCCAGGGGCCGATCATACGGTGTGCTGCATTCACATAGGGAATTCATTCAGCAGTGCTTGTTTAGGTGGAGCTCACGTGTGAAATTATGTATGATCACCTCTACGTGAATGATAAAGACATGACGTTAATGATGGTTTTGGGCTCCACAGGTTTGGTGCGCATGTCTCTGGTGGAGATACAGTCTCACGGTCACTGCGTTTAAACAACACAAGCCCATACAGTAAGAACCCTCTTACTAACTGAACATGCTTTCTTACCTCATGTCTCTTTTCAGTCGCTATTCATTTTTCAGCTTTTAGAGGTTCTGCAGCCCAGGAAATAGCAGATAGCTGTGATGGATACTGGATAATAGGCAGCACCATGGCACGCAAATCCGCATTACAGATGGCCAAATTGTAATGATGTGCTACTGTACATAAAACAGTATTTTTATTTATCCTGCCTAAGAACCTTATGCTAGCGTCAGTAGTGCTTGCTGATTTGACAGTAATGGGTGGCTGTGTGGTCTTGTGAGGGAGTCAGTGAGAGTCACTGAGAATGGGTTAGATGTGTCCTGTACCATGACATGTTTTGCTGTTGTCTGGCAGACATCCGCATGGACTGGGAGACCTACAATCAGGAGAAGGGAGACAGGAAGCTGGTGGACCTGGTGGTGTGGTACGGGGAGGCCTTCCCCCTGAAGGACGCTGATGGGAACGAGGTCCTCAGGGGTAAGCTCGGCTCCAGCCGGAGCGCCACTCCCAGCTGGGACCGGAGCCACACCCCGTGCTCCTCAGGAACAAGCTCCTCCCTCAGGAGCGAATGTGTGAGTATACAAAGCTCCTTAAAATGTGTATGCTGAAAACACACTGTCTGTCAATACATGTTTTTCAAACATGTGAAGCGTCACTATAGCAACGGTCATAATGGTACAGTGGACTGCACAGTGCATCAGGTGTTTAATGGTTATTTGTTCATTGAAATGTTTTATAGCCAATATTTGTTGTTTTTGTTGTTTTTCTGTCCTCATTTGTGTTATGACCCTGAAGTCATCATAGCATTTTCATCAAGTTAAATTCATGTTCCTCGGTGTCCACAGTACCCAGAGGGAGTAACAGAGCAGCAAGAGGAGGATGAGGATGAGGAAGACAAAGAGGCGGGGATTACTCATCCACTCACTCCATTAAGGAAGCTTATCTCTGTACACCTCAGGCCTCACGAGGGCAATGTCTCTGACTACCCATACTGCATCACTCCACAGCAGATAGTACATATCTCCTTCCTTACTAAAACCTTCCTGGAATAAATGGGATTTTTCACTTTCTAATGTTGAAAAGGAAAACCAAAGTCCTTCACATCTTCATTTCATTTCCTTTTTCAACTGGACTTTTCTTCATTACAGGTGGTTCCAGCAGGGGGCAGCGCCACAATCCATGTGTCATTCACTCCATTGACGTTTTCAGGGCCCACCAATGACCCCATGTGTTTTGGCTTTGCCTTAGGCTTCATGAGCCTGGACTGCAAGGTGTAGTGATAAATGCGTTGCTTCCTTCTAGTAATTCATAATTATTACCAATAATATTGTCATTTTAACATATGCTGTTACCCAGAGCGACTTACATAGGTTACAATGTTTACATGTTATCCATGAGTACAGTTGGATATTCTGGGTTAAGTGTCAAGATCAAGGGTACAGCGGCAGCGCCCCAGCAGGGAATCGAACTAGCAACTTTCTGTTATGAGCGCTGCTCCTTACCATGATGTTAAACTGCATTCCCTGGAATAATATATTTCTTTGTTTTCACTATCCACCACTTGTGTCAGTTGCATCTTGTGTTGTGTTAGGTGGCCTCCTGTATTCCTGGGAAGGTAGAGAGAGCACAGGGCTTTGAGCTGGAGCCCTTGAGACTGGACCTTCAGGCTTCAGTGAAGCCTGCACTGTGAGTGACCCATGGTGAAATGCACCTTCACCCATGTCCACAGCCAACACGTTTTCAAAGTAGCATATTCAGTTAACAACACACACTTTTCTTTGTAGCCTATCAGTACAAATGGAAGAGGAAGAGGAAGCACTTGAGTTCTGTGCCATTGCCAGCGATTTAATACAAAACAAAGTGAGGGACTCACACAAGGAGGTGAGTAGGATGCTGCCATTAAAGGTGAGGGCTATCGGCCTTCTGTTGGTGCCAACGATAGAGCAGGTTAGAACAAGGCTGAGACAAACCAGGAATTTGAAATCAAATGCTGCATCTGCCAAAATGCAGCAATATCATAAATGGGTTTTCATGCTAACAATAGTGTATACAGTTCTGAACTGCCACAATAGGTCTCTATCTATGCTTGACCTTTTCTGGTCACTTTTTCAAATTTTATATGCCTTTTATTATACAAATAAAAGATGAACACAACTGATTTGTAGACGTTTACATTGAAGTTATTCAAAGTACATTCAAAGTATTTTTAAAAGAAGTAGATAAGGGGTCATTTTAGGCAGATGATGTAGCTGATATATGAATTATTTCTCCCGTTGTTTCATTTTAACACATTTTAAGAATCTTTGACTTAAAGTTCTGTTTCTCTGTTTGCCTTTGCATTTCATTTCACTCATGTCATTCAGTCACACTTCTTTTTTTTTAGTAGAGGTGATGTTGATGCTCCTTTACTCAAGCTCTCTTTAGTGCAGTGGCTTCGTCATTGTTTTGGCTGCTGATTACAAACTTTCGCTCCTCTGCTAGCAGACACTGAGGGAGTCCATACTGACACGGAACTTCCAGCTGAGGAACACCACTGAGATGCGTCTGTACTTTAAGCTCAGCAGCCAGCCCCCGTTCTCCATCCTCCTTCCTCAGAACAGAGGCAGGACTGGGAGCTCCAGTCGCCACCCCGAGGAGCCCCAGTCCTTGATCCTCCGGCCGCAGCACAATCTGCAGGTCCAGAGTCACGTCCATGCGTCTGCTTATCCACCCCATCCATGTCTTCATCCACCTTTCCATCTGATTCCCCATCTCCACTACTCTCCTCCTTCTACTTGACAGGATTCATTGTTCCTGTCTTTATCGTGCTTTTCCTCACCCCACTCATCTGTACATTTGCCTCTCCATCTGCTGTGGCGGGCTAGTGTGATGTTCCTCATTGCCACACATGGAATTTTCGTTGCTACTGGCAGGTGAAAGTGGCCTTCCACAACTCCCCCTCCCTGCTGACCTATCAGAGCCAGGCAGCTGAGCAGCTCCCGCCCACCGTGCAGCTGATCCACACTGACACGGGGGAGAGGAAGCTTCAGTTCCAGCAGAACCTGACGATAGAGTACAGCAACAACAGTGTGCAGGTGAGTGGGGCCTAGCATTACTGTTTGACATCATGAATAGCATGTGTGTATACATGTGTATATGTGTACAGGGAGTAGGCAAAATGTTATCAATGAATGATATGAATGTTATATATTAATATTTAGAGCTGGGCTGCACTTTGCCTTCAGAATAGCTGTTATCCTGGTCATTCAAAATGGCCTTATATTTCTTGACCATAATTTTACCATGCAGAGCAATAGTCAGACCCCAAAATCTGGCTGCCAGTACCATAACAGATGTTTAACATGAAATAGGCAATATGGATTGAACACTTCTCCAAACATGAACCTGCCCAGATGAGAAAAAGAGTGAAAGATGACATTATTTTCTACCAAAGCTCAGAAATACAGGTTTTGTGCTTATTAGCATTAGCATTAGCATTTGTGATCATTACCAGGTTGCGTTGTTGCCTTGGTTTCAAGTAGTTTGCGAATGGCAGTCCTGCCATAAATATCAGCCTTGTGAAGCTCATGAAGTACAGTCACAGAGGAGTAGATTCAGTTCCCTGTCTGCTTCAAGCTTCGAGTTGTGACCACTGTTCATTTTACCTGATGTAGTTCAACCTTGTTTGGTGTACGCTGTCATGCTTTTTGACACTGTTCCCCTTGACACATTAAATAATTTTGCCTTTTCTGTGACTCAGGCACCTGCGATTCAGGTATCAGCTATTTGACCTCTTTCAAAATCAATTAAGTCTCTCACGTTGTTTTAGAAACTCACATATTAAAGTATTGATTTTAAATTGTTTTTTATGGCAGAAACATATGGGAAATTAGTATTGACATTAAGATGAAACATGTGTAGACTCCTTTTTAATTGCATTTAGTTACTTCAAAATATGAGTCCTTCGTTTAGTGTTTACATTATTTTGTCCACCCTCTACAATACACTCAGTGACCACTTTATTAGGTACACCTCTCTAATACTTGGTAGGACCCCCCCTTTGCCCCCAGAACAGCGTGAATTCTTCATGGCATGGATTCAACAATGTGCTGGAAACACTCCTTAAAGATTCTGCTCCATGCTGACATGATAGCATCACGCAGATTCTACGGATTTGTCAGCTGCACATTCATGCTGCGAATGTCCCATTCCACCATATCCCAAAGGTGCTCTATTGTATTGAGAACTGGTGACTGTGGAGGCCATTGGAGTACACTGAACTCATTGTCATGGTTCTGGAAACAGCTTGAGATGGCGCGTTATCCTGCTGGAAGTAGCCATTAGATGATTGGTAGACCATGGTCATAAAGGGATGCACATGGTCAGTAACAATACTCAGGTAGGCTGTGGTATTTAAACGATGCTCAATTGGTATTAAGGTGCCTAATGTGTGCCAAGAAAATGTTCCCCACACCATTACACCACCAACTCCAGCCTGAACCGTTGATACAAGGCAGGATGGATCCATGGATACGTGTTGTTTACGCCAAATTCTGACCCTACCATCTACATGTCGCAGCAGAAATCAAGATTCGTCAGACCAGGCAATGTATTTCCACTCGTGTACAATCCAGTTTTGGTGAGCCTGTGCCCACTGTAGCCTCAGTTTCCTGTTCTTAGCTTACATTTACATTTACATTTATTTATTTGGCAGACGCTTTTATCCAAAGCGACGTACAAAAGTGCAAATAGTGAGCAAACAACAGGCACAAGAGCAAGATGTGTAAAGGTCATATAATGCAAATAGTGCTGAAGCTGAGCGCAAGGTCAGTCCAGCCAACTAATCTGAACTAGGATTGCATCTCAAATACAATTACAGAAAGAAAAATGGAGTACCGCTATACTACCTAGACAAGTGAGCAACAAGTACAAGGCAGGAGTCAGATTCACAACATCAAAGTTACAAGGTCGAAGAGGGAGGTATCAGTCCAGGTAGAGTCTGAAGAGGTGTGTCTTCAGCGCACGTCTGAAGGGTTGGATTGATGGAGTTGTTCTTAGGGGGTGGGGAGTTCATTCCACCACTGGGGCGATGATTTGTTGTGAGGAGCGTGGGCCTTGTGTACTATTGGTGGGTGGAGCGAGGCGTCCGGATGTAGCAGAGCGGAGTTGACGACGGGTGCGTAGGGCAGGATGAGGTCCTGGAGGTAGGTCGGGGCAGTCTTTCTTGCAGCGGAAAAGGTGAGAGTCAGGGTCTTGAAGCGGATCCTGGCTGGGATTGGGAGCCAGTGGAGGGATCTCAGTAGGAGCTGACAGGAGTGGTACCCAGAGGGGTCTTCTGCTGCTGTAGCCCATCCACCTCAATGTTCGACGTGTTGTATGTTCAGAAATGCTTTTCTGGATAGCACTGTTGTACGTTCACGTGTGGTTATTTGGGTTACTGTCGCCTTCCTGTCAGCTTGGACCAGTCTGGCCATTCTCCTCTGACCTCTGTCATGAACAAGGTGTTTTCTCACACAGAACTGCCACTCGCTGGATGTTTTTTGTTTTTGTACCATTCTCTATACATTCTAGAGACTGTTGTGTGTGAAAATCCCAGGAGATCAGCAGTTTCTGAGATACTCAAACCACCCCATCTGGCACCAGCAATCATCCCATGGTCAAAGCCACTTAAATCAGATTTCCTACCCATCCTGATGTTTGGTCTGAACAGCAACTGAACCTCTTTTTTATGTGTTTTGCTTTTATGCATTGAGTTGCTGCCAGATGATTGGCTGATTGATATTTGCATCAACGAGCAAGTGTACAGGTGTACCTAAAAAAAGTGGTCACTGAGTGTATATAGTATGTGTGGGTGTGTGTGTACGGGTGTGTGTAGATATGTATCCTAGAAAGTAATGTGCCTACGTAAGAATCTTCACAGTCTTCCCTCTTGTCTCCTTGTCTCTTGTTAAGACGGTGCCCCTCCGTGCCCACCTTTCCCTGCCTACCTTGTACCTGTCTGATGACACTGTGGACTTTGGCACCTGCTATGTGGGACAGACCCACATCAAAGAAGTCTTTCTCTGCAACCGAGGAGGGTCCCACAGCCACTGGACAGCATTTGTAGGTAATGAGTCACAATTATGTTGCATCCAATGTGATCCTAGCAGTATGTATACAAATCTTTATTAATAGTTTCAATAGCATATAGCAATTCTTACAGAAGAGAAAGTTCCCATGCAATTGCGTTCACATCTTTGGAATAAGCAGTATCACTTTTGAAATTGCTATATCTGGAGGCAAGCTGTGCTTTGTTAAAACATTTAAACCTAAAATTTAAACATTTATATGTTTGTCCATAACTCAATGGCAATAGGTATAATTATAACACTTTTAAAGGAAAAAACTGTATTGTATATGCACCCACATGGGATCAATTTGTGATGAATGAAATATGAATTATGTGGAATGAAACACTGCCTTCTGTCATTGTAAATGCAGTTTGAAGTCCAATTTACTTCATTTGCTTGGTACATAGACTACCCCATGTCTTTGATGTATTCTCCAGTTGCTAATTAGAACTTTGTATATAGAATAGCTGCTTTTCCTTAATCAGAGTACTACTCTTTGTACTACATACAAATATTATGAGCTGAGCTGAAAATGGATGAACACCAGGGAAAATGTTTCTAAATTTTGTTTGATGACAGATCTAAAAAGGGTGATGAATCCTTTTGAAGCAAGCAGAAGGGGTTCCCCCAATAGTACTATTTTCAAGTTTAAAATAAATCAGAATTTAAACAGGACTTGATACCCCATCCCTCTTAACTTTTCAAACCTCCTCTTCTGGTAGTGGGTGGATGTTTCATTTGATTGAGACAGTTTGTGCTCAGATATTTATACTGGTCATCAGCAGAAAATACGAAATGACTGGGCATTTTCAGCAACACTGTATAAGAGTGAGCAACCCACAACTGGCAATACAAAACATTATGTTCTAAGTTGATTGGTCTACAGTCTGAGTTGCCTCTCCTCTGGGTATTTGAAAGAAATTGCCCTTGAATCCACCTACCTCAGTCTTCCACCATTCACACCTTCCTTGGTATCAGTGCATGCATTGAAACCAAACAAAGACAATTTTGTCTTCTGTCCCCCATTTCCCCTGCTGTCAATCTTCTTTTAGTGTAAACAGGCCTTTAGGAGAATGCTGACCATTAAATTGTGACTTTGTATTTTCCTCCCCTGCCTTCCTAACAGTAGATGGAGAGACCAGTCCATTCAGAGTGTCTCCTGGCTTTGGAGTTCTGGAACATCTTGTTGGCTCCTGCAGACAGCCTCTGCAGATCAGCTTCACAGCCAGGTATGCAAAACACTGCTTAAGACAGTACTTTAGCTACAAGTTAGCATGAAAGACCTTACCAAAGATACCACAAGACATGTACCTTTGGTCCAGATTATACTGAGAAAAAAGAACAACCAAATTTCCAATTATTCCACATTTCCAAAGATACTGCCATATTATATATAAATTATGGCTGCCCACAATGCATGAATGTTTACCCTTTGATTATGAGTCTGCATGGCTTCCTGGTATGCCATGCCAGTTGAAGCACTGGTAGCAGAGGATGATGTTCACTCCTTCAACCTGATCATCTTTCTGTTTCAAATCCCTAGAACTTTGGACCACATGTCCTATAGAATGCAAACCCTGCATTTCTGGAACTTACAAAAAGAGCTCTTTCACTGACCTTAATTATAACACTTAATATTGCCTATCTTCTTGGCCTCCCTTGCAGGCTCTTTTATTGTGGTCAGTTATTTCATTTTTGTAGACTCTATCTGCAAATAGAAGTCTAGCCATGACAGCAGAGGAAATGCTTAGCCCTATTAGAGCCCAAAATATGAAATCAAAAATTTCCACAATGACACTTTTCTGCACTGTATATACAGCCTTGTTTTGTAATTATGTTAACTTGAATGGGCTTCCTGCAGTGACCAAGGCGAGTCTAGAGCCACTGTCAAAGTGCAAGGGATTCTGGGAGAGCCACCAATCCAACTGCTGGTCCAGGGGAGGGGCTCCTTCGATGAGAGATATGTGTCGCTGCTGGCTGATGAGTAGAATTGCAGTGCAAGACAGACCTGGTGAGCAGACAAACAGCTCTAGCACTTTGGATCACTACAGCTATTCTGGGTGAAAACCTATGACTTGATACTGTATGAGGCTTCCTCCAGTTTCCTGTTTTGTTGAGCCGTTACAAGGCCCTATGACAGTCACTATGTATGCACTGGACATGAACAACAGACATGATTTTGACGTGGTTGTAGAAAACGCAGCCTTTTAGTCGGGTAAAAGCAAGTGTAGACTGAACGCTGCGGCCAGGTTCGATTCACTAGCCAACAGTGACCGGGAGCTCAGCAGACGGAGCACATTGGCCGTTCCGGGATAGGGGTGGGTACGTCGGCAGGGGCTTCGGTCCCATTAGCAACAGTGACCCTGCTGGTCGATCGGGCGTCTGTGGTCCATGTGCCAAAACATATGAAATGGACATGAACAACAGACATTATTTTGACATGGAGGAGGGCACGTGCTTGTCTACGCTCTCCCGGATTGACAGTTTAGAAAACCTTCATTTTAAAAAATGTTTTTTATTCCAAATTTTTTCAAATTAAGCAATAAATAACACCATTGCTTATTATTTTTAAATTAAACAATACACCATTGAAATCTGTAAAAAAATCACACTATTTGAATTGAAATTCTACAGTAACCAAATGTCATAGATTCCAGAAAAAGTCTCTGTTTTCACATTGTGATGTACCAATAAAGAAATGTACTGTCTGGCCCTGACACAACCACCTAATTCTACTACACATTTTCTTCACACTAGTTTTATGCCATTTTTATTTGAACATCAAATAAACAATTCTATGTAAGTCTCAAGTCTAAGAACTGTAAGAACTGTCAATACATGGACGTATTCCACAAATGAGACATTTCCATTTACATTCCAACATTTCATTGTCTTGATCTCTGAAAACTACTTCCCTTACAACAGCAAAAAAGATTTACAGTTTTATATAAAAATTATTATCCCAAATTAATATTTACAGATCAGTGAAAGATTTGTTAGACTATCTTAATAACAGGTGCAAATTCATAGATGGGTAAAGACAGAAAGACAATGATTGCCTAAATATAATTATTGCACATATTCTACAGATGAATGTTAAATTCAAGACATGAATATTATATTCAACTCAATAATCCTGTTGCACTCTTGGATATCTAACGTTCATGTGCATTCATTTGAAATATGTAACAGAAATAATCAGGCACTTATCTTTCAGATGGAAATATACAGTATATTTCCAAGATGTCATTCAGTATGGGCAGTCAAGCGTCCATGAATTAGTAATGTAGTCCATTATGCTTCAAGCTGATAATCGGTCTTAAAGCAGGCTTTAAGATCTTAAAGTCATTTAGGTAAATGTCTGGCGAAGGCTTGTTGTAAATTTTTGCAGCACTACTACTTTCCAGGATGTTCAAAGACTGCAGCAGCTCCCATCCCTGTTCCAATGCACATGGATACCACACCATAGGCCCTGAAAGAAAAATATCGGTTTTCATCAAAGGATAGTGACAAACTAATCTGACACGTTTCATAGGCATTGTTATGACACAACAGCAGACAATTCTAGTGTTGCAGAATGACAGTATAAAAGGAAAAAGTTGCTTTTATTCACGTTTGTGACACACTGTAGTAAATCTCTATGTCAATGGTCATATTAGGTCATAGCCATAGCAGGTTTGCCCTGTTACAAACAGCTGTAAGATGTAAGTGATGAAGAGTGAAGTGGTCTCACCGCCTGCCCCTGCGTTTGAGCTCGTTGAGGAGGGTAACAACCTGGCGGGCCCCAGTGCAGCCGAGTGGGTGACCTAGGGCGATCGCTCCTCCGTTGGGATTGACTTTTTCCAACGGTATGCCCAGCTTCTCCACACAGTAGACAGCCTGCAGTACATCCCCACACAGACTGTTGTCAGTCCCGTTATTCCAATAAAGTTTGGTTCTTCAAATAACAAGATCCACTGCAGAACACCCACCTGACTAGCGAAGGCCTCATTAATTTCAAACACATCAATGTCGTCCACGGTGAGCCCTATGGGGGTAACATTTTTTTTGTTAATATACTTTTTACAATCATATCTTATAAAATAACAGTCAAGATACATACTTTGTTTCAAGCTTTTGATATGAAGCCCAAGCTTTTAGCACAAAGCTGTCCCTCACCTGTTGTTGCAGTGTTTCACATAAGTGTAGAAATTTATTATTACATTACATTACTGGCATTTTGCAGACATCCTTATCAAGAGTGACTACCATGACTCACAGTTTATTTATTTAACAATGTTATTCATTTATACAGCTGGACATTTTACTGAGGCAATTGTGGGTTCAGTACCTTGCCCAAGGGTATAGCAGCAGTGCCCCAGCGGGGAATCAAACCGGCAACCTTTCAGTTACGAGTTCTGCTCCTTAACCATCACGCTACACTATATAAATCAGCGTCCTGCACTCACCTGCCTGCTGCAGAGCCACAGGGATGGCGTAGGCCGGCCCAATGCCCATCACGTCCGGGGGCACGCCCACCACCGCGCTCGCCCTCAGGACCCCAAGCACCGGCAGACCCAGCGCCTCCACCGTGGACCGCCGTCCCACCAGCACAGCCGCTGCCCCGTCGCTCACCTGGCTGGCATTACCTGCGGGGACAGTATAAGCCAATCCACACAGACTCGGGTGGGCATCACTGGCAGGTGTGCATAAAACTCCTGAATGTTCAGCCACAAATGGCATGCTTTTCCATCACTTTACCATGGAGCCATGCATGAAACTGATCCCCGGGTCTTACTGTGAAGGCTAAAAAAATGATGCTGCACCCACTAACAGTGCGTATGTGAACAGTAGATTTTAAATGACGCTACCAGCCCACCCAGATGATATGAAGATCAGCGCTTCTGAGCAGCGCCTGCTAAGAAATGAAGCACATGAACAAACCACGCTAGAGTGCAACGTGTTCACTAAATTGCCACATGGCATGGGAAACGACCATTATCTTGATATAACAGACCACCCTAGAGATTAGTGTTCATTACAGAGGGAAAGGAGGGAGAACCACACCACACACACAGACCTGCTGTGGTGCTGCCGTCAGGCTTAAAGGCTGGCCTGAGCTTAGCCAGGCCCTCCAGTGTGGTGCCAGGCCGGATTCCGTCGTCCTTGGTGACCGTGATGCGGCGCTCGGTACCGTCCTCCTCTACAAACTTGGTGGTGACCGGGGCAATCTCTTGATCGAACAGGCCCGACTGCATGGCCCTGGCAGCTCTGCAACACAGCGTGGGCATTAGAGGACAAGTCCCTTCACGGCTGATCCCCACATCTGACCGGAGAGTGCAGGACGTCCCTTAGAAAAGTGTGCAAAGATCACGCCGCAGCACAAAAGAACATTAGGAGTAGGATCTTATTGAACAAATGAAATTTCCATGAGATTTAAAGCTGAGGGTTGTCATTAACCAGATTGGACTTGAAGTGCACATAAAAATGCACTGTAATTTAAAATGATTTTTTTGTCTGAGAGAAGGTATTTACCCTGTAAAAATATGTTGCTACATGAAATGGTCTTCAGACCCATTGTTCAACTGCTTAGCACTCAGATGTCAAACTGTGAGCTGACTCCACCCCCCCTATGGTATTTACAGTACTGTGTTCAAAGACAGGAAGCTTACTTGTGCTGAGAGCTGAGAGCAAAGGCATCCTGCTTCTCCCTGGAGACTCCGAATCTCTCAGCCACATTCTCTGAGGTGATGCTGAAAGACACCGGCAGACAGTGACGCGCCACCCGCGGAGCAAATCACTGTACTGAGGCACCGCTGAGCCTTTATACAATGTAAATCTTACATTCACATTCATGGCTTTTGGGCTCCTTTTATCAAACAGTGGCATGACTGAGCAGAACAACGTTTACAGTGAAGGAAAAGTCGAAGGTCACAAGAACACTTTGTATTCAAATAGGCCTTTGCATGCATTGTTTCCCAGAGGAAAAGAAACACATTCTGCCTTAATGCTAACCTGCTGTATCCGGCTACCTAAAAATCAACTTCAAGTTTGTGTGTGTGTGTGTGTGTGTGTGTGTGTGTGTGTGTGTGTGTGTGTGTGAATGGTGACACTAACAGAAATCTGCATAATTCCAAATGAAACCAAAAACTAACCTTTTTTGACTAAACACACTCAGATACTGTAAGTTCAGACTCTTTTATGTCTTTTAATACTACTTTGTTGCAAACCAAGCATAGAAACATTTTCTTATAAGACTAGCATCAGTGACGTCTGAGGAATGCCCTACCCCATGGGGATGATGCAGTCACGAGCCTTCTCGTTGTCCATGAGCCTGGAGCTGATGTCCCCGGGGTTCCCCGCAGAGCGCAGGGTCATGCTCTCCACCCTACAACACAGTCGAAACTCAAACAAAGCTCCACGAGCACAGACACAGAGCTCAGCTCTACTGCCCACAACTGGGAAAGAGTGTGGGCAGCTAACACATTCTACTCAATTCACCAATGGTGTTTTCTAGAATATGACAACCATTAGAGCTAATATGTGCTTTTCTTGCAAAAATACAGCATACACACAAGTTATTACAGTTGTCAAAACATTGCCTTGGGTAGTTTGTGCAGACATATCTAAATAATATATTTTAAGCAAATACATATACTCACCCACATGCAAGACCCAAGTCGTAGGCCCCACTCCTGATGCCACCTGAACATAAAAAGTCAGTCAGTTGCAGGGACAGGTTTGTATGTAACAAATAATTACACTGTATGGTTTCACATAGGTTCTGGACTGTCACATACAAGAGATGGAAGCCCACCAAAATGAAGAATGCATCATTGTATGGGTGCTGATTTCAAGCTTTTGGATTCCTCTCCATGTTCCACTACTTTGACTTCACCCTAACGCAGTCGCTTCTGACAAATAAGCTAGGCAAACAGCTGGATCTGGTCTTCCTGAGCACCACCTCTGACCACTACTTTGTCTCCTTTTCTCTACCTCATACTCTACGACCCATCCCTGTCACTTCTGTCACTTCTAGCCATAATACACGCAACTTCTCACCTGCAGCTTTCTCTTCTGCAGTTCTTGCTTCTCTTCCACCCCTTGATTCTTTTACCAAACTTTCTACAAATTCTGCTGCATCCACCTTTCTCTACTCTCTGTCATCTTCCCTTGATTCCCCTGATTCTCTCTGTCCTCTTACTTCAAGGCCTGCATGACCCACACCACCTTGTCCTTGGCTAAAGGATACACTCCATGAGAACAGGGCCAAGCTGAGTGCCACAGAATGGAAGTGGAGAAAATCCAGCTCTGCTGGAACTATCAAGCACTCCTCTCTGCCTTTTCTTCAAGTGTGACTTCTGCTCCTCCTCCTTTTATGAATCCAAGATTCAAAACTCACTATCTAACCCACGTAGACTGTTTTCTACCTTCGCTCCTCAATCCTCCCTCTTCCCCACCCCCATCTGATCTCTCTGTGGATGACTTTGCAGATTACTTCAACCAGAAGATTATAGGCATTCCAAACTCCCTCCAGTCACCACAGCTCTCATCTCTCTCCTCTTCCTTTTTCTCCTCCCTCCCACTCGCCTCCCCTCTTCCCACTACATTTTCTCCACTAACAGATGTTGAGCACACTCCACTCCTTACACTACACTGACCTACCACCTGTGCCTTCAATCCTATTCCCTCACCTCTCCTGCAGGCCATTGTTCCTAGCCTTCTACCATTAATCTCCGCTGTGATGAATTTGCCACTCTCCACAGGCTGTCTGCCTGCTGCCTTCAAGGAGGCATGACTCACACCCCTGCTGAAGAAAAGGATTCTGGACCCATCTGCTGTACAGAACTATCATCTGGTCTCTCTCCTTTCCTTTCTCTCTAAAACATTTGAATGTGCAGTGGCTAACTAACTATCCTCTCCCAGAACACGCTTCTTGACCCTTTCAGTCTGGCTTCAGGGCTGGTCATTCCACAGAGACTGCCCTCTTCTCCATCACCGACGTTTTTCAATCAGCCACAGCATCCTCCCACTTTTCAGTCTTAATTCTTCTGGACCTGTCTGCAGCTTTTGATACAGTGGCCACACTGTACTTCAGGTTTGCAGCAGTGAATCAGGTGTACAGCTTCTGAAGGATCCGCCCCTACTTCACTGTGTATTCCACACAGATCCTAGTTAGGGCCCTGGTCCTCTCATGCCTGGACTACTGTAACTCCCTCTTTGCTTTTCTTCCTGTATGTGCCATCAAACCCTTGCAATTAATCAAGAATGTAGATGCACTTGTCTACAACCTCCCCATACATAGTCAAGTCACACCCCTCCTCACTTCACTTCAATGGCTTCCTGTTATCGCTCACATCAAGTTCAAAACCTTGATGTTGGCATACAGGACAGTGAATGGGAGAGCCCCCTCATACATACAATTGGTCGTCAAACCATACGTACCACCCAGATCACTACACTCTGCAACCTTAGGGTAACTGAACCTCCCATCCCAATGGGGTTGCTCCTCTCAGGCACGATGCCTGTCTGTGCTGGACCCTCAGTGGTGGAATGAACTTCCCATGAGTGTCAGGATGGCGGAATCACTGGCCATCTTCCAACACAGACCTATCTATTCCGAATGCATCTCGTTTCCACCCCAATCCTCACCCCCTAACACCTGCTACATGTATTTCTTGCTCTTTATTTTATGTGCAGTATTGCAATGTGTTCTGGATTCTGTGACCTAGTAACTGAGATGTATGGTAGTGTGTGCACTTGGCTTCCCTTAGTTTCTAGGCTGCCTCGTCAGGTTAGCACATGTTAACCTGTGATAGGGGTTGAATGGTATTACGCTCACACTCACTGGTCTGGGAGTATTGTTAACCTGGTCTGACACTGTTGCTCATTCAACTTGAATGGATACACTTCTGTTCTTTTGTTCTGGAAGTTGCTCTGGATAACAGTGTCTGCTACATGAAAGTAATGCAATGTAATTATTCTACCTTGTTTTCTGTGGGAATTTGAATGAATATGGCAGTAAATATGAAACATATCTGTATGCAAATCTTCTAGGGGCACAGCAGTAAAAGACTTAAAAAGGAAAAAATAAATCATGACTTGCATTACGAACTTAACATACCACAGCTGCTTTTACCATACATAGTCCAGACTCGTGCAAGAGATCATTCAGTCCATTTCCATGGTAACAAACATAACATGGCCCTTACCTGCAATGTTGAAAAGGGCCTGAAGGCCTGAAGAGCACTGTCTGTTGACTGTGTAGACAGGAACAGACTCTGGGAACCCACTGCCAAGAAGACATACCTGTCACACTACTATCCTGTACCACAGACGTTGTGCACCATGTAGCTTGGCAGATACAGAGCCCATTTTGTAAGCAAAATGCAGATGAATCGCCCACCTGAGAAACTGAGCCACTCTGGCCATGAGAGCTCCGGCTCCAGGCTGCAGAACGTTACCTGCAGAAGGCAAAGCGAAGGGGAGTCAGGTCAGATCAACTCCACGCAACTCTTTTCAAATATAAGGAGCCCACACACAGAAGTGGCTGATAAGCCTCAGTTACCAGCTATGCACTAGCAGCTGTGTTTCCAACCCCTCCACCACACGCACTGCTTATACATCTGTCTCCTCACCCACACAGACGTCCCCCAGTTTGTCGGGCTGCAGCCCGACCTCCTTCAGCACTGCTGACATCACGGCACTCAGCAGCTCGTCGGGGGTGGTGTCCTGCAGAAACACAGGGACAGCATCTCCATCTGGTCCTGGAGACCACTGTGTCTGTATGAGCCCTTCCCCTTCAGTGACTTAAGGACACGTATCACCATACCCTGGGGTTCCCAACCCTGGCCTTGGGGACCCCCCTGCGTATGCTGGTTTTCACTCCAGCTGAGCTCTTACTTACTTAGGTCTGAGTAAACATATTTCCAACAACCCACATGTGTAATAGAGAGCTGACAGAGGTAAGTAAAATCAGTACTCGTTTAACAGCTCAATCAAACCTAATTAATTGAGAGCTCAGCTGGAATGAAAACCAGCACACAGAGTGGGTCCCCAGGACCAGGACTGGGAAACCTCAGTAGTTTTCGGGTCTCTGAGACTAAAGTACTGTGGAATGAACTAGAAATGACATTCTCTCCAACGATCAGGATAAAGTCCTCAGTTTCGTACAGCACTTACAGAGCTGAGTTCTACTAGAAAAAAACGTTAAGCTAGAATAGAATAATTCTTTATTGTCATTGTAACGTTTTACAACGAAATTTGAGAAGCTACTGTTAGAATAGACTGCTGTATATAGGTAAGAAGCTGGAAATGTATATCATGGTAGGAGACATTTGTATCTGCGTGACAGACAGAAGTTTAATTGGACAACCGCCAAACAATTGACAAATAGCTACGAGTAACCGAGATAGGCTCCCTCCATGTAAAAAAGAAATAACACATCGTAGTGTCGGTTTGATAGCTAGGTTTTTTTAATTCTCGTCAGGGAAATTGGTATTAATTACTTTGTAAGACAGTTATAAATGTATTGTATTTAAATAATCCAACTATGCACAGTGAGGTATACTGGTTGTCTACGATTCACAGTCTAATTATTATGGAATATCTTCCTTACCTTAAACGATCCTCTTTTAGCTTTCCCGATGGCGGTTCTAAGACCGTGGACCACAACAATATCATCCGATCCAGCCGCTGACAACGCACTACATTCAGAAGTGCTTACACATGCATCGCTGTGTGACCTATATCTGTTTGGTGGAGACAAGTGTCCAAAAACTGTCTTTAGTCTGTGCATTGTTGCAGAGAGACCTACAGTTCGCTGAACGGGACCTGCAATTCGCGGATGCCACCTCGTATTATTGTTGCTATTCCTCCAACGTCTACTGCAAAGGTTTATGCCTCTTCCTGCCTCAACCTGCTGAACTTTGCTCCCAATAGATGGGCCGATATATTGGCTCAGAGTCAGGAGAACAAACCAGGAACTGAATAACGTAAGATCGAGTGTGATTGGTCCGCTTTCGTGTCAATAAACAAAGGCGGGACTTAAGATTTTAACTGTTAACAGTGCGTACGTCAAAATGATTTGGACAAATGTCACTGTCTTTATCGGAGTTTGTTTCCAGGCCTATATACATCTAAAGCAGCAAAGTGCGAATAAAATTCATAAATCGCCAAACATTGCTTTTCTTTTCAAAAAGATGTCTGGTTTTACATGTTCATATTGCTTGAGTGCACATAAATGTGGGAAACATGCAGAAAACAAGAAAATAATAGTCTTCCTCTAGGGACTTGTGTCAACACAAAGCGAAAAGAATACACTTCCACCCTGAAAATCTTGCTACACTGCCAAATATATAAAATATATTTAATCATGTTCATGCATGTGCGGGGGGGGCTTTAGGTGCTCAAGCACCTGCCCCTTTTCCCCTTGATGGCCATGGTGCCCTTTTTGGCAAGGCAGTTTTTTTTTTTGCCTGCCCATGGCCCTTATCAAGAAGAATTTTGACAATATTTACACTAGAAGTTAAAAATGCCTGTCTGGCTGCCATCCATAAACTGAA
Source organism: Megalops atlanticus (assembly GCA_019176425.1). Classification (NCBI taxonomy): domain Eukaryota; kingdom Metazoa; phylum Chordata; class Actinopteri; order Elopiformes; family Megalopidae; genus Megalops; species Megalops atlanticus. The sequence goes on along the minus strand of CM032876.1, from coordinate 63,959,812 downwards.
GGATGAAGTTGCCGTGGGTTTGTTACCTTATGTGTTTGCGCTTCCCCCTCCCTCTTTGAATGAAGGGCCCATTAGCCCTAGAAATTAAGCGCACAACCACCAGCTCGCACGCGTGCCCGTGAATTTGAAGAAGCAGCAGTCAGTGACACTGGCAAACAGGAAGGTAAGTAATTTCTTGTTCTCCATAACTGCCAGTTTAAATTAAAATCTGAACCATTATAATATCTGATGTGACAACAAATGAGCTATTTGTGTACTTCATACAGAAACGGCTACTCCGCGACGTTGAGAGATGGGAGAGTGTTTAATTTGTGTTTCAAAGCAGTCTGGTCATCTCTCACCTGTTTGCTTGTTGTCACATTATATTTAGGCCTGTAGTATTACAATTCACTGGGAAATCGTGCAGTAGCATAGTAGCCAGCCAGCAATATAGTGGGTCTGATTCTGAACTAAACACAAATAAGGATGTTGTATCATCTGAAACAGCTTTTTTGTTAATGTCATAAAGCTAGATTGTGTCTTCTTTCATAGTTCACTTTGCAATGTACAGTTTTAATTGTGCATGTCTTATTGTTTTGTGTATTAAATGAAAAAATATATCAAGATATTAAATATTTATCATTCAATCTGCAGTACAAAGATGCCTCAAAATGAGAGAAGGCAAAAAGCCAAACTAAAGGAGCTGCATGAGGCAGCTAAGGGCAGTGGATCCCTAACCAGCTGGATCAAAAAAAAGCACAACAGGCAAGAATTAACACATGTATACTGATAAGGTATTAAATTATAGAACAAAAGAACAACCACCAGTAAATTGTCATTACTTCCTTAATGTTTTCTACCATTACTTTGAGTAGGTTTAATATTGATTAGATGCGAGAGTTGATTATCAGTAATGTGGTTAATCAATGAATAGATTAATGCTGTTATAGCAACATGTGCATTGTTCCCAGATGGAGAGCTAGTGGAAAGTGGTGAGTCAGCTGAGGAGATGGAGACTCAGGGAGAGACAGAGGGAGATATCCAGCCACAGCCCACAGAAAGTATGCAGGGAACAGAAGCTCAGGAGATGGAGACTAAAGCCAGAGAGGGACCATTCTCTAACCTAGTTAACCTACAATGCCCAACTCATCCTGCTCATGTATTAAAATTCAACAACAGAAGCTTCATCCAAAGATGACCCTGCCAACCAGTGCTGCCATTTCTAAAGAATGAAGAAGGGCATTCATTTCAAAAGCATTGGTTGAGAAAAACCCATGGTTGGAGTATTCTCCTAGTACTGATACCATGCTTTGTTTCAGCTGCTGCCTTTTTTTTCATGAGGAAAAATACAAGAGCCATAACACCTGGAAAACAGTAGGGTTCAATTGGTGGAGATCTGCCTTAGAAAAACTTAGAGCACAGTGCCACAGTCTCACACATGTGTAGTATGGGGAGGTGGTGTCAGGGCTCAGGCAGGGGCTCCTGCCAGACCAGTGTTGTTTATTTCCAAAAGGCAATCCAAAATCAGGGTCAAAACAGGCAAAGTCCAAAACCAGAAAAACACAGCAAATATTCCACAAATCAGATCCAAAAATCAAAAATGAAAAACCATGCAAAACAGTTTCAGGCAAAAACAGAACAAACAGCTTTTTTAAACTGAGACAAACTGGCAACAAGACATGAAACCGGGGTATACACCTGGGAAATGCTGATGAGGAGATGGGATACAGGTGCGCAGGCAGGCAGGTGGGGATGATCAGGTGATCAGGTGGGCGGAGACAGGGCGGAGAGCATCAGGGCTAAACACAAAAACAAAAGCACATGGACAGTCTCACATGTGTAGTAGTCCTGACAGGTGGAATACATTTAAGAAAAGGTCACTGGAGGCAGCTTTTGAAATGTGTGACCTTGAGTTTCAAGCTGCAAAAGAAAGAGAGAAGGCGAGGAACAGGGAAATTTTGTCTCGTTTGATAGCCATTACACTTTACCTGGCAAGACAGGGTATGTCTTGTAGGGGAGACGATGAAACATTGTCAAGCCAAAATCGAGGAAATTTCTTACAGCTGGTGGAGTTGTTCAGCAAGTACAACAGTGTAATTAAATTACACTTTGATGCCATAAAAGAGAAGCAACAGGGAACTCAAAAAAGACCCCTTGTTTCACTGCTCTCTAACAGAACCCAGAATGATTTAATCAAAGCTTTGGCCATATCAGTAAGACGTGTCATCCGAGCAGAAATTCTACATCTGAGGGGCAGATTAACACATACCAATACACAAAGCAGGCGTACCACGCCCTTCTTCCACTTTCATCTGGCAAAATCAAATGTGAATCCGAACAGTCAATCATTAGTTTGAGGTTTTAAGTATCTGACTGGTTTATTGTTTAAACAATAAACAATAGGTGACTTCTTGCAATCTTAAAGCGATGGCTGCTTATTTTAAGTAGTTATGTGACCTGTGGTCGCTGATTTTGGGGTATTTATGGTGGTAGACCATTCGCCCTCTTGCCTGCTATGTGTGTGTATTTGTTGACTTATCTTATCTGCCCTTGGTCTGGTCCTGAGTAATGAAGGGAACCATAAAAACCCAGACCAGGGCAAAGAACCATAACATGCCTGGTACTCTCCCGACACAACAAAGTTGTAGATGGAGTTTTGCAGAGGCTGGCCCACAGCAGAACAGAGGAAGAGTTTGAGGAAACAGGTGACAGAGAAGGCAGCATCAGTGGGCCTGGACCACCCATCTGAAGACCCTGGACAAGCTAGGAGGAGAAAAGTGCCAGCAAAGTTCAAGCTCGATCGATGTGACATCAGCTACTGCTGACCATGCTTTCCCAACTTTGCAAGAGCAATACCGAGCTAAAGTGTAATATGTTTTTTTGGACACAATGACACAAGAGCTTCAGAGACGCTTTAAAGGAGAAGATAATTCCACATGGGAGATTGTGAATGCCTTCCATTGCCTGACAGTCCCAGACAACTCGAAAGCAGCAAGAATTCCAACAGAGGCACTCCAAGGTACAAAGAAGCTCTGCAAATTCTATAACATTGAAAATGAGGGCCAATTGCAAACAGAGCTTAAGGTCTTTCATACCTCATACGCATGCCCTCCACCAGTCAGTGTGACATCTATACTTTCAGTGGTCAAAGAAAACAATGCACATTTGGTTTTCCCTAACATGTTTGAGCTGCTTAAGGTATATTGCATGCTTCCAGTGTCCACCTACCATCAATCTGATTGCCAGAGATGCCCTCAAAGGGCTAAAACCCATTCTGGATAAAGTGAAAGAGGCAGTTGAATACTTTCACAGGAGCACACTGGGTGCAGAAAAACTGAAGGCCACTCAGATCCAAATGGGGATAGAAGAGTTACGACCCAAACAGGACTGCATCACAAGATGGAACTCTACACATGACATGTTGAAGAGTTTTCTGCAATCTAAGGATGCCATTATCTCCACCCTGGCCATCACAAATGCATGTCAGCCTTTTGTCCTAAGAAGAATGGAGCATACTGCAGGAGGTGTGCACTATCCTGAAGCCCTTTCAAGAAGTCACTGTGGAGATCAGTGCAAAACGGTATGTCATTCCATAGTTAAGAGTTGGTCAGCTGTAGCTTTCTCTAGCATGCATGCAAAAATACCTGATAACAAATTATGAATGTTTGAGACCATTTTATTTGTATTGTATAATATGATATAGATACCAGTGTAGTACAGTGTGTCATTGTTGGTAACACTTTATAATAATTGTCTTACTATGTATAGTAATATTGCCTGTTTTGTTCTCAATAGCTACGTGACTGCCTCAAAGGTAATATTGCTGGCCAAAGGACTGCAGAGAGTCACAGCCAACTACCAGAGAAGTGTAAAAACACAAGAAGCATCAGATCGGGTGAACTCTCTATGTGCAAACATGGCAGGGATATTCCACAGAATGGAATATAACCATACCCTTGGAGATGCTGCTGCGCTTGACCCAAGATTCAAAAAGGTGGCATTTGGGGGATGCCAGAGCTGCAGATGAGACTTTCCAGAGAATAGCAACTGCAGCAGGAAGAGTCACTCTCAGCAGCGAACCCAGCCAGCAACCAGGTCAACAGGAAGGAGCAGGCAGCGCTGCACACGGATCAGTCGTTTGGAGGCATTTCTATGAGTGGGTGGCTGGTGCAGTGTCAACAAGGAATCCCACAGCAGATGCCATCATGGAGGTGCGGTCTTACCTAGAGGAGCCCCTTCTTCCAAAAAACTCAGACCCTCTCAAGTGGTGGGAAAGTCGGGCCACCGTGTACCCCAGGCTCATCAAGATCATGGCGGAAAGGCTTTGCATTGTGGCAACGTCAGTTCCGTCAGAGAGAATATTCTCCAAGACTGGACAAATAGCATTAAGCCCTCAAAAGTGAGGCAACTTGCTTTCCTGAATGCAAATTTGCCATAGATGATGGCATAAAGCATGCTGCTTGAGTAGTGGTTTGGCTGGCTGAGAGATGTATCAAGCCTCAGATTTGAATCAAGTTTCTTTACACAAAGAAAAAAAAGTATCAGTAGGTGTTGGAAAACAAAGTACCTAGTATCTGTACTAGGTGTTGGATAAACAATAACGTAGGATATTTGCTTTAAAATGTTGACCTAGTAAAAGCATGAAGGTGACTTATGGATGAAAGGTAAATAAACAGTTTATACTTTACAAGTTATACATTTTTCTGTGAGTAAAAATATATTGTTTTTCTCTGCCTCACATTTCAGGGCTGGTGTTGGAGTCTTGTTTACAAATTTTTATTCTGTTATTGTCAGTACTCCGCCCCCCTAGCTGTGTGTTTGTGTTCTTCCCCTGTCCATGTGCTTTTGTTTTCCTTGTGTTCTAGCCCTGCCCCGTTCCCCGCCCGGTCCCCGCCTGCCTCGTTACTGCATCGCCGCCACCTGCCTGCTAGCTCACCTGTTCCCCATCGCCTCATCTGCTCTGCCCCTTATAATGCCCTGCCTGTTCCTGGCTTGTTGCTAGTTCGTTGCAGTGTGTTTACCTGTCTCGTTCCCGCGTTTGTATCCTGCCTGCTGTCTTCGTGGTTTCCGACTTCGCTTGTGCCCCGACCTGAGTCTTTCCTGCCGCCTTGTCCTGTTGCCTGAGATTCTGCCCGACTGGTTTCCGACCCTGCCTGCTCCTGTTCCTGATCCTGGATTTTCCCTTCGGACTGTCTCTCTGGTTTCGACCCTGCCTGTTTCGTGTTTTCGAGTCTGCCTGCCGGTTATAATGAACCGTTCGGAATCAAGCTCCGTGGTCTGCGACTGAGTCCTTGTCCGTGCCTGACTGTTGTTGTGTGTTTTTGTTTACAACAAGTAAGCTTTGTTTGTTCATTATACTAATTTTTTTTTTTTTTTTTTTTTTTTTTTTTCCCCAATAAAGGTTTTCTAATCAGTGTTGCATGAATTGCATTCAAGGAAACTTTATTTACATAACACATTTCATACAGAGGGTAAATTCACTGACAAAACGGAGGGATATGGCGTCACCTTGTGTAATGTTTACAATGCAGATCATTGACAAGTCTGGCAATACGAGTAATTTAGTGCTGCTAAACCTAGTCCACACATGCGAAAAATTATATTGGTGGGATGTCTAAGTCTGGATTGAAATGATGGAGGTTGATAGTGGGTATTGAAATTAGTTTTTGACATTAAGTTATCAACTATGCCTATTAAGTATTTGACCCACAAAAGGTGTGTTTTCTGTGATGTCAAGGAACTATTAATGAGGTTCACTGTAATACATGGAGTGCACTATTTTATTTTCCTAGGAACACCTGTAACTTTTCAATTTTATTTTTATTGCCCTCTCACTGCACATTTTAGGAATACTGTATGTGGATTCATTGCTTACTAACCTCTTAAATGCAGTGTTGGCAGTATGCCTGGGAATATCAACATATCTTTAAGGACACAATGGCAATGTTCCTTTGAGGATTCAAACTTGTTACATTACAGTTCTCAGTCCAGATGTCCAATCACTAATGTCTGGCACCCATTTGCAGCCATTCTCTTTTCCTATTCTCAGATTTCTCCTATCCTCTGTTGCTCTTTCAGATGTGTTCTTGCTCCACAGATTTTCCACTACATTTACATTTTGTCATTTGACAGATCTCTTGCAAAGTTATTCCTTTCATTAATACTCTTGCCAAAATGTAAACAATATTTACTTCTAGTTTTCATTCTACCAAAACATAACATACATTATTTTATTCTATAAAACATGGCATTATTTTACTCCATTGATTGTTTACTCCATAGATTGGTGCTATTCAAAATTCACTTTTACTATGTATAGGTTTGTAATTGTATGCTTTAATTCACACGATTCCATGTAAGCCATGTTGAATCACAAACTGTCTTTCTATTAAGCTGTTTGCGGGGTGGGGAGCAATTTAAATGCGGTGCAGGAGGGGGAAGACTGGATGGAGCCAGGGGTGATACTGCAGCTGTTCCAATGTGGGACGGTCTTCTGGTTCTGGCTTCAGGCACCACTGGATAAAATGACACAATTCTGTTGATGGAGACAGAAATACATGATTGGACAAAGAGGCAAAAGGACTCTATGAAAGTTGTGTGACAGTAAATACACAACACCTCACTTGGTTCTTACCTGGTGAGAGCCCTTGGGTGAAGTGTACCTTGCTCATGCCAGCTGGGTCAAAAGTTGTGAAAGGCCTGTGTCCACACACCAGTTCATACAGCGTGATGCCCACTGACCAGACTGTGGCAGGGCCAGCCATATACTTCTCCTCTCGAAACCACTTCAATGGCTGGTAATCAAGGGTGCCTGAAAGACACTGACACATGAGCACAAGCCACCCCATGATATTGGCATCATGCAATGAGACGTTAAGATATGAGTCTAAAATAGGAATAGGCACTGAGAAAGAAAACAGCACAGAACGGAGAATAATATTGAGAAGATATTATAAAGTGCGTGTGCAGCATTTTCCATGGATTCAACCAGAGTAAAACAGGAAGTTATCTTACTGTATCTATCAGATTATCAGCACTAACTCCCAGGTTTCCAAATGCCTATTAAGATGCATGAACTGCCCCTGTTACTGACCTGAGAAGTCCTGTGGTGATTCTTTCAACAGATCACCACTGCCAAAGTCAATTAGTTTGATTTGCTGGGTGTCTCTTTGAATAAGAATGTTTTCGGGTTTCACATCCCGATGGAGGACGCCCCGCTCTTCGCAGTGACGCAGTGCCTGCAGTAGCTGTTCTGCCACCCCTCGCGCTTGTGCTTCCCTCAAGACACCCCCTTGGTCTTGACAGTAGCTTCGCAGGTCCTGGCAGGGATCAGGGTGTTCCAGTGCCATAACATTGGAGGCTTGATGATGGATGTGGGGGTCGGCCGGTGCCTCATCTTCCAGCTTCATAAGGGCCACCTCCTGTGGTATGGGCCCTTCCTGTCCAGGCTGTGGAGAGGGAGTCATAGAGTGAATAGAGCCAGTGTGTGTTTACTGTGGAAGGAGGTTTGATCAGTAGGTGGTTATATCTATCATAAAACATCAAAGAAAAATTTGAAATTGAACCATGGGAAAAAATAAAACAATCAGGGTGATGAGGCTGGTGCTAAAAGTGGTCAGCACAGGTGGGGAGATTACAGATTATTTGATGAAAGCAAAAATGAATAGATAGATAGATAGAAGAACACCTCCATTGATGCTAGAAGAGGTACTTACTATCTCTATTTCTTCATCTTCATCTTTCTTGATATATTTCAGGGCCACCTGAGGAAAACACAATGGAGTTGAGCAATGCAGTGACAATGACCTAATGTACAGTACAGCAATAACAGGTTTACTTTATGATAAAATAATAAAAGCTGATGAATCATGAAAATAGGTCAGAGAAAACTAGACAGAACAACAAAAAAGTAATAGTAACTTAACCTGGACAATTTCAGAAAGAAGACACTTGGAGAAACAGCAATGTACAGAGAAGCCATTTTGTTTGCAAAGAACCTAGTGGAGTCTAGGCTCCAAGAAGAGGCTGTTTGTGAACAGAGCTTTGAGGAGAGGGAAACTGGCATCTTACGGGCAGTCCATCTGATTTGCGAATTCCAGCATACACTGAACCAAAACCTCCACGCCCCAGTAATGCTCCCTTTCTTTAGAGCTTGTGTACATGTTCTACAACACAGAGCATCAGGTGTTGAGAGCATGGTAATCTTTGACCTTCCACTGTGAGGTGAGGGACTCAGAGGGAAGGTTAGTCTTAGTCTAAACCACATCACCCTTATCATAATACTGTCCAATCCAAGGTTGGACAGAGCCAATAAAAGGGTGTCTGCTTTATATTTTACAGTATTAAAAAGACACCATTATTGGGGGCTATAAGTAGATCCTTTTGTTTTCAGAGGATAATAGCGCTCTGTCTCCAACTTAAATTACATCAGAAAAGGTATATAATAGAATAAAGCAACAGGGGTTGTTGGCCTGATTGTCCATGACAGAGTAGTACAGCTGTGTAGCACTTCCTGTCTCTCCCTCTCATGGAGAATGTTGCTGTCATCCTAACCTTTCCTAGAAAAGCTGGCAAACTTGTTTTATGGAGGTCGAGCGGCCCAAGTTGTTCCCGTATGTCAGCAGGCTCTCGCTCCTTCGTCTGCTTGCTCACTGTTCCTGCTGATTCCTTTCTTTGTGCTCCCCTCCGGACCATTCTCACCTGTCCTCTCTGATGCTGACCAGATCACCCACAGGAAGCAGTAAGACCTTTCTTTAGACCACCAGTTGTTTTATTCATTATTCTATTTTCTACTTCCCACCTAACTGGGATAGGTGTATATGATACCACAACTGGGCCTATATTGCTACTAGGTGGACAGCATGCTGCAGACCAAGAAACTGAGTTTGGAGGAAATACATACAAAACAGATTACAAAGACGAGGTAGGCAAAGCTGGGTTAAAGTGCAGAAATCATTCTAAAGCTAAACAGCGGTAGCAATGAGGAACAGTGTATGGTGGTGTAACACATATGTTGTTACTTTTATTCTGCTAAAACAACCTTTGTATTTACAAGCAGCTGTTTTGCCATATCTTGCTCGTCCCCATGGAGGCCTACTATGCCCTATGTGATCAAGTTCTACGGATATTGCTGAAAAACCACCATTTTATACAAAGCCTATGAATATCATTTAGCACTGGTATCAAGAGATCTACAAAATGACCAATGATTATGACCGTCTGTAGACCACATTGCTAATTCAGTAAATACCAAACATGGTGTTATATCTTCTAGTGCAGTGCTTCTCAACCCTACTCCTGGCGGAAAAAGTAAAAGCAATTATTGACTAGTGTGTAAAACGAGCGATGCTTTTGATTATTGTCGGAATTATCCTTCAGTGGAATATGTTACCATATCATCACGCTCACATATATCCCAATGAGAAATAATGGTAACGTGTGATCAGGTGTGGGTCTCTAAATCAGAGAAAATAATTCGTTTGGGTGGGTGGCAGGTGGATGAGTTATACGTACATGCGGATTTGGATGATGTCAGAGCCGATCCACGCATCACTACTACGGATTACTTGGGAGCATCTATGTTCCCAGGGTCCTAATTTCCCAGGGTCCTATATTCCCAGTGTCCTATGTTCCCAGGGACCTATGTTCCCCAGTTCAATATACTGTTAGCACACTAGCTAATGCTAACCTTGCATCTAATGCTAATTTTAATAGTAATGCATAGTTAATGCTAACACTTTCCCACATGCTAATGCTAACCCTAATGCTGGTGCTAACACAACCCTAAAGCTAATGCTAACTCTCAAGATAATGCTAAGTCTAATGCTAACACTTACCCACATGCTTATGCTAACACTAATGCTAATTCTCAAGATAATGCTAAGTCTAATGCTAACACTTACCCACATGCTAATGCTAACCATAATGCTAACACAACCCTAACCCTAAACCTAACCCTAACCTTAACCATAACCCTAATGCTTATGTACTTACCTCATCCGAATAGTCCTCATCCGAATCCAAAAACACAAGCCGTCTCTTTTTTCGTGCACTTGGGAGGTACACCTGGGAGGAGGTGCCCTCTCCTGGATCCTGACAGGGAGAGAAATACACCAGTTTCATATATGCCATAATGATGATCATTAAGGGTGTATTCACTAATAAACCTTCTCTTGCAGCAATAACCCTAACCCTAACCTTAACCCTAATTAGAAGCTTATCAAACTTACATCTGAATCTTCAGCAGTGGCGTGCATAGGTGTATTGTAGCAATATTGAGTAAAGTCTTCAAGAACTTGCTCTATGAAAGAATGAAAAATTAGAAATTGGCATTCATAATAAGAATCAGTACAGCACTCCTGCACATCCTGCAAAACAAAGGGGGGAAACATGCAACATAAAACACAAGGTAAGTATGGAGGTAAGTACTGTTTTTTTCCAGGTTTTTTCTTACCAAATGCAGATGGAGGTGATGAGGCTTCGTCCGTGGCGGGACCTGGCGGAGGCTGCTCGCCGGTCAGGGACTGGAGGCGCCTTTCGAGTTGAGCAACCCTCCTCTCCAGATCCTCAGCCTTAGGCACCTCTCCCTTGTCAGGAGACCGCCGTGGGCCAAAGGCCTTAAGCCTCTCATTTATTGCAGCAAGCTTTGCCTTTTTCATGTAATCCTCTGTGTCCTAACAATAATAGTTTGCAGAACAGGTAATGATGATTACAATTCAGTTGTACAGCCCTTGTTTAAATGTGCATGTAGCATGTGTAGAAACACCTACTCTCAAATGGTGCTTGTTGATGAGGTGCAATTTCAACATTGCCATGCCTGTCTTTCCACACCCCTCAACAGGGCAATCCATTCGGCCTTTGAATCTGTCAGATGGACAACGAAGTTAACAAGGTTTACGGGTGAAAATGATACCATCTTGGATTATTTCTAAACAATAATTAAAAACGTCTTACCGGAGACTCTCCTTTGCAAGGATCAGCTTCCGCTCTTCTGAAGACGTCACCTTGTGGGTTTTTTCAAGATGCACATTGACATTCTTATAGCGAGCCCCGCAGAGAGGGCACTGTGTCTCTTTGTTAACCTGCAATGACAATTTTACATAATGGTGTGAAAGGGTTAAATACGATTAAACTTGACATCAACTTTAACAAAGGAAAAACACTCTTTTAAGAGTGTTTTAAATATGATTAAACTTGACATCAACTTTAACAGAGGAAAAACACTCTTTTAAGAGCGTTTTAAATATAATTAAACTTGACATCAACTTTAACAAAAGAAATACACAGTTTTAAAATATATACATTTCATGTTAAACTTGAGGTCATTTTAAACCTGAAAGGGATTAACTATCAAATTATTAATTGCTATTAAATAATTCATTTTATTTATCCAAAGAAATGAACATGGTACTTACCATGATTTGGGGAACGCTCTGGTCAAAAGTTCTCAACAATACCGCAACTATAACTGATTCCTTTTCCCTGAAAAGACCAGAAGTGAAGAGTTACTGTTGTTTGCATTCAAATCATCTGTAAAAATTGACATTAGTACAGTGATAAACAATGCAAAACATTAAACAATTTGTGAATAGAATCATTTTCTACACATTTCTACGTTACAAATGCAGACAAACATGTACTATTTGTTTAAAAATCAACCAAAGTATTGCCTTTAAATCTGCAAGAAATGCAGTGCTACCCTGACTAGAAATGTGCTGTGTCACCAAGATGGCTGCCTTCCCATTCTGGAAGCTTGGAGCCACTTAGTCCCAGAATCACTAATGGGCACAACAACTACATTACCCAACATCCTCAGCATTTTCCCTCCCTAACTGAACTCCACGCTATTTTCAGATCTCCACCTTCAACCAAGAAAATGCTTTTACAGAAATAAGAATGACATCAAGTGTAACAGGCAGTGATATGTTTCTAATTGTGTCAATGACATCAAGTTTCATAGGAAATGATGCTTTTCTTAATTTATTTATTAAGAATGACATCAAATTTAATAGAAATGATGCTTTTCTTACCTCACATAAGAATGACATCAAGTTTCATATGAAATGATGCTTTTCTTCATTCACATACCATGACACTTTGTGTTTTCCTACCAGTAAGTCTATGGATGCAGCACATTGTGAAGGATGAAGTAAGTAAGTCATCCTTTTTAAATGATTTTGAGCTCAACTTTAACACAATCCTTTTAGTGAATGAATTTTGACATTAAGTTTAAGTAAATTGAGCTTTTTCTTAAATTATCATTGAGCTCAAAATTAAGTAAGTGCTTTTCTTCAAGTATGCTTGAACTCAAGTTGAAATGATGCTTTATCTAAGTCACATAACATGACACTTAGTCATTTTACTCTTGTATATCTTGTGCAAAACATCAAGACCATGCTGTGCTCTGTTGAATTTATACAATTTTTTTGAAAATTTTATTGTAGGCAATGTAAGTCAATGGCAGGGACATTACATAATTCATTCTGAATTGAAGTTTAACTAAATTGACTAAATTTATACTTGACATCATTCTTAGATTGTGCTCACATGCACCACCTGTTGGTTGTATGTGTAATTTAAATTTAAGAAAAGTGTCAGGGAATTTAAGAAAAGTGCAGGTCCCATTGACTAACATGGGGGGTTAGGACCAGGTCGGGTATCATCCCCGTCATTTGACTCAATTGTTATTAGCTGTAATGTTAAAGATAGGTAAGACTTGTGCCAAAAATTTAAGAAAGACTGCGCTGCACCTAGCCCTAACCCTAACCCGAACTGTGACTCTCACCCAAATTTCAAGGCTAAATATGACATTAATGCTGATGCTAACAGAACACTAACGTTAACCCTAGGACTAATGCTGAAGCTAACCCTAACCTGAACCTCCATTTGGGCCCTTGGAAGCATTATCCATGTCATATTAAGCGAATATAGAGCTGGGGACCATCGGACCCTGGGAACATAGGAATGACCACAATTACCTTTTGTCTGTGTTCACATGTTGGCGCTACGAGTAGTGAAGAATCGAGACAGTCACTAATAAGGAACCCAAAGTGTGACTCGCATAGTTGCTCTTCTTGAGAATCATTTCAGTAGACAGTTTTCTTTCCCACTGCACATTTTCCGACCACTTCTTCACCTCCTCCACCGTACGCACCTCTGGTGAAACTGCATTCATAGCAGTCACCACTTTGAGCCACTCTGCATTTTTCCGTTGATTTGAAATGCCAGTAGTCCAGCCCCCAAAAAGGACATTTTTTCTCCTCTCCACCTCATCAACCATCACCTCTATCTCTGTGTCCGAATAATTTATTTTCTTACATCCTGCCATTAATCCTCAACATCAATCTCTGCATTTCACTCAGATTTACCTGGGATCTTTATATGCTAATTAGACTATTTAAAGGCGTGTCTTGGTCCATATAAGAACAATTGTGGGAGTGGAGGTTAAGCGCGTATGATATAAAAGACCCTAGCTAGCCTGCAGTTGGGTATGATAAACAATAGCTAGCTAGCAAGCCTACCATATATCTAGCCCGTCCAGGTATGCTAAAAAGTAGCTTGCTAGCCTGTAGTGGGCTATGATTAATTAATTATGATTAATTTGATTATGAATTTTTTTGATGTGTTTTTTTTCTATAATTAATTAATCGAAATGAACGTGGTATTTTGACAACCCTAGCATCTACACACTCCGACACAGTAGGTGGCGGTATGCACCTAGTTGTTTTGCGCTCCACCAATAAACACAAAGAAGAAGAGTACACTTGCGTCATCAACTACGCGACATTTGTTTATGTTGTTGCTCCAGTGTAGAAAAGCGCGCCAATCGCTTGGTCGCGGTGAGTTCCTCGTGAGTTTCGGAGCTGTGTGTGCTCAGGGGAGACGCTCAAGCAGCGCTGGCAACTCGCAGCGACCTGGAGACCTACCACGAGGGGCGTTGACGGTGCGTGCCCTAACGGAAGGAGGATCACAGCTAACTTTAAGAAAACAAGCTCAAACACTGAACAGACAGAGGAAACACAGACTGAGCTGGCCTGGTTGAAGTTGAAGACTGCATGCTGGACCTGGCCGGGGACGCGAGAGAGATCGTATGGTGGGCAGTGAGGTGTCCTGACCCGGAAAGCACCTTTACCTTTATTGGCTGCCATTTCAAGCCCAGGATAATTCAACTGTGGGGCAGCTGAGGGAGGCGTGCAGTGAATGTTAGGGTGGCATGGGAGGTTTCCAGGAGACTTTTTAATTTACCCCCTAGACAACGAGTGCTTCTAGCACTGTTTGCCTCCTGGCTTACCTCTTGTGCACGCCCATAACAGTTACAACAACTTTAATTAGATGTCCCCGCCTTAAAACCCAACTGTCCACTGGTGACTACACACCCCTTAAAATTTGGGGAAAAAAATCCATAATTTGTGTGCCACCCCACCCCCTTCAGACCTTATTGGCATCCTCACTGCAGGGGACTGGAGGGACACTGAACTACCAAACTGCACCAAACCAGTGAGTGTCAGAACATTACCTCAGAACACTACAATACTTAAGCAGTTTTATTGTCTATAATATATTTATTAATTTGCCTTGCCCCAGACACCCAGCAGCTATTTTTCCATGCCTAAAGTTCCACAGCACACCACAGTGACGTCGGTGCCAGTTGAACAACAGATGCTGTTTCACTGGTTTCATCGAGGAAACTCGCAGGCACCTGATGAAAGGCAGGGTACCAGAGAGTAGTGAGACGAGAAACTCTGCCGACATACCCACTCCTAGCCCTGGCAGAATGAAGCCAATTTGATAGGCCACTGTGAGGTACTGGTCATCGTCAGCTGGCGACAAGGCTAGAGTCCATGCAAAGGGCTCAGCCTGCACTGAGAAGTTTTCGTACTGAGCCACTCAGGAGCCCATCCATAACACATTTACAAACATAACTTCGACCTAACTAGAATGCTATGTCATTGAGCTTACCATGTGTTTTCAAAGAGGAGCATTCCAAATAAGACTTGCAGTACCAGCTGTGATGACAAATTAATTCCTTTCTTGCAAAACATGTATTTACACAGACTTAGTATCAGCTCTGTGGATTGGGTTCTATCACAACATCAAATTTTCATCACAAATTTTCATCACATTTTCATTCATTTGCATCTACCTTGCAAGGGTGCTACACCAGCACTGTATGAATAAAAAATAACCTCTTCAGAATTGGCTTAAACCATGATGTTCAGTATTGCCCAAAAGTTGCACCTAGGGTTGTATTCATCATATAACTTGCATGAAAGGATTAGGATAAACTCTCAGACAAACAGCATGGTAACATTCACGAACGTGTTAACGTCCAATTATAAATATATCAATAGTAGATCCTTTCTCCTGTGATTAGTCGGCAATCAAAGGCTGTGTAGCTAGTTTTTGTGTTATGTCACAGACGTGTCAGTGTCACCCGCCTTATAGTGTGCCAAGTTCAATATAGCAAAGAGTTAACTACCTAGTTATTTGTGATTTGTGGATAGGTAGCTAGGCAAGCAATGCTAAATGACTGAGGATTTTTGTTGTTTTTGTGTTACTTTTTGACACAGGTAAGCCATGGGCCATATCTGAGATTCATATTCCATATATTTTCCATTTTTATCATACATAATATAAGGAAAAAAACAGTATTCTGTGACCCCCTGAGGATACTGAGAAATACCCTGACTTTCCAGTTTTCCTGCTCCTTGCTACCTGCAAGTTACAACAAATATAAACTGTAAGAACAAAAGCTAATCGATTATGGTAATAATATGATCTCATCATGCCACATCAGGTGCATTTTAATGAACGCTGAGTAAATGTTGCAGAACGTCTATCTGTTCGTTTAAGATTCACATGAAAGCCCATATCTAGCAGTATTTGACTCCAGCTCAATGCTCGCGCATCCAGTGGAGGGCAGCAATTCTCGCGCAATGGTGAAATGGTCCTATGAGTGCCCCAAAGCCCGTCATCATTTCCTGGAGCTCACGTTATTGCTGACATCAGAGCCAGTGCTCAGTGGAAACACTCGCAGTTCATGAGCGTTGAACGAAGCCGAGCGACAGTGAAAAAGAGAAACTTTATTCGAAGCAGGACAGAGCAGCGCTCACTTTGCACGATCTACAGGGCATCAATCTGGATTACAGATATTATTTGGAGAAGATACCGTATGCAACGCTATTGCAGGAGTGGATATAATCGTTCTTTTCTGTGAATTTTACGTCTGCCAGTTGTAGTTGGTGTGCAGTTATTGCAGTTTCCGGATATTAGTGTCACAGGAAAGACTGTGGAGGCACAGCCGTGGGATTAGCGATTTTTTGTATTAATTTGTACAACACATGCGTTAATTTATCAGCAAAACGTTTAACAGACGATGAAGTTACGCAGGTAACCAGGTGAGTTGTTGCATAAAATAATTACTAAAAATCATCTAAACGGGTGTCCTGGATAAGCACAATCATCTTAGCAAATTTAGACGAATCTAATGTCAGCGACAACGTGAATGCTGTTCACTGAGTAGGGGATTGCATGCTCAGTTGTTTTCTCCAGCTCAGTAAAGGGAAAAAAAACTCAAGATGTCCTGTGTCTTACCATGCCTACATGGCTAACTCCAATTAATGTAAACATGGGCTGTCGCGTTTTTCCAGGATGACTCATGTCTCTTAATGCAAGCCTGTCTTAAAGTAATCTTTATTATTATCATCACAGACTAATTTTTGTGTTGCTATTTTGTTGCTGATACATTTATTTTTATTTTGTTACAAGCGAATTGTACTAATTAGTTTTTTTCGAGGTTCCGAAATGATATAGATAGGCATCTGTTAGAATTATTGTTTTTATAAATCATGCAAAGTTTCATGTAACATGGGATATTTGATAAGAGGATGAAGGACCTGTTACCTACCAACAGTGCATAGTATTTGACTTCTTAGTGCGGGTACTTTATATGGTAAGACAAAGTGCAGACTTGGATTTGTGGTCAACGGATGATTGCGTTCGTTCCCATGGATGAGGACGTATCCCGCTTGAGCTACAAGTGTTCAATATGGCTCCATCTTCCGATATCAAAGCTGCCTTATATGGATTTACCATTTGTTTTGTGAAGAATATTATTAATAGTGGCTTTGCAATTGAAAATTTCGACTTCCATTTGCAACGCATTTCACGTTGGATATTGCTCACTTGTGTTGGTTGTTGCAAGTTGGTGAGGGTAACGTTCGTTTTCGTCAGGCATGAGCTACATATGAATAGAACTGAGACCATTTTTAGGGAATGCGGCAATTTCCGTCTCTTTTGTCTGTCCACGCTAGGTTACAGCTATTTTGCCAAGTTTGGTTAATTTTCGCTTTAGCCAGCCATGCAGAAAAAACTGAAATTTTCCCCATGCTTCATGAAAAAAGTGCAAATTGAGATGGTAAAATTGGACGCTTTTCGCTTAAAAAGCTGATATTCGTTGGCAAAGTTTTAGTGTTTGATTAACACACAAGTCTCTTTGCATAGTTTGGTAAGGGGTTGGTCCATGATTATGAAGCCCTTTAATTAAACAGGATGTGATCAACATATTTCCAGTGGAAGGGGGGCAAATATTGAAGGAAGAAATTGCCTGTGCTCTCCTCCTAACAAGTTTACATGTCAGCCATCTTGGCTGAGGACTTCTTGTTGGCTTTTGAGTTTACATATATTGTCAACGCTCTGCTCAGATCACTTTACCACTGGTGGCAAAGTTCATAGATCATGGTAGCAGTCCTGATCTTATTCAGTCTAATTGTTGTGTTCACTACTTAGAGTGAGTAATTATCATCTTTCCCACCTAGCCCAAAGAGTGCATGTAATGTATAGGGAGGTCCTGCCAATCTGTGCTCACCCATGCCCAGTACAGTGCAATCCCTGACACCAAAGTCACCATGTGAATTTGAGTAGTTTGTGTACAGGGCATTTAACATAACAGTGCGGAGAACTGTGTGTCAGATTTCTCTCTCAGAGCAAGAACGTCCACTGGAAGAAGTTACTCCACCGGTATGCCAGTGTAGACATGAATAGTGACAATGGTTAGAATAGTCAGCAACTGTAGGAAAGTCAAATTGTCAAGAGAGAACTCCTGCAGAAAACAAGCTGTGATTGGAGTCAAGTGGCCCAGTTTGCAATAATGGAGCAGGATCGGGGGTGTCAGATGTCAATGATAGACAGAAACAGCAGCTAGATGTCTACTTTGATGGAACAAATGTCGAATGAGTGGAACCCTAACCCTAAGAAAATCCTCTGACCCCAAAGTTTATCATACCTCTCATAAGACTGTTTTACTTTGCAAGCCTTCTAGTAATGGAAAGATTTGAGACCTCATTCTCCAGACATGTTTGCTGTATGTCCTTCAAAGGCCATATTGTGATGGTGGAGCACAGGAGAGGGACTTTCCCAGCTTCACGGTTGTTTAAAACAGCATTGCATCATGATACAGTAATCTTATCTTCTTTTAATGGTTTATCCTGTAAGTACTCTAAAGCTGTAAGAGTGGCAGTATTCTGTTGTTATTTTTGAGTACTATGATCAAATAGAATAACCTAAAACCCACCTCCAAAAAAATCAACACTTACTGCTTATTAACTAAGGACAATCTGGCAATGGTCATTCAGGTCTTTCAGATGGATCCACCTTCTGTCTCTGTTCCCTTGAGTAAGAATATTGTATAGAAATAATGTCAGTGTTAAAAGTGGTGATCTTCTCTTTAAACAAACTTGGGGTCAACCTGAATCGTAAAAAATTGGCAATCGCTGTGATAAATCATTGCTGAATGTGTGGCTGTGTTTGAGTCACCCTCTTGAGGTGAAATTTAGGGGAGAAAAGCAAACACAAAGGACTGTTTTCTGAGTAAAGACTACTGAACAGTCATGGGACTGATGGTTTGGTTGCTGGTCTCCATGGTGATGGTGATTTGTCTTATTGTGTATGCAACCCTTCCAGCTGTTCTAAACCACCATAGAAGTTGTAAGAGTTTTATATGTGAGTGAGACGGAACATCCACTTACCAGGGAGCCCAGTCTGGGTCAAAGGTTGAAATGACTCAAAAGTAATCAACAGAGGCCTGCTGCAAACCAGTAGCCTATCCAACATGGAGCCAAAGCACTGGGGGTTCTTTGTGTGGCAGTCTGCAGAGTACAGCATCTACCAAATTCTGCTGCTGCGTGAGTTTGATATTAAGACAAAGCTGAAATATAATAGCAGATTTTTTTACTTAATGTTCATTTTCAAGGTAGTGAAAGCCATCTATTTTTTGTTTCAGGCTTTTGAAGCATCAGTCCACAGTCTGTTAGTTCCTGATGATGAAAATCTGAACGAAACATGATGAGCAGAATTACCTTCATTGAATATTTACAACTAACATTATGTCTGCCGGCTGCACCGCTAGCTAATTAACATTAGTTATATTTATAAGGACTAACTGAGTTTTGTGAAATGAATTTAGCTATTACATGTATGAACACTTGTGTTTTTTGGTTCATTAGTATATTACCTTTGTCTCTTCAATAGAGACAAAGGTAATATACTGAGGTGCACTATTGTAACTTATTGAATGAAATGGCTTTTTAAAAAAAAAAAAAAAAATGTTGAGGTCCTCCAAACAATGGATAATGGCCTTGTGCCACCATACTCATTCATTTTTTTCATCACACCAAATATTCTGTGAAGATATGGATGCAAAACAGTATGGATGATATTTATATGCAGACCAAGAAACCAGTGGTCCATCTCATTCTGTGTTAGTGCAGGCAGGTTAGTCAATCCCAGATGCATATGAATGGCATTGCAGTAAGACATCTCATGCAGCGTCCAATTGAGCAGAAAGCTTTCTGCCCCTCCTGAGTCTCAGAGAATTGAAGAAGTGCTTGCCAGGGAGTTTGTGTTTGCTTTCTGTATTTCAGTTATTAATCCTGAGTGATTCGCATTGCTTGATGCAAACAAATTGAACAGTATGGTTTTGTTAAAAATGTGCAATTGTTGGGATGAGCTGAAGTATTTGACTTTCTGTGTGCACTAGTGTCGCTGTGTGTACAAATTGCCACATTTAAATAAATTCTAAAGATGGTTTTGGTTGTTCTGCTTATCTGTCAACCATGTTGCATTATCTGTATTCTAAAATTTAATTCTGTAATCTACTCAAATTCAAGTTAATATGGCTTGTTGGCTAATTTGCATATTTATTTCAGACAATGTTAGAACTCAAACCATTATTAATATTTATTGCAGTGCATATTCTTGAGTATAAATCACACACCCTTACATGTGCTTCAGACAGTCACTCTAAACCAAGTCAAGTAAAGCTTTATGGTATTAATATTTATTGAGAATTTGTAAGTCATTCATAAAGACACTGAAAACCAACCAATTAATGTTAATAACATTATAAATGTTAATTGTTAAGGAATGTGACCTTAAGATAAAATGTTACCAAAAGCATAAAGATCTCATAACTTGTAATATCTGTAAAATGGCAATTTAGCCTAATTCCTATATGCTTATGGCTTAAATCAAGGTCTTAGATGTAATTGCAGTGCAAATAGAAATTTATTTCTTGTTCTTGTTCACTTAATGATCCACTGTTACTGAGTTAAAATATTTGTCTGTAATAGATCACATTTATTCCCAGTGACAGTCACTTTCATTTGAATAGTCAGTGAAAACAGCTCTGTAGGAATGCAACATGAAGTAAATATTATATTTTCCCTGAAGGTTTATGTTTTGGCATGATGAGTGACATGTAAGTGCAGGAAAAGGCCTTGAGCAGCTGTGTAAAAGTGTAAAATTGCAGCTTCCTAAGGCAGCCCACATGCATGTGCTTAAGATACAGTTTATACATCTATCTATCTATCTATCTATCTATTTGTTTATTTATTTATTTTTTTTTTTTTTTGGGGGCACTAAACTGTGTGAGGTGGCTTAGTTTGAGATTTAAGCATGATTTAGACATGCAGTGTAGCAATTCTAGGTTTAAAAGATTATGTACATTGATATATCTGTACCTATTTTTATTTTTTCTGCCTCAAAGCTCATAGTTGGAAAATGACATTGACTTTACAAGTAACCTAATTCTACTGTGTGTAGAATTCTACTGTGTTATCATAGTGGGTGCTGTTTCTGAATTTGTTTGAATAGCTGCATGCTGGATCTATTACATCATGATGAAAATGTTCATTTTTCCATGGAATCAGTTCACCCTAGACTGGACTTTTTATGACACCATTTAGTAATTGCTTTTCTATGATGGACTAAAAATATACAGTCACTCTTTTGGTGGTCATCTTTTTCTTGTCAGGTTATACTAAGCATCAGTATTCATGTGTAATAATCCCTGTTTAAGTGCATTTGGTGCTGTAGCCTTGTACCTTATTGCAAGCTCACATTACACACTTGATAACTGGCACCTATGTATACTCAGGAGGTAACCATGAAAGAAGCTACAAAGATTTTGGGCTCAGTGCTGAAAAAAAAACCCCAGCATTCTATTAACTTCATTTGTTCTTGAAGAGCTGTCTGTCAGAAGGCTGCTGTTTGCTCTCCACTGTGTAGTCCTTAACGTGATCTTGTGTTTGGAATGTATCATTATCTGTCAGCACTATGAACAGAGACCACCTGACGTCAAGGTCACTGTTTCTGAGCTGTGGAGAGAAAGCAGAGCATTTCACGCTGCTCCCTTGGCTCGGGGTCTATGTCAGTGCTGAGGTCATTGCTCGCTGTCCCAGCGGACTTTCGGAAAGGATGAGATCTTGTCTCACTTCCCAGAAAGGGCCATAATAAACCCCCCGACTCATCCGGAGTGTTTGCAGGGCAGTCAACAGCTACAGGCAGCTGCCATGTTCAAATAGGCCTTGTCTTTTTATTTAAAATTTGTCACCGGGGACTTGCTGTTGTGTCCTTCAGTCAATACTGTGTTGCATTTTTTACTGTTCTGAACCTCTGACCGGAGGGTGTTCGCTTGAGCGCCTCTTTGCAGTGGGTCAGGGAATAATTTTGACTTTTTTCCCCAGATTGGCCTGTGGGCTTTTTCTGTTTTTTGATTCCATCTCAGAAACCTCTCAGGTTGCAAAAGTCTGCTGTATTAAATATATTTTGTTGTTGCTGTTGGGACGTTATGGCCCAAATAAACCCAACTGTGTTACTGGGTTCTTTGACCTGAGCAGGACATCAGATAATAAGCCCTTCTGTAGTCTGAAGAATGATGTTGATAAATACCTTGATAATGAATCTGGGAAAGCACCATTGAAAACCTCTTTTCACAGACAGACGGTTCCATTTTGGGGGCCCACTTCTGCCCGTTTACTGTACTTGTTCTTTGCGTTGAGCAAAACTGCCAATTATCGCATTGGGAACTATATTCACTGTTGCCATCATCCGCTGTTATCTCTTGTGCTGCTGTCTTCACAGCTGTATTCTGTGATTATTTTCTGAAGCACAGTTTTCAGGCAAACCTCCTGGTTTTATGCTTATTGACCTCACTGCAAATGAATTGGTTTTCAGTGAATCTCCATTGGAGTGCTGTCACTACCATACCCAGCATGCATTGCTGTTTACTCTCCAGCTCATGTTACTCAGAGTAGCCATTGGGAAGTGGCTCCTTCACTACCCGTCCACATTGTGTATGTAATTTGGAAGTTTGGTTATATGGTGATTCGTACTCCAGTAGCACCAGCTCAGGAGCATCTCAGACTGTGCTAAGCTCAGAAGGAACCTAGTGTACAGTCACCTAATTGATTGACTGCTCTTGTGAAATGTACAAACTTCAGGCCAACAGCATTGATTATGATCCATATTGAACTTGGCAATGACTGGATCGTATGTGTGAGTGTGTGTGTTTGTCTGTGCTGTTTGTGAGCAAGTACATACTATTCCACTGTGGTGATTTTTTGAATGTTCAGGGAAAGCCTATAAGCAATACTTTTCTGAGACAGATATTACAACTCTGTTTACAGCATGTGTTATTTGATCAAGATGTTTCCATGGTTTCATCTCAAATGTAACTTTTTCCTCCTTGAAAGAGTGACGTCCCAGCTGTTCCCTTGAGGGTCCATGTTTTTAATGGAACATGAGGTCACACTCTAAAGAGCTGCAGCTGAAAGCAGTATTCTCCTTCCCTCTATGAGATACACATGTACTTTCTAAATGATCATGTCACCAAAAAATGTGCAAGTTAAGAAGAAAATGGATTTACTTTTATACGTGACATGGTATGGTGGTTTTGAGGTGATGTTAAGACCTTGTCTGGTGCTTTTTTTTGAAGAATGTCGCAGACAGAGGGCTGTCTGTGAACAGAGACAGAGATGTCTTGAAATGGTAATTTGTAGTAGTTGCTACTATGTACTTAGTGGATTTCAGCTAAGACTAAAACTGAATTGCCTTGTAAGATGTTCCAGTGAGTCTTGAGGTTTTTAAATCTTCTTGTCCAGTCCACGTTCCCTTTTTGGTTTTGCTCAAATTGAGGGATGTTCCATGGAAAAAGCATGGTTTATAATTTTTTGTCCTCTTGTAGACACTGCTGATGTCATATCCCACTAACAGTTAATTTCATAGTATATAACAGAAGTCGAATGGTGCTCCTAGGAAAATGGGTTGTAATTGGTAGGGCCCATATTTAATGGAATCACCCAAAGTACAATGATAACAGTACAATAATAACATATCCACCAAGGAGAATTTTGTGATGGTAGATTCATACTGAGATATTTCAGTTACTGTGTGGTTTCTCTAAATGACATTCTAGAGATCTTTCTCAAGGCTGAAGAAAGGTGAATTTAAAATGGAGTTCAGTTTTACTTGGAGTAATTCTGCTCAGACCCATCTGGATTTTTGCATTTATACACACATTTTCCACTTTTTAAGCACGTATAATCTGGCATATGTTGCTGTTTGAAAATTCCCTGTTGTGTAGAGGTGTCCATTTAGTGCCACGTCCATTGCCTTATTTATGTCACACACTGTAGTCTGAGGGGATATGAGTGTCAGTGGCCAGCCTATTTTTTAATAATGGCTAAATATTTCCATGGCATTCAGTGACCTTATCTGGTCACGTTTTCAACAGGAAATGTAGGACTGCAAGCGGTGAGCGGAATGTGATATGATCTGATCTACAATGAGCAGGGCTGTCTCGGCATGCGCTTGCCAAGAATAGCCATGAGAGCCGGCCCGGTGATCTGTCGAAGATGAGTGTGGCCGCGCACTGGGCAGAGTGTCTGACAGATGGCTCGTCTGCCATCCTGCTGGCACAAGGAGCGGAGCGAACAAATAAAGCGCGTGTGGCATTCAGACAGCTTGCCATGTCAATGCGGTATTCGGCAAGCGATGGGCCAGAAGACCACCTGTCCTGTATTGTTTTTGTTTCTGTCCTGTCGCCTCACAGGGCTTCACTACAAGAGAATATTATCTTTTTTTTTAAATTACTGTCTCAGAAAAACAGCGCTGGTCATAGCAACTCCAGTTCATGTTTGAAAGGGAATTTCAGTGATGTTTCACTTGTATGTAAGGGGTGCGTGTTTTTACAGATAATGTGTTTGCAGTCCTTCCAACTACAGTAGTTTATACCTTTGTCATACTTATCTATTTCTTTTACTGACAGCAGTATCAGTGGTAGCCTTTTAGTTTTTAGTGACTACCCTGCAGCTGGTGAATAGAATTTACAAATTAAGATACAATTTTCTTCACAGCACGTAATGACTTGTGAGATGAGTACTGAGAGATAGTTTATTTTGATTGTTGATGACTTACCTCTAAGTATTGATTTAGTGCCAATTGGTGTGTGCCTTGCTGGCAGTGTGATTTTACATGGCTGTGCAATTGGGCTCTTGTGGCCTGTCTCATGTCCTTCTGCTGGTGCTGTTATTGCCCTGTTTGTTGTTGCGAGTGGTGAACCCCTTGGCACGGACTCTGGAAACTTTCAGCAAGCCTTTGTGGCAGTGTCGAAAAACTGGGCATTTTTTCCTGCTGACTGTTCGGGACAAACCCACAGACGTGCGCGTCCAAAAAAAGTCAAGTAGTTCAAAGTAACTCAGGCAAACTTGTAGCAGAATCCTCGCTTTTGAAACCCCACCAGTGTTCTGTTTCCCCCAGAGGAGCAGATGTGTTTCTGATGTGCAGAGGAAACGCAGCAGCGGGCTGCAGTCTGTTGACGGGTGTGTCCCCTCTCCCTGGTTTTCATCTGACAGAGTCACTCTTTCACTTCTGTTGAAAGCAGCTATTAAAAATGTTTAAAAATGTTCTTTCATTACATAAATAAACACATGTTCAGACTATCCAATTATGAAATTTAGCATTTGTGATAAATAATTTCGTATCAGAGCATTCTTTTGCTATATTGTTTAGTGTATTTCCCCCTTGGCTATCCACAAAAGCTAATAGACAGCTGCTTGGCAGGCTTTTATAGGTTATGTTATGTACAGGTTCTGCAAGCAGAAAAATCTACTGCCTAGATATCTGCTCTCTGTAAGTGGCGTTCCCTTTGAAATCTCTTCCAACAACAGCAGCACAGCTGGACAAGTCAAATGAAATCTGAGGTTCATTTATTGCCTGAAAGTGTAACATCATTCCCCAGTGCTGCCCCCTCAAAAATAACGTCACTACTTGGCACATGCTGTATTGTGCAGTGTTGCAACTTGCTACAGCTGTTAACGAAGAAAAATTAAGCATTTGAATCCTTAATGAAGCTGAAAACATACACTACTTCTCAGATATTCTTCACATATAAAGTTTGGGTTTGTAACACAGTGAATCGTTGAATGTAGGAAAGTTTTTGTTTACTGATATGAGAGCACTCAGATGCTAGTTCACTAACAAGCTGAAAGGCATGAGAAAAATCTGAACGGCTTTACTGTTGAGAAACTGAAATTGCTGTGCTTCTCTTGGTGTCTACTGCAGGCATTTGCATTGTTCTGGGAGTAGGACTGTTATAAATGAAAGAAAACGGTGCCCTTTGTTTTATCCCTTTCATATGTCAAAATGTGGAATTCAATTATGGAGCCCTGCATCTACAGTAGTGACAGCTCCTCTTTCTCGATTAAAGAGCTGCCATATCACAGCACGCTTGTATAGCTTTCTTTGAAGGAGTTGTGGTCTCCACCTATTGCATTTGGTTGTGATCTGCCTATTTTTCCTTTGCATTGTGGGTGAATAATTTTTCAAGGCCAATGAATCTTCACCATCATCAAAGACTGTGCAGTTCCTCCAGAGGCAGGACTTTCATTCTAAGAAGACCACTGTGTAGTTAGTCAGATGCAGAGCCATTATTGATGCTGCAGTTTTTAAGCCAGGCCAACACTAGAAACTGGACCATATATACTTTTACTGTTGGCTGCTCATACTATTGCAACCTATGTGTTGATTGGGGCTATAATTTATTGAAATGAACTCCGAAAACCCTTGCATGAACAAGTGCAGCTTTCCTTTCCTTGCTTTTGGTTCCATAGTCACAGTGTCTGGGCTCAAAGGTTTCTTGGTTCATTTTCAACCGTATACGGTTCAACCAATACGTCTTGTTTATAGCTCTGAAACTCGCCTTCTTTTTTCAACCTCTCCCAGGGTGAGAACGCCACCGAGCGAGTGAAGCCGAACGCTACGCTCGGGTTCATCGAGGCCACTTCCTGATGATGACAGTAAACATGGGTGAGTAGCACAAGAACACAGCGTCCCAGGTTACTGTCTACACACACACACTTCCGTTGGCGCAGTGACTGCGCAGCGGCGCCTCAGAGAGGCTTTGAATCTGCACCACGTTTGCCCCCCTGTGGATGGGACAATCTGGAATGGGGGCGGGATTGCATGCATTTGCATATTAATTAGTTTTTATTTGCAAGCAATATCTCTGAATATAGTTGAGTCTGAGCAGTAATGTGAATTTCCAATGAGAGGATGGTATTAGTAAAAGTCCCCCAGACTGATTCAATAATTGGACCTTCTTATGAATGCATTAGCTGTGTTTGATCAGTGCAGATAAATGAGATGAGTGTGTTTGCATGCTGAGAGGCTGGACAGAAGGTGTTCCAGGTGGTTGTTTTGTAGGTTCTGTTGCCCTCTCACTCATGCCCTGAACATGTGAAGTATCAAGCTGGGTGGTGGTACTGCCACACAGAGGCAGCACGCAGTCAGGCATGCACACATGCACACACACACCAGTCAACTCAAAACTGAGTTTAAAACAAGCACAAAGATATGTACCCACAATTCATCAAAAACTAAAACTAACTTGTACTAAACGGTGCTGGACCTACCTACAGTGCCAGTGAACACAGTCACATTCACAGCCTCAACAGAAGGGGAAGTAGATACTCTCAAATGACATTTGCATTTAAAATGATTTAAGCAACAGAGAGCTTGAAAAAAACAAACAAACAATGAACACTTCCCCACTATGTAATTAATTCTTGACTCTTTGCTGAAGAGTGAAGTAATGCCTTTGTTTGAGTTACAGTACTAATTCAGATGACAGACAATTACAGACACAATTAAAACAGAAGTAGGCCAAATACATAGTGTTCAGTTTTGAACATTAATACAGTTGTGGATATAGTTTGGGCTCCAGAGCAAGCAACATTTTTGGACTGAGAATCCACTCAGCATTAGAAGTTAACTGTCAGCCTTTTAGAGTAACTTGTAATTTCAGGAGTCACTTAATGTTGTTGTGTTGGTGTTCGTAGGTCCCACACAGAGGGTGTCCTCACTCACACACACACAAACAGGTCAGTACAGATATGTCTGTTCTACGTCACCAGCTCAACAAGGAAATGCATTCACAGCAGTCTATACAATCTATAGAAACATTTAAACTTAATGCTGTGCAAACACGCTTATATTTTCCTTTAAAGTATACACAAATTATGGTGATGTTACTCTTCTGCTTTATCAAGTTTGGGCACCATTCCGAGGAAATTAACAGCAAAAGCAGAAGGAAGTAAAGCAATGAAACAGTGACAGTTTTCCCAATATATTCAGTGCCTGTCTTTTTCAAGCCACCCCCAAGTGTGTGCAGTTTGACAGTCTTCCTCTGTTTAACAGATGATGGTTTCCCCACTGGACCAGGACATCACAGGAACTCACCAGGTAGGAGTCACTCACCTTGTGGTTTCTAGACATGTATAACATTGTGTGTCAACTCACTCACACAGCCAGGTGGGCCTCCCTCTCGTTTGCTCAGACGGTTCTACTAATTTCCTCAATGACATTTAAGCCTGGGATATGTTCATTCCTGGTTATGACACTCCGCACTGTCTTAAAAGCCTTCTTTAACTGCCCTTTTGGCTTTGTGCCATATCACTGTGTTATGGACAGCTAGGTTTTGACTGTTGTGCAACTACATGGTATGATTCGGCAATCTTCTAGTTTCAGTATGGTTAAACAATATGTGAAAAGACATCACAACACCAATGTGAAAAATAGTATAAATATATAATGCAAGTTCAAAAACATGAAATATCAACTAACCTATGGGCAAGCTTCATCAGATCAACATCTTGGTAAAATTTCCTGCCTACCTTTTAGCAGTATAAATACAACTGTCAAACTGGTTAGGGCAACTAGTAACACTAAGAAAAAGAAGGCATGTCTGACACAAGATTTTTCTGGTGTGGAAAACGTTGCAGAAGCAGGAGACATTGGTAAAATGAGCATGAAGATGACGATGTAATGAGTAAGGTGTGATGAGGATGTGATGTTAAATGTTAAATGCTTGATATGGCATTTAGTGAAACCAACTATATCGGCACAAGGTGTGTGCCATCTGTCTTTGTACAGCCTGCACTTTACTTCTCTTGATCTTGACACCATATTTGGCACTGTTGGGACCATGGGACCATTTTGTATTGCATGCAAAGTGGAATCCACTCACCCCTGCCTGTTAGGTTTTAACATTAAAGGTATTAACAGGCATTAACATTAACTGCTTCCACTCATCAGTACATCAGCTATTTTATTATTTTGAACATCCTGTGCCTCTGTATGTTTTGCTCCCCAAAATTCTGGCTGTCATCTTACAACAAGCAGAAAGGTGTCTACAACCTTAGTAAATTAAAGAAAGAGCGAAAGTAATATATAAAAATATGAATGCCAATATTAAAGTGGTAGTATTAGTGTTAACATTAGTGTTAAAAATGATTAAAAGTTCTTATGTTCCTATGCAGTACAGTGTTTACAATATTTGTTTACAATGTTCCTCTGTGGTTACAGTCAAAACGTGCTGGCTAGATAGCATGACACTACTCATTTTCTAGTATTGCTGAATGATATGGTGCATTATTGCTTTCATTCTCGACACTGAATGATAAAATAGCTAGCTTCCTAAGAAGTTAGTTACGTGTTTAGAATAACTTCTCAATGACTTACACTAGCCACATGTCTCTTGTCATATTGTACATTTAGCTAATTAGCTAGCTGCAAGCTAGACAAAATGCAGTTCCAGATGGCAGTTCATTCAGAAGTTTTATTTTCTGTCATTCACAGACTAACTACTGAGTTTGGAGATATGTAGCTAGCTGAATTTATTATCAGAGCTTGAACCTGGTCATGAGGAGGTAAACTGCAGTTAGTTTAATGTATCAACTGTAACTGATAGTATTTACCTCTTTGTGTATACTGTGATCTGTAAGCTCTTTTATGCTGACAGATGTGAATCTTCAGTATCGCTCCAAGTGTTATGTAGTATTTTCAAGTGGTCAACTGTCCCTAAGGTGGAATCAAACTGCATACAAAGTTTAGGTTGACTGGGTTGATTGAGTGTCACTTCTTTTGAGTAAGTCTTTTGGTGTGACTGCGAGAAAAGGGTTGATTGTTAATGTTGGCCCCTAGTCTTATCTGCTTGCCAGAAATGATGAAAATGTATTTACACTTGTAAAAATGAAGAAAAAAGATTCTTGCTCTGTTCAGCAAAATACCCAGAGCAGACATAGAGGTTAATCTATCAAGAAAGTTGTTACTATTGTTCTGTTAAAAAGAATGAATGAATACATCCCATCAGTGTTTTTCCAGAGCTAACCAGACAAAATGAGACTGCTGAGGCCTTTTCATAGGCTACTTGGCATACTTTGTACTGTGAGAAAAGTTGATTAGATAGCACCTCCCACACAGAGGCCTTTTCATGAGGTCCACTCAAAACCTAGGAAAACCTTTGGATGAAAGGCACCTTATCAAATACCTTCTCTACGTAATATTGAGTCACACCTCTATTAAAGCTAACCATTTACTGATGGGGCTGAGGCCATCCTGTTATGTATTAGATTGCAGGATTTCTCAGACACCCTGGGTTAACGTGCTGGCTAGCAAGTCACCTGCACAAAAGACTGACTGAGAGAAGCGCGCCTCAGAACGCACTGTAATTGATCCATCTGAATGCCATTGCTGCGCCTCACTGATCATGAGGAAATCCCCCAATGTCTTCATCCTCTGTTCTGTCTTGCAATTTAAGAGCCTCCCCTGGAAACTTTCCCTGTTCCAGTAGCTCTGACAGGCCCGGAACTGCCTCTTCTAATTCCTAATGAATAAAAATGGATGCCCTCTGTAGGAATAATCCAGGAATCACCTGAACTTTTATATTTTTAATGTTTATTCCATCTGTGCAGTTAAAGACTGGAGTGAAGGGTAAGAGTGTATTAACCGTGACAGAATGCAGATTTGTTATTGAGTTTGTTCTGGAACATTATTAAAATCCAGAGGTACAGAAAATTATTAGATTCTTGGTTGTCCTTTATCTGTGCAGTACCTTTTCTTCTGGAGTTATTACCATTTTACCTAAAAGGAAAGGAGCACTAGCAGTAGGTATGCCTGCAATGAAAGACCTTATTTACACGTGTGTGGGCGTTTGAATTTCGAATGAGCGGATGGGTTCAGTGTGTTGTAGCTCCGGAGCCGCGACTGCCCAGGCATGCCGGAGCCCTGGCAGGCTCACGCCAAGGGAGTGATGTAATGCCTTAATTTACTGCCTCCTGTCACAACTGCACCACGCTTTTCCCACACTGGGGCCCCGCTGTTTGTTTTGTATCCTTGGCTGCTGACGCGCACACCGCCAGGAGTCCTGGAGAGGTGGGAGCGAGGGGCTGACCGCCCCGCTTCCTGTTCCACAGAGAGGGGAGGAGTAGGGGAGTGGGGGCATAGTCGGCAGTCTATGTTTGTTTTGGAGGGGGCGTTTTTTTTATTCCAGTGGAGCCAGCACGCCTCTGCACTCCCATGCGCGCCTCCATGTTTCCTTGAATGCTTGAACCGCGACGGATAAGAGGATCAGAGCATGTTGCAACCATTTATTGACCATAAAATCCTCATCTTAGCGCAAGAATGCACTCCATATTCTCCCTTACAAGGACTTGTATTTTTGATGTTGATGCACACACTAGGAGAGGAGTCATTGTAATAGCTATGGAAGAAAGTAATTGCAACACAAAGTTAAAGTTAAATAAATAAAATAAATAAAAATACTATTTTATTTAATATTGGGGCTATTTCTGAGTGCACTCAAAAGTATCAATAGCATTGCAGTATCTCTACTGATAGATTCATTCATTCATTCA
Organism: Megalops atlanticus; assembly: GCA_019176425.1. Classification (NCBI taxonomy): domain Eukaryota; kingdom Metazoa; phylum Chordata; class Actinopteri; order Elopiformes; family Megalopidae; genus Megalops; species Megalops atlanticus. The sequence continues at coordinate 63,928,304 of CM032876.1, read as the reverse complement.
TTTGTTCATTCATCCATTGGTTTTTTTCTTGCTACCATGCCCTTTAGGGATAGTTGAAATAGAGCAGACAAATGAATGAGACCAAAGTATAATAAATTAAAGATTTTATGGGAGGTGATATTTAAAGGACCTTTGGTTGCTACCACAACCACTGCAACATATGTAGCATTTGAGGTGAGAAGGTTTATGTGGAGCTTAAATACTTACTCTCAGACATGAATCTAGCCTTTACCTCTCAACGCCTTTGGCATACTTGACTTTTACAGATTTAAAATCATCCATCCCTGAGGATGTGAAGCAGAGGGTAGGGCAACCTGTTTCCATTTTGCGATCTTAACTCAATCAAAACAAAGACGGTTATGAACTGTGCAATTTCACCCAGGCTATGTCTTTGGTCTTCAACAATGCCATGTCACAGATACGTCAGCTGTGTCAGCTTCATCAGCTGTGTGTGCTTCCCTTTCGGATGACTGTGGTTAGGGCTGCCTTAGGAGAAAGGGGTTTCAGGCCTCATCTTTTGCTTGGACCTATCAGAATCATTGGATTATTGTTGATATCACAGTATTAACATTACATTACATTACATTATTACATGCATTTAACAGGGCACTCTTATCCAGAGCGACTTGCAGCACACTAGAACATAAGTGTATCCATTCAAGTTTAGGTCTGTGACATCAGAATCCGGAGCCTTTGTTCCTTGTTTCTGTTCATATTTATTTAACCAGAAAGAGGGCTCATTCCTCTTTTACTGAGAGATTATTTCCCTTTCACAGTAGCAACGTGGTGAAACGGCAAGGTAGGGAATGCAGTGGACCCACATGGCAGTGAGAAATAAAATGAATCAAACAGGAAGACAAAATGCAGCTAACAAAAGGTAATTTATTGGGGCGAAGTATACAAGGGGGAAGGGGTTGACCCCAAAAAACAAAAGAAAAAAAATCTCCAGTTTCAGGCATCAGACAGTTATCCACCACATAGCTCTTAGTCCAAGGCCAGAACTGTGTTCAGTCCAAAAAATAAAATGAATCAAACAGTTGAAGACAAAATGCAGCAGGCATTTTGTGCCTAATTCAAAAGGTAATTTCAGCTGTCTTGGTATAGGCCTGAAAATTGTATCACCCCCGGAAGAATATTCACCGGAAGAATATTGTCTTGTCTGCTGCCACAGTAGCTATTAAACTGTATGATGATTAGGTGACCAGACTGAGAGAGCCAGATTGACCTGGACATTGGGGTTAACAGCCCTTCTGTTTTGATAAGTGCCATGGGATCTTCAATGACCACAGTAAGTCAGGACCTCAGTGTAATGTAAAATCTGATGGTCAGCACTTCCCTCCACATAGTGTCTCCATCACTGGGGGGGGGCGGCATTAGTTTTGTACTTGGTATAGAGGGAAGAGTACCCCCTACTCAGTCACCAACACCACACACATTAACCTTGTTTTCCTAGAGAGGCCTCCTATCCAAGTACTAACCAAGCCTAGTCCTGTGTAGCGTCAGCTGGTCGGCAAAGCTGCAGGATGGCATGGCATTCATTTTCCTATTAATTGCTGGAAAGACCAGATTTGCATTACTCATGTGAGATGGCTTTGAAAACTCATGTAGTGCTTAACCACGCACTAGAAGACTTTGACAAGACTCTGAAAAGACTTTTAAAAGACAGAAGTCTGACACCCTCTCACATAATATGTGACAATGTGTCATTAGTCACAGAGTTTTTACTAACAGACTATGATTTTGCAAAGACTGGGGATCTTGCAGGGTCACTATTTGCAAGACTGCAACTAGATTCCTTTTGAGATTATTTCCCATCATGCTCCTGGCGGAAATTTACACTATAGATCTTTGGAAAAGTGTAAATCCAATTATCAAAACACTATTTCAATGTCAATTTTGGGGATGAACCTGGAGAGGTACTTACAACAAGGCTGCTCTCACTGTGGCAGGGAACCACAGATGGTTTCAGAAAGTCAAGGTTTGTCTTTAGCCAACTCTTCTTTGAAGTGAGGGGCTTGTCTCCACTTCCACTTGGAAGGGGTTTCTGCAGATGGGCATACTGTGTCCTCAAAGACAAACTCCAGGATTTCATCTCTTCAACTGAAATAACAGGATAACACATACATTGGTTGTAGTAGCAGACTAACCCCTAACCCCCAACCCATCAACTTTGTCCTTCTGTTTTAAATACATGTGAAGGATTGGAGGGCTACCCCTGCTATTCAGAGTTTTCCAATAGATTGTAAACATGAACTGACTTGTGAATGCCTCTACAAAGTAAATCCCCCTTCTACACACAAACACACAAGCCAGATTTATATGATTGAAGCTAGCAATCTTCAGCTGATATGTACGGTTAGCTCGTGGGCTAATAACAAACATTGTAGCTAATGTTAGCTTGCACGTAGCCCCATTCAGGACAGTGGTTAGCTAGTTGCTATGTTGCTATAGCATATAGCATACTCACCGGGGATTTCGAGGGCTGCAGCAATTTCTGTCCACCTTTTTTCTTTCTCCACTCTGTCGTGGTACAAATGGGAAGACACATCAAGGAGACACTCCTGCTCACTCCACAACTCAGTTTCTCCTCCTTTTGTACAGTCCAACAGAACTGTGGCCTCCGAGGCCTCCCCGGAGTCTCCTCCATATGTCTCAGCCCATCTATTCCTGTATCTGCTTTGCTGTTTCCTCTTTGGTGCTGAGAGAGCTCACCTTTGGTTGTTGACAATGTCCACGTCACTATTTGCATCAGCCAAGACTAAAAACTTATGATAATATTAAACACGGTTGATTTTATCGGAATGTCAAGACGAGAAAAAGACTGACTTAAAACAGCTCGGATTACCACCTTACACCAAACGATCGAGATCTCAGGAGCGCGCCACAACTCTGGCAAAACTCTCATGATTTTATTCTGACATTGGAAATTTGTCTGTGACAGTGAAATCGCTTGAAAGTCGTTTGGTGTAAGGCTGGCATAGGACTCATAGCAATACATCAGTATGACATCTGTACATATTAGAGATAGTGAAGAAATGTTTCTCAACATTTCTCAGCACTGAACACAGTGCAGTACTGTTACGCAAAAAAAAAAAAAAATGTTTACAGTGAACGTAAAGCCATTGGGAGAGGTTTGTGGGTTGTGTAACATGCTTATCACTGATGGTTTGAGTGAATGAAGTGACGTTGGGCCTTCCAGTGCAGTTTGTTTCCTCTAACTTTGCTTTTTCAAAATCTATAAAATACCTCTGCATCTCAGGCCGGGTAACAATGTAAAGTTGCTTTGTGACAACTTGTGTTGTAAAAGCACTATACAAATAAAATTGAATTGAATTGAATCTTTACTGTTCCTGAAATCAGGGAGAATACAGCTAGAATTATATGTATCTAGAATTATATGTATCTAGTATTGCACTCTTACCAAACATAAACCACCTCATGGGAACATAATGTGGTAAAACGCACTGTAAGAATTGTGATCTTTGAGGAGGCAGCACTGTTTTAAGGTTTCCAGTGCAGCCATTTAGCTCAAATCAATATTTATTTTAGGTACGCAAAATGACAAATATTTCATGTGGGTCTTGTTCATTGAAGAGTTGTTTAACAAGCCCTCTGACTGCAGAATTAGTCTGAATGACTTCCTAAAACTAGTGCCAATCGTCCAGAGTAAATATATTTATATAAAAAGATGTACTGTGCTTTGGGGGAGATTTACATAAGAGCACATTTATAACAGGTAATGGCAGAGATTTGCCCCCTTCTTTCCATGCATAGTCATTCTTATGAACAGCAATTGTCTTCATGATGCCAGCTGCACTGAATCAATTTAAATTTCATGCCGCAATACAATTAGACACCTTCACATTATAATACACCATATGCTTTTGTTGTGACCGGGTGAATAAAAATGGCAGGTGAAACACAGCCAAAGCATACATGGAAATGAAAAGAAAAGATGTACTGTAGAAAAGAAAACAGTTCTACTCTTTAGCTGTGTCCCTTGGTGGATTTTGAGGAGCAGACCCTCCAGAGCCTTTGCATGCTTCAGATGTAAGCTTCTGCTGGCTAATGAAAACATTAGTTAAGCACAAATTTGTAAAACATCACAAGTATTGTAACTGGAGCACTTTCTGAGTCTGGATGATCAAAAGAAGTTTGGACGTGTGAAAATATTTCTCAGCATCGCTTCAAGATGTAGCTAAGAGGTTCCCCATTTCCAAGTGGGCTGTGTCTGTGCCTGTAACCCCTGTCAGCGTAAACAGAGACTTCTGTGTTCCCCATTGTAAAGTATGTGCCTGCTGCAGGTGCTCCATTAAACACAATGCTGACTTTTGGGTGACCAAACCATTACATACAGCAGGGGCAGCAAAAGCATGAGACCAGAGACAGTGGCTCAAACCATCGCCAGCCATCATCACCCTCTCACCTACGGGTCTGTTCCTTTAAGTGCCGCCACTGACGTGCCGCTCCTATGGGAACCGAGGTGACAGGGTGAAGCGATGAAGAATGCCCCACGGCTGCTCCTCAGCCATAACCGTCTGTCTGCCTCTGCGCACATGCAACCGGGGCATGTAAGACGACTTGTGGCAGGCTTGTGCCCACTGCCGGTGCGAATACTGTCAGTCCGTGCTGAGAGCACAGGGCGAGATGGCCTGAATGCTCGAGAGAGTGTCTGCCGCGGGCAGCGTGCCTGAGAGGCAGGCACAACTGTTTGATGGGCCCACAAGGCAATGCCAGGGTGTCTGAGTCCATGCTGGTGCGGGGGAGATGCAGTCGACATATTAGGAAATAGATGTTGGAAAACCATTCTCTAGATTACTTATCATTGCCACCTTTAAACTGTGAGCTGACTCAATGTGCTCTCCTTGTGGTGATCCCTCCTGTTCTAATTGTATGTTGCTCTTGCACACAGTGCCTTCTCCTTTCCGAAATAACCATTTGACCATGAGGATTTGCACTTAAAGTAGTTGTGCAATGAAACCCCCTCCCCCACCGTAATTGCCTAGTTTGATAAATCTGATAAGGTTTATCCACAACATTCATTTACAGAAGCCCTTCCTAGAGCATAACGGTGCTCAGATTGCTTATGTGTGAAACTGACTCAGCATAAAAGCATGGCTTCAAATCAGCTGGAATGGCCTCTTTTGTCATGGTCGGTGCTTACAAAGACCATTGCATTTACAATCGGGAATATCCTCAGTTTTTTTTTTTTTTTTTTTGCACGGTGGTGATTTTTGCAGTTGTTTACCCTCTGCCCTTTTGTTCCTATTTCAGCATTATAAAGGTAAATCTGAATAATACATTGAAGAAATGTGAAGCAGTGTGTGGTTGCAGTCAGGGTAGTAGGCCTGTAACCACAGGCATTCTGGCATATGTCAGACAAGACAAGACTGTTGCTCCCTTGAACAAGGTACATCTATGATAACCTCAGTTTCCTCCAATAAGCAGACAGATATTGTAATAAAAGGTGGAGCACACAGACTGTACTCTTACCCTTGGATGCACGACTGTGACTGACAGGTTTCTTTTATGAAGAGTTTTATTCCTGATAATTTTTACTCTTGTACGTTATTCGAATTCTGACTACAGCCAGGAAAACAATTTTCTCTGAAGCACTGTCTGTGATTTGACTTCATAAGTTTTTTTGTGTATAGTTGATGTGTTTTTTGTAGCATTTTTGGAACATATGATTATGGTCATGGAAATATGTTTTTCTTGTGCGTCTGATATGCTTGCATGTAACGTGACAATACTCTTGCCATGTGTGTTTTCCATAGACTCATGCTTCTGGAAGGCTAATGCTGCAGTGGCAGCCCAGAACCCAACTGGGGAAATTACTTGCGTTGATTACTTGACTTGAGTCTGACAGGTCGTTGTGATTCCTGACCTGACGTCTGTGCCATACACAGTTAGCGAACATATTTCCGAAAAGATTATATTCGCGAAATGTGGCACTTACTGAAGAATGATTAAGCTGGGTTTTGAGGGGAAGGTCATTGTGACTGTTTGTGGAAGGTTGGCTCTTGCAGTGAATTTATGATTCTTTGAAAATGTGTAGGTTGGAAAAATGGTGGACTGTGCTCTTGTTTCACAAAATAGAGGTGTGTAGATCAAAATAATTTCAGGAATTTCATTCATAAAAGATCCACTCTCAACATTTTGGATAACGTTGTGACTAAAGATTCAAAATGTGGCAAAAACTGGCACTAATTTCTGTAGTGGTGTATGAGAATTAGGTTTTAAATGGTTGCTGGCAGAAGAACACCATCGCACTGATGAAGGCAGCATGCCAGAATGTTTTTAACATACAGCCTAATCTTTATCAGAAAACCTTCAAAGGGATGCTTTAGGATGTTTTTTATTATATCACTCTAAAGCTCAGGATAGATGTAAGAAGCAGGCAGGTGTTTTGCATCAGTGCTCTCCCCACTCAGCCAGCAGAACTGTGCAGGACCCCATGCTGAACCCTCCATGAACCAGGCACTGTCAATAAACAGAGGTGTCGATCAGGCCTTCTGTGTGATGTGGCTTCTGCTCTCCTGGAGCGTGATCAAAGGTGCTGCGAATCGTGTTTGGGTCTGCAGAGAGCATCTGGGCAGGAACCTCGGATGTCAACAGCCTAGTCAAGGTGCTCCAGACAGAGAAATCTGTCTAATCCCAAAGAATGCAGGCCTTCCTGCAGGTGTTACTGTGGGAACAAGGCCCTCTCTCTGTTTAACATGGCACGCAACATGACAATGGCTGAGGTGAATGACTTCCTAGTTGTGCGGTAATCAATTAATTGGCTCAATTAGGGCCCCTGGGCAATCAAAATATTAATTACTAACAAGCCCATTAGCCTGATTGCTCCCATTTACAAGAGAGAGAGTAATGAGATGACAGTGGAAGTTGGATCTTTTTTTAAAAAAGAGTTCCTCCATGTTGCTGTCACTGCTGCCTGTCATTTCTCTTATCAGGCTTCCTGGAATTAAATAAATGCAACAGCATTTGTACCCTTTCAAGCAACTCATCTCTAAAATGATTATTATGTATTTATTTATGCCCATTTCTGTAATGTGCAGACATAAACAGGATATTTGAGTGGCATTATTTTCCTTAAATGCATGCATTAAGGATTGGCAGTGTTTTAGGGTTTATTTTTCATTTTGTTTTATAGGATTAATTTAATCTGTTTTTAATTATGTTAACCTCATTCAGTTTTTACATAGACATTTGACATTTCTAAATGTCTACTGGCAAAAAAGGTTTCTATAAAAGCCTGTAAAATCTGGCCACATAGTGTCAAAGAAGGAATTCCAAATCTCTGATACGTACAAGTTTGAAACAAATCACTTTGTTCTCTCAAGCCATCTCTCCACAGATTTATCGTTAAGCATTTTTTTATACTATTCCCTTTGAAGTGATTAATTATCAGCTCCAAAGCATCACTCTATGTACCCTCTGTGGTTCTACCTCAAGCGACTCTTCAGCCGAACGTGTTGCATTATTTAAAGTTCCAGCTCTTTCATAGGCTCTTGTCATGCAGGGAGAGTGTAGACTTTAAACAGCATGGGTCCTGGCTTTTAGCTGTTGGTGTCACGTGGTCTGGTAATTAGAGGGACCCTATGAATGTGCTGAAGAGGTCTGAGAACCTGAGTCTTTGATCAGGGATCCCATATTTTAACCGCTCCCGTGAGGCACAGCAGTCAGGGTGCTGATGACTCGGTATCTGTATGTGAGAGCGGTATTCATCCATAGAGGACACTGCAGATCTGGATAGTAATCCAGCTGCTGATTGTTCGTCTTGAAAATCTGCAGGAATATAGTTGGTGGCTCTTTGTGTATAGATGCCTTACTGCCATTCTGTAGTGACAATATGTCCTGGCCCTTGGTCGCATGGGTCCAACTAGTTATAGAATCTATAAAAAAACTGTCCTTTGACCCACAAGCTTCAAAGAGAGGTTGTACTCAGTGGTTAATGCCAACAATTAACTGGTGTGAATTCTACTGCATTGTAAGTGCATGCCACATAACCCTTTTATGTCAAGGGAATTTTTGGTCCAGGTTAGGGGCAGTTTCAGTTCCACTGTGCCTTTGATCCTTCAAAATTGTTGTTCAGTGTTATTTTTTGTTTGTGAATTGTGTGTGTGTGTGTGTGTGTGTGTATCTAATTGTGACAGTCATGTTGAATTGTTCACATTGTGGCATATGCATCCAGCATCTAGCACATTTATGATAGTCTAAATTCTTTACAGTACAGTAATGCTTATTCAACAATGCATTCTCATAATCGTCAACAAAAGATACCCTTTAATGGTCCTATAACTTGAAAGGGAACATTTCTGCCATTTCAGTCATATACAGTATTGTTACCTCCAGAGTAGTTGCTTTCATGTATTGAAAAGCTTTATAAAGATTACATAAATAAAGATTGAATTCCTGAACAAGCAGGTCTGTCCTGGAAGTTTTCAGCTAATGTAATGGACAGAGGCATCACTGTGTCACAGCAGTGTAGGTATCACCAGTGCTGAACATCATTGTCACCATACATTACCATCAACCCTCATTAACCTTGTGCCTAACCTAATGCTTCTTCCTATGCCTCCTCTTCCTATACGGTGTAGCTCAAACATGAATTTCCTCTTTAGCTTAGGCACAGAAAAGAAGATTGGGGATATTGGGGGACAGTGAACATTAATATTCTTGCCTTGGGAAGGTATGTTACAGTACCCAGCTATAACCTATGCAGACATCATTTGAATAATTTAGATGAATGTATCACAGTTTTATGCTCTTTCTAGACTAGCTAACTTTTATTCTGTCTCACATCTGCATTCTTCACAGAGCCTCAACCAGCAAGTGTGGCAGTTAATGTTATCATTTTTATTTATAGATATAATATAATATAAGGAATCCAACCACTGATGTCTGTTTTGTGGTTGTTTGGTTAGATGAGTGCTTGTAGTTGACCATAGTCAGTAGTCAGGAAAAAAATGGTTTAGAAGAGGAAGTACTGACATCTTTAGCAGGAACTGAAAGGAAACATTGCATCGTTTTCAACCCACGCTTTCTCACGGTCTCCTTCGATAATAATGGGGCTAGCCATCCCCCATGCAGTGCATTGCAATTTTCATTCAATGTAAAGCACTGAAGCAATTTAATTGGGGTAATTTGGTCAGGTCCACACCTAAATGGGAGCTAAATGAGTTAGTTGGTATAAATACCATCAATTTCAACAGTGGTAACATCACCTAATATTAATAAACCAATGAACAGAAGGGGAACCATTTAAAAGTACCTGTTTTCTGCCCTTTTGGTAAATTCATTTGCTTTTGAGCCCCCCATTTCCCCCCCACTTCAACAGATTCTAGCCCCAATTTAATGGTTTTGATTAGTGAAGGCATTCTGCAGGTTTGTGACCTTGTCCAACCCAGAAGCTGAGATTTTTAGAGTAGACATTTCTATTTCATTGATGAGTTGAAAATATAGACTTATTTAATTAGTTCATTTTAATTAGTTAATTTTTAAGTGGGTTTTTATGTTCTTGTCAATGCACAGACATAAATAAGAACTCATAAAAATCAGGAAAAGAGTGATTGAATGGTTTTAATCCATACCTTTAAAATAAACTGGTGAAAATGAACACCATTAGCAACTGAGCAGTAGTGATTAGAAATGCCTTACATCAGTTTCATTTCATCCAGGAACTGAATACCAGGCCCCCCGACCACACCCAAGCCCTAATGAATCTTAAATACTTTGAAAATAGGTGGAATCTTTAAGGCCTTACCAGCACTGAAAGAACTGCATTTGTTTTCCAAGTGAATGCACAAAATTAAGGCTCACATTTTTCCCCTCAAAAGTGCCAGTTGATACAAGATTGCACAGCTGTTCCACGTTGTGAGGTGAGCTCATCCATGCTTGCGCAGCTGGACTCAGTCCTAGGAAACATCTAAACAGAGCGATAATGTTTATAAAGTAGGGCTACAGAGCACATTTGGAGGGTGCACCATTAAGAGATGTGACAGTAAGGAACAACAGATGTTACAAATGGCCTGTGTGTTACTTGAGCTCTGTGACTGTTTCTGTTTTCCTTCCATTGCCTTCAGCATCGAGGTAACAGAGAGGCAAACATATTGAGTGCTGTGTGGTGCAGTATGTATGCGTATCCATGGTATCCAGACCCACAACATTGGCACATTCCCAGATATTTGGACCCAAGTGAGTGCAGTGCAGTGCTCACAGGAGACCCATTATGCCAGACAGGGCAACAGGTGGGATGCATTCCCTAGCTCCCCAGTAACAGAAGCAGATAAAGCACACTTTACAAGGAGGAGAGTGCCGTGTCTCTGACCAGTGACACAGGAGGAATCGCTGTGGGTCATTGTGCTGGAGAGAGGTGCTCCTGGGACCAGATCATAGTGACACTTTAGTGATTGCTCAGAGATCACATAGAGCCTTTTCTTAAAGAATCCTGGTTGTAGCAGTACTATCACAACTGCTACTACAACTGCTGGATAAAACCACCTATAGAAGGGCTTGCTTTAGAGTGAGTTTCATAAAGTTTTAAATCACTGCATCTAGTGACCATCCGCTTACCCAATGTACCCAATGTCACCCAACACCAGTTTTGTCTTTTTTTGACTAGTAGTGATGAAGTGTTACCAACTGTAACCCCAGACATGAGTTTTTCCTGCATCTCTTATTCACAGATGACGAAGAGGCACTCAACTCCATCATGAAGGACCTGGCTGCCCTGGGCCGCCGGTGCGTTCACCTCAACAGCAGCAAGCCCAACAAGAACAAGTCTTTGCTATTTAAACAGGTACGACACACAGTGCACCACACTGTCAGTGATGGGGCAAAACCTTGACCACTGCGAAACCTGATTGTGGGTCCGTGTGTATTTTGGGAACAAGTCAAGGGGACCCCTATTTAGAACATTTGCTGTTCACACACTCTTTTAATTGACTGCACAGTCGTAGATAAAATTAGAGCCCCATTGTCCTTTTACTTCTACTCTCAGAATCATTGCGTATATGTATATATGATTTATGCCAATCTGAGTACACCACAGGGATGGGGGACTGCAGAAACATCACCAGCATCTATGCAGGAATCTGTGGTTTGGGGACTTTCCATTTTGATGCCTGTACCTGAAACAGAGTGCTGTTAAAAGCCAGCTTCGCAGTCTAAAGAAAAGCAATCGCGAGACTTTCCCGTCAATATAATATATGTGGCCTTTAGTGTGAGCAGGGTGATTGGTTGCTGATTACTTTTATTTCATAGCTGTAAAGCCATCCTTGAGGAAAGCAGAAAAAGATGAGGATTGCAGGATTACAGACTCATGTTCAACAGCATTTGAATGGTTTTCTTTTGTTCAGTAGGTTACTACTTAGCCATTTCACTCTTTGATCTCACTTTTGGCAGCCACATCAGAATTATTTGACTAACTGATTGATATAGCGATCAATGAGGCTGCTTGATTTGTATGTATCTGAAAGCAAGTTTGGTTATTCTTTGTTGAAATCAGAAAATATCAAAGTTCAAGGTAAAACTAATAGTATAAGCCAAAAACATCTCCTTGCAGTGATACAGAAGTTAAATAAGAGATTTGTTAGTGGCTCCGGGTCTGTGGCAACCCACCACGTGACACTGACTTTTCTGTTGTCATGCATTCTCTTAGTGTTGTCCACTGTTCTATTCAGACTGCTGTCATTTAGCGTGCTACACAGAAACCACAAGGCAAACAACTCCTTGCCCAGTGAAAGACAACACAGCCGAGCCCCAGTATTCCTGTCAGTGCTGACCCATAAAAGCCAAGGCCAAACGTGTCGGCCTGTACTTGCCACAAAGTGCCTGGGCACGGCGATCACCTTGCAGCATGAGTCATGTTGCACACCTCGAAAATGGCTCCTGAGCTGCTGTTCATAAGCTGCCACAGTTGGGACAGGGCACATTTCTTGCCAGGTTCTCAAATCCAGTGGCTGAGTGGCTCCTTTCGCTTTTTATCTCCTGACCTTAACTCTTGATCTCCTGACCGTCACTTCCTCATTCCTTGATGCTTGCGTAATAGTAATTAGACCATGCTCATCCTAAAAGAACAGCCTGTTTATAGTGTTACATAAACAAGCCCAGCCAATGGTTCACTTCCCTTCTGTGGCATGGCTTTTCAGCTAAACTTTTAGTGTCCAACCTCAGATGTCCAACCATTTCCTGTCATAATGAACACAGATAATTGGGTGCTTTTTTAGCAAATTACAGCCAAGCAAGTAATTTTCAGTCCACAGTGATGCAATAATGTGCTTGTTTGATGTCAGTGCATGACACATGAAAGCAATCTTTGCAATCTGAAAATGTTTCAGTGAATTGTCTACAGTTTGTGCATCACCTAGATTTAGACTTGGAGTCAAAACCAACAAAGCCAATTCTACAGTGCTAGCAGAAAACAAGACTACCTTGCCTGTGTAAGTGACTTTGCTTTCACGGTCAGACAGAACTGACAACCTCTAGTCTCAGTGTCAGTCTGTATGGGTTGTGTTGTGCCAAAATAGCTGAGGATTGAAATTACCAATGAAAGTCCAAGGTCTACACCCAAGGGAATTGGACTAAGGAATCAGAACCATTTGAACTTTGCCTTAGTTCTAAAAAAATTGATTTATTACACATACACACATGCTCAGATTATTATGAAATGTGTTAAAAAATCATGCCTTTATCTCACATTAAAGTTATTGACACACATTATAGCCTTAGCTACGGTATGTATTGACCTTCCATTGCTGTGTTAAATGCTGTTATTAAGTACTAATGCATACACAATTGCACATACATATTAATATGTAATATGAATACATATGTATAATGTGTATTTGTTTCTCCAGGACTTGCGGGTGAAACTGGAGCATGAGAGGGAGAAACGGTAAATTTGAATTTTTTTTTCTTATTTCAACTTTCAGATTAAGGCCAGATTTTCCTGTCTTCAGATTGGAAGCTTCTACCATGCATTGTACCTCAAAGTCAATACAAGTCGTATGTCATAAAACTGTGCCGAACCACCCAAAGTGCTGGAAAATTCCCTTCTTGACATTTAAATTTTGCTTGCAATATGTGCAGTTGGAGGCACAGATCAGCAGCAAAAGAGAGCCAAACATTTGGGTTGAATGATGAGTTCTTGAAACCCGCCCTGTTGGCCATGGTGTGCCACAGGGATTCACACAGCTTTGATATTTTTAAACCATTTCACAGCAACTCCTGTTCCAAGAGTGGGAACAGCCAGAATTACTGAAGAGGAGAGAAGAATTTATACATCAGACTCGAGTTACACTGAACCTTGAGGCAAATTCTTTGGCTTGTTTTTTGTGTCTGACGTGCATCCTCCTACGCATGAAATAATGGCATAGCATGAATCCGTTTCAGATTCAAAATCGAAGTGGGGAATGTTGTCACTTTGTAACTGATTTTATGACCCATGGTTTAACAGGAAACATGTTGTATGTGGGGGGTCTCTCTTTGTTGATAAGAATTGTAATATTTTGTTCTCTAAACAAACGGCCTTATGAGGATCTCATTCAAGTAATCTGATGTAGCCATATTTCCTGTATTTGCACATGTGTGTTTGATGACAACATGTGGACAAAGTACAGTGGTGAGCTCTTTCTGAGTCTACACCATCTTATCAGTCCTGTAGTTAAGCTGCTTGGCCCTCTGGGAAAATACCACTTTAATGGAAAACTGAAACTCCAGACCCTGGATCAGTTTCATTTTTTTCTCATAATGGTTGTGGATAAGAACTGGGTGCTGGAACTCAATCCTGTATCAGTTTGTGAAGGAAGAGGTCAATTAATTCTGGCCCTCAGCTGGTCTAGTCATCCAGAGAGGGCTCTGGTGAAACACATGCTGTGGTACAATCGGACGTCTCTTGACAGTTGAACAGTACACAGAATCAAACAAAGAACCATTCTGGGACATGTGGAAAGAAATACATATTTGGGTGTATTTGTACATATTTGTCCTATGGTTTTTTTGAAGTTTTTTGTAGGCTGTAGTGCCTTTCAAAAGTGGAGAGATAAGAGTTTATAAAAAAGGAGACAAAGCTGTGAGATTCAGTCTCTGTCGAGCTGTCTCTTGACCTCACTGTGTCTGTGTCATTTCCTTAACCAGATGGTACAGAATGAAAAACGCTGCCCAAGCACTGTCAGTTGCTGTGCGGCAGTTATTTTGGAATAATATTAACCTCCTCAGCTCCTTTGTGGACTGAACCAGCATTCCCTGTGGGTGGAGGAATGAATTGTTTTTCTTCATATATTGATATATTCCTCATTTTAACTTTTATTAGGTTTATAATTTTTTTTTTTGAATTTCTGGTGATTGAGGTGAATCAGTCAGAAACATGATGTGTGATTTATAATAGTGTTCTGAATAATGAATTTCACACAATCCAACTGAAAATGAGAATCTAGCTTTGCTAATAAATAAAAACGCTTTCATTAGCTGCCTTGTTTGCTGTTTGAGGGAAAGCGCTGGGTAACCTTGAACACACTGGAGAATCTCCGCCAGGCTCATAGAAAGGGGCTTTTTCCTGTCAAGGCAGACAGCTGAGGGCAAAGCTTCAGAGCATCAGATACTGCAGAGGCATAATTGGATGCAGTCGAAAAACTGGGGTTTAAATCTGCGGAAGTTAAACTGCTGGGACAAGATGGAAAAACTGGGTCCCATATTGAACGGCTGCCTGGGTCTCGCACTGGGGTGAAAAGGGTAAAGAAGCTCATTATCTGCGTTTTGGCCTCGGCGAGGAAGGAAACACATCATTTAAAATCTCCTCCCGCTCCTGCTGCTGCTCCCTGCCACAGCTCTCATCTTCCCTCTATCGACTGCATCGGGGACATAAACAGAAATGAAATTTAGTCGTGCCACATCTCTCTGTTGTGATCCAAGACTGGAGAAACCTTCCAGGAGTGGAAACAATAAGGAGCTGGTGTTGGCTGATTGTTATGATGGGGAAATTTCTATTTTTGATATGAAGATGACACCAAAACCTGTCTTGTGCTCCGAATCTCAGTATCGTGCAGATAGATTTCAGCCACAACCTGATAATGCAGTATCATTGTGGCCTAACACGCAGAGACAACATTGTTCAACGGGCCCTTCTTTGAACCTGCTAAAGAACCGACAAACTTTAAAAGAAGGGGGAAAAAAATCAGGCTTCCTGCTGGTTTTTTTTTTTTTTTTTGCTGGTGTAGTTTTTTCACTTTCCTCTCAGGAAGTTTCCCATCTGCCTTTGTTCTTGGCCCGGTGCGGGGCCCACTTGTGTTGAAACGGCAGCCTACATTAGCTGATTAGGGCCCTGCCGCCAGAGGCACGGCCCAGGCCTCTCCCTTTTCCTGGCACTGATTAATGACCTCGCAGCACCTTGCCCGTGCCCAGCACCACACCCTGACTGATCTGTCACTCACCATTCCTGTTACCAGGAGTCACAGGGTTTGGGTGGGCCTGTGTGGATCTGCAGTGCGATTGGCCACCTCCAGAGCTGACATGGTATCACCGTAAAGGTAGCCCCACTGTCCCAGGGCTGTCTCTCTTCCAGGTCATCACATTACTGTCTTGGATAAGACACAAGTGATTTACACTGTCCTTGTGTAGTATTGTAGAGTATGTATTCATGTGTGTTTGCATATGCTACTGAAGGGTGTAGAGAATAGATGAAATGCTGATTTACAGGAAGCAAATGAGTGCTGATAGCTTCCAGGACTCAGAGAGCACAAGAGGAACAGCAGTGAAGGCCCTCTTGTGTCAGTGGATCTATTTTTGATGGTTTGCTTCCTTTGTATTCAGTAAGGAATTGAAAGTACTAGAGTAATGAATTGGGTTATGAATTGGAACGATGGGAAACATTGAGCAGTATGGCAGTGGATGGAGCATGCTGGACTTCCCCCTTGCATGGACACATTCATGGCAGTGAGGTCTCACATATTGCACATATCTGTGAGCTCCGTGCTCAGTTCCCCTCTAAATGAAGCATCTGCAGACTAACCAAAGACTGACTCCATCCTGTCCTCTCCCCTCCAGGATTCTCCTGTTCCAGAGACCGCTGAAGTTCAGGGAGCTCCTTCAGAAAGTGACAGATGCCTTTGGGCAGCAAATGGACCTGTTCTATGCTGACAGAGAGGTACTGATGGCCTGCCAGGGATGACAAAATAATTACTCAGAGCCATGAAATGCTCTCTCCACTGTTTGGTGCCCCACTGTCCCAGGATAGAAGGCCTTAAGACCACAACATTCAGTTTTCAAGCTGCAGTATGCTTAATTCTCAGAGTAGAATTAAGCCTACATCAGATACAATATATATTTCATGTATTTTCTATCAGATAAGAACAGATTAGTAAAATGTGGTTGAAAATGAGCATTTCTATGTGGAGGAAACATGATCCTCTCCCAGCAACATATACATTTGTCACATTGCAATAACACTAGAGCGACATAATGAAAATGACTGTATTAGCCTGGCCATCGCAGTCAACAGTTGATGGCCAGCTGCTGTGCAGTAGGTTTTGCCTCTCAGTTTGAGGTTTTGTACTCTAAAGTGGGTTTTCAGGGGCCTTCGCTCCTTGATATACTGTTGTACGCCATTGCACCCACTCACTGTGGTATCCGAGCTGAGTTACACCTGCTGTTATGACTGTTAATTTGCTGGCTCAGTTAGTGCATGTACGCTGGTAGTCGGAAAGGCTGAAGGTGCAGAGGGTGAACTGTGCAAGAACGTAGCAAAAAATTAACACTGCACCTATGATTAAGCATGGCTTCACTGAACATCAAAATGATTACTGCAAGAAGTGGCAACATTATGAGATTAACCTATATTTACTGTCAAACTGAATGATGTAGTGATGTGTACGCTTACAAAGCAACATTGACATTTTGATTTGAATCTCTATTCTGTGGTCTTGCCATCTTATAGTTCTTGGGATGACTTTTCCAGGGGCAAATACAGTACTATAAGGCAGGTAGAATTTCAATTTGAGCGTGTATCAACACAGAGCAACAGCAAATATAGCTAATTAGTACTTAAAGGTATTGTATATAAATATGTGAAGTTGTGAGTATGCAGGTAGTCTGAGTGTGTGTGTATGTGGTTCTTCTTCAGCTCCTGCTTCCTCTAAAGTGCCAGGAAGACCTGGATAAGGTAGTGCTGAGCTTGGACAGCAGCCCCACGGCCAACAGCCTGTTGAGGCTGATTCTCAAGACCCCCAAGAACAACAATGTGAGTCCCTGCAGGGTCACCACTCCTCATAAACTCATAAAGCACATTCTAGCACTGTTTCTGTAACATTGCAACCTTGCCTGCATGTCAGAACAGTGCAGGGAGGACGTATCATGTTGAGGGGGGCGGGGGGTTTAGGATTAGGTGGAGAATAGGTTAGGTTAGCTGTACTCCTCTGCTCTGCTTTCCACTGCATGTCCTCTGTTTGTTACTCCTCTAAGGAAGGTCACGGGTGATACTCAGTTCAGCTATGCTTGTTTAAAAAAGAATATAAACACTGCTGTTTACATAGTTGTCCTTCCATGCTCTCTGGGGTTTTCCTAATGTCTCTTCTTCAGGAAGCGCAACGTTCTACTTGATTAGGTCTGATGATGTGTCATCAAGTCACCACAATGACGGATGGAATCCGTCCAGGTGTAACTGGAATAAAGCGATTTGATATTCTTAGAACATCTTAGCAGCATGTCAGTGTGCAAAACAAAGGCAATTGACACAATTCCAGTTTAATGCGTGAACAGGCAAGGAAACACTCAGACTTGCTCTATCTTTGTTTGATAGCTACCAGTTCTGATTAACTTCACTCTAACATGTGAATGCTGTAATGCTACAGGCCATTTTGTGGTTGTAGGGGACCATATTAGGGCAGTTTAATCAAAATCAAACCTTTGTCAAACCTGTCAGTGGAAAAATGCAAATTGGTTAGTAGTGGTTACTGGTTGGGTTAGAGTTAGAAGCTACTTGACGGGCCAGCAGGCTGCTTGGTATTCAGTCCTGTGGCCCAGTTGAAACATGTATCTTTGGTGGAAAGTGGTCCAAAGCTGACTCTTCATCTGTCCTTGTTTACCTTATACAATTTCCTGTCCCTCTCTACGATACATCTGCTTCTCCCCTCTCTTTCCCACACCCCACTGCTTATTCCTGTCTTTCTCCTTATTCCACCATCCTTCTCTACCTCTTCATCCTTGTTTTCTGTCTCTCTTTTTAGCAGCAGTTTTTACAGGTCAACAGCAGAGTGGAAAAACAGAGTGAGATGAGGTCGTCCAAGTCTTTAGGAGATCTGAAGGGCTCCCTGTTCAAAGGCTCAGAGCGGGTGCGCAAACACTCCACAGGTGAGTCGCCCAAAACTGGAACCAGGCCTCTTTCTCCGTCACTCATAAATGCCCTCCTCCTGTCCATTTCTCCGTTGTTTCCCAGGCTTTGAACGACAGCATATAAATTTAGCATTTCTAAGTTTATATGGTATTGCACTTACGTATTGTGTTCGTGGCATCAAGCAACATAGCCAAGGTGCGGTCACCTGAGATTGTCGGTTTGACAGATTAGATGTAGAATGTGATAAAACCTGACCAATGATATCCTACATGGATGGTAGTCCATGGTCCTGTTGTAAAAGAGGTATTGAATGCGAAAGGGGATCCAAGTAGCTCTTGTGGCGTTACAGATATAGATCGCACACATGGCTGAACAAGGACGCATGCATGGCAGATTTTGGACCCAGATCTGTCTTGTGTGGAAGATGTTTTTAGTGGCTCCATTGACGCATTACCCTTCCATGAGAGCTAACATCAGAGTGATCTGTCAGGACTCCTGGGGACTGATGGAGGCCTGCTTATATTTATGCAACACACACCAGACAAGCAGCAGGACCCAGTGCTACATTAGGACATTCTATGAGAAGCTGAGAAGGTCAGTTGTGTCTGGAACGTGAAATCTCAATGTGGCCCTTGCTGTCCCCCGTGGCAGTCTGTACGTTCTAGCGTTATATTTGATGGATTCTGAAAGATCATAGTACTGACAAAGAAAGAGTGTAAAAGAAAACAAATCCATGGTATAATGAAGCACTCTAATCAATAATGAATATGTTGGTCAATGACATCATCATTTATAAGTATGATGGAGCCAATGAACTGACATTTTTTGCCCTGTTACTCATTTGTGGTCATTATGATTTGTTATTCATTCATTTTCTATATATATATGAACTTGCATAGGCACACCCTCCACTAAAAACACATGTCTGTCTACTTACAGGAACATAGAAAAGCAACCATTTACATCTATTTTCAGCTAAACATCCAGTGGACCTTTAGTGTATTTTTCCATTGGGGTGATGAGGTTGAAAGGGTGACATTATAAGGACTCAAAACTCTGTAGTACAAGCTGGAGCGGCAAAACAGTTCTACTCCACGTTATCCAAGTACAGACAGACTCTGTAATAGGTTGATTTAGCAGTACTGCCCTGATCTCATCTGCATGTTTAAGCCCTGCACAATTATAACCGTACAAATTGAGCTTCCTGTCTCCATCCTTTTGAACGAACACCTAGAATGCTGACAGAAACCAGGCAGACCACCACCCGTTCCGCAGGCTGATTGAACTGTGCAGCCGGTAGCTGCAGCGTGATGCCAAGGTGTCGGTGCATTAGGCACACTTGGCCAGCGCTGTGCATGGAGAGCTTTCACATCTAAATGCATTCCTCACAGATTTCCCCTGCCCCTTGCCATCTTATCTGCCTGGCATTAAACCAGCCTGCTTCTCCGTGTGAAGATTATACTGAGGACATGGGGAAGTAGCGTGTGGTGCAGCATGTCTCTGACACTGCTCTATAGTTTACACTGTTCAAAGCGATATTATGAGGAGGATGAGGGTGTTAATGATAGATGTGTGATCGTATTGTGCTGATGATTTCGAGTGCAGTGATGATTGTGAGTCTTAGGCGAGAACAATCTCTTCTATGTCTTTTCCCCTTTCCGCCAGTTCCCGTTTATGGTGTCTCCCTTTGCTTCTGCAAATTTTTTCCCTCCCACTCTCTGGTCCCTTTCTGCCTCACTGTTGCCTTGTCCCCACTTCCTGACCTCGTTTCTCCTCTTCCCTCTTTACTCACTCTCTCCTCTGCTCTTCCTTTCTCACTCACTCACCCTCTCCACTGCTCTGTCTCCAGGCTCCCTGCACACCGGGCGTACCTCACCTCCTCCGGGCAGTGTCCCTGAGGAGCAGCAGCAGATTGCCCGGCAGGGCTCCTACACCAGCATCCACAGCGAGGGGGAGTTTATCCCTGAGACCCATGATCCAAACGTGAGTTCCCCCCTCCCCTCTCTGATGATGAATGTGTCTTTCTGAGGTGGAGCACAGAGCTGTCTGTTGGCATCCCCGAACTTTAATAATGTGCACTCAGTGGTTAAATCAGGTCCCTGGCTACATATGTATGGTTTAGTACACTTTTGACTTTTTCACTTTTGACATAATTTTCAAACGGTACTGATTAAATGAACATTGTTCTTAACAGGGATGACTCATGGAGCTTTTTCCACTTTGTCCCTAGATTATGGAGCCCTTCGGAAGTGCTGAGGATTCCCTGTCCAGCAGCTGCCAGTCACTGAACCAATCATTGGACAGGTGAGAGGTCACCAACGGGCAACTTATGTGGCTGAGCTTGTGGGTCCGCAGCAAATAGTTTAACAGTAACAAGGAGCTGGATATAGCAGTGTGACGTGATCGTGCCCGCCAGTCCCAAGAGGGATCTGGGTAGGGTCGGCAGGAAGGCCCCGCTGTTGCCCTGGTGATGGCGCTCCTTATCTGGACGCCTGGATTCCACCACTATCGCCGCTCCCGTGAGGGAGCTGGAAACAGCGCTACCTGTGCGGGCCTTATCTCTGCCCCGGGGCCGCAGACAATGGCAGGAAACGGCTGCATGGAAATGTCCCCCCGTGGCATGGATGCCCGCAATCCGGGGTCTCCTGCCCCTGGCATCCTGACTCACAGAGGTGGTATCACCCCCAGTGAGTGTCGACCACAAAGCGAAACAATCTGCAGAGCTGCAATGATTTAAGACTTAAGGAATTACTCAGATAGGCAAATACACAAATTCTCACATGCGCACACACACACACACGCACACACAAACAGGCACGTGAACCACTTTTTCCAGTCAAGATGGTGTTGTTGTCATAAATAAAAACAGCTGCTTTAGCTTGAGACACTATATCTCTGCAGATATTCTTCTATGTGAAACAGGCGCATAGTGGAAAGTGGGGCAGGAGACAGTGTGAACTTCACTCTCTCTGAAAGTACAGGAATCACAGGTAAAAATAACCAGTGTCATTTGTCTTCTTTTGCTTTTGTCGTTACAGCCCTCCATTCTCCCAGGCCAACAGGGACAATAATTACCTGAACCTGAGCTACGAGTACAACGGTAGGTGATGGGAGGCTGGCTGGGTTGTCTCTGCTGCGCTGCAATCAATAAAAACAGCCTCATTAATGGCAGCGGCTTTATTCTGGCTGCAGGTCGGGCAGAACTTTTTTAACGATTTTGAAGACCTGGCGATACATCCCTCTTGATTGATTCATGTTAATGAGAGAATGTCTGGTGCATTACATCAGTGTGGACAGCGTGCACACAACCTCTTAACTGGAGGTGAATTTGAAAAGAATCACAAGAAAATGTACTGGAGTCATTGAATCATAATGAAAAGAGTGATGTTGCGGTGTTGCAAGGGTATGTTGCAGAAATCCAAGACTGAAGTATTCAGGGCGGGTGAGTAGGGACTAGTCCCCCGCGATCAGGAAAGCTGCCCATCTGCTCCTTTTTGCTGCTTTCTCCTCGAGCGCAGAGTAGAAGCAGCAGCTCTAACCAACTCTTTAACAGCATGCCTATGAGGCTTGTTAGACATCTCTCATCTCGAAGAGCAGAAAGGGTGCATTAGGTGAAACTGACTGCTGTCTCTCTGCGAAAAAGACACGTTGTGGGTGAAAAACATAGATTTGCATTATTGCACATTCAGAGTCTCGCACATGCACACACAGACACACACACACACACACACACACACACACACATCATTCGCTTACACACGTGCATCCATTGCATGCGCGCAAACAGACATGTGACTACACTCCCAAGCACACAGTTCTTTCACAACCCCTCTCAGCGGTCCAAGTCTGGAGAGGTGATTCAGCCGCAGCTTTGCTTACATGTTGTGCCTAGTGAAATGAGTTTATTCTCTTCCCCCTCCCTTCACAAAATAAGGCTAATAACTCCATCTCCCTGGGAGATAGCAACAAACACGGCGCGAGGGAGGCAGTCAGTCATCTCGAGCAGCAGCTGCTTTCAATTGAAAGTGGCCTCACAGCCCTCTCTCCCCGTACAGTAAAGCTGGCTGTGCAGTCGGCAGCAGTCAGCCACCTGCACTCACGTGCTCCTACATAAATTACCCGGCCAATGCACAGCAGTCTCATCTCAAACTGCTTCTACAGGGGTCACCGTGTTGGTCGGCTCTTACCGCAGCAGTGAGAGAATGTTATCAGAGATTACCAGAAAGCATTTATGTGTGTGAATGGTGAATGGCAGACAAGAAGTATTGCCCTGTTCTTACAGTGCGGTGCCCTGCTCCCCCTTCAGGTCGACACTGTAAAGGTGGAACCTTCCCCAGGCAGTTTCACCTGTCCAGTCGCAGCAAGGACTACAATGACGGTGAGCCAAGTGACCTGTGCGGTCTCCATTTATCAGAGAGTAGATGCTGCAGATTCACCCAGGACTGTCATTAATAAAGATATTTAGTGGTAGGGAAAGGTTTGTTTCATGAGCTCAGCCCTTATGGGCAAAGCAGAGTGGAAGTGTGCCTCTGAGAGGAAATTCAGGCCAGATACAGCTGGCTTACTTTCAGTGGCAGCTGTGCCTGGTTCCTTACTTAGAGCCTAACCTTGGATCACATTGATTTGCGTCTCCCCTGTGCAGCACATTGACTTGTATAAAAGCTCTCTGTGCTGCTTCCTGTCTGAGAGGAAGGCTTAGAGGGGAAGTGGAGTGGAATGTAGTGGAAAGCAGTCTTGCTGGCCTTCAGCCTTGGTTCACGGTTCTTTCTTTGCGTTTGTGTGTGTGTGTGTGTGTGTGTGTGTGTGTGTGTGTGTGTGTGTGTGTATGGGCATGTTGATGTGTTGTATGTGTGCCTCTGCTCATGTGTTCCATGTGTTGTGTAAATTTGCTCTCTGTCTGTGCTTGTCTGTAACTATTTGTTTGTCTTTGTATGTCTTTTCTCACTTTCTGTATATTTATCTGTGAATGACTGTTTCCATTCACTGTATATCTCTCTATATATCTGTCTATATGTGTGTGTGTCTGCATCTCTCTGTATGTCTGTTTGGTGTGACTGTTACCCATTGCTGCATCTGTACCTTTCTGTGTGTCTCCGGTTTTCTACATCTTCTTCTGCATACCCGTGCCCTCATGTCTGTCTGTGGTTGGCGGTCTCCTCAGGTCGGAGGACATTCCCCCGCAGTTTCATGCCTCAGGAGAACCTGTTCCAGCTCGTCCCGTCCAGCCGCACGCGCAGCTACAACGGGGACGGTCCGCTGCAGTACAGCGACTGGACACCCAACAAGAGCGCCCAGTGCAACGCCCCAAAGTGTGAGAGAGCCGGCATCACAGTGGCACCGCACCGGGCTGGTCTAGCCTGTATGCCTCTCGTCCTGCAATGTTGACACATCATTTAAGGACACCTTATAGTTAACATCATGTGCTTTAGCAAACATGGTCATGTAATCTTGACACTGGAATCTCAATGCTTTATGTAATCTGCAATCTGTATCCTCCTTTTGTCCTCCTTTTGTGAGTTCACACTGAAGAGTACTGGTGTTTGAGCAGACAGCATTCAAAGTATACCATAACAGACAACAAACCATTTAATCATGACTGGTTGAAAATACTTATGATAAAGAGAGCTTGTCCCTGTGAGAAAAAAGTATAGGCTCATGCTAAAGACATGGCAACTCCAACAAGAAATTTTACGCAACAGTGGTAGCTTCTCCATACTGCCTTCTGCTGGAGAGACTACATCAGACTACATCACTTAATTTGTATTGCCCACGCTGTTATGATTAGTCCCTCACCCTGACTCAGCCAGGCTGGCTGACTATAAATGTTTTCACAGTGAGTGCGTCTGTCATAATATATGAATCTGACAGCAATGTCTGAAGCTAGTTATGATGCAGAGATGAGTGGACTGTGTGAAGCCAGTGTCTCGCTGTGGTTTGATTCCCCACGTCTCTTTGTCCCCTGTGCAGCCCCACAGGCGCCAGTGAACTGGAGACTGGGAAAGCTGTTAGGGCGGGGTGCATTCGGGGAGGTCTACCTCTGCTACGATGCTGACACAGGCCGGGAGCTGGCTGCCAAGCAGGTGCCCTTTGACCCCGAGTGTCAGGAGACGAGCAAGGTGAGCGACTGGCCGCATCAGATCATTACGTAGCCATTTCTGACCTAATTGGCTGTTACTTTCACGTTAATGTGTAGCTGCTCATCTCCCAAGACATCCATTTATTAATAATCAGGATGTATTAGCCAGCATTGAACAGATGGGAATAGACAGAAGGAGGATTTTACAGTAATGTATGGTCAGCTGCTAAGGTCTCTCTGGTGCCAATGTTGGAAAATACAGCTAGATGAGAACAGGCTGCCTGTAGCTGGATATCACTGTGGTGTGGTAGTCATGGGAGGAGGACAGGTGGCATGAGAGACCAAAAACTGCCATAATAAGCCTGAGCAGGGCACTTAAGTCAACTTGCTTCAGCAAATACCTTTTGCCACACAAATGGATGGTAAAGTGCAGATTATGCAAGTCACCCTGGATAAGGACGCCTGCTAAGCATATAAATATTGTAATGTGGTCTGCTGTGACACTGCTACTCACTCTGCACAGGAAGTGAACGCTCTGGAGTGCGAGATCCAGCTTCTGAAGAACCTGCGACATGAGCGCATTGTCCAGTACTACGGCTGCCTTCGAGACCCCGAGCGCAAGAAGCTCTCCATCTTCGTGGAGTTCATGGCAGGGGTGGGTTTCCCGCAAGGGTGAGCTCTGTGTGTCATCGTCTGACAATGGCTGGCAGCCCACAGCGGCGGCCTTGTTCCACCGGGACTAGGAGTGGGTAGGTCAGCCGGAGTGTGTGGGAGCGATGAGGCGAGATTCGTCATGCACCTGCGAGTTGATTGGATGATGACAGTGGAATGGTGGCTATCCTCTAATTGGTGCACACTTCACTGTGCTTCACTGTGGGACTTGTAGTGCTACATATAGCCATTGGCTGTGTACGAGTGTGTTAGAGGATTGAATGCAGAGGTTGTTGCAGTGAAATGACCTTAATGTACAATTAGCCTTTCCAAACAGGGTTGCATGAAAGAAAGAAAGCATTTTTTTTATAAAAGCGACAAATCTGGGTCTACATTAGATAATAAATAATTATAATTATTTATTATTTCATTATCATATTTTCATAGAATTAAAAAGACTTTGAGAAGCAGTATTTCAGTCATGCATTGTTTGGGAATTGGGACTGTTTATATTGTAGGGAAGTTACTGGCAACACAGAGCAGCAGCACAGGGTCCTGGCCAAGTCTTTTTTTTTCCACTCTTCACCTCCTCGGACCGGGTCTCACACCACTGCGACACACTGATAAGATTCCCAGCTCGGAGGTCAGGTTCCAGCTGAGAAGGCTTCAGACATGGAAAATAACGGGAACTGGTCTCTCTTTCCAGTAAAGGGGGTATTTTCATTTTGCAGTGTGTGTTTTGTGTGTTTTAGTTTATGTGGAAGGTGTCACAGGATGAGGCCTTCTCAGAGAGTTCTTTCTCCCGCGTGAGGAAGTAAAAACAGGAAATGTGAGGAAACAGTGAAGTTGAGGTGTTTTGGGTAAATTTTAAGGAAAGAGTGCGTAGTCAAACTTATTTTGCAGGATTCTGCTTTGAGAATTTGGCAGACAAGTCCTCACACAAGTGCGAATGACTGCACATTACGCCTGAGATTGCACATGCTAAAAATGTCACATTTACAGGGGCATTATTGATCATACAAATGTCACTAGAGGTAAACTGTGGTCCTCACCACACTTCGGTTTGGCATGTCTCACAATAAATTGCAGTCTGCATCTTTGAACTTGCAACAAATATGACTGGTGAACAAGAAAACACATGGCAGAGGAAGGATAAATTCCAGCCAATTGAGTAGGGAATATTAATAGAAGTGAAGTATCCAAGACAGCATGTGAGCATTCCCTGAATGTCACTGTAACTAGAAACATACAGTCAGAGAGGAGCCACTTGAATTATTGTGTTGCTGGTAAATCCCTGCACTGTCAGAAACCTGTCAGCTTCCAGGCTGATGACTTTAGATGTGAAATTGCAGTTTATTTTCACAGAGTTGACAGGGATGTCGATAAGCATTCTGACATCAGTCCCAAACAAACTAAGGTGGTAAAAGAAGGTCTAAATACAATGTGGATGCATTTCTTCTCCTGAACAAAAATATCAATGCTTACCTTTAAAGGTAACACTTTATATTATTGTTAAGTAGTCTTGTGTGTTTCTGTCATTTTCACCATTATTATTTTCTTTTGAATACAGAAAAGGGCAGCAAATGATTTGAAGTTTATTGCTCCCAAAGATTATTGGACTCAATTGTACAGTTCAGCTTGTAAATCTTCTACAGAATTTCACTCAATCAGCAGTCCCAGTAAGGTTGAGTGTAATGAGTCTTCTTTTGAAATCAAAAGATAAATAAACAAGTGTGCTGACAGAAATAATTTTATCCACAGAAATAAATATATGTACATTTTTAAATGTATTTATTTTTATCTACATTAGTGTATTTTGTCAACATATATTCATAAATATATTTATTAATATATTTTTACAGGCCAGCTCCTCCATACTTTATTTAAAAATGAAGTGAAATATTCAGGCGGCATTGGGAGAGATAATGTGTTCCTGAAGTGTTTTTTTTTCTCACACGTTTAAACCTGGTTTTGAGATGTGCAAGAGAAAGAACAAAAGAACAAAATTTGCCCCTGTGATAAATCACACGTTTTGGGGTGCATTAGCTCCTTATATTTTTTTGTCTTGTACTTCTGCATTGTGTTTGCATAAATATTGAGTGATTATCCCCTGATTGCATATGCATGAAGCCTCAAGTGCAGTCAGCTCTTAAACAGAGATATTAGTACTTTCCTCTTATGATCTGCTTTTAGGCAAAAATGCCCTTGGTAGTGGGTTTGCAATTTTGCAAAAAGCTTAGCAAATAGGGACCTCATTATGAAGCTGTATAATTGCATTTAGCGACAGCAAAGAAATGCTACAATAGGAAGTAGTATCTTCTAGTACTGTAATATCAAATATCCATCTAGCTGCTTTAACTCTTTAGTTCCGGGTGATGGATTAACATTTGTGGTTTTGATATAGTACAACTGCAATGTAATCCTTTTGTTGTCTAACGTTCTACCCTTGTTCCTCTTGGTTAGGGCTCAATAAAGGACCAGCTGAAAGCTTACGGAGCTCTTACAGAGAAAGTGACGCGCAGATACACTCGGCAGATTCTACAGGGGGTCCACTATCTCCACAGCAACATGATTGTACACAGAGACATTAAAGGTAACACGCTCAGCCATCCCAATGCGCCGGCTGTATTCCACCCAAAGACCTGTAATTACTTCCATGTGTCTATTGACGTATTGCTCAATTCTTACACTTGATTTTGTGCTGTAATGAAATGTAAAAATTCAAAGAGCATGACAATGTTACTGTTTTTTTTTTTCAAAGACAACAAAAAATAATACATTCAGTAATTTGTTCATTTTTACAGAGCTGTTACTGGTGTTGTCTATCAATTAGCAATTTTTAATCCAGCCATTTTCTTGGAGTGTTACTCGATCACTCTATGAAGAATGTGCTCATTTAGTGCTCTGGGGCAAAAGCTAAATATGGACAAACTATGAATTAAGTGATTGGTTATTACTGCTAGATCATCTGGTATTTAGATTTTTTCCATGAGAAACTTGAGGTCTTCCATCAAATTGGCTGTGATATTACACTTCTATGGGGGAAGAAAACATTGATGTCTTTTTGTCAAAATCTGAAGGGCATTGGATTACAGGGATTTGGTTTGGCTGGTGTTTATGTCAAACAATTATTCCATCAGTTCCTGCCAAAAAACAGCTTGGGAGCATGTTCAGAGGAAAGAACACACACACCACCAGGGGTCTAGAACTTGAGTAAATATGTCTCCTCTGAATCTAGAGATCCTTATCCTGTATCAACAAAGCCTCCTCAAAAAACTCCATCAGCTCATCTCTGACTGAACTCATACAAGACTTCTATAACATCAGCTTCCCTTGCAATGCCAGTCTGTCTTGTTATATAAAGAAATAGGCACTCCATATGTACTTGATTGAAAACACTGAGCCGATTTGTATGGAAATGAATAATGGTTTTCGGGTCACAGTAACAACTGGCAGAACCTTAGCCTGGATAAGTTATAATAACAAAATGTAGAGCTTAAACAAATGGCTGCAAAAGAGCAGGCAGGATGGGGACAAATTAAATCTCCCCTCACATTTTGTCTTTACTGTAATGAGGTTTACGCTTTCTGGGCGTGGATGGCTAGTGTCTGGGGTGAATTAGTCACTGTTCAAATAACCATAGAGCAGCGCGGCTCCAATGGAAAAACACTGTGGGAGGAGGGGTGGGGGCGGATTAATACTCAGTCCACTCTGTGACTTGGTACAGAACCAAGACCTGCAGCTCGAGCAGGCCCTCAGTCAACCTTTGGCATTTATGCTTATGTAAATGTATTTTTAGTGCTATAAAATATACATTGAAATGTGTGAATTACTCCTGATTTTTCTGTAGCAGTAATAAAAAGAGTGGGACCCATCTATGATGAAAGCAGATTTTTGTGGCATGTATTCTCGCTAACTCTAGCCTACTCCAACTGCTTGGCTTTCAGGTGCTAACATCCTAAGGGATTCCTCTGGGAATGTGAAGCTTGGAGATTTTGGTGCCAGCAAACGCATCCAAACAATCTGCATGTCTGGAACAGGGATCAAGTCTGTCACTGGCACCCCCTACTGGATGAGCCCCGAAGTGATCAGTGGCGAGGGATATGGACGGAAAGCTGACGTCTGGTGAGGAAATCCACTGTCTTCTAGCCTGCTTTAAGGAATTTAGGACTCCAGGACTGTTTTTTTTCCAAGTGACAGGAAGCAATGGTATAAGGAAGAAAAAGAAATATCTGTTCTGTGTCAATAATCCTGGCACTAACAGGCAATCCATTAGTGGTAAGTGAAGTGGCATGTTTGGCTCCACCTCAGATAAGAGTGTGATTGTCGTGCTGTGCAGGTAATTAATTTCCCCACTCTGTTAGCTATTTTACTTGATTAACCTGTCACTTGCACTGGATCAATTTTATTTCAGAGCTGTTTTTGGATGTGGGCGCTTAATTCTTGCTGCCATGGCTGTCTGCCCGTACAGTGTTCACTGGCTTATTGAAAATAGTGAAATCCAGGAAATAAAAGAAATGAAATGGTTTGAACACACCAATAATGCATAAATCTTACTGTATAAGCAACCTACATGGTGAATGTGTATTTATGTGTGTCAATCTATTTATTTCTCTCTCTCTCTCTCATATATATATATACATATACATATACATATATATATATATAATCAGACAATATGATTGACTTCAGCTGAAGCTGGCAGTCATATTACATTTTAACATTCTCCATAATTTTTATCAATGTGGGGCAAAAGACATTGGCTCAAATACAAATGCATATGCAATCCACCACTAAATCCTCTTATCAGTGCAGCTCCTCCCAAGCAGAATGTAAACTGATTTGGGTTCTCAAAAAAGCCTGTTTTCCTCTAATAACTTTATTCTTATCTCCTCCAGTGCAGACACAGTGTTTGCTATATTGACCTACAATAGTATCACCCTGGAATTATCTACCCAAATACTGACAATTCTTAGTGGACATTATGCTTTATTTATAATAGGAGAAGTGTTCTTTAATTTACATGAGTATATAATCATCAGTGGTAGTCGTACTGAATGTTAAGTTCATTAAGCTAAATTGGCATGGAATTTTGAACAATCTTCCCATTTTTTACAGTTGAGGAACATTTAGTTAATATCATGTCTGACCAATGTCCTGCTGGTAATGCATTGTGTTTAAAGCGAATATATGAGGGCTTCCCAGAAAGTGATGCCCCACTTTCTTTTCATGAAGTGTACTGAGAGAAAAGTTAAACTTATTCCATTTGCAACAAATTTTTTTTTTACATACACAAAGTCTTTTGTTCTTTTTCCATTAAATGTGATGTACAGCTTTCTTGGAGACCCTCACATTACTTCTTTTAACAAATGTCCCTTCATTACATGGGACTTATCCTGAGTGCATTTTTAGTGTCCCTGTGATGGCTTCACTGGAACTTCTCCAGGCTCAGTGCTGACGAGGTGTTGCTTTTGTTCCCTCAGGAGTGTGGCCTGCACGGTTGTGGAGATGCTGACGCAGAAGCCACCGTGGGCGGAGTTCGAGGCCATGGCTGCCATCTTCAAGATTGCCACGCAGCCCACCAAGCCCGCGCTGCCTGAGGGCGTGTCTGACTCATGTAGGGACTTCTTGCAGCAGGTGTTTGTGGAGGAGAAACGACGTCCCACAGCCGAGGGGCTGCTTAGCCACCCCTTTGTCCAAGGCAGCTTCTAGACCCGCCTTCTCCTCTTCCCATGATCTCCACCACCACACGTGGCCTCCCTCTCAACACTCCTCCTTCTGCCTCCCATTGACAATCACCTCTCTGCCTTTCAGAGTCACCTGAACCCACATCCCTCACCAGCCACGTCTCAGCAAGACCGCCACCAATGAGAACCACGTTGGGTCTGAATACAGGGCGATGCCTTAGCAATGTAACATTTGGCACTTGTACTAGGCTGGAGCAGTGAAGCCTGGCTGGGCTGTTTGCATTTCCACCTCACAAAGACCAAACTGTCAAACAATGCGCCGCCACAAAACATGTGGATCAGCGGTTCGACAGAACTGTTGTTCTGTGTTACACCTTAATCCCAGGTAGACTCCTGTCATGTCAAGACAGAAACATTCTGGTTTATTCTGCAAAACTGCTATCTGGGTGAATATATTCTCAGCAAAGCAATTGCCTTTTGTGTGTTGCAGGAAACGGCAACAATTAAAAATTGTTTATTTTGCTCATGTCTCATAAGTACCAATTAGAAAGCCTCGGTAATCATCAGCCACCTCTATGTGACTGACTGGATGATAAAACATGAATGTAGACAGTATGATGACAGATATATGGATGGTGTGTCTTTATATTCATTAACTTCAGAGGAATGTAATGCACTCTGAATTTACACTGATTAATTGAATCAGAGAGAAATTTGGAAAACCAGTGTCCAGCTTTTCCTGATTTGCCATTAGAAGATTGCACACCCTGTGTTACTGTAACATTCAAAGCACTCACCGTCCAGTTGGAAAGGCTTTCATATATGAACCCTCAATATCTGCCCAATTCCAACATCCAAACATTTATCATGCACTTTTTAAACACATTCATTAGAGAGTAAATATGTAGGAATAAGACTGAAAAATGAAAAATATTTTTGGATGATGAAAAAAAACACTTTTTGTAATTTTATAATGCAGGTAAAAATGCACATTTTTGGTTTGTTACGTTTACAGAAAGAAAGCAAACCTTTTGCATTGTTTTAAGAGGATACATAGTGTAAACTGTTAAAGAAGCAATACTCAGAAGCAGGCAGGCAAATGTATGTGGATTCAGGCTGAAGTCATGTTCAGTTTCATCAAAATGTGTATTCTCCAGCCTCATAAAAATGACCAAAGATTGTGAATAAACCCCACTGCAAGGTTGTGGAAGCCAGTGAGCTGTAGATGGTGAGGCATGATGCTCTGTGCAATGCACGTTAAAGCTGTCCTTCAGTTAATTCTGAATGAAAACAAGCACATTCACTGATCTTCAAACATGTCCACTTTTTATCGAGTTCATGCGTACACTTGGATGTACCAAATACAAATGGTACATTGCCATGGTATTTTGCACATGTATATTGTCTGAACTAGAACAAAGTATAGTTTATATTTCAACCCAAAATTGTTTCTTCTTTCCCAAATTCAATGGGTTCCACTGATCCACCTTAGTTGTTAGTGTGCCTGTCTAATGTGTAATAATATGTCACTCTGGATTTCAACCAACAGATTCTCACTTTCTTGTCAAATGCTGCTGAACCTGGAACAACTTTGGCGTTTCTTCATTAATGCCTAGACCCCTGTTTGTTAGTAAATTAATGAGCCAGACAAATTCCACTTGCCAAATGTGTGCGGTTGCTCATTAGCTTATGAGTGGGAAGTCTTGATGCATCTGCTTTTCTTATTCCTGTTTTGGAGAGATCAAAACAAAATGATTGTGGAAATGACACCAGTTATACGCAGATCCAGAATACATTAACCAACATACCAGCAGCCTGGGTTAGTTTATCGTAGAAATGCTTCCAGCTCACCTCTGGGACAGCTGACCCACAGCTAAGATTGGTCAGTGGAAATACAGCATCAGGCTTTCTGATGCTCCATTTTGAGAGATACACATCATAATGTCATGGTAAATTAAAAGAAAGTCAATCATTTTTCCCCCAGAAAAAACTGAAGGTACACAAATGAGCTCATACACGCATTCAGAAGCAGACAGGAAGTTGGAAGCACCGCATTTCACAGAGGTGCTGATGGGAGCTGAAGTCCAGAGGTAGTAGAAGAGGTATAATTACTCGCCTCTAAGCAATGCACTTCACCTCCCATCAGCGTAGTTGCAAAATGTTGCTGTGTTTTTCTACTGAACTCACCCTAGGGGTGTAAATAAGGTTTCATAAATGAAACCCTAATGTGTCTAATGTACCATGCTGGGTTTTCAGACTCTCATACTGTGTTGTTGCATACTGAAACTTTAAAATATTGATATGCACTTGACTTCCTGTAGTGGGTAATGCTAACAATGGCATTGCAGGCAAGTGCCATTTTTGCATCTGAATACTGTCCTTGTTTCAACAGTTTGATGTATTACTAGGCAGCACCATCATCTCTTTTAAAACATGGAAGCAGAACAAATAAGTGTTGCTCTTGACCTGTAATGGAAAAAAGAACAACCACTCTCTACATAGAACTGCCACAAAAAGTATTGACTGGTGAAGAGAAAAAAATCAATAGTATGATATTTAGTGAGTGCCTTGTCCAATTATGCTTTTCAGGGAGTAATACCCCATTTATGGAAAGCATTTAATGTTGGAGTATTCATTCCATTCTGTACCCAAAGGACTGAGTACAGAGCTTAGATCTGTACAGTATAGTGTTTAGGTTTGCTTAGCCTAAGAACTTTTCATGAAATTGATTGTATAATAAAAACATATTGTACTGCACTTTTGGAAATTAGGCATTTTTATATAAAAATAGTGTGATCTGTTCATGGGTCATCTTAATTGAAATAACTGCCGGATAAAGTGGTTATCTGATAGGTTTCGATTGAGGCTTAGAATGCAATTCTTTTGGCCTTTATGACAAAGCCTGGAAATATTTATCCTGTAATTGATTCTTGTACATGTAAGAGCATAAATTAAACGTTTTTTTAAGACCATTATCCATGTGTATTTTCCTTGTGTCCCAGATCTGATTATGGGTCAGTATCAGAGGACAAAAAGGCTTCCTTTCACTCTCTGTTGTAACTTTGTCCTCAAGTAACCCAGTATATGTGTGATTTAATCATGTTGTTTTGTTGTTCATTTAACTCGCATGTTAGTAAAGATAACTGTAACCACAACGTTACGCAGAAATCTTAACATTAGGAGGTGACACTATAAATTCACAGGATGTCAAGTGGCAAATTGCAAGAGTGGCAAATTGATGAAGTGGAACATCAGGTTCTAGACTGCTACCTACAGACATATCTGTGCAGGCTTGCTTGTGGCCCTCACTGTGTGCTCTGGTCCACACTAAAGCAGTGTTCATGTCTTCTCATCTTTTGATCTGCTGTCCCTTTACTTTCAGTCAACCATTTCTCCCTAGACTCAACTCAGGCTCTGCTTTTCTCCTCCAAGGCCATTATTCTGTTCCCATAGAGAGCCTCGCATCTTATTTCACCCAAAGCATTGCTGTGGTTTCCTGCCATGTACCTTTCATGTTATTGCATCTTGTGGTTATGAAGGGATTTATCAACAAGCCAAATGTCTTATCATCCTTTTCAGAATTTCACTCTGAGCAGGCACCCAAACCTTTCTAAATGGTCTTTCATCTGACATCCTTGCAAACTGTTTTGTGTTAAGCATTTGAAAACAAATACTGTAGTTCAGCTGACATCTTGTATGGCGTAGACTTAGCAAAGCAAGTGGCATACCGTTTACGCTTAATTTAAATCCATTTAGCCAAAATCAACTGATCCACTCTTAAAACAGTACTGCTAAACCTCCATTATATGTAACACTAGATTTGGCAACATCCTCAAGTTTGACTACAGCTCCTGATTGACCATTTCAACTGTGTTTGGCCTTTCAGGCCAGCTAATCCTCCTGTCTTTCCTCCTTTTAATGTAAATTTGTGTAATTTCTTTATCGTAGTAGCGTGTCATTACTGCGGTTAAATCTCCAATTCCATTTCAAAACTCGCTCCATGTCAGTTTAAACAAGTACAGACAGCAATGTTATGGAAGTGGCCGTTACAAAACGCGATTTTGTAACATGCCTTGCTCCGCGTGCTGTGAAACGTGAGCTACAGGGTGGTGTTTGCAAGCTGCCGTGAATGAGACAGACTGCGCGGCACAGTCGTCTGGGGGGCTCTAAACACGTCGTTATCTGTTCATTGCTCCTGGTTTTAATATAAATCGCTTAAAATGTCTGCCGCACGTACCATTATCTGCCTTCTCAGAAATGACTTGCGTCTCCACGACAATGAGGTAAACTGGAATCCTTTCATAGCAATATTTACAATGTCCGCACCGCATGCGTGTCGTTTGGCTAACTAGGGACAGTTTATACAATGCAAACCGTAACAAAATTATTTCATTATAAGTGTGATTTCCAAAGCTGAATGCCTTGGTGAGCTTAAATGTTTCGGTAAACAAGGTTCCATTGGACACTTAAAGCAAAAGTTGTTAGATAGCCGACTGTAGCCGACAGGTTATGCAAACCTGATGTGGATATTCGTAGTGTAGGCTTCGTTTATTTCTTCATTTGTTTATTTACAGATGTGGGAAAAGTGCGTCCAACTATCTGGGTGAATACTTGTCATGTCATTAATGTCAGTGCAGAGTTTGTTCTTGTGCAGTTCCTTACAGAGAAAAGTTACTTTTGATCAGGCACTTGCGGTAGGCTGCCCAGATTGCTCACGCCCCGCCTACCAGTATGATGTGGAAGTACACTTTCAGCGCGTGTGAGGTTGTTTGTTATGTATGTTGAATTCACCGGCTACATGAACAAGTATTTAAGACTTGGTGACCTAAGTGAACAAAGGACGTAATGAATTTGATATGAAAAATTCTAGTTATATTTTACCAATGAAAATATTACTATGTAATGAACGGAACCTCTCGTCTCACTTGGTTCAGTTATTTTTTAATTTACAGAATGATGTGCGATGACACTGTTCACTACCTTGAAAAGAAAAAAGGGAAGATTTTCTCTCTGAAAAGAATGCTAAAATAGTGAACCCAACATGTTCTCATGTTCACTTATTTTGCCGTAAAAGGAAAATAATGGCCTTTTCGACAACGAATGTGGTTTCTAAGCAAAACCTCATTCTTAACATTCCAATGTTTAGGTCTTTCATTGGGCTCAGAGAAATGCAGAGCACATTGTTCCCCTCTACTGCTTCGACCCGCGACATTACCTGGGAACGTACTGCTACAACTTCCCCAAGACGGGCCCCTTCCGTCTCGGCTTCCTCTTAGACAGCGTGAAGGACCTCAGGGCCACGTTACAGAAAAAGGGCAGGTAAGTACTGTCATTCCAGTGTGTACAGGTGGTGTTAACATGGATCATACTGCACTGGGTGAGTCTAGATTCTGTGTGGACTCAAGTCATTTGTTTAATTAATAAGATACAAGAACCGCATCGTAAGTTTATCAGAATCTTTGTGGCTTGATCCATGTGAAGACTTGCAGAAGAGTGTAATATGTCTGAGGGGATGTGCTGTGCCTCATATGCCTCCGTTTGTTGAGGGGTAAGCATGGTGTTGAGGTAGCAGAACACACCAATGAGCCACTATAAAATGTAGAGTGCCCAGGTGATGAAGATTATTAATTCAGTTCAAAATGAAACTACTAACAGAACAAACTCAAACAAGGCAGACTTGTACAACCTCCAGCCCTTACTAGGTATAGCAACCTTCCACTGCAAGGTGCACAGGTTCACTCTTTACTAACACTGGCAAAATTTCAGCCCACAACTAGCTCAGCTCAGTGTCTTCCCAGTATATGATTAAAGGCGTGCTTATATATATGAAAACAAACAGCAAACTATCAAATATTAAATTAACACACATTTGCCTAAGCAGACAGTGTCAAATGATAAATTTCCCCTAGTTCTAGACATTCCCCCGCAATACAGTTACAATTCCCCCATTATGACCTGTGGAGCCTGCCATACCACACAGCAGTGCACCCACACCACAGCCTTGCTTCTTAGAATGGCAGTGTCCACCAACCTGACACCCCATCTCTGTTAACTTAAACGCATTTACAAATATATAAATATGGTGCAAGTTCAACATTGTTGCAAAACAGAGAAACGTTATACACAGATTATATAAGCGACGAATCTAAATACAGCTAACGTGCATAACAACATAAACATTAATCCCGTTTTACTGCAACATCTGCAGTTCTCCAGTACAAGTTACTTTCTTGAAATGGTGACAAAACCCAGTTAGCAGCCCACATCATGCTGTCCTGAATTCTCAGCACAACTGGAATTCCATTTGTTGTACAAAATAAAAAATAAATGAAAATGTCTGCCACAGCTTAGCCAGTCCACAGAAACAGTTTTGGGAATTGCCTATGAGCATGTGAATGCTTCCATGTATGAGTGCGTGATGAAGGAGGGAAACTCAATCTCATCGCAATATCCATAAGTGGTCTGTGTTCGTCTGGATTGGTTCTGGGCTTTCTTTTGTTTGGCTGTGTTTCCTGATGTTGTAAACGTACAACTTTCCTCAAAACTTCCACCAAAAAATCTCAAAAATGGCATATTACTCTGGACCACTGAATCCAGGGGGGTTGATGTCACAGTCGGTAAAAGCTCACTTCTGCTTGAACAGCATAGCACTAGGACAGTTCGAGGATACACCCTGATCTGTTAAAATCACATGTGGATTTCCTCCGCAAATAAGCCTTGCCATTCTTGTTGTTGAGGTTAATGAGGCAGACATAGCAGGTTGTGGAGGCGGAAATGAGCCGTCTCTTTCCCAGGAAGCAGCTTGCATGCAAACATTGACCTGCACCACTGTACATGCGCATATATATGTGTTCCTGCAGCAATCTGTTGGTGAGGCAGGGGAAGCCGGAAGAAGTGGTGGGTGACCTCATCAGGCAGCTGGGTTCTGTCAGTGCCGTGGCCTTTCAGGAAGAGGTGAGCAACGAGACGGCGATAAGCGGACTCCGCTCCGAACACTCCGATTTCCTCACCAGTTATTTCTTATGTAGGTTCTTATGTTGAACGCATTCTTATTGTGGGGTTATTTTTCGCTTGAAGGTGACACAGGAAGAACTTGACGTTGAGAAGGGGGTGAAGGATGTTTGCTCCCAATTAAAAGTCAAAGTTCAGACATTCTGGGGATCCACACTGTACCACGGAGAGGACCTCCCATTCAACCACATCTCCAGGTAAGAGCAGCATTGCTCAGTTGGTCACTGTGGTTTAACTGTTAGAATGGACCACAAATTGGGATAGCATTGAAGGGAATTGGTGTCCTCCAGGATCTCACACATACAACCTGTGGAATTGCTTGGTACAGTTACCTAGCAACCACAAAGTACTTCAGGCCATTTTAGGATTTCTCTTGTGCAAGTATTGAAGACCATAATTTTGTTGCACATTATCAGATTATTTGGTCATTGCTGAACTGTAAGTAGATTTTAGGTATATTACATGGGAGATTACTGCCATTGGTGGTAGAGACCTTTGTAACTATCATGATTAATAGGCAGATAAACATGTTTTGACTCTCAAACCAAAACATGACATTTTAGAACATGAAACTGTCAGGGACACCTGAGTGGCAGAGGCCCTTAAGGTGCTTGTACTGAGCACAGATTGAGTCTGAGCTGTGCGCTTTGCACAGGGACTCCATAACAGTGGAACACAGTCAGCTTCACTCTGCTGGGGTGGATGGGTTTCATAGGTTAGGGTCCCCCTTTCCTGTCACTATAGCACCCTCTAGAGGCCCATGAGGTGCTTGGGAGTCATTCAGAAGATGTCAATGAAGATGCACTAATCCTCCAGTTTTCTTCATTGTGGTGTACAGTGGGACTCACTGTGTGAATATGGGGGTATTGGGGAGGGGGGAGCTTAATTTAGTGCAGTTGGCAATTCTAAAAAGAGGCAACAGACAGGAAAAAGCATAAAGAAAATGCTAAAGAAAATTGTCAGGTAAACCAAAATGCATGGGTCTGGTCAAGAAGTATATGGAAGTAAATATATTTCGTATCTTGTGGTTGTTAAAGCAAGATGGATGAAATCATTGTACTCAACTATAAACTTTCATGACATAATTTCCCAGCTGAAAGTAGTCATCAGTGATTGTTGTTGTGTACTATTTGTGAGTGATTTAATTCATGATCAGTTGTAGCATACATTATATTATAGTGAAGGATTATGTGCTTCTGACACATCAGAACAGTAAAATGGTAGTCTATTTGGGCAACGGAAGCATGTCCTGTTTTAAGGGATAAACATGCACACAGTTCCTCTCAGAAAAAACAGAATTAGAGGACACTCAGCAAAGATGTTTTATTTACGTATTTTTATGTGTGTGACAGGTTGCTTGTGAGACAGGGCGGTCTATATGATGCTGACATATGGAGAATAGACTGAACCTTGTGGGGATTGTTTTGCCTCTTGTCACCTGGCAGGCTGCCTGATGTGTACACCGAGTTCAGGAAGGCAGTAGAGAGCCGGTGCAGAGTGAGGCCTGTCCTCCCTACACCAGACCTGCTGAAACCACTCCCCCCTGGTCTAGAGGAAGGTCCTATCCCCACACACCAGGACCTGGAACAGCTAGGTAACATACTGCTAGCCCACTGAGATTAATCAACAAAGAAAAAAAAAAACAGTAGCCATTTTGCATAGCTCAGCCAGGTTTGCCAGTTTTCAGACAAAACAGGAAGCGCATCAGCACTTATCTTGCTTCTGTCGATGTTTACTTAAGATCGCTGACTTCACTACCTCTAAATTCCAAGAAATATTGGCGTGCATAAATGTTCTTTATCTTTAGTCATTTTGGTCCCTAATATAATTGAATTTGTGACTTACTGATAATTCTTCAGGTTGTTTTCCTTGCAACTAGCAATGGCCTGTGGGAAGTAAGCACAGTAATGTTCTAAATCCTATGTGACTGATTAACAGCATTCAGTCCCTCAGCTGAACAGTCTTTTCCCCCTGGTGACAGATGCACCAGCTGACTCCCGCTCAGCCTTCCCCTGCAGTGGTGGGGAGAGCCAGGCCCTCGCCCGGCTCCAGCACTACTTCTGGGACACGGTGAGTCTATTCCACCTACAGCAAGGGCTAGCAACCAATTTTTTTACCTCAGAGCACCATTCACCTCATATCTAGTTGTGCAACTGTTCTTAGAATTGATCTTGTCGCTCCACTGCAACAGCGGTGTGGCACCAGCTTATCTCCATTGTGAATTGCACAAGACAGGAAAAGTGTCTCCAGTGCAGTCAGTCTTTATATAGTTTGTATTAAATCACAAAACCTTAGTATGTATCAGTCATTTTGGGTATGCTAAAGCGTTGCAGGTTTCAAGTGAAATTCCTTGAAACCAAAATGATTCCGGCCATTTTGCTCAGGAGAAACAAACCCTATCAAGGACCTGTTTGACAAATTCTATATTTATTTGATGAGCTAGAAATACTTTCTTGTCTGCAAAAGTAATCAGTGAAAAGTGTTGTGTTCCTTATGGTGCAGGATGCAGTGGCCTCATACAAGGAGACTCGCAATGGCTTGATTGGAGTAAATTATTCAACCAAATTTGCCCCATGGTGAGCTGCATACCGATAAGTCTTTCATCATTATTTCAAATTGTAAAAGATGTTGGTTTATAAATGTTATAGTAAATATTAAAGTGCAGTGTACAGATATAGTCCTATTTTTTCATACCGAAGAGCTCTAGAAGTGGAATGAACAACAGCAATATGATATCTCCAAAACAACTCAGCTAAAATGAACAATCATTGCTTTACAATTTTAAAAGTCAAGTTTGATATTAAACACATATTGCACTGCTCTTTCACAGGCTAGCAATGGGCTGCATTTCTCCTCGATATATTTATGAGCAGATAAAGAAATATGAGAGGGAGAGAACTGCCAATCAGAGCACTTACTGGTGAGTACCATCAGAGCAAGTGTCCTTCATAGAGCATGTAATCTTACCGGAATCCCCAGCCAATGCATGACAACTGCATTGTTTTTACCGGGTTAAACCCGCAGTAATGGTGAACTCCTGCTTTGATGTGTCATATATGACTCATTTCCTGCTTCTCATTTTGACAGGAAAAGGAAATATTGTGTTGCCTTGTCATTTGTAAAGCCATTGTTCATTACTGGTTGATGTTAAAACATTTATTTGGAAAATAATTCTACTTGCAAATTGAAGTACGATCACAGAAACAATAAAAAGACATGTCCATACCAGGGTTAATGTGTACAACCACTGTTTTACCCCATTACAGAGTACTCAATGTCTCTTAGTTTGTGCCATTGAAAGGTTCTCTGTATCTCTCTTTTTCAAATGATATATTTTTTGCATTGCTTGAAAACATTTTACGTACACAGAAATATTTATGTTTGAGACCACAGCATTATGAAAATAAACAGATAAGCGGGCTGGGTTAGGGTTGTAAGCAAAATTGATGGTAATTTTTTGTTTTCATCATGCGAAGCCTGCTTCCGTGAGT
Organism: Megalops atlanticus; assembly: GCA_019176425.1. Lineage (NCBI taxonomy): Eukaryota > Metazoa > Chordata > Actinopteri > Elopiformes > Megalopidae > Megalops > Megalops atlanticus. The sequence continues at coordinate 63,887,057 of CM032876.1, read as the reverse complement.
TGTCAAGATGATAATGTTGTTTGCGTATGATAACAATCCCTGGCTTCAGCATAAATTCTAATCTGGAGTGGAGCTCAACACAAAAATAACTCTGTCCAGCACAACAAAATATACCAAAGTGTGAGCCAGTATAAACTAGCCAGAGATCGCCAACACTAACTTTCCAAAATACAAGTATGGGTTATAGGTGACTAGAGAATGTAATGACTGTAGAGATGTGTTTTAACTTGATATTCAACTACATACTGGATCATACTGGATTGTTTCTTCCTGGCCACAAAGCAAAATCATATTGTTTACAAATAATTGGCTATTTCAGAAAGCACAAGGGTCACATTTTTCCACACCTGTAAGCTTTAAATAAAAAAACAAGTCTGCACCAACATTTTTTCCTGCACCTTTTTTCATTAGTAGCCATGGATAAGAGCTCTAACAAAGACTGTAGGCAAATGGTCATTTAAGGAATTGTGATTTATATATACCCAGTAGTATCAGCATCTATGTGAAATCGTTTCATCTGCACATTCATCTCCTGTGGTTTCAGTGGGATAGTTTCCACACCGTTTTTCCAGACTGGTGTCATCCTCTGGAATGCCTTGCAGGGATTTTAGAAGTGATGATTCTTGGTTGGCTTATCCTGTCGGCAACTGTTGTGGTTCAGGAGATATGAATTTCCATAAAGCGTAAACTTTGCATTTGATGTGGCTATAGTGGTAATTTTACTGAGCCTAGAGCGCAACAAAGGGATTGCACCTGGCTGTGACCCAAGGTTTCAGACCACGGTGTGGAACAAACATAAACAGAGACAAGAAATGGGGAAGATGTGGTGGAGGAGGGATGCCGTGAATAGCTGACAAGGAAAGGAGAGTGTGATTTATATGATCAGGAATTGGACCGGTTTAATTGGTTAATTGCGTGAGGATCGTCTGAAAATTCTCCTCCCCGATCTTCATCTGGAACTTCAGTAGTGAACAGTTTTAATATCGCCTTTTTCACAGAAAAATGACTAAGAATGGGCACACTGGTCCCGCTAGAGATCATTTTTGCTTGCCATATTTTCTTGAAATCTATCACAGAGTATCTCTCTGCAAATGACAGCAACACATACTTGTGTGCAAAATGGTGAATGATAACATGAATCATGAGTGCACACCTCCATCTTAAACCATTTAACTTTATCTTGCAGGGTCATTTTCGAACTGTTGTGGAGGGACTACTTTAAATTTGTGGCTATGAAGTATGGAAACAAAATATTTGCTTTGGAAGGTGAGACTTGAATACTTAGCTTTTTCCTATGTACCATGAGCTCCATTTTATGGGATGTTGAAACCACAAACTACATCTCCTTGTCTGCTGCAGTTTACTAGCCAACTTCCTTCCACCTGATTTCCTTTGGGAATATTTGTGCCTGTCCCTGGATTGTTTCCTGTTGATGTTTTCAGCCTGGATCCTCAAAAGTGCTGATCTGGAAAAAGCAAAACAGTCATAGAAAGTTCTAGCGTGAAAATGGCAGTCAGAGACTGCCCTCTACATCTCATTTTGCTTAACTGTTCCTGTTGTCATATTGTAAATATATCCATGGATCTATTCTTATATTTATGAAGACATAATCATATCAGGTTTATTATTTATTAAGAGTTTTGCTCATTTGATAGGTATCATACCTAAACTAATTTAATGTTTAATCTTTTTTTATGTTTAAATATTATTTTATCTTTAGGTCTTCAAGGGAAGTCTGTGCCTTGGAAGAAAGACATGACACTTTTTAATGCATGGAAAGGTACATAAAATGACTTTTAAACAGAATGAAAAGTCTTTTTCATAACAAAGGTATGTACACGCAGAAATGCTGCTAACATATCTCCCATGATTCTCAAGAGGGCCGAACTGGGGTGCCCTTCGTGGATGCCAATATGAGAGAGCTTGCCCAGACTGGATTCATGTCCAACAGGGGGCGACAGAATGTTGCCAGCTTCCTCACCAAGGACCTGGGCCTGGACTGGAGGATGGGGGCAGAATGGTTTCAGTATCTGCTGGTAGGGATGATGCTTTTTTTGTCCGTAGGGTAATAGCACAATATCATCCTCCAACAACGCCACAAGACCTGTAATACTTCAGAAGACCTACCTTGTTCAAATTCTTTATGAAAATTTTGTGTTAAAGGAAAACCTATTAGACGTTTTAGTGATAAGATTGGAGGCCAATGACTTGGTAATCAGCTGTTTATCTAAGTTGAAGTGCAGATTAGTTGGGCTCTTGGGTGGCTCAGTCACCAAGGTGCTCATCTCGAGTGCACCCTGTTAACCTGATTGAAACTGACTGCCCAGGTTTCCTGGTTTCTCTGCTGTTACGCACCCTGCGATTCATCAGGCACCTGCGGGTTGCACTAATGACATCAGTTGAGTAGCACCCATCCTCCAATGAGCACCCACTCCCCCGTGGTGCATAGTTGTGACTTGTAGTGTGAAAAATACCCATTCTGATAATTAGTCGTAAGACTGGAAATAACATACACCAAAATCACAGGCCCCTGCTCCTCATCAGAAGCAAAATGTTTTTTGTTTCATTACTATCAGTCCTAGTGCGGAAAACTACTTCTGCCTGTTCCCATTTGTATTGCTGATAACATTGAGCTGTTGAGTTTGTCTAAAAAAGGAACCACTGTTAAAGACCAGCTGTGTTATGTGCGAGATTCCCTATGCTTGTAGGTGTAAATAACAAATAAACTGTTCTGTGAAAAGGCATACATATTCACAAACCCATTATATGCTTTTATTGTTGAATACCACCTGTCAACCAGTGACACATCACACACATGCTGTATCTTTTAGGTGGACTATGATGTGTGCAGTAACTATGGCAACTGGCTCTACAGCGCTGGCATAGGAAACGACCCCAGAGAGAACAGGAAGTTCAATATGATCAAACAAGGGCTGGACTATGACAACAATGTAAGTGCAGGCCAGGACCCAGGAAGGGTGCAAAACCTACCTATTTTCCAAATAACAAATGAAAGTGATCCATTCAAATTCATATTCTTTCTAATCTTCCCCTTATGAGGTTATGTTCACAGAGAATTTTATTGGATAGTGTAACTATGACAGCATTGTCCAATCAGAAGAGCTCCAGTTCTCTGGTAGTGCTGACCGCACTAGTGACAGGGCTGAAATGGCTGAATTTTGTCGAATTTAGTGGCTGCAGAGACTGTGGCCGTCCAAGTTTAGTAAACCCCTCTGTGTGTATTCTGTGCAAATCAGTTCCATTCATGTTTCACACTTAGAAATGCTGAGGATGTTAATGAATTGGAGAGAAATGTGCTCATTTGCCATTGCCTCATTAGTCCAAAACGTTTGAAAGACTATGTTGGAGCTTGCCAGAGATTCTGCTGCTCTGTATATGCTGCATCCACGCCCACACGCCTCTAACTCTAGCCAATAAACAAGTCTCTTGCTCCCTGCAGGGGGATTATGTGCGGCAGTGGGTCCCAGAACTGCGGGGGATAAAGGGAGGAGATGTGCACACCCCCTGGACGCTGAGCACTGCTGCCCTGTCACATGCCCAAGTTTCCCTTGGCGAGACCTACCCCTCTCCCATTGTCATGGCACCTGAGTGGAGCCGGCATGTCAATAAGAAACCGGTGAGCCCTAAACTGAGCCCCAACTTGACAGAATTGGAATAACTGTCAGCAGTGTGACATGATAGTTAGGGAATTTGACTCACCCAGTACCGAAATTTTTAATCCTCAAACTGGAGGCATATCAGTTCTACCTCAGAGCACAGTACTTAACCTAGATTGCTTTAAGAAATGTCCATCTGTATAACTGAATAATAACTAAAAGTGTAAGCTATGTATGTCACTCTGAATGTGAGCTGCTTTTGGTAAGGGTGTCTGCTTGTGTGTTGACTTCAGTTCCCCTTTACTTATTGAAACTGCAGAGAGAGGCTTGAGTTCCCTCAGAGATTTACTGTTCAGTACGGTTTACACATCTCTGAAAGGGTATGACACATAGTTCTCACACATTGTTTGCGTTCAGATGCATATTTTAGAACTTCTCAAATATGTGAAGCAGCTACCGCACAACTGCCTGATTAAAGTAATGTTTTCCGCCATGCCATGTTTGGCACATAGATATTTTGTGCATGTGGTAAGGAGCTTAAAGAGCACTGTCCACTGTAAACATTTCTCATATTTATGTTCATGTGTATGATGACCCCACTCTCATTTTCAGAGTGGTGCAGGACCAAGTGGTGCAGGACCGAGTCAGGGACGAAAGAGGGGCCCATCCCACACCCCCAAGCAGCACAGAGACAGGGGGATAGACTTCTACTTCTCGAGGAGTAAAAATCTGTAATGAGAGAAACTACCAATTGCTAAGTAAAGATATAACAGAAGGGAATAATGAAGCTATGGTTTGATACATATTTGATAAAATGCTTGATTTTGTTAGTTTACAAGGCCACGACATGGAGGAAGATGACGGCGTGGAGCAAAGCTGTCTTTTTGCACTGTTGCATTGCTGTGCTGAAGCTTGGTTCTCAATATCAGGCATTCCTTTAGCTTCTTGGATAAAAGACAATTGGAATTGGAAATCACAGTGGTGATTCTGAAGATGGAGAGCTGAGAACTTAGTACTGGTATCTGAAAGTGAACAACAAGTTTGAACTTTGTAACTGTAACTGAACTTTGTAAAGGGTGTCCTTTACTGGTTGTGCAGTTAGGTTATGCTAACACGGGTTAGGAAAGGTGGTAGCCTAAGTATTGACCATCTTGTTTGCAGTAAATTTATCTTTGTGGAATTGACTTATGACCATGCCTGTACTCACATACCACCTTGCTTACAGAACATGACATAGAGTGGAGAGAGTATCGTCCTTTTGCTTGTCATTTAACTTCCTTTTACTGTACACAGCTGTTGAGCTACAGATGGGGTTTCAAGAAATTCTGAAACAATATTATAGTTGAATGATTAATGCTAAATGAAAGCTTGCAGTGGAAACCAAGTGAAGTTTTGAGTTATGCAAAACCTCTCTATTGTTTACAAGCTGTATTTGTCTCATGGTGTTCACTCCAGCAATCCCTTCACTGTATGGTCTAGTTTAAATTATGCAATTTTTTTATATTTCTATATTGTGTTTACCTGTATGTCTGTGGTTCTATTTTTCTTGTGCACTCTATAGTTAACAACACAGGATTGAGGAAAGTAGTACATTAAATCAGTGGTTGCAGGACAATTTTGCCATGTTCATTTTTCAATGGTTATGAATTAATAAAGAAAACTTAACAAAGGGAACTGCAGCAGTGTGAAAATTATGTTTGTAGAGTGACTCAGGACGGAAATGAAAGTGTTAGCTAGTTATTTTGAGGAACTCTTTCAAGAAAAAGGAAGAGAAATTCACATGCTGAAGATAAGCATAAGGGCTTCACTGCATTGTGCAGTGTTCAGCCAGTTGCCTCAGTATCTTCCATCACCAGTATATTTCCACTTCTTTTAAAGTGTGTAATTTTTACATTAGCAGGTTTCATTTGACTATTACTGTGAAAGGAAAAACATTGTGCACACCTGACCAAACTCTGCACATGTGCATAGCAGAGAAAAATATTCTCATAGCAATGCAATGGATCTAGAAGGTCTTCACACCCTTTCAAAATTTCTTGTTTTTATTGCCTTGAAGTCTAAAATGAAAACTCATTAAATCATATTTTTCCCCACTTTCATTTAGACATGGTAACCGGAAACATGGCAAGACAAAGCCACTTCCCACAAAGGAAAACATCCAGTCTTGTCTGAATTATGCAAAAAGACAGTCTGGATCTCCTGTTGCCATGTGGAAAAAGGTCCTGTGGTCTGATGAGACTAAGCAAGAACTTTTTGACCTTAACTCCAAATGATATATTTGGTGCAAAAAGCCCATCCAAAAAGAGCCCATCAGCTTAAGAGCACAGTCCCTGCTGTCAAGCATGATGGTGGCTGCATCATGCTATGGGGCTGTTTCTCGTCAGCAGGGACAGGAGCTCTGGTGAGAGTAGAGGGGGTGATGAATAGTGCAAAATACCAAAAGACTTTAGAGAAAAACCTACTACCCTCTGAAAAAGGTAAAGATGGGGGAGGAATTTCACCTTTCAGCATGACAATGACCCAAAGTACGCTGCCAAATCCACATTGGAATGGCTGAAAAATGATGATCGATGTCCTGAAATGTCCCAGTCAGACCCCTGACCTCAACCCCATTGAAAATCTTTGGACTGCCCTGAAGAGAGCTGTTGATAAGCAGTCAAACTCAAGCTCTACTGCAAAGGGGAGTGGGAGGAAATTGCAAAATCTAGATGTGAGAAACAGACTCGGTGCAGTTATCAAAGCAAAAGGTGCTTCCACCAAGTATTAATTTAAGGGCGTGCAGACTCCTCAACCATTACACAAGACATTCAAAATTTTTCATTTTTATTACTTTTTTGAAAAACAGGCATTTGATTTTCACTTGGATACTGTTGGACACAAAATGTAAATAAAGCTAAAAAAATCTAACTTCCCTTTACATAATATCAGTCTTCAAGGCAACAAAATGAATTCTGAAAGGCTGTGTAGGCTTTCTAGATCCAGTGTAAATAAAACTCCTGCACACTGGCGTTCTTGACAAAGTCATTTGATAGGCAGAGTTTTTGCTCAGTGGACCTTCATAGCACAAAGCATATGTATACGCTATACATACTGTAATGCATAAAGGAAGTGATATAACCTCACATGCAGTTTTCCAGATCCATTACAACTCCCACCCCAATCTAATGGAGGACTATCCCATTAGATTGGAGTGAAATTATCAGTGCTCCAAAATCCTCCTGTTTACCATACCAGTTGTGAAATGAGAAAGAGAATCAACAAACTGATGACCTACAGAATCTTGAGAGATGAGTGAAAAATCGTGTCACAGTGCACTCCATCACTAAATGGAGGGAGTATAGGGGTGAAACTGTCACCATCTCCTTCAGAAGAGGAAATGACATTTTACAAACCCAAAACCATTCTGCGTTTTGCAGGTGTGGCTAAATGTAAGCTAGGTCCTATTTTTGAGGTCTGTTAAGTTCTATATGTTACTGAAGACTTTAATGCCCTGAAAATGAATAACTACTCATGTTACCATCTACCTTTACAAAATGAAATAAAGAATGCAGTATGGCTCATATGCAGAGAAATGTGTACTATTTTCAAGTGACACTTGACAGCTATCACTCAGGGCTGTGATGTCGCAGTTAAGCTTCGGATTTTCTGTATTTGGGTCCATGTTTTGCCATGGGATTACTATGTTACATGATATTGTACTTCTGTGATCGGAGCAGCAAATTTACTGAAACATGGCTTTTCACTGCTACCTTCAATAGCATCTTCAACATTTAAAAGCGATAACGTGGGCAAACAACATGAGAAGTAAGGTGGACTCGAACGTTCGAACAGTTTCTCCGCCCCGTGACGCGATTGCATGCATTTCCTCATTCTTTGGACTGAGGAAATCACTTTAACCATTTTTTCCAGTTCACAGAAGAAGTCGTCATTCGAGGTCAGTACAACAAGGATCTTCTGGCTGCCTTTCTTCGCAGCAAGTCTTGTGATTTATTGAGGGCAAGAGTGCCACAAGTCATTTATTATAACGCGTTTTCATCTGGGAACCTCGTGGATACTTTTTAAAAATGCTGCAGATATTCCCTCAACATGCTAACGCAAGCTGAACTAGTAAGACGAAAGTTTTTTTTTTCTTCCGGCGAATTCATAACAGCCTAGTAAACTAATTTGGAAACGTATTCAAGTCAGTTGGTTTAAGTCTGGACAGAAAAATATTTAATCAGTATATGTAGCTATCTATAGTGTACTTTTAACTTTTTTAAAACATCTGTCCACTGTTCGCAATTCCTCCCATCAGCTACGCACGAGAATATGGCAGCTTCTTGCAAATCGACAATAGATTACTGGAGTATCCCGTTGTTGTCTTTAAATTTCAATGTCAGAAAAAAGCTAGCACTTTACCTAAATCCGAGGAATACGGTGGCCGCCGACTGGGTTACGCTGGCTGAGGTGATGGGTTTCACTTATCTAGAAATCAGAAACTATGAACAAAGCGAGAACCCCACCGCAAAAATATTAGAAGAGTGGCAGGCTAAACGTCCGGACGCAACAGTAGGAAAGCTGCTGTCGATGCTTGAAGAAGCAGAGAGAAAGGATGTAGTGGAGGACTTGATAGATTTGATCGGTAAGTAATCTTGTCGTTCTGCCGTTATTCACACCCTGTTATGCGGTAGCAATATTAGTTTTCATCAATTCAGTTGATTTTCTGTTTGTATCGACAGCCATTCTAAAATATTTGTATAGGCTATGTGTTATTAATATGAGGGTGGTTTAATCATTTCTAGAATTAGGAAGTTTGTTTCATTTTAACTTTTTTACATCGTCAAGAATAATAATACTTGATCCATGACGAAATGCGCATAAATAAGCTGTGTTGAACGTTGCCATTAAGTGCATGTTGCAATTTTGACGGAAACTTGTGAAATGAATCGATGTAAAAAAGAGAATTGAAGTTGAATTGAAACGTATATCGAAAGACCGTGACAACCTGTGAAAACTTATGTAATAGAATCCACTAAGAATGTGAACTAATGGACAGATCGGCATGGATGAAAATCAGTCATTGACAAGTCACTCTGAAAGCGCTTTACAGGAAGGACGCAGTGCTGATTAATATGTAGGAGTACAGATGAACGGTTGACATGGCCTCCATATTATGGAGAAATCGAGGCGAGGAGGATGGAATAGTTGGAATCCTAAATGTTAAATAGCTGGCTATAAAATATCATCTGTTGTTGGGTATAGACAATTTTGTTCAAACCAAGGTTATTAAATAGGTCCATTTATTAAATAACTGCACGAATTAAATGGATTTTTTCTGGTTTAGGCACCAAGAGGTGGACATCAGTCTGTTTTTACTCTTTTTTTTTATCATGGTACAGACACACTTTTCCATCACCTGACTTGAATACCATTGATAAACTTTTGGATAAAACTGGAACCAAGGTACAAGGGTGGAACTCTTGGACCCTGCTTGAAGTTGTGAACTTCTTTACACACATCATGGGATTCACTGGTGCAGAAATGTTTCCATACCCTGGTGTGTGAAATCTTGCATAATTTAAATGTGGATCTGCAAGTTATTAAACCACTGATTGTTTTAACCTGTGGTATCATGTACGGTGCATTGACCATTTCTTCCATGATTAAGCAGTTGATTTGTCTTTCAGTGTAGTAACAATACTGGATATTGGCCCATATTTATGGGTCAGAGGAAGGCTATTGGATTAGCAAGTAAGCATTGATCTATGCCATGCAGCAGTTTGGCATAACATTTAACCATCAGAATTTGTAACTGGGAGGATGTGAGTTTGAATCTCAGATGAGACTTTGAGCAAACATCTTGACCTGACTTACTGTATAAGTGGGTAGTATATACATTCACCTACATGAAAGTCATCTTGGGTAAGGATTATTTCTAAGCGCATTAATTGTGGAATGTGTGTCTGTGTGAAAGTGGTTTGTACAATACATTTGGGAAGGAACTGTCATCAGTGATTTACAGTAACAGGTGGACAATGAATGAGTGAAGTGAATACAGTGTGTTGTATGCCTGCAGATGAGGACTGCAGGAAGTATCTGGAGAGGCTCAGGGAGCCTCCAGTTCAGGTCCCTGAGGTGGACAGCTGCCTGCCACAGACTCAGGAGAGAAACGGTATTACTACAAAGGATGATCCTACAGGTCAGTATCTAGACCAAAGAACCCAATGTTTTTTTTTTTTTTTTTTAAAATATAATTAGCACCTCAGGCCTCTCTATTATGCGATTTTTGTGTGTTTTATGCAACATGAGCGGGGACGGCAACAATGCACATTCTTTCCTGTGACCCATTTCACATTTTGAAAGTGCAGGTTTTCAAACAGTATATTCAGTATATTTATTCCAATAAAGCAGCAGAAAATTCATATACTTTAGTGTGTGCATACATGTGGAGCAATACCAAATGGGCAGTGTTTTCATCTTAAAACGCAGCTGAGTTGAAGTTGTTCACTAAAGTTGGAGGGGCTTGTATTTCGTTGTTGTTTTTTTTTTTTTTTGTTTTTGTTTGTTTTCTCGGAAATCTGTATTTATCATAAAACATCATTAAAATGAAAAATACAGGTCTAATTGGAAAGAGCACCCTGTTCTGTGAAAAAGGAAAAAAAAATAACAATGATAATGTAAATTAATGGAATGTTTGGTGTGAAGACATTAACACATTGCACTCACATTCAGAGAGTCCTGTCTGGTTCAGAGCTGAGAGTGCTTATCTGTGGTTGCAGGAGGCATGCCAGAGCTGTTCGATGCTTTCATCTGCTACTGCCAGAGTGACATCGAGTTTGTCCACGAGATGATACGGCAGCTGGAGCAGACGGACTACAAGCTGAAACTGTGCGTGTTTGATAGGGATGTCCTCCCAGGTACTTGCGTATGGACAATCACCAGTGAGCTCATCGAGAAGAGGTGAGCTCTGAAAGGAAGTGGGATGGCTTGGTGTTGCAGGCCAATTTCATTGCCATTGCATCCTTGTGTTTATATACGTTCTCTCAGATTTCGTCCCTCCTTGTAGACATGTAGGAATATTCTAGAAACTTGATGTTGTCACTTCCTCAGTGCTGCTTAATGGCCACCCATCAATAGATCTACTGCCCTCTCTTTTTTCCATACATTTCCCCAGTAAATATGGAAAAAAAACTACGTAATGTGATGGGACCAAAAATTGCTAAAATTTCTTGAGTACAACAATGATACGCATATTTGTACTTTTTGTTATCAGTAAGGAATAGAACATTCATGCATCTGCAGAATTTTTTTTTTGTGCCATTGGTAATTTTTTTACAACCCTAATAGTAAAATCTTCATATAATGGAGAATGAAAATGATGAATGAAAATGGCCAACACAGACGTGACGTCATCAGGCAGTTGCCAAGGAGATGAAGTCCCATATAACTACTGTGTTGGCCACTCTGTGTAGAAATTATCCATGGGTTTCTGTGTGATAGGTGTGAGCTCTTGGTACCACCTTGCCCCTCCCATCTTTAGTCAGTTTCATTACCGGAATATACTGTGACTTCATTAGGTCCCTGAACAGGGGCAATTGCTGTTGGGTAATAAATTGATGATCATAGGCTCATAGTTGTCCTTCTGGGAAGTAAAATATGGCACCATCAGTTTTTAAGATTTTATAATGGAAGCTCAGTGTGTTATATACATATACGTGTATATAATATATATTATATATATGTGTCTATATGTACAGGTTATTTCTATTGTATAGATTATTACAGTTGTTGTAGGACTGTGTATGTGAACTATTATTAATGCTTTTGTTCAAACTGGATTTGACTTTTCAGTGTCAGCTGCTGTTGATATGGTCTTGCTGTATAATATGCACTGAGGTACCTTGCTTTGTAAGTCCGCAAAATAATCAGTGTAAATTTAAACTGTCCTTAACATCTCACTATTATTATGCTATGTGTCTTCTCTGTGAAGGTGCAAGAGAATGGTGGTGGTAATTTCAGATGACTACCTTGACAGTGATGCATGTGACTTCCAAACAAAGTTTGCCCTCAGCCTCTGTCCAGGTAAGGTCCCATGAATTTTACCAAAGAGCACCATCAAAATACAGTACTTCCTCTGTCTTTGGGCATGAAGAATAGTACAATAGTTAGAATCTATACCCTTATCAGATAGGGGGGTCATGGAAATGGAAAGCAGGACACTGATGCTTTGGTTTTCAGTAACCATCTGTTAGTAGACATTTATCTGGTAGTTTCCTGTGTTAATCCAGTGCCCAATCCCCATGTCATTTTATGGTCACATGATGATTTAGGCAAGATTTCCCCTCTCTGATAAAAACTTTCAGATTTGACCAAAAATGTATGACAGGTACCAAAACCACTATGACCAATAATAAAATCTAGCATCCATTTATTTTTACAGTGTTGCAATTCTAATTTTGAGATTTCATTTAGACGGAAAATTAGAATGTGTTGAAGCTATTTAGTAGATACCTTAGCAAGTTCATCGGACCTGGTAAAATGAAGAGTCATTTCTCTGATTCCTAACAGGCGCTCAGCAGAAGCGGCTTATCCCAGTGGTGTACAAGTCAATGAAGAAGCCCTTCCCGAGCATCCTCCGCTTCCTCACTGTGTGCGACTACACCCGACCCTGCACCCAGTCCTGGTTCTGGATCCGCCTGGCCAAGGCTCTGTCCCTGCCATGACAGTCGGGACTCCATGTGCATGAGGGAAGAGGTGTGAAACCAGTTGAAACTGATAGCCAGCACGGATTGCCCCTTGATGGCTCTCCGTTCTGCGGAGGGGAACCCGTGTTGAAGATTCATACAGCTTATTGTTGCTGGCATGCATTTTAAAGCTGTGTCAACTGGCATTTGTGATTTTTGCGAGTGGTTTCCCTTCTGGTAATCTGTGCAACACATTTTTGATGTGAAAATGTTTCTTTTTGGATGCTTTTTTTGGATTACTGCTGCAAGTATGCTGCATAGATTCACTGGTCTTTAAATCGTCTGGATGGCTTAAGTGGTTTTGCTCTAACAGAAAATGTCAGAAAAGATATTAAGGGTGTCCCTCATAATAAGATTAATATTTTGTTATGTATGAGGTAGTGCTGGGCGGTATGACCAAAAATTTGTATCATGGTATTTTTTTAAGATTCTGGCGGTTTCACGGTATATCACGTTTTTTTTTTTTTTTTTTTTTTTTGCATCATGACTGGGCCTTTATATAGGTTTGTGGCTTATTCTACTGTCGGGTGTACATAGAGTATAAAACATTTTAATTTCACCATGTATATAATAAAGGCTTTGATTACTATAGGGTTTGCTTGGCTCCACAAAATGACACAATATATGAAAACATCAGTATGCATGAAACAGTTGCAGAATGTAAACAATTTTTATTGTGCAAACTGCAACGTAGTAAAAACAGAATTTAACAGATATGCCAACAACTTTAACATTGCTTCCTTTTCAAAACAAAATTATTTGAAATAGTTCTATAAACTATAACTGCAGACGCAGCTCCTCTCTTGGGCACAAGTTCTTTTGATGCATCTCCGGTCTCACTTTCTTCATCCTTCATCTCTGTTTTCTGTTTTTTAATCTACCGTAGCGACGGAGCCTCTCCCAGCTGTTAACAGACTGTTATGCTACCTGGCTATCTAGCGAGCTGTACCCAGTATGCCGTTCGGCGGTGTAATTTTGTAAACGTAAAATTATTAGTGTTGCGCAGTGGCGGCTGGTGAGCTGGAAACAGGGGAAGCGGAAACACTACCTTTAAATCTATCATTACTTTCAACCTTTATCCTCCTTAATTAACAATAAAACAAATAATTCACAGAATATTCTACACCAATCGCGTAAGTAGAATAAATGATTATGCTCGCGAAACACCGCAGATTGTCTGAAATTTGTGTGCTATTGCGAAAACTACATCATGAGATTAACACGGATGGCAATTTGAATAATTAAGTGGCAAGTAATCCCAAAGCTTTCTCATAAATGTTTCACATTATAGCTTTCTTGTCTTACAAAAGTCAAATTACAAAACGAAGCTAAATTTAGTTAAATCGATTTAAATTACTGAGAATAAACTTTTAGGTTAGGTTGAGTGCAATGAACAATAACGTTTAGAACACAGACCTCACAAAAGCCGTGATGTGTCATGAGCATTTAACGTAATTTAAGTCGATACATGCCATTCTTGTTAAACAATCTCACGTTGTAGCTTTTGCAAGTACACAAGCACAAATTTCATGAATGCATGTTGCACAGCAGTTTTCAATGACACGCGGTCTTATGTACCCTATCCTTTATACTGACAAAGTCACGTCACGATTAGTTCCAACAGAGTTTAGTTGCGTAAGCTTACCAACAACGCGCTCATCTAACCTAAAAAATATTGCATTGTCACCGCTGTTTTTTAATTAACGCTAAATAAAACGAGACAAGTTTTCAATGTTAGCTGTGTGCCATTATCAAGGTAGCCAAGCAAGCCAGCTAGCTAGCTAGGTGGCTACCTAGCGAGTTAATGGGAACTTCAACTTCAGGACCACTGATGTCGCATTAAACGCGATGATATAAAACTACGTGACGTATATTCAGAAGAATATAGTCTTTAACTAATTAAGAGGTAGTCTCAGCTGTAGACAGAACTTGAGAATCGTAGCCAAATATACTTTAATTCTCGAGCACAACCGCCCCCGGCCCGGTCCTAGCGGATAAGTCCAGGGCTGAATTTCTTTCCCAGTACACCCCTGTGTGTCACAAATTGTTGTGTGTCATGGTGTTTTGCCCTGTTAAAGAGAGTGAGTTGTGGGTAATTAATTGTTGTGTTAAAAAAGTTATAACCGTTAGAGGGTTACGCACAGTTAATAGGGGTCCCCTCTCAATACTCTCTGCACAGTGCTCCGTAGCGCTTCTAGCGGCGAACAATATTACATAATGTGCTGCCTGCTGAAGCATTACAGCTGTTGTCACAGCTATGCTACGGTATGGCGGTATATGGAAAAATTCATACCGTACGGGAAATTAAAACCGATATACCGGATGAACCGGTATACCGCCCAGCACTAGTATGAGGTGTTTATGTCTGTATTAGCTGCCACAAAGTTTTTAAGTTATATTATTTCTTGAGATGATATACCGCCCAGCACTAGTATGAGGTGTTTATGTCTATTAGCTGCCACAAAGTTTTTAAGTATTTTATTATATTATTTCCGGAGATGATGGTACAAAAAATCCAGCAAAAACATTTCTGCAGAATATGATTGCAGAATATTTGTCTACGGTCTGCAGTCAGTAATTTAAAAGATTTAGTCCTTCAAATGTTGATTTATTTGAATGGAAGGACCATACACACTCCAAGGTGTTAAGAAGGTGTACGATTTTAGCAGAAATCACTTTGCTGTAGAATAAAAAAGCAATACTGTGAGTACTGATTTAATATTTTGATGTTTTTTGGGTTTTATGAGTATTTTTTGTCTTTTATATGTGCTGTTAGTTTATATATTTGTGTATTTTCATCATGGAAACTATTTACTGCAATGAAATAAGTAAATTACGATGGGAAAATGTAAATGGCCAATATCTGTAACAGTCATTTGGAACTTATTACTTTGCTACAGTGACAACAGGTCAAATGGTCTCATCGAGCTCATTTTGTTTGAAGAGAGATAAAGACATATAGATGTAAAGTGATATTTTATTACAACATATAATTTATACTTACTAATTAGCAGTCTAAAACAAGATGGGAAATTCAAACATACCTGTTCAGCTATTAACCGCTGAGTTCTTGCCACTTTAGGGAACATTGTTTTGTATCAGAATTTTTTCTAAATGTCATGTGCAGGACACAGGCAATTACAAGTAAATCCTGGCAATATTCTTAAGTCAAGAAGTCATGGAAATGTGTGCCATTAACCCATTCATGTACAGTGTACAGATCAATAAAGTCTTATTAAAAAAACTTAAAACCTTCTGATTTCCATCTTCCTAATTCAATCACTGCTTTCTTTAAAAACTCATTAATTCCATTCGATAGTAGTATATGGTCGGTGACTCAGGCAACTTTCCTGAAAAATTTATTAAAACTAGAAGGAGGCTAATTTCCTATGACATCTTCCAGAGGCAGTGCTCAGTCACATGTTCACTACTAATGACACTGAAAGGTGAATAAGTTCTGGTTAAAGCAGTGGCAAGTGTTGCCAGTTCTGAATTGTTAGTGAAATATCACATTGACTGATATTAGACGCATATAACAGACATTTCCTTAATTTTAACTCGTAAATACGAAAAAGAATATACAGCATGCCAAAATCTATGTATTTAGCTAACATATGTATTTTCATATTACATTTGTGATGAAAAATATCTTGCTTTCGGACCTTTTTAATATGTATAAGCCCCTGGGAATAACCATGGCCAAATCCTTTTCGCACAGAAAAATAAACTCAAACATATGATGCAAGCTGTATCAAATAGCTTAACAATAAATAGCAGCAGGTTGAAAGAACCAATTAAACACAGCTGGTATCTATTTTTAAGACAAATGAGTTTTCAGTCTGCACAAGAAGAGGGTCAGTGATTGGCCGGTTCTGGCCAGAGTAGAGAACAGACATGACCTTTGATGTTTTGATGGGCTCTTTTGGAGAGGGATGACAAGGGTGAACAGGAGTGTAGTAGGAGTGTATGATTTGATAATGGCTTGAGGGCAAGAGCGTGCAGTTCCTCTTGCTGTTCCTCAGGCTAGGACAAGGATAAGGATAAGGATAAGGATGTTTATTGTAATTCCAGGAGATGTTGTACATGACAGGGGATGAAATGAGGTTCTCGGGTACTCAAGGTACTCGAGGTACTCAAGAGGTTTGTATTTTATTCTGACTACAACTGGTAAACGGTGGACACAGATGAGGAGAGGTTTGACAGACTAGTTGTAGACAACATGAGCTGGAGGGGTTTGAAAGCACATTTAGGGGGAACGGCAAGTTGAGAATCGCAATAATTCACACGGGACAACACAAGTGCCTTGACAAGGAGCTGAGCAGCATATGTAGTGAGAAATGGCTGGATTTTACATATATTGTAGTTGTCAACTCTGGGTAACTGATGCTATGTTTTTGGCAAAGAACAGATTGTTATCCAGAATTACACCAAGGTTCTTGGCAGTCTTGGATTCTGACACCATTGTGTTACATTATAAAGGGTAATGGAGATATTGATGAGGGGGGAGGATGATGCTGGAATGATAGGATACTCAGCAGGAGTATTCAGAGAAGTAAGAGAAGAACCATTTGTGGGTCCTGCCTGAGATGCCCAATTCTGTCAGGTTTTCTAACAAGATCTGAAGGTCAACTGTATCTTTACATTTTACATTTACATTTATTCATTTGGCAGACGCTTTTATCCAAACCAACATACAAAAGTGCAAATAGTGGGCAAACAACAGGCACAAGAGCAAGATGTGTGCAGGTCATACAATGCAGATAGTGCTGAAGCTGAGTGCAAGGTCAGTGTCGCGAGCCAACTAATCTGAACTAGGATTACATATCAAATACAATCACAGGGACAATAAAGTACCGCTATACTACCTAGGTAAGAGAGTTACAAGTACAAGACAGGAGTCAGATTTACAAGGTCAAAGTTACAAGGTCAAAATGGCAGAGGTATCAGTCCAGGTAGGGTCTGAAGAGGTGTGTCTTCAGCCCACGTCTGAAGGGTTGGAGTGAAGGAGTTGTTCTCAGAAAGGTGGGGAGTTCATTCCACCACTATCTAATGTCACAGAGATATCGAGTAGTGCATCAGCTGGTTGGGGGCAACCCAGTCAAGGGTTTTAGATGACTGCAGTAAGAGAGAAGGGATAGGCTCTAGTGGGTGAGTAGTTGGCCATTTGGATGTTAAGACTTGTAGGAGATCAGTATTGGAAATAGCAGAAAATGCTGAGAAGCCTGGTAGGTTGACAGCAGGCAGAGCAGCCTAATGGAAACATGAGTGTGCTGGGAGAGAGTTACGGATGTCAGTAATTTTGGATTCAACGTAGGAAGCGAAATTGTCATCTGTTTGAGTGGAAGGAGATGAGGGAGGGGGTGGATTGAGAAGAGCTGGATAAGTAGCAAATAGATTGGATGGGCTGTTTGCAGTGGCTTCCACTTTGAAGCATATTCCACATTCTTAGATGTTTTAAGTGTTGTTTACAGTAATCATAACCTGTCTCTTGATGTCAAATGGGAATGGGATTGAGGTTCAACAAAATCTGAGAAGGTAACACTAAAGTTGTTCCGATTTAACACAGAGTGAACCCTCAGTGTTGTAAAGACACAAAACGTGCCATGTGTAGCTTATAAGCTAAATGGCTGTCCTGTTAGCTGTAAATTTCTTGTTTATTCATTTGAAAATGACAAAGGAACAAGGGCAAAAATTCTCCCTCCAGTATGCATATTACACCAGTTGGGAGTCCCGCCATTTATCCAAATAGCTGACGATTCTCACTGTACTATGTCTGCTATTTTTGCACACCTTGGGTTTTGTATTTTGCAATGGGCTTTAATTTACAGTGGCCACAAATTAGGAAGTTGGTTGCAGAAGTGAATCTGACTGCACTACACTGACAGCAATAAAGTGACAACCATGAACAGGGAGAAAGAGTGGGAGTGAGTGACTGAGTGCATGCATGGTAATCCTGTCTCTCAATGTAACTGATAGCTCACTAAACTTACCTTAGTGTGAGACCTAGGGGTTGAGAGCTGAACAAACGCTGGAATGATTAAAGGGTAAAGGCATTTGAATTCAGATAGCACTTTGCTGAATTTGGTTGGCTGTGAATCAAAGCAAGAGGAAGAATGCAGGAGCTGGGTCTATGTTGATTTATAGCGAGCACCTTGCATGATAATTGTGTCAGTGCCAAACATTAGTAAACAGTCCTGCATTTGATATATTATACAACCAAAGTGTTATGCTTTTCCAAGAATTCTAACCATCAGTAGATTCATGTTTAATATATTATCTCATCTGGTAGCTTTATTCTGGAAATTATACAATAAAATAATTTAATACTTGCCTGCTTCCCATTGTATTCTTGAAAGGATAGCCATTACTGGTCTGAAGCCCTGACTACACAGCACAGTGTTCTTCTTTCTTCATATCACTGACTTTAGCAGCTCACCATTTAATAGAATTCTCTACGGAGTATCTTGGTCAGGTATACAACAACACCATTCCGCCAAAGGTTTCAAACCCAAACCCCTCTGGTTTAAAATCCAGTGCCTTCATGAGTACTCCACACTGCTGCACTATGTGTCAGACTGAGTGAAAAGATCTGATCTCATGTTGCTCTAACTACTGTTTCAGCTTGACTGTTTGTGAGCTGTACTACCACTGGTGTCCACTGTGTGGCAGCAAATCACAGACAGCCCTATTGGCTTGACTGAAGTATTCTGTCCTCTGCGAGCATGAATGAAACACAGACTGGGTGGACGGCATCTCGACATGCCATCTCAGACCTCATATCCTACCACGTATTTATTTTGTCTGATGGTAAAAACATTGCTCTCTGTCTTTTGAGAATCAAAAAGCGAGGTTGTTGATCCTGTATATCAAGACAATAAATAGGCAATGGCTAAAATAAAAACAATGAAAATGGCTGTACAGCTTTTAACAACACACAAAAGGCATAGTTACTTCCTGTCTTGGTACTAAGATCAGAGTTTCAATTTATTGAAAATGTGCAAATTTAGACAAGACACCAGAAAAGCAAACAACAAACTTTATATTACAAAATCAAATCATCCAAGAAATGTCCCTTGATGCTTGGCATGCCTCCACTCTCTTAAAATTTGCAGCCAAGAAAAGATCTTCTGTTCTAAAACACTGTATTAATTTACACTAGTGGCAGCAACATAAAAAAATGATTCATAATTGATTCATGTAGTAAAAGATTCCATAATAAAATAATTTCCCATATGTCACTGTTTGGCAGATTAAAAGATGGCTTAATCATGGTATTGAAATGATCAGGTTTTGATAGCTGAACCCCACCAAACAATGCATGTGTTGTACTTCACTTTTAAACTGTTACAAATTCCAGTTTTTTCTCTGTTAAAACTGAACCCCATTATCCAGAGTGAAAGTATGTCCACAGTGTGCCTGTGTCATTTGGAGACAAAGCTGCAGATTACTTGATCTACAAATTTACTGGGTGACTCATATTATGGTCTATATCAGCTTTCAGCCCACCCAAATAACATAAGAATCAGTGGATCTTCTCAGGTCCTACTGTTGACAGTTTCCAAGGTGTGGAGCAATAAATCAAAAATGGTTTTTAAGTAACGTCCTCCTTTAACTCTTCTGCTTTTGCAAACTACACGTTAAAAAAATGAGAGAAAAAAGTTGCAGCGACAGTGAATTCATTGAACACCAATCACCTCATTTCTTTTGGCATAATAATATTCAGTAAAACAGTCCATTCTGTTGAGTCCCTTTGCAGATATTTTATTTACAAACACTGGCTTTTGTAGCGGCTAATGGCTGACCTTTGCCATAGATATGTGCAAAGCAGAGGCTGGATTGACAGAGCAGTTGTGTGACAGGCAGGGAGGAGTGCAGAGAAGAACCTCCTTTGAAAGTCAGTCCACCCTGTGATTACCTCCCTCCGGATCCAGAAGGGGTTGATGATCTGTTTACTGAAATCCTGCTGCAGTCTAGGAACAGTATTCAAAGCCTCTTAGATTTCAGAGTCCACCCCAGGCACTGTGGCTCACAGATATGCAGCTATCTGTGAAGAATTGCACTCATAAGTCACGCCTGTTCTCTTCAAGATACCGATCACAAGGTGGGGCACAGATTCCTCAGAGAGGAAAAAAAATTAGCAAGAGTTAATATATGTTTGTCCTCTGTAAACTGAGACTGAAAATGTGTAAAATATGTTTTTCTCCACAAACAGCATTCTTCAGTTAAGCCCTTTTAAGGTAGAAAGGTAGAAAATAATAAAAGTGGGCTCTTTATTTTTTTCTTCCACAGCAGTAGATTACATTAATTATGTAGATTACCTCTCCGTAATAGCAAATACTGACAATAGGAAAGCGTCAATATGAAGAGGGTCAAAAACAAACAAAAATTTAAAAATTCTTTAATTCTTTAAACCAACAGCCACAAAAAGCTTGCTTGTTCATGGCTGACTCTGAAGTGCTCCAGCAAGCTGCCTGCTGCTGTCAGAATATTTTTTCTCCTTCAGTAATTTTCTTAAAGGCCTCATTGCAACAAGTTGAGTTGTGTATACTATGAGCTGCCAGTTTCTCTTGACAAATTGCCATTTTTGTGTCATTCAGGGAATATCGCATTTACCTGCAAAATGCTGACGGGCCCTCTCACAAAGGTTGTAAGGAAAGCATATACTCCATAACAGCAGGATAGGTTTTAAAGCAGTTCGTGGTTGCGTCCTTTCATTTATGAATAGCTGAGAAAGACAGTTGTGGTTACCACTAATTCTAAGACATTCTTTAATTGCTTGCAACAGATTACTATTTGCTTTTCTTTTTTATTCCTATCTTACTATCTATTACTATAGTTTACAATACATAGTTATGTAACAAACAAATCTCCTCTTTTATAGCAGTAAAAAGTGTCCTCAGGAAAATAATCAAAAATATTTTATAGTTCACGTATCATTGGCACCCCATGTGTCCCTCACTTCTCCATTTGCCTGACTAGTATTCAGGATTCTATGTGGCAGATCTTGGCAAAATAGGTCCACTCATCTCCCATTCACTTACAATTTGATATTACATTGGGGGATCAGGTCTGAACAATCTATACATCAAAACATGACAGGTTAGTGTAATAAGGGCATGAGACTCACCTTTTAGGGGGTTTCTGGGCTCCCATAAACAAGACCAATCCTGACAGCTAGGAATTTCTTGATAATCTTACCCTGTCCTGCCCCCTCCTTACAGTTTTGGCACTCTAGGAATCTGGCTGGTGTCCCCCTGTGGGATTTGTCCTCATGAATTGAATGGTGATAATGTATGTAGAAGACTGCTGGCAATACAGTCTAATACCTTGTTAGATTTTGTTGCACTTTGTTAATGGTGTAATTTACGATAACCTTTAAAATTTAGCATGGTCTCTCGCATTATCTACCTGCTATTTTGTTACCCACCAAGCCCTTATCTTTTTAACATTACCATTTTACTTTTTCTTCTTTGCTCTGGATTAGGGCATTCTTCCAGACACAGAATTACAATCAAGTGCATTAAACACATTATGCTCAGATAAAAATTTACAACGTGTCAGTATTTTGGAAACATTCGAGTTTTACCTGGGGGATAAAATATACTTTTTTATTCCGCACCGCCAACCTACTGTACCCATGTGACATCATGAATAAATTCTGCCATGTCCTATGTTTGATAAAAGAAAACAGGTTTGATAAAAATCAATTCAGTATGTTTCAACAGAAAAAGAAAACAACAGAAAAGTAGTTTGAAAAAAAAGGAACCTCCACTGAAAAGAGCGAATGGAGCGGGACAATCTTCACAGCTGATCGTTGCACAGGACAACCGCATACTGATGTGTGTAGAAACCCATCAGCATGACACTTTTCAAGAAGATAACTTCGCTCCGCTAGCAATTAAAGTCGAAACTAATATCAACGTGCATAAAAGCCATGAATGATGTGAATAACGTGTTTCGCAAAACAACTCATTGCCATCTTGCTAGCTAAATCCTCCATCCCCTCGCTAACTTTTTGTAACAAAGTTACCGGACAGCAGTCCGGCGTGCAGCACACAGATGAGACTCAACCGCCAAGTACAGTTTAGACTGCACAGACAGGGTGACCAATAAGCGGTCAACTCTGATATCTTCACTAAATGAACGCGGAAGTTTAGAAGTCAGGCGCACTCTGCATTTTGACTGACAGCAAAAGTACCCAAAGAAGAAAAAGAGAGGTGATCATTGGCCAATTAGAGGGCCAAGTGCGCACGGACCAGAAAAATATGCTGACTTATAATGGAATCAAAAAACAGCCATCTATTTTGCGTCCGACGCAGCTTCCAGAACTGCGGATGGCTTCTTTGCTAACCTATCAGACTACAACCCTACATTCATGTTATGATTTAATGAATTTCATTTATATCAGAATTGTTTTTATTTAAAGTACAACACCAGAATTTCATTTGGTGAAATATTTTAAAGCTTTCTGGGCGACCTCTAAGGTTCCAAAGCTGCCACGCCTAGCGTCCCAAATAATTAATTCAAAAAAGGAGCCTGTATTATATTATGGTAATCAAATCCCCATTCAGCCGAAATCCAGAGATACTTCATTTGTGACACACTTTGGCTTTATTAGTTTACCACACATAAGATGGCCACTACCCCCTCCTCTGCCTACGACAAGTACTTAGTGGGCGGGGATTGTGGCGCTAGTGGCAAAGTTTGGGAATGATAGTAGGAGCTGTGGAAGGTTGCAAGCCAGGGGAAGTATCACTGCTGGTCCGCTTGGAACTATACACCTATTTTAAAACAAATACACCGCGGTCTTGGGACTCAACACTGTCTACATTGCAACGGCTTCAACGCAACCTACAGCAATGTCGGAGGACCTGAGCTCCCAACCTTGGTCCATCAACAAAGATGATTATGAGCTACATGAGGTGATTGGTGAGTGTGAAGCTACAGTGTACCTAGCTAGCTGTAGTGGGGTCACGTATGTTAGTGATATGCTGATAGCTAGCTGGCTAGCTTGTGACATGAAAATGCTCGCTGAAGACAGGCAGATTGTTTCACACGTGGAGTGGCCACATACAGCGAGCTAATTGATGATATTTTAGTCAACACTTAGATTGAAAACGAACAAGCTTACTAAACGTTACATACCTAGACCAGTTAGCCAAACATTAGCTAGCCAGGTTTTAGGTTTATTCCTTAGAAGCGAACTAAAAAACCCAAATTTGACACTGGCGACAAGCACGATTTGTGCTAATCAATACCGAGCTGATTTGATAAAGTAACTACTGCAGTCATACGACTTGGAACTCTGGAATGCTGTCTTTGTAGCTACATTATTCAGATGGCTAGCTAGTGCTGCTGTCTGTCAGCATCTGTCATCTTCAGTGTACCAGCTAACGTTTGCTAGCTGGGTGATTGACGAGAGGTGAATGGCCAATTCATCGTTAACATTGGCCATTTAGGTAGGTTAGATAACTACATCTATTGATTGTAACATTGTCTCTGGCGAGAACTGACTGCTTAGGTAGCTAGCATGGTTGTCAGCTTCAGTCACTCTTGAGTGTGCTTACTTCTCCCAAGGTTGTCATGTGTCTGTCGCTATGTTAGCTAGATAGCTGCTATTCCCTGCTGTGCTGTCTAACGTATACTACTAAATGTCCAAGTGGGTGGTGCTCGGTTGAAATGCCAGAGCCTCTGGGCCGTAGGTTTAACTCATAAGTTTGACTGTACAGACGTTCCGAATTGATATGGTAGGTAAAGACTGTTTTAGTAAAATCCCGTTGTTGAACAGGAACCGCTCTTAGTCGTTATAGCCAATGAGATTACAGAGACTCGTGTCCGCGATGTCAGTAGACAGCTCATTTCAGTAGGAGCTGTCTTGCAGGTTAAGTAGCGAATATTGGCTAACGTTACCAGAAACCGAACCCGAAAACATGCTGACTAGTTCACCTAGCATGTTAGCTGTTTTGTTGTTGACTTGTCTCAGGTTTAGTGCTTCTGCTCTTTTATTTTTATTTTTTATGTTTGTCCTTCACATGATTTGCTTACTCCATAAATGAGTTTGTATTAACATAATTGCTAGCTATCTCTAAGTATGCTTTTTGTGTAACTTTAGCTAGTTGGCTAGCCGTTTGATTAATTGTTAAGATGTTCAAAGTAAATGCTTGTAATTAAATTCTAGTAATGTTTTATTTATAGCATTTGGATTTTTCCCCCCAGTAATACTAAAAGGCACCTTGGACATTTCCCTGAACAATTCACGTAGACAATCACAGTCCTGTATTGCATGTTTGATTGACGCCTGAAATTTAAGTGGCGCACTTGGGGGAGGTCAATGTTTAAAATTTTAAAATTCTGGTTGGATACCCTGTATACAAAATTACACGTACTTAAAGGAAATGCCGTCCTAGTGTCAAGTTTGCATCGGTTGCATGTGTATGTAGTAGAACAGGTCCGCTGCTACTTTGGATGAGTGGCCCTGGCAACATACATGATAAAAGAGATTAGATTAGCTCACTGCTCTAAAATAAGGGATTTTATTGAAGACTATGTCCCAGATCGCCCGCTACACCCTCATTACTCATTGCCCATTATACAGAGTTGCGTTTTCGGACCACGGGCGACAAGTTGAGGTTGAAAGGAAAGCGGTTATGGCAACGTCCCCCGCGAGCAAGTTTGCTAAAGGGGGCAAATGCTATTGTGATTCACTCAACCCTATGATATTTGGAGTGTAATATCCTAATAACACTCCTCCTATGTTATTGGGACTCACACAATATGGTAAATGCCGTGCTCCCAAACGAGGGAAGTTAGCCAACAAGCATTTAGGAAAGTTTTTCTTAGAATGCCATTGTTGGTAGATGCTGAGTAAGGATCAAGGGTGTCCAAAAAAAAATAATACTCCCATTTAACTCATCACAATGCCTGCAATTTAATTTCAGCTTTCATTGATCCACAGTTCCACAACCTTGACTTAGTCAAACACAATGGGGAAATGTCAGTGTGCCTTCCAAGTTCTAGCTAGGTTAACACAAAGCAGCATTGTCACAACATCTGTGTGCATTCTGAATGGCCCATTGGATACCGCTGAGTGGAAAAGTGTTTCCGAAATATGTACCTGGAATGGTGTGGTTTTAAATACATGGTCCAATACTTGTTAGGATTCATCCTGTATTGGACCCTGATTTATGAAAAATGGGTCCTCAGGCTATGTATGACCTCTCATGTTTCCAGACCTAATCATTGCATTCTGTCATTTTAGCAGTATAACAGGTAGTCTGACTGTATTAATGCTGTTTTCTAGTGAGCCAAAGTGCTTACTCTGATAAGATAATTTTTGGGTTTTAGTATCTTTCAAAAAAGGCTATGTAATAGGTGGGCTAACAGTAATATTGTCTATGGTACAATAATTGTTATATTGAAATATATATTTCTAAACTCAAAGTATAATTAATTATTGTTTGAGTGAGCCATTCTTAATAGATATTAGCATTGATATTAGTATCTTTTTTGGACCATCTAGAGCAACGTCCTGTGTCTAGTTTGACAGTTAAGATAAATGAACCATTTTATTTGTGACTTTTCGACACTCCAAAGAATGGAATAGCGATGAAGTCCCCTGAAGCATAGGTTTTTTTTTGCTTTGACAACAGTGTATCTATGAACTTAAAAATCCTTTAAAATAGAGCTAGAAATAGGGGGGGGGGTTCATTAATACTATTATTGATTGTGTTGAAAATATTTAGTTTGATCAGTTATACGTATGGTACAAACACAATAATATAGACTAAAAAGATTGGTGTGTAAGTAAACAGGTTCGTTAACTTAAACTGTGGGTTGCAATATATCAATATAGATTATCTTTAACAAATCAAACAATGGAATGTAAAATGGTGCACACCAACAGGAACGAAAAATATCAAGCATATACTAACAACAGAGGGCTGTGCTTACAAAGACACTTCTGCGGTCTAGGTGAATGATATCAGTGTGCAGTGGGGGTCATGGTTTTGATAAGTGAGATGTTTTAGGCCTACTTCATTCATGATGTTAGAACAGTCTTCTAAATAACAGGAAATATTTAACATCATTAGTCATCATTTAACTGTACACATCACTGTTTCTGATGATTAAATGTATTGTGATGTCAAATTCAGTTCCTAAATTTTGTTTGTGTATCTGAACCACTGAGGAGCAAGGGTATTAATTACCCTGCCTTCCAGAGCTATTGCGGTTCTTTGGTAGAAATATATTTCCATTAGAAATATATCAGAGAAGGGATCGATGATGATGCTGGTGGTATCCAGCTGTTCAGTACTACAGCTTCCCTTAAGAACAGACAACCAGGCTTATCTCTCTCTAGTAGTGAGAAGGCTGAGAGCAACATCTTAATTTAGAATTTGTCTTCATTGTTTAGAATTCAGAGAGGCAACCAGTTGACCGTAGTAAAAGCAGTGTAGATGTTTTTTAAAAAAGAGCAACATCTTAGTGCTGTTCCAAAAGAAATCACCACAACAAACTTACTAAAACATTTAAATGGTTGCTAGACCTCTCCATGGATTTCAGACTAAACTAGCTGCATTCATAAATTGTTGATTTGATATCTTACACGAAAAGATGTAATATGTATGATACTGGTGGGAAGGATCAGCAGAGGGAAGTGCTAGCTTGCTAGCTAGCATTAATGCTGATGCACTCGGTGGCATGTGCTTTTTTGAATGGTTTTGATATTGTTAACCAATGTGACGACTGAGTTGTCCCTTATGGTCCCTTCTGCAGTCGAGTCTGTTGTTTTCCTGTGTCTTTCGTAGTATTGAGATATGAAGCTGGTGTTGTATTGTGTAATATTATAGTGTTGGGTCAGCCCTGTACTATTAAATATCATGGAGCAGTTATGTTCTTAGACACAAACATAAGGATGGTCTGACTGTCCCCAAAACTGAATTTAGAGCCATTTGATCAGATGCAGCAGTTGGTGAAGAAGACCACCTAAGTGTCCCCGCATTAGTGTTGGTTTTCTTCAGACCCTTGTAAATGGAAGCATAATTTCAGCATAGGAGGATCTGGTTCTCATTTTCCATGCTGTAACTAATCTAATTGAATCAGTTGTCATTATTTGTAAGATTGGATGTGCTGTTCCCATTTGTTGGTTCCTTTGAGGCTGCTGAACCGAAGAGGACTGTAAAACCTGCTAGACCACAATGCTCTAGGACCCTGGGAGTTCTGCTCCCCTGTCCTAGTTCACATATCAGCAGGGAGCAAATGTTTGCATTTTTTGGTGTAGGCATACCTCTAGCAAGGGAGCCCATCTAACAATGCTTTCTATCCCATGAAATTGATTTGGTATTTTCCCAACTTTGAGTGAGCTGAAATCACATTGAAAGTCTTAGCTGAAGTAAGAATAGAATGCTGCTTTAAGTCTTACTCCAGGTTAGTATTCAGATGACTGAAGAAAAATGTTACCTATCCAAAATCCTGCTTTTGTTTCTAGTTTTGATTTTTTTAAAGTTATTTCTACTGTTATGCAAGAGAAAACTATCATGCCATGAAATGCATTTAATAAGATCTGTAACAAGAATTGTCTTTGTGGCCGCATTCACAATGTAGGCTGTTGTGCCTTATGTGATAAAAGATATGCCATGATGACATCAATAATTTAATGGGAAATAGTGCTAGGGTTTATATTAAAATTCCAGTGAGTTCCCTCCTAACGGTGGCTAAGCTGCAGTGTAGACCACTCCCACCAAAGCACATTCTTTTCAGTTGTTCAAAGTTTTAACTTTAATTGAATAATTTAATTGAAAGTTTGCCTTACTGAGCTTACATAAACCAGCAAATGTGCTTTCGGTTTCATTTTATATGTTGCAATTTTATTTGCAAGTGCTTTGTCTTCAGAATACATTTTTAAATTACGTTTTTACAAATCCACTTTTTTCACTTTTTGGATTCTGAATTATAGACTCCTTCACAGGTATCATCATTATCACTTCCCCTCTGTGTCTCAGAACAGGAGGTTTGAAGATCAACTGGATTATACAGGGTAGATCATAACCATAGAGCTTACTGTAGAGAAGAAGAAGTTGAAGAAGATGTTTTGCCCTGATCAGACATCCTAACCCCAAAACTTGAACTTGAGACTTGCTAAAGGGAAGTCGGATCCATTTACACTACTTTGACAAGGATCTCTTTTTAGACAGGTCTATCTCTGGCACCTGTAGCCAGTACCTAGTGCCCCGTTTTGTCTCTGAAGGTCAAGACTTCATTAACTTGTTTGAAAGAAGCTTTCTACACAGCATTGTGTTTGATAAATGTGTTGGTACATCCAGCCAAACACTTTCCTGTGGGTTTGTTATTCAGACAACCCCTGGAGATACATGTATGCATATGCAGGCAGTGTATGGCACTGAGAACGTACCTGTCTGTCTTACTTGAGATGTGTATGCTTGCATTAGGTGAGTATATGTGGCATTCAGTGTGAACACCATATACCCCACTATGTTTCATCTCTTGAATAGGAGTAGTGCGAAGTGGAGAGATGGAAAGAGAGCGAGAGAGCAAGAGCGCGAGAGCAAGAGAGAGAGAGAGAGAGAGAGAGAGAGAGAGAGAGAGAGAGAGAGAGAGAGAGAGAGAGAGAGAGAGAGCTTTCCCAGTGGGACAGCCAGCAAATCTGCCCTGCTCAGCTGATGTGAGCCCAGCCATGCTCCAGCAATGTGTAGGTGGCTCAGGGCTGCCAAGTCAAATCGGACAGAGCTCATGTCCGTCTGCTGTGCTGCTCTCGTCACAGAACAGTCCTGCTGTTTCTCCCTGGAGCTCCTCCACACCTTCCCCCTTTGGCATCCACATCTCATTTATACACTGTTTCAGACAGGTTTTAGGTTTGTTGTAGCCCCTTTCAGACATGTAGATGTTATTCTTTTGTTGATTTATTGCTTTCTCAGTTTGTTTGTCAGCATAAACTATATTTATATGCTTAGCATAATCTCTTATTCAGGTAAATTGCACTGTGGGCATTTTAGCTGCAGTAGAGTTTTGACAGGGCGGTGGTACAACAGCAGTGTCCTACGTCAGATTAAAACCTCCCTGTTTAGGGCCAAAACCACAAGTATAAGTGTTAGATTGCATTGCTTTCCTATCAGTTTTGGTAATATTAAATTAAACAAATCTGGTATGATATCATCTTTGACTTCTGAGGAAATAAAGATTCAAGTGACACAAAAATATTACTCACAGGTGATAAAACTGTTACTTGGATAGATTTTCTTTGTAGCTTTTTTGTGCTCTGATCTGTTGGTTTCCACTGGAGTTTTGGAAAGCTGCTGTTCCAGGTGGAGACACATATATAATTTCTTCTTTTATTTTGTAGGAAATTAAGAAATCCTGTGATTTTGTGGATTGTAGGCTGTGCCTGAGTGTTTTAGTGGCTCCTTATGTACTCCTGACAAGGTTACACAAGCAACGCTAATCTAAATTGCTATGAAATGTAATCAGTTTATTTAACCAAAAATAATAAATGCAGTGATTGGTAATATATTGGTAATTAAGTGTGTGCATGGATAATTAATATGTTGGAGTAGGGTGTAGGGTCAGGTTCAATGCTTGTAATTGTTTTTCTGTATGTTAAAAATACTAGGGTCCACAGGATTTTTTAGGAATGGTCACTAACCAGAATTGTACCATTTTTTCCACCATTTATAGCTCACCAGGGCTTGAGGGTTGCGGGCAGGAATGAGAAACATGCACTCATTGTGTGAGGCATCCAGTCTTCCTTACACAGCCGTTTGACTTTGGATAGTGAAGCTGTGTTCATCTCCATATATCTGTTATTCTTCCAATATCAAGAGGTAAGGTGAAAGGCGATGTAATTTGTCAGGATTTGTTACTTTTGTCTGGATCATTTTAGTTTTAGCATTTTCCATTTAAATGAAGAAGAGACAAGCCAGTACTTGGGGGAGGACTCACAACCCAAACTGCAGGCACTGGGATGTGTGATCCAAGTCCTTGACTTTGAACGCACTATGCCAAAAATAAAAAGAAAGTTCCATCTCTTCACTGTGGGGACTGCTGTCTGACAAAAGGGCGAAATGCAATTGCCGGTGGTTTTGCTTGGCATTGGTGGAGACTGCTTGCTAACTTGCTGAACAGGAATTGTGCTTAAAAGGAGTTTCTATGTCATATGCATTGTCTTTCAATGTTCAGTAACAGGCTCCATACATATTTTAAGTCATTTTCCATTGGCAGGCCCCTCCTCCTGGATTGAGGCAGACCCCCTTCTGCCAGAGCAGGAATAAAAAGCTGCAAGTATAAAATGTTTAGCACTGATTAGAAGCCTGGAGGATTCTCCCAGGCCTACTTCATCTGCTGTATGTATTGAATGGCAATCAGGCCTTTTTCCGCGACTGCTTTTGCTCAGGTTACAGTCCTGACATTTCATCAGGACTGTGGCGGACATCTTAAAGGGGTTTTCCGCTGCAATACGAGCATGGTGCTGTTACGCACAAAAAGGCCAGTCCTGCACTTGCAGTGAATCTGTACCTGGCTGCCACGCTCATGTGTACAGTTCAAGCATACCACTGGGGGAATGTGTTTGTATTGTACATTCCTACTGGTTTACTGGTCACCTTGCTTTAAGAGAAAAATGTTATATGTCACAAAAATATGTCTCAGTTATTCTCCCCTGTGCGGTCACACAAAGGTGTCTGTATGCAAGCCTCTTCTTTTTGTCCACGTAAAGTGACCCTCGCCCACATTCACTGGAACTGCAGTGCCGTTTGTTAAAATGTAACAGATTTTAACAAGCTTTTTTGATTCTTAGGAGTTTGAAAGTGAAAGAATTAATGAAAAACTGTGTAATAAACAGAAATGTTTACACCTGCTTTAGTTTGTATCTGGAAGTTAAGGTCAAAGTGCATTACAGTTTAACTCAGTGGAGACTTTAGTCAGATTTGCAGCCGTCTTAACAAGACTTAATTAGTAAAGTCACCTTCACTCACCTATGCATTTAATATTTTGTGACACAAGTTACAAATTAGAAGTCAATTTAGTGACAGCTCAATTATAAGCAGGTCCTTGGAAAAATTATTTTGTGATTTTGCTATGGGACAAGTATATTCTAGGGATGCACTAATCCGATACTGATATGGGATATCGGTGCGATACTGACTGAAATAGCTGGATCGGGTATAGGTGACAATGGGGCCAATCTATGGGGATGGGGTCGATCTATTCAATTCAGTTCTATGTTATTCTATGTTTTTGTCTACGTGTGCGTACTATGTCATGTACGTTTTGCTAGAAGGAGAGCTAACATAGCATGGAGGGAGCTAACAACATAGGGTCAGCAGTTTGGAGTTATTTCACGCTTGCTACGCCAACAAGTTCTACGGCTTCTTGCAATATCTGCAAAGCCAATGTTTCGAGGGGTGGCGGTAGCACTGCTAAATATAACACAACCAATTCAATCAAGCACCTCCAGAAGCATCATGCCAAAGAACACGAGGAGTTCAACCAAACAAAAAAAGGGGATGATTCAAAGAAGCAGTTAACTTTGTTGGGTGCATTGCAAAGATGCAAGAAACTTCCCAGTGATAGTGTGAAAGCGACAAAAATAACAGAAAAGTTTCTCAAATTCATTGTTCTGGATGAGCAACCCCTGACAGTCATTGAAAACGAGGGCTTCCGCCGCCTGATCGAACACGTGGAACCACGGTACAGTTTGCCATCACGGATATTGTTTTTGAGACCGCTCTACCTGAACTCTAGAAGAAGGTGTGTGAACACTTATCAGAAGAGTTAAAAGATGTACCAGCGATGAGCTTCACCACAGATATCTGGAGCTCCAACGTGTGCCCATTGTCACTTTTAAATTTAACAGCACACTGTTTGGACACGAGTTGTACGCCTCACAGTGCGGTGCTACAAGCAAAAAACTTCCACGGATCACACACCAGCGACTCGATTTTGACTGCCATAAAGGAAATGCTTGATCAGTGACATATTCCTTTGACTAAAGTGCATGTAATTTTGCGGGACAATACTAGCAACATGAAAAAAGCCAGGGACAACACGGGAGTGCGCAGATTAGGCCGCATTGCACATACAATGCAGCTCGTAGTCAACGAGGGGCCACTGTCACAGCAGAATGTGAGTGATGCCATTGCAAGTGGTAGACAGATTGTGGGGCATTTTAAACATTCTCCACTTGCATATTCACGCCTACAAGATATTCAGATCGAGATGCAAATGCCACCTAAATGCCTGCAACAAGATGTCAAGATGAGGTGGAATAGCACTTGTTTTATGATAGAGTCTTCTGGAACAGAAGCAAGCCCTTTGTGCCTATGTTGCCGACCATGATCTTCCCACGACACTGACAGCCAACCAGTGGGCCTTGCTGGAGAAAACTGTGATCGTTCTAGCACCATTTGAAGAGCTAACCAGGAAAGAAAGCTCATCCACCTCCTCCACCGCTGATGTAATTCCAGCTCTCACCGTTCTCAAACGTCCCCTAGCTAAGGAAAACGAGGACGACTCTGGGATTAAAACAATGAAAACGGCCCTCCTACAAGCTGTCAACAGACGATTCAGCACCGTGGAATATGAACCACCATACTCACTTGCCACTTTGCTTGACCCAAGATATAAAGACAAGTAAGACTACAAACCTATTACACTATATTATGAAATATATAACATAAGATTTCTCTCTCTCTCTCTCTCTCTCTCTCTCTCTCTCTCTCTCACCCACCCACCAAACATAGTACACTGCAAATTTGAATGTGATAAGATGCCATGATGTAAATTTAACATAGAACATAGAAAAGATAAATTCCACACAATATAGATAAATTATTACATACACTACTACATTTTAAGATTTAAAATAAGGATAAATGTGCAACCATCTGGGTAAAGATGTGATCTTTTTTCACTTCTATGATGTATTACTTTTGATCAGCCTATAGTTGAACCTATGTTTTATTTTTGTTTCGGACACTTTACAAGCGCAGACGCTGTCAAGCGTGCAAAGGATGCACTGACCCAGGAACTTGAGGAAGAATTGAGGAGGACCACAGCTGGAGCATCAGAGGCTTCAGACCCACCAAAAAGGCCCCTCGCGTGGAAGCAGCAGCAGCAGCACCAAGCACGAAAAGCAAGAGCAGCTTTATGAAAGCATTTGTCGAAATTCTGGAGGAGTGCGAGGATCCTGGTGCAGCAAGCAGCTCAAGCACTCTTGTCCAAGTGCAAGTGAATACTTGACAGAGCAAACAATTCCTGCCTCAGACAACCCATTCCAGTACTGGGGAGTCAACAGACTTTCGTTTCCTGACCTTGCTGCCACTGCCTCAAAATTCCTCTGTGCGCCCTGCACTAGTATAGAAAGCGAGAGACTGTTCAGCACAGTCTCCGACATTGTGTATGAAAAGAGAAACGGACTAACAGCAGAGAAAGCAGGAATGCTTGTTTTCATGAGAAAGAACCTGCCATTGCTGCTTAAGTGAGCATTCTGTGCAACAACAGGTCACTCATACTCTCTCTTACTGATATGAGTCAGTCTCACATCAGCTGCTATATTATTTTATATTGGAATTTGAATTCCTATTTGCACTAAACGTTTACAAAGAATTTTGAATTCTGTTTATTTTGAATGTTTTGTTTTTACCAAGTTACCTGTTTATACTACTTGTGTGAATTGTGATTTAATTTATCAAGTTTGTTTGCACTAGTTTGTGACTTAATTGTGATTTAATGTTTACATTTTGTTCTCATTTGATGCAGTTGTATTGTTTTATACTGGAATTTTAATTCCTGACCAATTTGTTGCTGCATTAAAAGGTTTACACTTGAATTGTAATTCCTGTTAATTTTGAAGATTTTTTATCAATTTGCTGGTGCATGATTATTTATTATTTTAATAATAAATAACAATTCAGTAAATTTATATATATATATATATATATATATATATATATATATATATATATATAATATGTGTGTATTTATTTGTTACATTTTGTTGGAAAGCAATGTTTAAGTCAAGC
This sequence comes from Megalops atlanticus, assembly GCA_019176425.1. Taxonomy (NCBI): domain Eukaryota; kingdom Metazoa; phylum Chordata; class Actinopteri; order Elopiformes; family Megalopidae; genus Megalops; species Megalops atlanticus. The sequence goes on along the minus strand of CM032876.1, from coordinate 63,852,683 downwards.
CTGATGTTGCCTTATACATAAAAGAATGATTCCCAGTCTCTTCCTCACAGTGAGGAATACATCTTATTAATTTAACACTGGTTTCGGTATCAGCCGATCCCCAAAGCCCAGGTATCTGTATCGTTATAGGGACTGAAAAAGTTGGATCGGTGCATCCCTAGTATATTCTAGAGGTAATACTGTTATACCATTTTTCCACTTTCGTGAAGGAACCAGGTACACCTCTGGTCTGGTTTGCAATGTTTTTTTTTTTTTGGGGCTGAACGTGGACAAACACTGAAATGGATAACCTGGTTCAAGCCTGGTTACAAGAACTGGAAAATTGTGTAATGAGTTTTTGCAAGTCAAAAACTCATTACTCCTTGTGGACAGAAGTCAGGATTTTGGATGGTTGGAATTTTTGGTATAATCACATGTAGCTTGTTTACTAAGTCATGAACTTAAAATGTGTATGCCCAAATCACTCTGTAGTTCTACTATATTAGTTACATTAGTTCTACTATACTGTCAATTCTTGACCTCTATCAATAGCTTTCATTGCTTAAAATTTGTGAGAGAGAGCCTGTCATTGCTATATGCTGCATACACAAATTTTACCACTGTATAATGACCAATGGAAAATATGAGTAACTTCATGTTTTTAGCTAGCTGACACATAATTTAAGAAATGACATATTTCAAACCCTATTAACACCGTTTTTCCTTCAGCCACAAGGGTAAATGCATTTTGCAATCTAGTAGTGTCTCACACTCACACTATGCTGTTATTTCTCTGCTGGCCAAAACCTGGGTCTTCAGTTGCATGGTTGTTATAGAGGGGGGCCTTCTCTTCCCAGCATGCTCCGCAGAAGTTCCCAGTGGAAGAGGTCCTGTGTTAATTGAGGAGGTTTACACGGCTCCCCTACCCACTCGTCCCACTGCCGTGAACATCTGAACGCACTGGATGATGTCAGAGTTGGGAAAGCCTTCAATTCTCCGTTAGCTTTAGGCCCATTCTAACTGTGATGGACAGAATTCAACTCGCTGTTGCATAACATTCAGCGAGTGGCAGCAGTATAATTGCCACACCTCTACTTGCCCAATCTTAGAGGGTTTTGGAAAAGTAAACCATGTATCCTTGCATGATCAGTCATAAGAGTCAAAGCAGTACTTGGATAGACATTGGCCTCATTTACCTCAGTAAATAAAGCTTAAACCGTCCATTTAATGTGTTGTTTTCACGTCTCGGCTGGTCACTGCTGGTAGGTGTCATTTTTTTTTTTTGCACACAGCAGTAACCAGAACGCGGTAGGTGTGAGGCAGAGTTATGTTTAGCCACATGTGGCTTGTCTCTTTGTACAGTACCTTGGAGCAATGCATGGAATGTGCGCAACGCGTGTGGAGGAAATGCAATAAAGGTCTCCTGACGTCTCTGTGAGGACTGCCGGTCCTGCGGGGGCAGGAAACGCAAACAAGACAGAGGAGCTCATGAAGGAGCGCATTGTAGGGACACTCTTGTGACTTTGCACAATCGTGGCATTAGTCAGGCGGCATTTGTGGATCCAGTGCCGTTGTCTGATTCGTCATCATTGTTTTGACCGTTTGATGGTAATCATAACTTATAATACAAATTATGTTTGTTGTTTTGTTAAACTGGCTTTGGAGTGTTTTTTGGAGTTTAACTCCAAAAGTGTTAAAGTGTTTTAAGTGTTTCCACTGTAATACAGCAGTACTGGGCTTGAAAATATGAAAATATTTATTTTTTCCCACATTAGACATAGAAAAATTATTTGATCCTTTAAAAAAGTTGCTGCCATTCATTGACAAAGTAAACTCGGTGTTTTGGAATAAATAGCATTTTTTGACAGTTTGAATGTTCTAAGTTCCAAGGAAAATCCAGTTCATTTACTGGATTCTCAAAGCAGAGCATGACTGGCTGCCAGAATGACACAAATGCACAAGAAGTATTATCAACATTTTAAAGCATGTAATATGTTTTGAAATAAGGAGTCTATGTAGCTGCACTGGGTCTCATTTTCCTCTTGATTTGCGACTGCAAGTGCTACCCAACAAAATAAAGCATTTTGGCGGCAGGAACAGTTTATCATCAAGCATATTTTGTAACCTGCAAAAAAAACATAAATCATCATGGTCTTTTAAACCTTACTCTTTCACATGTGTAACCCTTGCTTGAAAGTCAGGTATCCCGCAATTGCGTATCTGTCCTCGTTCACCTGGCTGTTGTCACAAAATGGTGGATTGTTTTGTCTTGGCCTACAACAGGACAACGGGTCATTGCCACAAAAATATGTCCAAAAACATATGTTGTTTTACAGTATCATATGCACTATTTATTTGCCAATTTCATTGCTAGTTCTTAGTGGAATAGGTGTCAGTATAAATCAGTCTACTCCTACAGAGTTGTATGGCAGGTTGGTTACCCCAGTGTAAACACCCCAAAACTGCTAGCAGATTTTAAATGATCTTTTACGTCTTTGGAATCAGTTTTCCTCCATGTAAGGAAGGGCCCAGCTAGCTGTCTTTATCAATCCATGACTCTGATGACATGTCCGAGCTTGAAACCTGATCTCTGTTCCTGGTGCTCCTCGTCATACAGTGGCGCGAGCTGTGGCATCTGTCATTGCACGAGCGAAGCTTTCTGTCTGAATGCGTTTGTGCCGGGAAGAGTGGCCTCTTAACTGCCTATATGTTTGTCTGAGCATTGAGTATCTCGGGCTCAGTCGTGTTTTTGTTCCCAATATGCCAGTGCTTTGTAATGAGGCACGCAGCTGTGGGTCATATTTCACTTCCATCTTTACTTGAATGCAGCAATATTGAAAACTACTCTTGCATAGCTTTCCATGCTGTGTTAAAACATTCTCAAACAATACTGCTAGTAATAGCATCACTGGTGTTGATGCTGGTTGTAACAATTATATATACAATATATACAATTATAAGTATTATATTGTTCTACTACTTGCTTATTGCTGCATGCACACTTCATCCATAAGTTTTACCAGAAAGAGCCTACATTTCAAACACAGGATCCCATCCAGTTGACCCAGCAATTGCAGAAAAAAGTATGTATATTTTGAATAATCTATTTTGTAAAACTGTACGTAAATTTGTATATTTCAAGTCATTATCAAAACAATTATTCATCCCAAACTCCACCAAGGTGTAGGTATAGTTGAGGAGAACATCAAGCAATATTTACATTCTTGGTGGAAAATCAGATCAGCAATATGTAGCTCGTGCCCTGCTGTGTTTGCAGACTCTTATTCTAAAAATATTCAGAAGGTTACAGTGACACAATTATTATCCATATTCTCAACACCCCTTTCAAAACTTGGGTGTGCTCTGTTCATAAGACAGTCTAGTTTAGTAAGCGATTTAAATTACATAACATTACATTATTGTAATTTAGCAGACACTCTTATCCAGAGCGTGTTGCATTAGTTACAATGCTTTTATGTTATCAGTTTTTCCAGCTGGATATTTACTGGGGTAATTGTGGGTTAAGTACCTTGCCCAAGAGCCCAACAGCAGGGACCCAGTTGGGAATTGAAATAGCAACCATTCAGTTGCAAGCCCTGCTCCTTACCAGTACACCACACTGCTGCCCAGTGTTTCAAACTGATGTAGCTTTGATAACTACATATCTGACATTTTTACTACTTTCTAATTCTAAAATCTTATTTATTTTACTAATATCTAATTGACATAAGAATGTAAAATAAATACGTGAGATAAGTGCATATGACTCATTTAGGATCCTCACATTTAGAATTCAGTCGAATTAAATCAAATCAATTATTTTAGAACAAAAGCAGCAGTAAAGTGATCAACCAGCAAGATTTTATTTAGAATAGCATCCTTTGCATTCAGATTGTCACAGGGCACATTGCAGTGCACTCTTTCTGGGGTTTGGCGGTGCGGACTGAAAAATCCCCACTGAGACTAAATGGGGAAAACTGAAAAATGTCTGCTTGACCTGTTGTTTTGCAATGAAACAAACCTGGCAATGCAAGTATTAGCTGGCAGGATTATCAAGGCTGTTGTACTCCAGTAATTTTTCACATGCTAAGATGGTAAAGTTACATGCTCTCAGAGATGCCCACATTTATTTCCACAGCAATATGTTCGTAACACAAGTAAGCTCCCCTTTACCCTTTGTCATGATGTCTTCATTCTATTGTTTAAAGACCTGTTCATATCCAAGGTTCAAATTCTTGTACTTGAATTGTAAATGTAACATAGTTATCTCTTCTCAAATTTGTATGGAGGCAGTGAGAAACTGATCAGTGAAAAAACTTAAATGACCTTGAAGTTAAGGTAGTACACCAGTGGTGTCTCGTTTTCCTGTCCACCTAAGTTTCCTCCCCATCCTCACATTTAGTATTTCTGACTTTTTGAAAGCCTTTTTGACACTGAAATTTGACTATGCCTTGTGGAGACTTAAATTGCATCTGTAGCTCCTAGTGAATATGCAAGAGATTAAAAACCATGACTTGAAGATCATTTGCATATAGATTCTTTTCCGGTCTCAGCTGACAGTGTACGTAATGTTGTTTTTATGGCTGCAGAGGCCTGATAGCTTCACCCTTCATTAATTTCGCTGTAAAGTTGACGTTCCCCCAGCTGCTGCATAAAGCTGAACTGGGGCTTCATGTGCCCTTGTGCTACAGTGTGTCGATACCACTTGGACATGTGTGTCGAGCTGTTAGGTCTCTTCTCTTTATTGATGCGGGGTAATGGTGTCTCAGCTGCCTACTCTGCCCTTGCTTTGGAGTTCACAGTAATTGACCTGAAGTGAAGAAATCATTTTCAGTTTGTAAAAATGACCAACTTCCACCTCAGCTGATTACAGTTTTTTGTTAAATTTTCAGCAGAATTGCATTTGTTGTCATGTTTCACAAGCCAGGCTCACAAGGAGGACTGCCTGCCAGCCAGTGAAAATTACCGTTTAGTCTAACGTGCCAGCAGCTGTTTTCCTCAGAGCATCAACAGTAAGAAGGGTGCAGATAGTCGAGGGAGAAGACACAGTGACGGGGCGTGAGCACACTTCAGACAGAAGTGGAAGGCGAGGAGCTTAATGAGCTGTGGTGAGAGCATTGTGTTTATCTGATCCATCCGCAGAGACCTACCGTGCCAAGCAATGGAAACATGATAAGGAGAAGGGATCAGCTTTGTGGCTTAGGACAAATGGTATGTGAGTTTATTTGTCCTGGAGTTATGTTATGTACTTAAAAAAACTCGCAGCAAGCTAGCAAGAAAATAGCAAGCCTGGTAATATGGGATGTAGTAATTGTGGATATAGGTTGTTATTATTATCATCATCATCATCTTAGATTGTGAATACTTTTCCTCTCCCTGTAAAGTTCCTGGAAATCTGTCTGACTGTATTAATGTTAAGGAAGGAAACTTTTGGGAGGAGAGACTGTGCTGTGATACTACTGACTTGAGCCTGTTAGTCATCTCTGTGTTGCTTGGCTCATAGCTGCCAAATTGATGGCAATCGCTGTGGCAGCCCCTGGTGTTAGATGGACATGGTTTTAACTGGGGAAATAATGGCTGTTAATATAATGTTGCTCTCACATCTGGATGGGAGCACAAGGCTCAGTTTGAAAAAGAGCCACGCTGAGAGCTAACCAGTGACCTGAGGCTCTTCATTAGCTGACAGGAGCGTATTGTCATGTTACACCATTATTATCCCCTTTTCCCCTTTGGTTTTGTAGAAGATGCTTCCTTAGTTTGTTTGTCTTCCTCAGCGGAGCTTTGGCTGGGTTATTCCAGGACATATGCGCACAAGTGCATTTCGGATATCAGCCTCGCAAATGTGATTGCCTATGAATTTGCCCTTGATATTGGCATCTGCTCAGCTACATTTATGTTATTCACATTGCAGTGATTTATCTTGATGCAGGCTAGTGCACAAGCCAGTGTGTCATTAAAGGAAAGGAAGGATTCATGCCAACAACTATAGCGGTGTCACCGTTTATCATTATTCACCATTAAAACAAAGCAAGCTGGGAGATTTTCCAGAGGGGATTCTTACTACATTTACCCCAGTTCAGTGGTAGAGAAGACTATATGAAATATGCAAGGTACTTCATCCCATTGTATTATCATTGTTGTATTTCATGGGTTGAACACTTGATGATACACATTTTGATACATGAGGCATGAGGCATGAGACAAAATATTGTTATTTGTCATTTTCTTATTTCACAAAATCCTAATGTTTTGTGGCCCTGAGAACATGTAATTTACAAGTAGATCATGTCAGTGGAATTTAAGCGATAGCGATATGGGACTCAAACCCAGGGTACATCATGGATATTGGCACAGCTAGAGATTTGATATCTGAAGACAGGATATAAAAAGAAAAAACTTGTTCAATTGTCTTATGTTTTTGCTTTCCTATTAAAATTATTTCTCAGAGAATATTGTGTTTTCTCATACACTCCCTTAATACTGGATGGATAGGGACTCCCCAGTGACTCAGCTAGTAAGAGCACTTGATATTTCATGTGCAAGGCTGGGGCCTACTGGCCGTGTCATCAGCCAGTGATAACGAGGAGCCCATAGCCGTGGAGGAAATCGGCTTCCAGCTACGTAGGGGTGGGTAGGTCATCCAGGGGTGTGTTTATCGTATTGCTTATTAGTAACCCCTGCTAGTCAGTCAGTGCACCCTTGTTTTGCCTGTATGAAGCTGTGCATGAAGTGTCTTTTTCTGATTCATGTCTGGACAAGTTTGGCATGGGGACTGCAATGTGTAAAGAAACAGTGCCTGGCATCATGTGTTTTGGGGGAGAGCATGTGTTTGTCTTTGCATTCCCAGATTGTCAAGTAGGGGGTTGCAGCAGTAGGTGCCTTCATGATTTAATTGGCTATTCTAAATTGGGAGAAAACTGGAATGGCCACTATTAATGGAAAAAAAAGAAAAATTGTCACAGCAAATTTCAAGTCTTTAGCACAAAATGATCAGATCGTGCCATTTGAATATCAGTAGGATCGTGTTTCTTTGGAACTCTGAGTTCTCTTTGCAGTTCTTTTGATAAAGTGGTATGTAGCACAATTCCAATTCAGACTTGTGCTGTAGAATGCTCAGTGTTTTATGCTTCTTGTATAAGTTAGCACTGAATATAAAACATGAAAAAAGCAGCAATCTTTGCCATTCTAGGCAGAACACATGCAACAGTGGTAACTTTCTAAGGTTGTGTGAAACACTACATATGAATGGATGTTTTGGCTTTAAGACCTTGTTTAGTCATATTGGTTGTGTTACAGATTACAAGAGCAGAGTTGAAGTCATTAATTACCCTGCAAGTGCAAGCCTCACTTAAAGGAGCTGGGCTTCATTTAATGCCTTTATTTGCTGAACATATTCAAGCATCTTGTACTCTACCTATTCAGCTACTCTGGAAATAGCTGAATAGGTAGAGTGTTGTGTATCAGCTGAATGTGGTAGGCAACTTGTTGTCTTGAACTCTGTTGTGGTTCCATTGTCTCTGTGGTAAGTGCTACATCCGTCCATATTGCCTCTGCAGTATATGGATAAACCAGGTAATACAGCTATGATATCAGTGTAAACGCTGTGTTATACTTGATGCAATGTTTGTAAGCTGCACTGCTTCAGCCAGGGTGTCACATGTTGATATCCATGTTTCCACATCAATTTGCAATGTTACAGTTTGATTGAATTAAGTGGTCTTATGAGCGAATCGATACACCCCAAACGATCATGGTGTTGACCGCTCGTGTGGTCCGGTTAAATCTCTGGAGACAGGCCAGTGCGACGCCATTAAATCTCTCTCCTCCCGTTCTTTGGTGCAGAAAATTCCTGCGTAAAAGCTGTTAAAGACAGGTTTTTTGACGTAGCGCGTTCCCATCCCGACCCATTTTTTTCCCCCCAAAGTCCTTAAAAATCATCAGGGTCTAAAATGAAGTGTGCCATTGAAAAAGATCGGGAACTTCTGTTTGAACTCTGTGGTCTTCCAGGACCAGTAATAGTCATCCCTTGAAGTCCCTCATGAGGGATTAACCCTAAATGTTCCCAGCTGTCTACACATAAGCACAGAATTATGCGGGACATTCTTGTGCTGTGCTGTGAAAGTATGTGGGATGAATACCCAGACCATGATAAACTCTCGCACTGCGGAGGGAAAGAAAACATGATACACATAGCATGCGTTCCTCTATGCAGCGGTCTCAGTTTTCATAATTGGGGCTTGGTTTTGACATGGCATACCCAGACCTTTGTGCCATGAATTGACATATGGGTACATAGCCTGTGATTTTTTTCATGGCCTCATTCCAGCTTTTCCTTTTATTTCTTGCCAAAACCTTGCTCACCATTAGTTGGGCTGGGAAAATGAATGAAATTAAATGCCACTGTCTGTTTTATTGGGTGCTGTATTAGGCTAAATTAAACCTATACAATGGAATTTAATGGTCTAGTATACAAAACCATATTAATTAAACTGTTTCCTTAAAAATGTTGTTTTTTTTTTGGGTGCAGTTGGCCATGGATGATCTATGACATGATCAATAGCCTTAACCAGATTCACTCTCTTTTCGGAAGCTTAGTGTGGTTGGTTTTTGGTTCCCACTGCTGCTCTAGCTAATTTCTTGAGTCTAGTAGCTAAATGATTTAGTGTGATTGGTTTGGCATTTTTAACTAAATGATCCATCACAGCTGAAGTTTGCACAGATTCACCACCCTGCTGTAGAACATTGGAGTGTTTTTTTTTTTGGGAATGTGTCAGTGTTGTGCACAGTTAATTGACATATTGCACCAATTAAGACAGAATAATTGGTTGGAATAAAAGAAGTCCCCCTAGCAACCGAGTTTCACCTACCTGGCCTAAACAGTCAATCTGAGAAAGGCCTATCTGTAAAATCTTCACTTACATGTCATTGAATTTTCTGCCTAAATATAATGTTGAATTAAACAGAACTCCAATCTGATGTTAATCTTTCCACCATGTTTTAATGTAAGCATTGTGAGACTTGATTTTTTCTTTGATTTGGAGAGGGAGTCCTCCAGGGTAAAAGTGGAAAGGATTAGGGTGCTTTCACATCAGGGATCCGGGCCCGGATCCGAGTACACTTGACCCCAAAGTCCAGTTCGTTTGATTAGTATGAACACTGTGTACCAGTGGATCCGTGCCCGGGTCCACTTGAAAAGGTGGTCTTGAGTACGGTTCATGTGTACTCGGGTACGGTTCGCATCAGGTGTGAACACTACTATACCAAAACACGGAAGTGGACTACTCTTTAGAATGTGATGTGAATGTGTTTAGAATGTGTACTCTTCTTCTTTGTGTTTATTGGCGGATCGCAAACCAACTAGATGCATACCGCCACCTACTGTATCGGAGTGTGTAGATATGCAAGTGCACTCGGGTACGGAACAACATTACTAATGTAAAAGCTGGGTGGGGGGGGCAATCGTACTCAGGTACGGTACGAATCAATCGTACCTAATATGAAAACGCCCTTAGACTGCATTTTGAGAAGTGGAGAACTGTAGCCTATAATGGAGTACTGTCGTCTACCTTTTTAGAATCCATAGTCCCTTGCTAGCTCTGTCAGATCTGAACAATGGATGTTTAGGTAAAATATGAGAATGGACAAGGCTGAGGAAGCTGATGAAATCTGACACTAGCCACCATGCTGTTCTCCCTGTGTGCCAGATGAAGCCTCTGCTGATAACGGACCTGCTAATGCAATGCCACATAACACATGATAAAATGGATGTGCTGGTTAGAGGTTAATCGTCTGAGCATTTGGTTGTCAATCCCCAAGCAGACTTTGAGATTACCACATACATATCAGTTGATGTCAAGGCTTCTGCTAAGATTATTTTTCATCTGTCAGAATGGTGGACGGGGTTGGAGATTTTTCCATCGTGAAATTTTGTCCGGTATTGTTTTTATAGACCAGCTGTTTCATTTGTATCAAATAAAATATCAGAAAGATGGCATGATACAGACATATTTACCAACCATTGGTAATTCCTCTATATTAACTTGCTCTACATTGAACATTTCAGTTAGGCTATTCCCATAACAGATTTAACGAAGAGAACATGTACTACATGTAAAACTATAATTAAACAGCATTAAATGAATTCAAAACTTTATTTTAGTATTTTAATTTAAAAAAATTATTTTTACCATCAATACTTGGAACACAAACAAAAAGACAGATGGATTCAAAAATGTTCTGTCAAAGCTTACAAAATTTGGGATGTCATGGGTGATTGTCTGTTAACAGAAAGCATGGATGTCATTTTGGAGGAAGGGTGGTGCACAGCCGTAGTGCGCAGATGCTTGAACCATTGACAAGAGAGCATGCTGGCAGTTTCTCATGGGCAGCGATTTGGATGGTCAGGGGTTGGAGCAGTGCTGACATTTCATCGGCGCGCAAATGGCAAAGGGAACACATCCTCAGGGGGGATTCAGAGGAGCCGCTGCTAATTTAGAATGTTTGTTGCCAAATTTAGCAACTCCATGGGTGAGTCTGCAGAATTCTGTAATCAAAAGGGACTTCTGTCTCAAAACAAATGCTTTCTGTCTCACGGGAAGATGTGTTGATTTACTTGAGATACCCATCCACGCGGAGTTACTCACAAGCGTTTCGTCATTAAAATTGCCTGGCAACTTCTGGCTGAAATAATCTGTGGCTCAGGCTGGTGGTATCAGTGTCCTCAGAGTTGGCATCACTGCGGAGAGGAGCACAGGCTCAACTGGGCCGGCAGTGCCAAGCCTGCTGGCGCTGGCCTTGGCACTGCAGTCAAAATGGGCCATTCATGGCTCTTAGCTCATCGCAGCAGAACTGACAGCGCTGAGAAGAGCTTATTGCCAGAGGAGGAGTTTCGGTTTCAGCAGTGCAATCCTGTGTATTTTAGATTTGTGCGTTTGTGTCTGCGTCCTTGGCTGTAATTGAAGAGTAAAGTAGAGAGCAAACGTTTTCTTTCTGTGAGGTGTCCCAAGGCTTTTGTGTACCAGAACTTGGCAGTGAGAGGCCCTTTTCCTCACATGCACGTTGCTTTTTTTTTTGGGGTGGGGGGACACTCTGACACTCAGGAGGTAATTCTGAGACTCCAGTCTGTGCCTTGTTCCTTGGATCCCATCAGTCGGGCCTAGAATCTAGCAGAATGAAGATGTGTCTGCTAAAGCAGGATGTCTCGGGATGTGCCTCTGTTTGCACTGCCTAATTTCTGCATAACTGGAGTGTCTTGGGTAGATAAATAAACTCATAGCTGCAGTACTTGGCTCTGAACTGATGGATGTGATTTATGCCGACACACACAGCAGATCGGGAGGCCTCTACTGTAGCTCTAGACCAGTAGCTCTCTTCCGTCTTGGGGAAGGGTGGATGTAGTCCTCAGGCAGTTTTGGTCAAAAGGAGGAGGTCTCCCACCCACTCCCCCACCCCCCATTTTACGGGCTGAAGAAACAACTCTTATTGTTTTTGTTTTATACAAAATAAGTACATGATCAGTACGAAAACTTTTATGCCACCTTCACATCCCTAAAAAATGTACACCTGATGGGAGAGTAATGTCATATAATCCTGTGGCAATGATGTGACCTTCCAGCACAGGGCTTTGAGGACGTGATTGTACTTGTCACCTGGAGTAGCATACGTAGCCAGCATAGCGCAAGTAATTAGGCTCAGCGCCATCAGCATGGGACCTTGCCTGTTATTTGAAGTGAAACATTTAATCTGTTGAATTGATTATCTAATGTCATGTGGCTGCTGAAACACTGAGCGTACTGAGAACCCTAACACCATTAACATTAACAGTGTTCTGCTTCAGCCTTCATTTCCTTGGAGAGATCTGGTGCTGAACATGTGTCTGTCTGTCTGTCTGCCTGGTTTCAGGAAGTGGAGCCACTGCAGTGGTCCAAGCAGCGTACTGTCTGCCCAGGAAGGAGAAGGTGGCCATCAAGAGGATCAACCTAGAGAAATGCCAGACCAGCATGGACGAGCTCCTGGTAACCTACCCATCAACTGCATAAACTTCCTCAAGAATCCCAAGGGTTCTGAAGTACCAGTGAGGCTCACACGCTCCCGCATTTAGCATAGCATATGTATTCAGCATGGTACAATGAAATTATCGTGGGGCTGCCTGCAGAACATGTCTCAGAAAGCATGCTTGCCCAATCATTGGAGAAATGATGAAGGCTGGGTACAACCATTATTTTGCATTCATATTAATTTATATGCGGAAATTCCATTTATATTCTTTTTTTTGTTTTGAGGAAAACATGTAAACTTTGAAAATGATTTCCACCTGTCCGATATAGGTCAGCACTTTGTAAGTTAAAACGGCGAGGTGTTAAAACGGGCTGAATAAGCCCAGCTGTGAAGCAGTTCTATCTTCCACTTGCACAGCTTTTTGGGTCGTATTTGGTCTTTACGTAATCCTGTCAGCGGAGGAGCCTGGTGCTTTTCTGCTCCAGCGGGAATCAAACCTGTTCAGCAGCTTCAGCGCAGCACCACGGTTTTCCCTGTTGGGCTTCACCTTGCAAATACAGCTGATTCACAGCAAAAAGTCTGACAGACCTTGTGAGTCTCTGTGGCTTTTGTGTTCTTTTAATTGAAGGTGATGGCTGCAGGTTCAAAGGTTCTGCCTTCCAGCTTTTCCATGCTGTTAGTATGTTATCTCAGTTAGTGTAATTCATCTCTTTCACTGAAGATTTTATTGTCTGTAGCCTATTAGGTGTAGTAGTATTTGTATGAAATGTTATCACATATATAAAGACTGATGCATAATATTCTTACTTCTTAAAAATGTTCTTCTCTTAAAAATTGGCATTTAATTGAAGTGAGGCAGGGTAGCAGTTTGGGTGACACCTCATAAATTCATGTAGATTAAGGAGAAGGAGAGAAGGAGGAGGCTGGTCATCATTTCTGGTCAATTGCCTTTTTAAAGAGAAGGCTTACTCAGATCTGCTTTTTGTCTCGCTGACCCCATGACATCAGCTAATGCAGTGACTGAGTAACTGAAAACCCTCTGAAAGTGGCAAATGCTTGGGTTTGTCTGACTGCAATGCAGAATGCCTCATTCTCAAACACAAATGACCATGAGAGAAGCTGGAACAGGGCCATTTGTTTCCTTATGGTAAAATGTTTGTTGGTTTGTAATGTAATTATATAAATTAGGTTTAAATTTAATTGGTAGAGGATGTATAGGTCATAGAATATAGCATGTTGGAATCTGATGTTTAAACAAGATGTTTCATCCAGCAGTCACTTTGTAGTCCCAGCTGTTTTCAATTTCCATCAAATCTTTCCTTGTTTTGCATATTTATTTTATGATTTCCTAGGTCATTCTTTTGTATATATATCTTGATTTTAGGAATGAAGCAGTAAGCTATAATTTGTTTATGTTATGTGGACATTAAAATATGAAAGGAAAGCACTCGACCCTGTGCTCTGAAAGGAAAAATCTGGCAACTGTTCTGAGTAAATTACAGTGTGAGTAGGTTAATTGGAAAGCATGCTACTTTTCCTAGAAACAAATAGTTTGAAAAAAAGCAGTGAATGTTAGAAAGTCATTTCCAGCCACATGCTTTATTAATGGAACTTTAATGCAACAATGTTTGTTTTCAGACAGGATGAAATGTCCCTTTCACCCCGGTATTGGAGAGCCCTGGAGGCCAGTGGAGCATGCTTGTCCGTAGTGTTTTTTAGAGATCACCTGTGGATGAATGCTCTCGTTCGGGGTCTTGTACATCACAGTCACAGATAGCCCAAAAAACTTGAGCCTCCTTCAGCATCCTCTCATACAGATGTATTATTCTGTCAGTTTATGAACCTGTGTAAATAAATCCTTCAAACCAAAGCCATTGTTCTTCTCAAATATGGTGAAATTATTCTGATGAGACTTGCCTCTCAGTGTTAAGGTCTGTCAGCTAGCAGTAAGCACTTTTAGCAGGTTATAGTTTTATTATGTGAATCCATACTGACCCCAAGTGTAGTGTGGGACAGCAGTGCTAGTGTTAATTTAGAAAAGAAGGTGCTTCACAGGGGTCAGTGGAAGAGTTGGGATTAAGTTGCCAACCTCCTCTGCTAGTAATAAGTGCTCTCTGTGAGACAGTGTTTTCATTCTAGGCTTTCCTGCTGTTTGCATCTGTTTCAATGACAGAAAACAGGTAAGAAGACAAAAGAGCAACTGCCAAAGTATCACATGGAGGCTGTGGTTATAATCTCCCACATCCCTTAAAAGTGAGCAGTTACTCTTGCTGTCCAGTCTAAGGGATGAGGCTCGGTTGTCTCTGCTGCTAGTTTGTGGAGAGCCTGAAGTTGGCCCAGTCATCTGCCACCTTTTCAGCCTGGAATGGTTGATCTGAATGAAAGAGGCACAAGTTGCCAGGAAAGTTTTACAAACACCCTCATCCCGCGGAGGGCTGCATTGTTTTATTAATAGCAATATTTTCCTCCCTGTTACTCAGTGCTGACCCATGTTGTCTTCCATACAGGGATGGGGGCTAGCAGGCGTTGGCATGTGTTTGTCCACTGACCTGAATGTCCATTTGCAGGATTCATGTGCTAGGTGTGACCCAGCTGTGGCAGGACAGGCCTGAGGCCACAGGTCTTTGACGGGGGGTGCTGGCTTCACTGAGAATGAGGAGAATGGCCTCATGTGATGCTCTTTGCTGACTGTTGCTGTGCATTTGGCATGTGCAATCAGATGACTGGACTTTGTGCTTATGTAACAGAAAGCCCACCTCATATCATCACATCAATTCAGGGAAAGTGTAAGTGCAAGGGTTTTTTTTTGGTTGGTTGTTTTTTACATTTGGACTCCGAAGTGAATGAAAAATGTTGGTTTGGAAACAAAAAAAAAAAAAAAACAAGAAACAAAGACTTGCTTAAATTAATTGGCAAAATTTCGGACAAAACACATTGGGGCTGGACTGGGTCTAGGCTGGCTTTTGGCTAATTATCCCTGGCTGGCCCTTCATTCTGTTGCTTGCACTGAGGAGACTGTAACATGCTTAGGAGAACAGTTTCTGTGTTGTCCTGAGCTTAGCACAGACATTGCCATCTAGGAAATGAAGTCCCTTACCATTAGTCACGGTGAATTGCATGAAGTCACACTATACGTTTTAAAAACCAGTAGTGACTTTCAAACTTGCGGTCTAAAACTTGAACACAGTTCTTGCATAAGAATGTCAAATGCAGCTAAGCTGGCCAGTTTTCAAAGCCATGGTATTTGTCATTGTTGGGACTGTTCTTTTGAGATCAGGCAAATGCAGTACTTCTAACTTCTGTTAGAATAATGGAATTTAAGCAAAATGTTCCTCAAGGAATGAAACACGAACAAATTCTTCTTTAATACTACATGGTTTGCTACATATTCATACATAATGTCGACCAATGGATATTAAGAGAGACCATGGTCATTCCATGATGAATGTTTTTTCATCATTTCATAGATAATAAAAATGAACACTGTGGGTCTCAGTAAACATCAAACATTAATTTGAGAACATTTATCAAAATTTTTTTTATACCTTTGGTTCAGTCTTCATCTGTATTGCAGAATGATAGATCTCAATCACGTTCAAGTGCAAATGAACACCAGCACCTTTGTATGCCACAGTCCCAGGATACAAGACCGCCAATTGCTGCGATTCTAGTGGGAGGCTTAACTTAATGTATGCACATTTGAAGAATACTCCATACTCTGTCATCTTTTTACATGCAGTTACTTCCATTCATGTGGGATAGGGAATCATAAAGAAGCTGGGTCTTGGGTTGGGTCAGTCACATCTAGGGAGGACAGCCCTCTATCCCATTGACAAACGTAGTAGAATATGAGGACCCACAGGTTAAGGCAAGCCTCAGTTCAGTGGGTATTTGAACGGGTATGTCCCCCTAGATGAATATGGCAAAACCATGTTTTGGTAATGTGTCTCATTTTGTCAGTTTGGACCTCATGTCTTCACATGCGCGTGTTTGTGTTGTTGCTTCCTGTGGTGAAGCCTTTTGTCTTCGTGTGATTTTCTTTGCCTCAGACGTCAGGCCTTCCATCACACTCAGCGCTGTGTTTTTGAGATTGCACCTTTTTCAGCCCAGACGAAAAGAGACTCCCAGCAAAATCGCAGGCTGTTTAGATGGACACCCCCAGCAGTGACTCAGCCATTATCTCATGTTGCCGCACGCTGAATGAAGCGGATTTGCATATAGGCTCTCTGGCTGCCGAGGAATCCGATGTGGTTTTTGTCACGGTGCTCGGCAGCTGTCTGCTAAGCTGCAGCAAAGGGCGTGGGGGATGCCGATGCCTGGATCGAGGGGGGATGAGATCACTCCATCACAGCGTGTGGTTACAGCGGGGGGGGTGGAAGGCATCACGGGGAGGGGATTTGCCTCATTGTGAGTGCAGGGAGCTCTTGGCAGGACACCGGGACAATCCTGATTGTGAATAATGCAGACCCAGCAGTGCTGATCTGGGATGTTGTTGCAGACGTCCAGCTAATTAGAACAAACTGTCTGGAAAGCTTTGGGGGTGGTGTGGTTTGGGGGCAGTTGGGGGGGTGTGGCTTTGGACCACAAACTGCTGTCCAAGTATTCCTCCATTGTCAGGTCCCAGAGAGCTGGACCGAAGGCTGTCATGCTAGCTCTGTGCAGCAGCTGTCTCACTGCTATCAGCTGTTTCGTTCTGAAAGCATGTTTACAGAGTGAGCGCATGTGCGCTTGTGGATGTCTCCACTAATGAATGTGAAATGAAATGCATAGCCGTTCCAGAACATAAACAGCCTGTCAGTTACTGTAATGTGTTCATCAATTGTCAGTATTTACATTTTTAAAACTTTATTTGCAAAGGCACGACAAATAATAACTGACTTAAAAATGTACAAAATTCATTAAAAAGTGAATTGCATTTTAAATACATTAATTTATGGCTTTGTATAACAATCCGCTGACAATAACATACTACATTGGTGGTCCTCATGTTCCTTGTGTTTCGGTCACAAAGACGTCCTTGTTTGACTCCCCTGCAGTATTTCTGCATTGGTGGTCAAAATCATTGCACATCATCACAGCTCCCGGTAAGCTGAACATGCTCCTTCATGCAGCCCTCTTTGAAAGTCCAAAACTGCTGAAACTTAAAATTGTAGGTCATGCTGTTGCTTCCACCTCTTTGTGGTGCACAATATTGGAAAAGTTGGCATAGCCACTGGCCATTTTCCCTAAAGTGGCTGCTCAAAGCCACTGCCGAGTTATGAGCTCTGGAGTGTTAACGATCTCCATTTCCTCCTCGAAATAAGACTCCCCCAGAAAGCATCTCTTTGGAAATATGGGCTGTTGCTCCATCTCCGGCTCTCACTTTCACCTCATCAAAGCTGTGGGGAAAGCTTGCGGTCTTGACCAAGCTTTTCTATTGCCCTTATGCAAGAGGGCGCCTGCAGATCTGCTCCTCAGGGCTTTGGTCATTCGAGGTTGTGATTTAAGCAGGTTATTCCTTGTTACATTACTATCTAAAAATGAGAAATCCTCTAGGGAATGTGTGGGAATGGAGCTTTTGTGCTGTCTGCTAGGGGCAGGTATACATGCTTGGGATGAACTTGGAAACTTGAGCATGAAAACAGAGTATGTTGCATGACATACAGTATGTCTGTCAAGAAACAGTGGCATTAGGTTTCTGTACTTAATACAAAAGGCAGCAAAGTTTGTGCTTGGAGGCATGATGTGGTCAATTGTTCATAATTTGTGGCTTAGCCAGTGCCATTGAGTGAAAATAATGACTGAATTATTGGTGCACAAGAGCAGCGAAAATGTCTTACAACACTTGCATGGTGACTTTCGTCTCAGTGGTGTCTTCCTTGTGTTCTCTGCACCATGGCAGCGGCATTGTCATTGGCCGCTGGAGGAATGTAATGCCTGCTTGTGGCTATTTGTGAATCAGGGCTTGAAGATTTGATTGGCTCCTGGACTGGATCCAGCAGCCACTGAGGCCAGGGCTATTTCTCTCCTGCCTGTCCCTGCCCCGGCAGCAGGGAGTGTGTCTTGCCTGGGTGATTAGATTAGTGCACACGCTTGGACTGGGTCCCCAGGGGAGCCGGAGGACTGTGGCATTGGAGCGGTTGTGCAGCAAGATGAATATGTGCACAGCCTCTCCCCTGCCTAGCTGCATCTTAAACCATTTCAAAAGCACCTCCTGTAACATCCCTCAACTCCAGTGTTCTCAGCAGAGCTCTATCTCCATCAGGCTCATCTGGCGGCTAACCTTCCCTCAGCGCTTAAAACTTTATTGGCAATGAGTTTCTATCAAATTGTTCCTCTCTGCCACCTATTTTATTACGACACCTCTCCAAGATCCAGTTGATATTGGCTTCATTAAACTGAACGAGAGAACAGAGACTGAACAGAGAAAAGTTTAGCATCTTTAGAAGTTTACTCATCCGTAAGATGTGACAGAAACATCAGCCTCTGTCTGTTCCCTTCCCTGTTCCTCTGTCTCTCTGGCC
Source organism: Megalops atlanticus (assembly GCA_019176425.1). Taxonomy (NCBI): domain Eukaryota; kingdom Metazoa; phylum Chordata; class Actinopteri; order Elopiformes; family Megalopidae; genus Megalops; species Megalops atlanticus. The sequence goes on along the minus strand of CM032876.1, from coordinate 63,834,204 downwards.
TGTAGGCTCCACAGCTCAGTCATGCTTGATTCCTTACACTCGCAGTCAAAACACAGACCCTAGAAAACAACAGGTTACCATGTTAAGCTTGCTTCTTGGAAGTGAATAATTGATGCTAATTTGAAAATATGGCCCGAACATGTAAGAAGTGAAATGCATCTCCCCCCGCATGGTTTCTCAGACAGTGCTGTGAGGGGACCAGGCAGTGCATTAAAAGGCTCAGACAGCATATTTTTATTGGGGACATTCAGCTGAGGAAGTCCTACTAGGCCATGCAGCAGTCTCCCAGTTGGCCTGGTTTAGTCAGTTACCTAGTTAGTTAGTTAGCTTCAGTACGGAATGGTGGCAACTGTCACACACTCAGTACACAATGGGCCTTCTCAGAATCACACCGACTGTCTCTGATGAAGTCGGAGAGTTATACTGAGAAAAAGAAAGCTTACTGAGTCAGCTGGTTCAAGGCGCTGGCTTGGTGTTTTACGCAACAGCTGCCTAGATATGGCCTTGTGTCATTTTTCTGTTGCCTGGAGTTTGCTGCCTGTTTTGTTCTTTCTTTGTGCATATATGTATGTCTTCTCATCGGGTTTTTCCATGGCAATGTATATCAGTTTAGTGGGAATCTAATCAATGTTGATGAACCCTGGACTCCAACGGCTGACTGAGCATTTTTGTGGCGCCTCACTGCCACGTAGTGTACCACCCATCAGACGCCAGACTGCTGAACACATGGCAGTGGAAATGCCTTGCAACAGGGGTTCAAGTGGTTTCAAATGAGCCTGTTATCCTCAAAGGCTCTTTGAAGGGTTCTGCAGTGGTCTTCAAAGGACACTGCTGATGGGGAAGGCCCTTCATATTTCACCATTGTGTTGTCGACTGTCCTCCTGTTGAACTGTTGGCCTCAAGCGGTAATTCGGGCTGGATGCCTTCTTTCTATGCGGAATGATTTCAGAGATTCAGCTGCACCACATATACGTGCAGTTTATTTTGAGTTTTTTTCAACTCTTTGCCTTGGCAGTAATGATCAGCTCAACACAGCTACTCAGTCAAATGTATGCCTTCTCTCTGTGCTTTTCAGTTGTGCTTGATCTTACAGAGTAGGGTACATGTGGGGTGCTTCACAGCAAGCACAAAAAACTCCTGCCACCAGACCAGCCCTCAGTGAAACAAACATGCAGCAAAATCTTATAATGGGTTCCATTGCTGAGCCCACCCCCCCTCGCAATAAAATAACATTTAACGGTTCAGTGAATGTTATAGCCTGTGCTTTAATGTAGTAGCAAGGGCATGCCGCTGTAACAAGTCTGCTGATTAAGGTTTAAATGACTGGCATGCAACCCGTAGTGTTCAGCTTGTTTTTATGTCTGGCAGAGCTTCACTAACATAACACATAGATGCAGGCAAGAGTCTAGCCTTTTATTACCCCCATCAGTGATGCTCTTTTTAAGGAGCTCTCGAACCAGTTGTGTCCTGTACACACCGATTCACTGAATGAATGGCTCCCTCAGTTGAATACCACAGTTTTCCACTAGAAGACAAAAAGGCCGGCAGTGCATCCTAGCCATTAAATGGTGGTGGTTTAGTTGCATGAGGGCGCCATGACTGACAGTTTGTTCTCATTGTAAGGTAACTATATAACAGCCATGGACTCAAACAGAGACTGAAGCAATACAGTTGTACTGACAGTGCACCCCCAGCATAAAAACCACAAATTAAAAAGTGTAGTATTAACCAGAGGTGAAGGCACTGATTCCAGGGTAAGGGTCTTCATAATTTTTGTGGCATTTCAAAACTATGTGTAGTATTACTTGTGTAAGGGAGAGTTCTAAAGAAAAACTGCAGTCACCACAGTACAGAGCTGCACTAAACGCAGTTTCCTCTATTACATCACATTAGAGGTATGCTACTGTGCAGTGATTTATGCCCCTGAAACCCGTACCTGAACTTGGTGAAGCTTATGTAGTTATTCAAAGGTCTGTCGGGTAATTTGTAAAATCTAGTGACTGCTGAAAATGACATTGATTTACATCTTGAAGGACACTGAAGTGTGTGTGAGTAACCAGCTGGCACAGCACACACCCACACCATTGCTTTTTGTTTGGAAGCTTTAATGAAAATTTTCACTCGAACAGGAAGCCGGTGAGTGTCTTTTCTTTAAATAAAGTGCTCACGTAAGGAATACAGTCCACTGAAAAGAAACTGAGCATATAAAATTGAAGTCTTACTACCCAGTTTATACTGAGCTCCTGTGAAGTTGGGATGGACATCCATTAGTGGGAAACATTGGCTGAATTTCCACTACCAAGCCAGACCTCATAGTGCCAAGGCTTGATCTTGCCGGAGCCAGCTGGCCTGAACCAGAGACTGGAGACAGACGACCCCTTGGTTTTCCGTAGTCACTACCTCCTGCCCAAAAGGAATACATATTTTTGGAGGGACACTAGCTACATAACTTAAAACCTGGCATTGTAGTATGCAAGCTAGGCAACTTTAAAATGCTAGCTGTCTACTGCACACATTATGCTAATTTTTTATCTTAATAAAAACAAATTTTTGAAAAAAAAAAAAAAAAGTTGTACTTTGGGGGACAATACCCAGCATAATATTGAAGAACTTTGTCAAATGCAAATTCAAATGTGCTGAAAACCCAGAAAGCAAAAACATTTCATCTTTATGGCCTACTTTAGGAAGTATGATACCTTCAGGCAACATTGTACAATAAAAGACTGAATGCAAGTAAAACAATTTAACAATTTATTCAGCTGGACAGCACTGAAACACAATTTAAAACTTTAAGCTGTGTTAAAAATTGTTCAAACTTTGCTTAAACTTCTATAAACTGTTTTAGACCTTTTAGGAAATTCCAAAATGCCAAACAAACAAAAGTGTCCTTCCAGCATCCCTCATTACCACCTTCAGTTTTATCTGACTCACAGTTTGTGTAAATTCATGAAACGGTTCTTCTTGCAGTGAAGCACAGGTGAACCATACTCTTCCAGCACTACATTTTCACTATGCCCTAACAGCCAAGGTACATGCATAGGTGTTGATGACATTAGCCCATCACACCTTCTCTGTTTCTTCCCAGTCAGATTTGCCTCAACCCTTTGGGATGGCCTTCCCTTCCTCTTCAACCCAAGCTTTGAACTTACATAAGCTGCACTGTTCTTCATTGGTCTTGCTGCAGCCCCTGCAGTCCCTGCAGTACAGGAGTAATTTCTCAACCACTGTGAAATCCATCATGTGGAACATGATTCTACACCACGTCTTGGATCTTTCTTTGTCTGTAGAGACAATTAGTGAATCCAGAGGATTCACACCTCCCGTGCTTTTGGTGTGCTGTAGGGTAAGACGACGCTTGGGCATCTCACCTGCATGGCCTCCTTCCTCTTTTTGTCCCGTGTTTCCACAGATGTTGTTCGGGTGGCTGAAGCAAAGGTGCTTAGGAGTGTAACAGTGCAATTTTCAAACAATTTGAATGCTCAAGAGTTTGTATCCATGAGAAGTTACACCGCTTGCCGACACTAGTGACACTGCATTAAGATTTCATGGTGGTACGTTGTTGCTTTGAGGCAACATACAGATTGAGCAATTTGCCATCAGATACATACATTTCACAAGAACAAATGATAAACCTTTACTCACAATCATGAATCCATTTTTTTTACAGAATGGGAAATGACTTGCTCTGGATGATTTTACAAGAGGCAAAATGGCCTCTTGCGTACATATGCAGAATGATGCCCAAAAGAGCGTTCAAAATGGGAAACCAGTGATCCTGTAACTAAATGTAAATTTCCTGTTGGTTTCTTTAAGATCTTCCCCTAACTATGAAGCACTGCTTCATGGTACATGTGGGAAATGGTAAACATTGACATGTTGTTTAGAGGCAACATTGTACAATAGAGGGCTAGCTATTTTAGCAAACATACTTTTCACTGGATTGCTTGTTATACACGTAGATAGCTAACTAGCTAGATATAGCTAGACATATATTCCAAGTGATGCCTTCTTGTCTGTTTCCCAATATTATTTTTTATTGTTTTAGTCCATTGTCATATTAATGCTAATTTTGAATAATGAATCCTAAGCAATACCCTGTCCTTACATGAGTTGGCCTTCTGAAAGACCAGGACATGGAGTCTGTGGACGGGCTTGAAGCACTGAATTAACCCTGCACAAGGGCCCCTGGAGGCATGACCAGAGACGATGGAAACACAAAAGGGATGATCAAGCCTTGGCATGCACTGAGCAGGCCTGACTGTGGAAAGACAGATGCTCTGTCAGTTTCAGACCCCGAGGGCTGTAGGCGTATCACTGCTCACCTACAGGTCCCCAAGCCAAGCGATAGGCTTCATTATTGCATTGTGCCTCCTCACCACAATCGCACAGCTCGTTATTTTTGGATGGGGCTGTGGGTTGCCTGGTGGGGCTGCTTACTGGATGTCTACCCTGGTAGGCAAGGCAACCAACAAGGCAGAAATGGCACCTTGCAGGACAGTCATTTAGAAGTAAAAAAAAAAAGTCTTGTGGGAACTGTGGGGATGGCGCAAAAGACACTATTGACTACAGTGGCATGCAATGGAAGATATGGAACTGGGGCAAAGGACACCCAGCTTCCCGCGATCCCCGAAGTATCCTTTTGCATAGCATGTATTGTCAGCTCTGTGTTTCCTGAGGATGGGTGTGGCTGGTGTAGCTTCCCACTTCTGATGGTGTTACAGGAGCTGTGGCTGAGACCAGACAAACCTGATATTCAGATGCAGAGGAAACCTATGCATCCCCATAGGAAGGAATGTCCTACAGAACAGGCTGTAGTATTTTGCTTGGCAAGGTTCCTGCAGTCAGCACATGGTCTTACCTCCCATGTCCTCCAAATCTCTGAAGTGTTTAACATCACTTTTTCACTCCTTTGGTATTGCATGTTGGAAAAATGGCCAAAACTTATTTTCAGACATAAAATATAAAATGTTGTGGAATTATGGAATATTTTAATTGCACAGTGTGGAGAGGCGGTGTTGGGGGTGTTAGTATGATTAAATACCATCCATTTTATGGCTTTAACAGAATTTTACAGATGTTTGGCAATCTGTATGTGGTAAGAGGATTATTTGTTTATTTTACATGCACCATGCAATCAGCAATTTCAAGAGGATGGTTCATCCTTATAATTTAACAAGTACTGGTACATTAAAACAGTAAAAATTTGGAGCATCCTTCTGTGTTTTTGTGTGATGTTTGTAATTGAGTTTTCAGGTGTTACTTAATGCATGCCTTTCTAGTCATGAACATCAGTCAGTCAGAATACAACACAGACCAGTGTAAGCCTGAAGTATTTCATTGAATATTTCATTATGAGACCTAAATACTTATCAGAATTATGTCAGTTGAGATGATTGGCTATACCTGTAAATAGTTAACATACTAATATTCTCCCATTAAGAGCTAACATATCAATATTGTTCCTTTATGGCAGCATTTGAAACTGAATACAGTAAGTAAGTGTTTATAAGAGCTGATCAAATGAAGTCCTTGTCCCATTTTGTAATATTATGCATTCTATATTGTTGAAATATGTCTTGAGCAGGCATCTAGTCTTCCACAGTGGCCTCACCCCTTGGGACCTTTTTAAAATCCAGGGAAAATGCTACTGTTTAAGTCAACCAGCAGATGAGTTAATTTCCCTTGAAACTTCCAGGTCATGTTGGACAAGACTGTGGGATTAGGATGCATGGAAAGCAGATTGTTACAGAGGAAGTTTTAGACAAATCAACAGCTGTTTGGGATGGATTTTCTTGTTTTGTAGACAATACTGTAAGGAAGTTGCTATTCCGGTATTCATGTGGTTGTGAGTTATTAATACATCTAAAGTTACACAATCTTTTCGTGTGCCAAGGTTTAACGTGAAATAATTCAGCAGCATCACATTTTTAGTGAGTGTTAAGAGAACATTTTACACCATTAGGTCTTTGAAGTGAAGTTCCTCCTCGTTTGAAAAAAATAGGGAATCATTTATATTTCAAAAAAGTAGGGAATCATTTATATTTCACTGACTGTCTTTTAAATTGTTGCTAGACAGACAGAAATCATATGCACTTGAAATGGGCTTTCTTGTGCTGCAGTTTCCCATTTGGAATTGAATTTAACAGGCTTCAACTGTTGTCTGTCATAACTGAATGTCTGTCATTAGAAGACAGCTGTAAGCACAGATCATGGAAGGCCATTTGCCTGTTGGTATTATTGAGCAGAGTCACCTAAATTGTGCCGATTTGTAAGATCTAGAACAGGTTTCCTCATATGAAAGATCTGTAATTTTACATAAATGCCTAATAAAGACTAAATGAGACATTTAAAAGAATAAAAAGGGAGTAATGACATAGAGTGTAAATAATAGTGTGTAATGGCTTTGAGCAAAGGGGGCATGCAGTGTTTCCAGTGTCTGGTTTCCCAGATGGGTTTACAGTGACATGATCGTGCTACAAAGGGTCACATCGACATGCTCATTGTCTCTTTCTGAATTGGAGGAACACAACTGCAATCAGGCCAAGGGCCGTATCCTTGTTGTGCTACTGATTTGTCTCCAGGTCGGCCTTGAAGAACAGGACTGGGATGCCCCACCTCTTCCATGGTTCTGTGAAGGACAGGGGAAAAGGGAACGCGAGACCATGAACATCAGTCCTTTCCTTTCTGTGGGATTGTGGGATTGTGCTTTTGCTACTCATTTTCTCTCCAAAATTCCCTGGGAGACAGCAACATGTGACCAACTGGAAGGGGCTCACTTGTTCAATAATTGATACAAGCTCCAGTGCAGGGGGGAGAGGCATGTTCCACCTGTGGGAGCAGTTGAAATGGGGAGGACTGTGGGCCTAATTCCCGCCATGAAAGAGTAGAGATGGCTACATTGAAGGATAAAATGCACAGACACGGTGTGGGCACAGTGGATGGGCAGAGACAGTGTCAGCCCATGAGCCAACAATCTGCATACAGAGTGCTTGGAGAGCAAGGGAGATGTGAATAATTCTTTTCACATTTTCATCAGTTGGGCAGTGTGCTGCCAGACAAACAATGCACCCCCCTTGATAGGCTGCCAGTCGACTGCAGAGCCATATATCTCCCCTTGTCTAGCATGCCAGTATTATCCATTTTTATAACTGCATTTTTAATTGTCTGTCAGCTGTCTTGTAGTTACAGTTCCATAATCGCTGCACCACACAATCACCCACGCTCACCACAGTATCAGGGGAAAGAAAAAATGCAACAGTTAATGTTCCCCTCCAGTACAACTAATAAGAATTCCACGATGCAACTAAAAATACATTGCACAAGGTTATTTGGTAATTTGCTGCTTGGTAAGTGCATTCACAAATATAGGAGTTACATGGACATGTTTTCTCAGAATACTGTGAGGCCAGAGACTTAACTCCCTCACTGTTCCCTGACCTCGGATTAGTGTTCAGCACACCGTGCGCAGTGTTCTCTGAGTGTCACTTGGCCGTTGCTGATCTGAGATCACAGGAGAATGTGCACTTTGGGATGCAGCCCAAGACTCTTCACATCAACAACTGCTCTTCTGTCCTCACAGTAGCTTATGTTCATGGTCCTCTAGCTATAGATGAAAATTCAAGAGCTATGGGTGAGCTGTGAGGTCAGTGGTTCACAATGAACACTTCCATTCGCTATCATAAATGATAGTAGAAAAACATTGAAGATATAAGATATCTGAATTAAGTTAAAGTTACTTGCCACCTAAAATAGCAAGTAATTGTTTCCCAATGCCAGAATTAACACTAGGAGCTTGTTGCTCAGTGGTGGACTGTTTCCTTGGGACTAGGAACAAATTCGCTGTTTGAAATCCTGTTCCCTTCTCTTATATTATTTTGTTATTCCAAAGAAGTAGTGGAGTGGGATGCATCACAATAATATTACTGACATTTCTAAAAACGAATGCGAGTTACATTGGTGACACTCACTTGACACACGAGAGTCACGTTAATTGGGGCTAGAGTATTGCCTGTTTTTTTTTTTTCCCTAATGCAATTTTTAAGGATGTAGGTAACATTACAGCTGTGAAGTTGCGTTTTCCATACTTGTTGATACGAAAACAAAGTGGAAGTGAAACATTGGGGCTTTAGACGTATATAGCCATATGTTTTCATAATGAAAATATTTCAGTAGCAAAATGATTGTGTCACCTTCTGTGTCTTCAGAGAATCCACTTGGTTGTGTCTCTGTGGATTCTTGCATTTTTGTGAACAGCTGCATGACAAGCAGTGAATATCATGAATATTATGGTTGCTCCATAATCTTGGTACAGAATCATCACATCATTGTTTACAACAGCAGTATCCTCCTTTACAGGGCTGTCTCTCATTCTACTTCTCTTCCTGATGTTACATTTATCGAAACATCCCTTTCCTCCCTCCCTTTCATTTATTGATATTAGTCTGCAAAAACCTCCCATGTTCTGTTATTTGCAGATAGTTAATGTCAGGTCAATTAATAATATAATAAATCTATAAGTCAATAAGTTACAGTGGAACTTAATAGAACTCTGGGAGGGGATAGATCACACAAGGAGAATGGACTAGAAAGGGAGCCAAGAGTAGAAAGAAAATGAAAGGAACTGTTTTAACTTGAAAGTCACAAGCCGTTAATTACTGTAAATGTTAAGAAAGAACACAACAACGGAAAGTCATAGTGGAAGTCTGGGAGGAGAGATCACGCAAGGAGGGAAAAGTCAGCTGTGCCGGATTTTGGACACAGACTGTGTGATGTGTGATGTAAATGCCAGTGTGTTTTTGTACTGGGATATCAGTAATTCCTATACCTACATCTGCTCTGAACTGTTCAGCATATCTTGTGAAACCACTTGTCTGAAGTTGTTTGATCTTTCCAGAAAAAATCAGTGTCCCTGTGTGTCGTGTAGCTGTCAGTGAGCGCTTTAATCTCCCCAGACAGCTAACAGGCCCTCCATATCTTACAGTTCCTTTCTCACTTCACCAGTTTTGCTGATTTTGCTCAATTTTATCAACACAAGCAATTCTCTCTTGTATCTGTGAATGCAGATATTGTTTCCTGTAATTCCCTGCAACCGTGTGCTGACAGGATGAATGAAGTGGAACTTTCCATTGGCTGTTTGTGGAACCACTGGGTCAAACAAGTGGAATATGATGGAGGAACAGATGCAGTATGAAGGCTCAATGGTGAAAAAGCGTGTACTGCTCATTGATAACGGTAATGGGTCTATAGTTCAGGCGTCCAACCTCTGCCCCCCACCCACATCATATCGACTGACATAAGACAGCATGCCTGGAATCTAGTCCACCTTGGCCAAGCACTCTAGGATTCGTCAGTCCAGATACATTTTTGGTTTTACGTATGCCTTGTACTCACTAGTTAAGCTATCACAATGCAAATTAAAAAAGGATGTGACAGTGTCATGACAAGTAGAAACCGGAGGCATCAGACAGGGAAACAGGGGGTTGAATTTCATCTTGGGATAGTGAGAGTAATGGACAAAGGTCATACTATTGTTCCATCCTGTCTTTTTTAAACAAGACTCCTAACTAAAATGTTGCTGCAATCTCTTATTGTACAATATCGTATGTCCACTTTTTCTCTGTGGGGTACGCTGAAGAGGGCAAAGAACCTCAGAGAGACACTTCAGAGGAGAGGAAGGTGCCATTGTCCTTACTTTGCCAGTTGTCCTTTATCTTGGACATAATGTGAGCCCAGGTAGAACATAAATCCTGAAACTTTGTCCTTGTTATGGGAGGGTTTTTATTATGTCACAAGCAGTCAGTGCCTCTTAAATTTCTGAACATTTTTCTTCTCTTGCTCTTGTCACTGTCCATTTTGTGTAGAACCTGGTGTCATTCATTTTTAAGTGAATCGTACCCCAATGAATTGGGAGAGTTCTCTCGGTGTATATTGCAAGATCTTTTTTTCTTCCTTCAAGTCTGACTCTGGTCCTCCCTCAGTTGAAAGCAATGAGTCTTTACTGAAACTTGCATGATTGCATGATTGCAAACAAGTGGGAGCAGGAAGCTCCAATTTCCAAAGGACTTGAGTGAGAACCTTGGTGCACTTTTCTATCTCTTAAAACAGCCTACGTGTCAAAGGTAGGCAAATCCAAAATGGAATGTCATTTTTTTAAAAGCCCAGTGGTTTGTATGAATCAGAATTTCCTTATTATGCAACTGTATTTCACTCTAATTCAAAAGCCTATTGAAAAGCTTTATGAATGTTGTCAAAGTTCTTTGTAATTTCTGGCCATTTGAAAACATTACATTTTCTGTTTGTCCCTGTGAAGTTGGCAACTTTTCATAAGCAAATTACCCAACGCATTTGGGCCCATTCAGATTCAAATTTAAGCCCATTTTATTCATCCCTGTTTCGGTAACTCATTCAGTCATAGTTTGCCATCCATGCATAAAAACTGAGCCTGAGTAGTCAGTCTAAAAACGGAACCCCATAGGTTCAGTCAGGTTTTTGTTTAATTTGCCAGAGAATTCCTGCTTTTTATGCTGTCAGGTGGTGAATGACTGTGTTTGGCAGTGGCAAATACAACCGTAAAATGCTAATCAGCAAGAAACAACTGCTTTGCTTTGCCATTAATTGAGATTACAGTCTGGGTTAGAGAACTTTTTTTTTTACAAGCCGCTTTTATAATACAGCTTGGATTCCGCAGCACTGAGTCATGCTTAGACTGAGATGTGCTCATGGTAGGGGGTGAATTCAAACTTCTTCACACAGCGTTGTTGAAAGCATCGTCGACATTGTGTGTGCAAATTTAATCCATTCTGATTTAGCTCGTGGCCAGTTAGAGGATAGGACTGCCCCGCCACTGAGTGGTTCAGTCAGAGCACAGTCATTTAATGCACAGCCATTTAAATTTGTTGATCTTTTTGTCGTACAACAATTCAGCAAATGGTGCAAAACAAGATTTTTTTATGATGAATTTCAGATTTTTATTTCTGCATAACATTCTGGTCTGCTAGCAGTAGAATTGTAGGGGTGGTATGTGATGCCTTTTTTTAAATTGGGGATTTCCCTAGGGAGTTCCGTATGGATCGCTGTCTGCAGATGCACTGAGCACGTGCAGATTCCCGAGCCACTCAAGTGTTAACCTGAACAGAACGGGTGGAATCCGCTGCTCCCTGACCACGGGGTGTTTGTGGTGGGTGTGGACGCCTGTGTGTGTGTGTGTGAGGCGGGGATGTGTCTGTGTGTGCGAATGCTGTCAGCTGATGTCCTGCAGAGACCGTGCGGGGGATGTGGGGTGGATTTGGAAATTCACACGCCGCGCGGCGCGATAACATTCAGGGGCGCGTGTAAAGCCGTTTCACAGCAGAGGGAGAGAGGACGCTGCGGCGTGTTGTAATGCGGGTTCAGCCAGCTACGGGTGGACCAGCAGAGTGGGATTAAACCCACTGTCAAAACTTACCACGGGCCACGTAACCATTGCAGTCAGTGCTTTTTGCTGCGTCACTCTCTTTCGCAAGGAACATTCATGCTGAATCATTCTGAAGAAAGGGAGACTGTGTGCAAGAGCTCTGCTTGCGTGGAGGAATCTTCACAAAGGCACCGTGCACAAAGGCCTTGCCCTGCAGATTTGGGTCACAGTTTGCTGTCTTTGTGAAATTAAAGATCTGAATCAGCCTGTGCTGCGAGTCACTGCAGGTGTTGGCTCAAAACTTTTTTGCCTCCCTGGCTGTGATGAGTTATCGTTGGGATTGCATGATGTCTCTGTTTCAGATTTGGAAAGGCTTGCCGATGATGCCATTTGCCTGGACAGCATGTTTGCTTTTGATATAGAGCAGGCAGTGTCGATGAACACTGCAGATTATCATGCCCATCGTTGAATCATTGTCCACTCCCCCACCAGGAACTGGACATACTGAGTTGAGAAGTCATAGTCACATATTGTTATTATTCAGTTTGCCCTTGGAGTCATGACCTGGCAAAAAATTAATTAAAGTGAAATACTTACCTTGCCTAGAAATATCACCCTAACTCCATACGTCACATTTGAGAGGTTGCCAGGCAACTTCAGGCTGACCCATTACCTTCTTGGGGGTGCGGTTCTTTAAATAAAAATTTTTGGGAATGGTATAATATTCTGAATATTCTTATAATCAAGTTAACATAATGACGTTTTCCATTGTGCAAGAGCAAATTTAACCCTGCTGTTTATATGACCGATTGGAATATGATTTGAATATGATGCCAAGAAATTCTTTTTGCTCCCACTGTTTTTCAAATTTGAACTTGATCTATTTTAAAGACCTATAGATAACACCCAATGACATGTGAAACTGGGTTCCTCACTCTGGTACTCAACAGATGAAAACTGAGTATAGTTAAGAATTAGAGTTTGTTCCTGGATATTAATTGATTTAAAAAAAAATGTGTCAGACACTTATGCGTTATGTGTTCTTTGCTGAAGAGTGGCACGCGTGCCAAGCGGTTGAGAACGAACAGAGAACTACTGACCCTTAACTGGTCAAGACTGGTGTGTGTCTCAGGTGGTTTGGGAAGGTCAGCGTGTTGAAATAAACAGGCCGGGCCGGGATCGGTTTCAGCTCGAGGGCGGTGAGCGCAGCGGTCTGATGCGTTTTCCCAGCAGCCACTGTTTGCTGTGGTGGAGATCGCCGCGGGTGCCAAGCCGAGCGGAGATTGAGCACAGCCGCTGGCGGTCTGGCTGGAAAGAGAGCGTTTTTTTTTTTTTTTCCTGTGGATCGGTGGCAGAGGAAATAGAGGGTTGCATTGTTAGTTCTTCGCTCGCCGGTCTCCTAACCTCTACTTATTGGCAGGTTTTTATTTTGAAATAGAGCCGCTTTGTGCTGCCTGGTTAACACAGCGTGTGCCCTGTTGCGGTTTCCTGCGCCGCACACAGCCCTTCGTTAGTCCTGGACACAATCCTCAGACCTTATTTATTCTGAAAGGCCACAATCTCTTATTTTAGGTGTCTTTAAATGCACATAAGGGGCATTCAGTATAGCTGCTACTATCTACTTTTACCCAAACGTATATTTTGTTGATGGCTGCGGATTTTTTTGTTAATATCTGTGACAGCCAAACCCATGGTGGGAAGGAAATGAAAGAATGCAATGCTGAAAATTGTCACTCAGCGTTAAGGACCACTGGTTAGAGTGAATGCCTCCCCACATACATTGAAATTGAAAGCCAAAACTGATGGAGCTTCAGTATCTCCCTTTAATGTGTTAAGAGAAGTAAAGAGGAGGTTTGAAAAGGCTCTGTGTATCTAGCTCCCTGCGACTGAGGGAATGAGTTGGGAGTGAGAGGATGGGTTGTATTGCTGGGATGACTTCACTCCTCTTTGGTTTCAAGCTGTGGGGGTCCTGACGCATGTTTGTGACTGCAGCTGGGGAAAGGGGCAGCTTTGAAGGGAGGAAACATCAGTTTTAGTTTGTGTTGTGCCAAAAGAAAATGATCTTACCTTTATACTTTACCCTTTTTCTTCTCAGCAATAACGTCAGTTACTCTTTAATTTGCTCTTGCTCCTAACCCGAGACTGAGGGAGCCAAAAGCGCCTTGTTTAATTACCATCTAATTTCATCTGGCTCACATTGAAAGTTGACCATTTATACTGCATCAGTATACATATCAGCTAGATGAAGTTACATTCTAGTTCAGTTCTAAACCTGTGAAGTAACCCTTTTCTTGAAACACTTGTGTTGTCTGCTGTGCATAAGATCTTAAGAAAAGTGCCAAAAATAATTACTATTGAAACTATGGTAAGCGCCTAACTGCCTGTTAGCTTTTTCTCAAGTAGAAATAATACAATGAAGTATTGACTTTGTCCATTCATGGCAATTAATAGAAGCCTCTTTGCTTAACAGTTTTTTTTCAGAGATGAATTAGGGGAAGTGGGATTGGGGAATAGGGTCATTATGTTGTCGAAGGTGGATCAGTACTGTCAGTGGAATCTTGTTTAGTATGTGCAGACTGCCCCCTCTCACTCCTCCTCTCTCTCTCTCTCTCTCACTCTCCCCTCTGACAGAAAGAGATCCAGGCCATGAGCCAGTGCCATCACCCCAACATCGTGTCCTACTACACCTCCTTCGTGGTGAAGGATGAGCTGTGGCTGGTCATGAAGTTGCTCAGCGGTGGTAAGTGATGGGCTCGCGTCGTCCTTTCGTCACTCTGCTTCAGTGTCACGCCTGGGACGTCACCCTTGATGGCGTGGCCCCTCTGAGCTCTCAGGCTCGGTTTCCGTCCCATCCCAGCGCCTCTTCCCAGCACCGGGGGCCCTGGGGGGTCGTTCAGTCGATCAGTCCCTTGCCCTGTGCTCAGAGCCTAATTTGCTGGCCATCGATCTTCTCTGTAAGATGAATCTGTCTTCAGTTCTCTAGGTTCCCCTGTGGATTTAAGGGAGATGCACAGCATTTTTTGCAGATGAGGAGTGTAATTAAGCAGTGCAGAGAAGGGGGCGTGGCTGATTTTCTAGTTTAAACTCTTTCTGGACGTCAGGATTTTTCTTCATTATGCCCGTGTGATCTCTCCATTGTGTGGATGCAGTAGGTTTAAACATCTGTGAGAATCAGAGACTGCAGCGGGCCGCAGAGCAGAGCGGTCTGTGAATAAGATGTCTGACAGTAATAGTTACTCTGCATGTGTCTAAGTGACAGAGCAAGAACAGGGCAGGTAATTGTAGGTAGAGATGGGCGTCATATGGTGGTCGAATGGCACGCTGATTATGGGTACAGCTCTTCATTGTTTCTTCCAGGAGAAGGGGCAATGCACATTCTTTAACGGAGGTTATTCTGAGATAATCCACGCGGATAATAACAACGTAGAGTAATAACAGCCAGCAGACACAGAACGCTGAAGGCGAGGATAGAATTAAGATGATTAGAGGAGGCCAAGAAGCAGAGGTAACACAGACTCTCAGTGCCAAGGAAGGATGTCCTGTGGCCAGCACTGGGGGGTCTACATCCTCCACTCAAGTCCCTGAGGGTTTGAAGTTTCATTTTTATTCATCTTTAAAACACAAATGTTTTTTTCGTGTAATTATAGCTCAATAAAACAACACTGTATCCACCCGTTTCAGGATTCTCCTCCCAGATTTTCTCAATGGCTGATGGTATGTGTTTCAGCAGGCATTTTAGAGTTGTGTATGTTTTAAATTAGAACTTAATTCATCTGTGACCAGCATGCTAGTTTGGTAATTTATTCATTGAGTGCAGGACATAAAAACTGATTTTTACAAACAAATTTTACAAAAAAAAAGCTATACATATGCATATTCACATATCAAATTCCTTATATCAGCATGAGAATCAGTTGATAAAAAATTTGGCCATGAATCTGCTTTTGAAGGTGGAGACAGAGGGGTCAGACTTAATGTCTGGTTTTAATGAATTCCAGAATTGTACAGCCCCTTCATGAATGATTTCATGGCCTCACTGTGTGCATTTGGAAGTGTATTCGTTTCATTGTTGATGATCTGCTGTAATGATGCACTTGGTTAAAATGCGTAATTAATTCCAGCAGATAACCAGGTGGGAGGCCTGATCCTTTTTACACATGCGGTAGGCCACAGATAAAGTAGGAGGGCACATACGCCCTCACAAATGAACAAAGTATTTATTGCCTTCTGCCCTGCTTTATTGAACAGATGACAGATAGACACAAAATTTTGGCTATAAAGCTGATGACCTCAGTGAGGCTATCATTTCAGCTCAGACGGTCCAAATGCATTTAAAACATTTAAAACTCAACAGAAAGTTAGCTTAGTGGACTTACAGATACATTGAAGTGAGCAAGACTGCAGCCATTGGCCACTCTTTCTGCTAAGCTGAGGTATATGCCTGCTCAGATGGAGCATGCTCAGGTTGAGCAGCCAGGTCACAGAGACGGTTAGCAGCCAGGCGACCACGCCACGGGCACCGGGCCTGGCAGTGAGGGGCGGGGCTCCTCTCTTCCACAGGCCTAGCGGCAGCCGTGATCCTTCATTGTCCCCTAATTGAGGTTCTCGCTCTCCTTTTACCGTGCCTTGGAATCACAGCAATGGCTGTGCTGAGGAGAGCATATAGAGATGAATTTGAAGTAAGGGCCATTTCACCGGCTGTCATTCCTCATGCTAAACATAGATGAGTCCTCTAAGGTTAAGTGCCTTGTCTTGACTTTTGAAGGTAATAGGTCCCCTCTGTTCAGAATTTGAAGTTAAGTTTTTCAAAGACCAAACCAACTTTATCTTCATGGGTAGAATTAAAATGCAGAACAAAATAAGAGAGCACCTTACCTGACCTCCATTTGTTGTGGAAATGTTAAGAGTTGAAGTCATGCTCGCAAGATGAAATTCCATCATTTAAAAAAGCTAACAAAAAAACCATGAAGTCTTGAGCTCTCTAGAAGTTTGACCTTTGAACAAACTCAGCATTAACAAGGACTGTTCTGGTTCCAAAAGCTGTTGGTTCTGTTCTGAGCTCTGCTTACTATTAATAAGAAATCGCAATTTGTAATTAGCAGTTTAGCTAGTCTGGATTTATTCTGTGCCTGAGAAGATTTGATTTTTAAAACCTGCCATGTGTCTGAGAATAAGAATTCCTGTATTACCTGCTGAAAGCCCGAGAGATCCTTCACATGTTTTTTCTCTCACCTGACGGCAGGACCCGTTTACCCGGGGCTGGACAATAGAAGTGATGACTGGAAAGCTGCTTTGTCGCTGTGGCCGAGGCAGCGTTTCGGAGTGACTCATACCTGCGGCTCTCAAACACAGGAAACGATTATAGCCAAGCGCTGCTTTTCTCTGCGATAAGCCCTCCACCCTCGCAAATCTCTTTAAGTGCTTTACACATGAGTTACTTAGCACTTAAGGATACCAAAACAATCCGGACTTCTTGGTTTATTGCGCGGCGTGTATAATTCTCTGGAGGGGCTGGGATTTGAGGAAGAGACAGAGAGGATAACTCAAGTGACGGGGCAAGAGGACATTATGTGTCAAGTAGGCGGTAGTATCCTACCTGCAGAGAACTCTAAAACAATTGTAACATTGTTCACCTTTTTAAAGCTGCCAAATGCAGTTGCGGAAACATAGTGCATACTTGTGTTGGTATTCCGATGTGTATGCAAGGCAAGTCCTTCCTGGAATAAGCCAGTCACAAGGGAGAGGTGGCAAGCAGCTGCTGGAGCACCTGAGGCCTAATCTGTAATGGGATGGGTGATCGTACTTTGGAACTGTGGAACTGTGACACTGACAGGCTGTCGCTGTGGAAGTGACTTCCCCCTGGCTGTAGCAGGTGTCAAGACATGTGGAGTGACATTTTGTAAAAAGTCCATTTTAGACACACTGGCAGATACATGACAGGTAAACCAATATGCACGAATACACACACACACACACACACACACACACACACACACACACACACACACAGAGCGAACCTCTGCACCCACACTTTGGGTATAGGGCTTCACATACCAGGTAAACAGCAGGGCATCTCACACGCACAAACAGGAGCTGCTTTTGACAGAAAAGTTAGTTTTTCGCAACGCAAGATGGTGATAAATCTACTGTTTTCGCTGCCAAAGCAAAGTTTACCTTGCCAAGATATTTAAATGTACATTTCTTTAAATACAGACGGATGAAACCACACTGCACATTTGCAGGTTTTGTGCGCGTGCTCTTGCTTGTTAGTTTGGGAACGCACCATCCAAGTGTCTGGCCAGCGGTCCTTATTGGAAATGCAGTAAAATAAAGGGGTCCTTACAGGAGAAGTTAATTTGTTGCACATCCTTGGCCGTGAAGGCTTGTGACTGCACGTCCACAAGAGAATCATTTAAAGCGCTGGTGCCCCGAGGCCGCTGTGTCCTGGTCATGAGGAGAGCAGACGCGGACCGGGGCTCAATGTGCTCCTAGCTTGCTGTACAGTAAGTGTTTCACTTCATCTCTGTAAAGGGTCTTGAGGCCAGAGTCCCTGAAAAACCCATCTTGCATGCAGTTACATTTCTTTTGTACTTGCATTTCTTTTGCAGTTATATTTCTTTTGAACTTTTTTTCTCTGTCCGTCATTAAAATAGGTTTTTGTGAGCAATTTCTGATGCATCTCGCTTTTTTCTCAAAACAGACCAAATTGAATACGCAAGGTAATGGGTTGGGAAAAAAAAAATAAAACAAATGTCAGTGTTGGTTTACAAGTTAGAACAGAATTGTCATTTAAGATCTGAAATTGTTTCATGTACAACAGATCAGTAATTAGTAACATAGTTTGATTGTGGACCATTTTGTGGTGATACTGTCCAGGCAGCCAGCGTGTCATACCAAGGATTTTGATGTTAAATTAGAACATAAATGTATGATAGGCATAAACTCACATGTCATATGAAGTATTACACATACGGTAGGCTAAATCTTTTCACTGCCTTAAGTGTGTGGGTGTGGGGGTGCAACCCTTGCTGCAGAAAATTTCTCTTTCAATGGGCCAAAACAAAATAAATGATGAATAAATGAAAGCAGTCTGTCCATGAAGGTCTTTCACTGTAAGCATCCAGATGGAAAATGTGTGTCTTTCCTGCAAGCAGGAAACAAAATGCACTTTGTCCCCTAGCCACTGTCAGAAGTCACGTGCATTTAAAAAGTAGTGTTTCGTGCTGTATGTCTTGAGTAAATGCGGTAACCAAGGACACCCGACTTCCACAGGAACGTTGCTTCCCTGAAATGAGCGTGGATTTTAAAGAGCTGATTGGCTGTTGAAGAATCAATGAATCATTGCATCACAGTATAACAGTGTCACTTCTCACTGGTCTCTCACGTTGTCGCCTTTGTAGTTACGCATAGATAAAATGGCTTCCCCGGGTAGCACCTCTGCAGCCTGTTCCCACATGTCACTATGAGATTTTGTCAAGTGTTGCCCGGCCTGAAAAGCGAAGGGCGAGTCCTCGATGAAGGAAGAAAGAGAATTGTAACAGCATTACTGAAAATGTGAGTCATGTGAAAGCACTCTGAGGAATGTGTCATAGCCGATTAATTTGCAGACTCCTTGGCATTTACCGTGTATCCAGCTTGAACAGGCTAGAGATGGACAATGGAAGTGCAGCTATTTGCACTCCGCCCTTTCATTTTTTTTTTTTTTTTTGCTCTTGCTTTACTTTCAATAGCTTAATTCACTTTTTAATGGTAGTTTAAATTCCATTGTTTTTGAATCATTACTTGGTTTTGCATATGGGCTGCAGTGTTTCCTCTATGAGCAACAGTGTCATATTCAGCTTGTCCCTTTTTTTTTCTATCTCAGTAAAACATGACTGTGACCTTTGCAACAACAGTGGAAAAAGACATGAGCTGTGCACTTAGTGAATGGCTTTGCAAATCCTTTAAATGTTTGAAATGCGAGTTTTTGAAGGAGAGAAGTTTAGAGGCCAAAATGAACATTGTATTGAGCTTCACTGATAGTGATAACCCTAAAAATATGCAAACACAATTTGAATTTTGTTCCCAGGACAGCATTGTGGTAGGGAACAGGGCACGCAACCCAAATGTTGCTGGCCCAGTTCCGAGGTGGGCCAGTGCTGTTGTACTGTTGGGCAGAGCCAAATTGCTTCTATAAATATATAACATAAAAACTGTAAGATATTGTATACTTCAAAATGTAATTCGAAGTAATCGATTTGTTGATTTAATTGATTTTAATCATCTGTAAAATAACCTAACATCATTCATGTAGAAGGTACCATCTTCCCTGTTGTTACTGGTCCGTGCTTGCGGATGGTGGAGAGGCATTGGTGAGTCCTGGCTCTCTCAGACTCCGCCCACGCCCTCAGCTCCTGCATCCACACCGTCGAGCAGGATCCTCCTGCGGTCATGCTCTCCTGGCCCCTCCCTCTGCTGCGGCGTGGCGCTTCTCTCTGTCCTCCGTCACAGTTGGCATGCGCTCACCCTGGCCTCCGGTGCAGTCGCAGGGGTGAGAGGAAACCCCGTTGTCGTCTCCCCGAGGGACGTGGCACATGCCTGACGTCTTTGATGGGGTCCCTCTAAGTCAGTCCCGCCGAGCGGCAGGCCTTGTGGCCGTGTGGGTCTGAGGCGCAGTGGAGTGCCTGCCCGGAGGGACCGACGTGGGAGGATTGCAGGGGGACACGCAAGACCGTTGTTGGGGTAGTCTTTCACTCTTCAGGAAATGCCTTTTTTTTTTATTCCCATTCCTCACTCGGGTATGAGCTTAAGGTTCTGCTGTTTTTGGCACCGTTTCTGCTGCATGCAAGGTCGAGGTATCAGTCCGTCTTCTTATTTAAGCCTCTGTTCTCATTCTTGCTCGGCTAAGTGCATGGATTATGATCAACACTAACTCATGAGGGAAGGACAGAGGAATTGGTGGATGTCTGTTGGTTCACAATCCTTCTGTGCAGGTGCAAAGTGAAGGATGTAACCTTCAGCAGTTGATATAAACATGAAAAACTACACATACATGTACTGCGGTCAGTGATCAGGTTAAACTTATTTCAGATAAATGTAAAATGTCAGTTGTGAAATGTCGGAGTACATTTTACACATGTAATGTATGTGTCATAACCGACTGTTGATGGTCATGAAGTCTGTCTGTCTAGACACGGATCTTAAGCTGTACAGCTCAAGCACAGGCAGTGGAATTCTTCAGCAAGCTGAATTGTGGGCATTTCATATTCCCAACAGCAGCTCTTTTTTTGTATATTGCAGAGTAATAGAAGCACTGATGTAATTGTATTACACACCCTGTGATACAGGAGGGGCAAGTGCACTGTCAGTCAGTATGGTCTTCTCTCTGTTGGGTCCTCCCGCGCAACGGTCCGTCCCCTGATGTGTGACCTTGAGCTGCCTGCCAAGATCCGTCACGGCACTTCTCTGTCTTTTGATGTCGCGCTCTCTCACTCTTTCTCTCTTACAGCCAGCTCTGCCTCTTCCTCTCTGCATTTCTTCACCGCACCAACCCCACGGCAGCAGCGACGGATGGATCCTCCGGTCCCATCAGCCTGATGTCTCCATCCGCCTTTTAATCCAGCGCCTGACTGTAACACTGGAATTCGGCGCGCTCTGCTGTCAGTGGCTCAGTGCGTTTATCTGCTTCAATGTAATGCGCCAAGGCTCCAGAGCTGTGTATCGGAGACTGCCGCTTGAACTTATGGAGTCAGCGTATTCTTGGGGCGGCACAGTGCTTAAGGAGCAGGACTCGTGACCAAAAGGTCGCCGGTTCAATTCCCTGCTGGGGCACTGCTGTTGTACCCTTGGGCAAGGTACTTAACCCCAAATTGCCTCAGTAAATATCCAGCTGTATAAATGGATAACATTGTAACTGATGTAAGTCGCTCTGGGTAAGAGCGTCAGCTAAATGCCAATAATGTAGAAAAATAATGTAAGGGTAACGCTGTGCTACGAGATGATGTAGAATAACTCCTCCCTCTTTCCACCTGGGTTTTTGACCGCCTCTGCCGTGAACCCCGCATTCCCAGATGTGCGCATGCCACGGTGACGCTGGCTTTTGCAGCGGCAGAAGTCTGTTGTCAATCAGTCACGAGTGCCGACCTGGTGCGTCAGCATGTCTGTGCACTTGGGCTTTAGCGGACAGTCCCTGCCTTTATCGTAGCAGCTTGGCAACTGGTTTCCGTGACGCTAATCGTTCTGTCTCCCGAAGTGAAGCTGTCAGTAGCCGTGTAGTGCTCACTCCGGGCCCCTGTGCGTCCTGGCATGAAATGACTCTGTTGTTGAGCCGCTGAAGGAGCACATCCTCGAGCGCCCCTGCAGATGAATATCCTCGTTTCCTCATGTCCTCGTGTCCTCCTGTCTGCGCCCTGGCAACCTGCCTGCCTCACACTGGAAGAGTCGAATGGGCAGCCTGCCCGCTGTGGCATTGAGGTTTGAAAGACCTTGAACATGCCACTCGGCTGGTGAAGGTCGTATTCGCTGTGTTTGTGTCTTGTAAGCCCTATGTGTGTGTGTGTGTGTGTGTGTGTGTGTGTGTGTGTGTGTGTGTGTGTGTGTGTGTGTGTGTGTGTGTGAGTGCATGCCTCTGACAAGCAACTTCATCAGGGGGCAATACTTTCCCCTTGGCTTGATGAGGTGGTGACTTTTCTTCATTGTTACTATCTGTGACAGAGCTGGCCGATGCTCTGCACATAAATTAGCAGACGGAGTAAAAACTTATCAAAACAATAATTTATTTAAAAAAAAAAAAAAACTACTCACAAACACGAGAGAACCAGTGTACAACCTCCAGCACACAAAATGGCTTCCAGCAATCTGAACCCCTCTCTGTGTGGCTACACACCTGTATATAATCAGCCTAATCAGAGCAGGTGTGACCAATTAACTAGTCCTCAGACAAGACATGACAATTAACACAATTAAACAATCATGAAAGACAAACCTGTTTCAATTGTAACTGATTGATTTAAAGCGCTTATTTTACAAGATGGAATGTGGACAATGAGGATCCTCACTTTAACAATTAAACAATAAACATTTAACATTTAGTCTGTTGGGGTGAGGTGAAGGACTGCTCCTTCACACTATCAGTACAGAAAAGGGCATCCCTCTCAATCTCAGAAATTTTTCAAAGGTAGAGTGCGCATAAGTAATTGTTGGGGTTTTTATCTCTACAGATCAGCTCTGTTTCTTAGCATTCTCAGATCCCTCATGCTGGAATCACTATGCCTGGCAGAGGAGGTGCCCTGTAACACAAAGGTTGCAGAAATGGCCAGAAGCCCATAACTTGCTCTGTTTCTGTTGGCCATCTTTCTTATAAGCAGTGCTGATTGTTAGCAAGTTGGGTGAGCTGCTGGAGAGTAAGGTTTCCATGCTGTAATGCTGAGCTGAAATGCCATTAAGGAAGAAAACCACAGCAAAAATGTGTCTTTTTATATTTTGGCAGAGTACATACATCATATCAACAAGTGACCCTTTTTTATCTGAAATGAACACCCTGTATGCGGTTGCTTCTGAATAACTTTGTAGCCATGCTTGATATTCTTCATCACTGTTCTTTATCTCCTCCCAGGGGTTGGTGGATTTTTGTCACCAAATATGGTCTTGGAACATTTTACCTATGGGGGAAAAAGTGAACTTCAAATAGCCTCTGTGAAATAATTCACTCCTAATTTTCTTTTCTCCTCCTTATTTTATTGCCGTTTTGGTGTGGCTCTGAAGCATGGGAATTGTTAAAGCCATAAATGTAATGAGTGTGGTTTCTTATTGTCATGTTTTGACATGCCCAGCTACAATGTCATGGGAAAATCCCCTATCCAGTTCCTTCAGTACTGCGGATGTTACATCTGCATTTGTTTTTCTCTCAATAAAAATCCTGCAGCTTCTTGCTTCCATAAGCAATTCAGTTTGAAAAACTTCATTAAATAAGTCTCAAATGTTGTAAAAGCTGAGGACACTGTTTCTGTAGAAAAGCTGCCAAAAGTCGAGTGTGTATTATTTTTATGGATTAGTGAGTAAATTGAACGGATAGAGAGTTCAAGTGCACAAAACGACTTTGACAGAATGTTGAAATGCACACAGCAGTGCAGTGAAAGATAAGTTGTAGATTTGCTGTTATTGAACACCTGGGTGGAGCTTTGCTGTGTTCACTAAGGTGCCCCCACCTCTGTCTTCCCCCTCAGGCTCAGTGCTGGATATCATCAAGCACGTCATATCAAGGGGGGAGCACAAGACTGGGGTCCTGGATGAGCCCAGCATCGCTACCATCCTGAAGGAGGTCTTGGAGGGCCTGGAATACCTGCATAAAAATGGACAGATTCACAGGTAATGCACTGCGATACATGTGTGACAACAGCAGTGGCCTTCTCATTTCAGCAGTGACCTTCTCATTTCCCCTCTCATTTCTCCTTTTAACAGAGAAGCACAAGTCATTACAACTTTGATTTAATTAGTTGTCAAAACTTTTGGTTCAGCCTGTTGTCCAATGACCTTCTAACAGGTTCCAACAACCGGCTCCACACAAACGCCACATCCCTCCCATGCTTGTTTTTAATTGGCCACCTTGCGCACTGAAGAATGATCAATGTCTTGTCTTTGAAGTATCCAATTAGAAAAAAGAAAATCAAATAGAATTTTGAAGTGAATTTCACATTCTCCAGAAAATGTCAGTTGGTATTTGATTGGACGTACATCAAGTAGACCTTACAAGGCTAACTGAAAGTGATTTAGAATGACCAGGCAGCCTCCCTCAATTTACTTCAAGAGGACAGTCTTACTGGAATCCTTTGAATGCCTTTATTGGCAGTCAAAGTTTGGTAGCTGTCAGAGATTCAGCTCAGGACGTGAAGTGCTAGTTGCTGTCGTAACATTGATACATGTATCATCTAGGCTTCAGGGTTGTGATACCAGTGAAAAGTGCACTGTTAATTACAGTAGCTGTGTATGGGTTGCCCAAGTCAGCATCCTGCTATGCTGCATGTGAAGAATTACGCACTGTTTAGCTGACCTGAGAACAGCTGCTATGAAATGGTGCTTCTCTGTACATTGGATTGGTGAGAGCAAACAGAAAGAGTCTGTTCTGGTTTCCTCATTTGGCTGTGGGAAAATAACTGGCGATTCTGAATACTGGCTAATAATCCAATCTATGGACATACAGACCTAGGGCCAAAACCTCCCCTGTTTTAGTTTTATATAAATCCTTAGTCTCTGCCAGGGAAGCACATTACTGTTCTTGAAATTCTTTCTCATCAAATCTAAAAATGCTGCCATTTCACAAAAAGGGCATATTTTTACAATGCCCAGATAATATATTCAGTAAATTACAGCAAAGCAGATGCCAACATCTGTATCTTTCACCCATTCAAAGCTGTGCTACATTTTGAGAAAAAAAAAAAACACAGAATAACATTGCATGTGCTGCCATTACAGGGATTACAGCAATGTAAAACTTTGCCCATGATCACGACCGCGTTGCCGTCTTCCCTCATTGTTTGCTGCGTGGCCACCCTGGGCGCAGTCCACATCCTGGAGCTGTGTTCTTAGGGTGAGGCAGCGGCTGGGTGTGTAATGGGCACAGGGGGTGAATTCCACTTGGCAGCTGCGCTTTAACTTGAATTTCGTCGCTGCACGTGTGTGATTGAGCCAAACGTGGGATGGGTTAGGTCATCCAGACGCCGAAACACAGCCTTGCAGCCTTGGCATGCGTGGACCCTGGACACTTCGCTGCAGCCCAATGCTGGAAAGTTGGCACATGAAAGGAGCGCTTGATGGTGATGTTGGTGCGGAAACCTCACCGCAGACTCATAGAAAGGCCATTCAACGGCAGGTGCATCCTTACTGTTATTCAGTATGGCAAGATCAGACATGGCATATGTTTGGCGGTGCAATCAGCGAATGTTGACTAACACTAGCTCTGTGCCAGAATTCATTGTACATCGATGCTATGATGCTGTCTGCAAGCCAGCTGTAATTCTGCTATTCTCAGGTTTAGAAACTCCCCCTTTATTTCTCTCCCTCTCACTCTGTATGTCTGCATGTGATTGAAGAGACCTGAAACGCTTGACTTGCAGATAGTCGGTGCCAACAAGTTTAATATTCATTGCCTTCTCTTGAACCTATTTATTCTTTTAGTTGTTACATCCTGTCCTTAGGTGCACATCCCGGGGAAGCGGAAGTGTAAATAATGCATGGCCTTTTAGCCTGCTTAAGTACCCTGCGCAGGTGGCGCAGAATGCCAATGAGCGGCGGCTCCTTGGCTTCCGTCGGCCGGGGCGTAAATTTACCTGCAGACCGGCGCTGTGATCAGAATGCCGAGTGCCGGGACCCTCCCAGCCGCGCTGCGGCACCTCTCCGCAGGGGAACGCAGGGACAAGACAGAGCGCCCTGCTGCCATTAACCCCCATTTGTTTGCCGGCGCAGCCCTGGTCACAGCCAGGGGCGGGGGAGGAGGGGGGGTTGCTTGCTGCGGCAGTGATTCTGCAGCCGCCGCTTTGGAAAACCATGGCAAGGTGCCTAAGAACACAGTGCGACACTTCAGAGAAATCCACACACCGAGGCTATTTGTGAAGAAAATAGAAATGTCCAATTCACCCTTTCCTCTCAAAATTATATATATATATATAATTTTGAGAGGAAAGGGTGAATTGGACATTTACATATATGTGTGTCAGAGAGGGTCTGCAAGGGAAAAGTGACAGTGTCTCTTCCTATAGTGTGTGAGCCCGCGGTGGAAAACAAGCTGAGCTCGTAAAGCTGTTTAGTAATTCTGTGTGCTCTCCCTGGGTAAGCTGGGTCATATGAGGAACAGCTACAGGGATGGGTCACATGGCATCCCAACCAGTGCATCAGAATGCAATTAGAGGCTCAGTGCAAAGGTTCACTCTGAGGCCTTTGCCACGAACGGGCAAATTTCTCCACCTACTTATTGACACAAGGACGAGAATCTCAGTGGGGGCTTCAAAGGCGAACCTCCTTCACATCCTCTCTGAAATTTTCGTCCTTCAAATAAAGTCCCTCTTATAACAAGAGACGGGAGCCCAGTTTCTTTTATCTGCAGCAGACAGTTATCCCCTTTTGTAGCTGACTTTTCTGTCTCTGTTTGTTACTCAGTCCTGCTGAAAGTTATCCAGTAATGAAAAATATTACTGAGGGAGTGCATTCCATTCCATTTGCAGAAGAATATCCTGTATGGCGCAGAGAACCGGACAGAGGGATGTGATGCCGGCCGGCATGGCCTTCAAAGTGTGGTTGAACTCATTGATTCAGGGATGATATGCCCTTGTCAGGTTCTGAAGCCATCTGTCTCTGCAGGCATTTTCCTTTGATGGCGCTCCAGAGATGCTCATGCTGTACATAGCCTGTACCCTATGGGGCAAATATTATGCAAAGTGCCACTGTTGGAGAGCGCTCGGAACGGGTTGGGGAGTGGAACAGCTGACAATAGTGCATTGCAGTCCGAGCCTCAAGGTTAAACCTCAAATACTATTCATGGTTGTATGAGTTACTTGTCACAGAGAAGTGATGTCATTATAGATGACCTACTGCAGGCCAGGGTGTGAAGGGGCCAGACGAGGGCAGAAATTTGCACCACGTCACTGGGGTTTGGCGCCACCAACGCAGCGCTGGCAGATTTTCTTCCGATTGCCGTCTATAAATTGTTAGCCTGTGAGCGGCTCGTCCCGCCTGCCTGGCGTTTATTATTTGCACTGGAGTGTTGCCTTTGTCTGCAGGGATATGCGACTGTTTACTGCGCACAAAGCAGGTTAAGTGTCACGGTAATGTAATCATGTTTTTAGCAAGTCTTTTATTAATCCAATCAAAGACCTTGCAGATTTTTTGACAAAATTGACAAAAAATGATAATCATTCTTATACTGGGTGATTAATTTGATGATAAACTCAGGGAATGTTCATATACACACACACACACACACACACACACACAACCACATTTGCATTCATTTGGCAGATGCTTTTATCCAAAGTGACTTACAGTGGAGGCAGAGTACATCACAAGCAAAAAACATAAGCATTCAACAGTATTAGAAGCGCTGCATGACCAGGTTTCAGTGGTTGGCCAGACAGGGCACAAGCTAGCTGGTAGAGATAACGAGTGTGTTAAACCATTAGATTACAATTTTTATATAGTTTAGTAGGAAACAGTTTTGAGAAATGAGCAATTCCTTTAGGTGGTTAGTGTTTCAGGTGCACAGGTGAGAGCGGAAGAGCTGCGTCTTCAGATGTTTCTTGAAGACAGAGAGGGACTCAGCAGAATGGATGGAAGTGTGGAAGTTCATTCCACCATCGTAGGACAACAGCGGAGAAAGTCCTGGATAGTGATTTTGTGCCACGATTAGGATGTGCCGAGGGGCACCAGATGCCATTCGGTAACAGAGTGTAGCAGTCAGGAGGCAACATAGGCTTGTAGAAGTGAGTTCAGGTGACACACAGTTGAACAGAAAATTGGCATGTGTGTAGCCTACCTTTGTAGGCAGAGCCATTGACTGCAGTGTGCTGCCCATAGAAGTGGTTTTGCCACTCATGTGGGCAAACAGGACCAGTGCCTCGTGTCTGCCTTAGGAAAGTACCTTTGCCTGCTGTCTGAATGCCAGCTCTCCCTCCTCACGAGCCAGGCCAGCAAACAGCAAGGAGTTCTTTTCACCATATGTTCAAACAGCAGGTTATACGTTCAGTCAGTTCGAACAGTCAAGCTATAGTTTTTATGGCTACCAGTTTAAAGATCAGGATAGCAACTAACCCCCATTCCTCAATAAGTAACACAAACATTAATTTGTAGTTACAAGGCTTAGCAATAGCCTGAAACAATGCCTTCTCTTATATAACATTTCTGTCTGACTAAAAGAAACAAAACCATCCTTTACATTCCTAAGGCTCAGTATCATGGGAATTTTTTAATTGAGACATAGCCGTGTAGAGAAGGGGATTATGGGATCTTAAGTCACACGGGACACAGAGGTCCCTCTTTAGGAAACTGGAGCATGAGAAAGCCTGGTATCTGTTGTGCAATCCTGTCAGAATGACAGTGATGCTAATTATGAGTAGTATCAGTATAAGCATTGTAGGATTAGCATTGGTTACTTTGCTATAGGTGTGTTGTTACATTGAAGCATTGGAGTTGACAGTCTTTTAGTTTTTAAGTACCCAGTGGTAAGCATTTTGAGTTCTCAAAAACTCAGAAAAGGCAACAATCTGCCAAGACAGTAATTTGTAATCAATCATATTGTGGCCCAATGGTTAAAGTGTAATACAACAGTTTACTCACCAAAATCACTTCATGATATTACATTGTTTATAATATTTATAGTCCATTATTTTAAATCAAGCCTGTAGCAACGCTGAACCTTAAACAGCAAATAAGTTCAGCCTGTAAAAACAACTTCCCATGAATAAAAAGACGTTAATGCCAAAATCCAAAATGTCAATAAAATGTCAGACCACAGTGGGTGCAGTATGTGGTAAGTTCAAATAAACATCCACTCTAAAAGAGGCTTTGACATGTCTGTTGCCATAATAAAAAAAAAAGACAAAGTAAAAAAGTAGAAAAACAGGTTAGCATAAGTACCCGAGAATCCTACCACAATCATCTTAACATGGTGGCTCACAGTATTCTTCCCCAGTTTGACTAAATGAACAGCAGGTCCAAGTCCTCACAAAGACAGACAGAGTGACTGGTGACTATGCTGGAAGAACAGTTGAAAATTCTTCTAATTCAAGAATGACCAAAAAAACAATGAAGAGGTTTTCACTCCGAGGGTGAAGACTTTAAGAATTCACATGGATTTTTTTCTCAAAATCCACAAGAAGACAAAAAACTATCAATGTTTGACCTGCTGGCGCAATGTAAGTATAACAGAGAGGCGCTCTGTTAATCCCTCAATATTCTGTAGTTGTCACAATCTCCCTGCAAGAAAGATGATCAGTTAAAATAAGCATAATCAGGTTTAGGTGGTACACTCACGTGTTTAATGAAAAGGTGGTGTACCTTAATCAAGTATGTAAATAGATTCAGTTGTATACATTAATATCTTTGGTTTTACACATTGAACAAGGTCAATTAGGATTTATATTTTGTGTAGTTTTACTAAACCTATTGGTTTGTATTTCAAGAGATGGTACTCCTAGCAAACAAGGGTATCATGAGAATGGTGACAATTAAGCATACAATCAATTAATGTTCAATTAATCCATTTCAAAATACACTTCAATATATATTTCAACATGCACATGATACGTGTTATAAAATTAATTATACCAGCAGAACTGGCCTGTTATAACATACAGGAGATTAACAAAGCATTTACATAATCTTCTACAAGTCCTTGCACAACAGTGAAAAACAATGGCTTAGTCAGAATATTTCTGTCTGGGTCTGGCCCTGGCTGTAAGAGCTTTGATAAATAATAAAGGTTACATGTTTCTAGATTAAATGAAGTTAATGTGAATAGCAGAAAAGAAAACATGGAGAATAAGACAGGCCTTTAAATTAATATTGAACAGGAGCCATGGTAAAACATCCGTTGGCTTAACAAAACAGTCCAGCTGCAAACTGTGATGTTGTTTACATTCATTATTGGAAAATTAAGGAAGAAAGGGAAATATTACAAGGAAGAAAATGTTGAATTCAGGTTATGGTAGTGAAAAGATGTGTGCATTTATGTGACTAACTTTTTCATATCAAAATATTGTGTGACATGCTGCATCTGTTTACTGAGATGTTAAACCCTGGTCACAGCACACTCCCGGGGCTGGCTGATTGGAATCATAACGCAGAGCTTAATGACAATGTTACTGTGTAAGGAGATGATGCAGTTGACTAACCTTTCACACACACAGTGGTGGTGGTGTGTAGACATTCATATACTGTTGTTGCTGTGCTAGGAGTTCACTGTTCTGTGTGTTGTGAGTTGTTTCTCTGTTTTTATTGCATGTAATGTTGTATCAAGCTGATGTTTAGTCAGCATTGTATGCTGTCTATGCCAAGCGGCAGAGGTCTGTATTGCTTGTCCACTTGTACAAGTTCAAATGTGAACCAGGGCTATTAGGATTTAATGGTGTCAGCAGTCACAGATGCTGTTCGTATCGTGTTGTGCTGTTGTCCAGCATGTATACAGGTCCCTTAAATCATTGCCCTGATAAATCATGACATTATCACCATAGCTCTTATTTTGAACAAATGGTCACATTGTTTCTGTAAAGATTGTTTCCTGGTTGCTTTCATTATTAAGTGTGGAATAGGCATGCAAAATGTCATCATTGTGACCATTCATTTATATTGGTGAAAATTAAACAAGGTTCCAATGTTATCATTCACAAAAGAGGCTTCTGCATTGGTGGGAGTTTGCCCTCTTATGAATTTTAATTAACTTCATTATCCTTTCTTTGATTATTGTTGCTGTATAACAGAGTGGGCCAAATCAGGTCCTTTTCGCACTTTAAATTAATCCATTAAATGGATGGCTTGCCCATTCCCCTTTATCTGAAATGAGCAGGAAAACTCGTTGAAGGGTGAAAAGGGAAGCAGGTGCTGGCTGTCTCAAGGAGAATCAGTCCGTGTTCACTTTTTCAAAAGCTGCAAAGTGGCGCAAGTCTTTTCTTTTCATGTCATGTGAACTGAAACCCTGTTTACGCCTTGGCCACGGTGCAAGTGGAACGCTGTTCTAAACGTGTCTTCACCGTGGACCTTATACGGGTCTAAGGCTAACCTAGTTAGGGGCCAAGCTCTTGTGGTCTGGTTTTCTTCACACTCTTTGAATTTGTACTGTAGGGGGCTGACTTCAGTAAAGATGATGGAGCCGGTGATAATACCTATTCTTAGCGACTTTGTGATTGTGCCGTCTGCTGTGTGCAATTGGGTAGCTGAACCCCAGACTGCCTCCCTGTGGTGCCCCGGCCTCGGTCTGAGTCAGTGTGGCTTGGCACCTACTGTCTACATACCTACTAATACCTACTCACTGTCAGGAGAGTTACATGCATTTTATGGCTATTTGCCCTGGTCTGGGTTTTCTAGGATTCCTTTCCCTACTCAGGCCCAGAACAAGCACAGATAAGAGAAGTCAACAAATACACACACCTAGCAGGCAAGAGGGCAAATGGTCTACCACCATAAATACCCCAAAATCAGTGACCACGGATCACATACCTACTTCAAATAAGCAGCCATCACTTTAAGATTACAAGAAGTCACCTAAAACCTAGTCAGATACTTAAAACCTCAACCATAATGATTGACTGTTTGGATTCAAATTATTTTACCAGATAAAAGCGGAAGTAGGGCGTGATACGCCCGCTTTGTTTATTGGTAAGCATTAATCTGCCCCTCGGATGTAGAATCCTTGGCCAAACGGTGGCTACAGTCATGTTTGGTAATCTGAAAGAGGTTTAGGCGCCAAATACCTCTAATATAATCTTAAAGAACTCTGCCTTTAACTCTAAGTTGCTTAAGCTGTAACATCCTGGTAGACCACAGCTGCAGGGGGTTGCCTTCTCTCCCCCCTTCTCCCCTTCCTGAGCACAATCTGTGTGTGTGTGTGTGTGTGTGTGTGTGTGTGTGTGTGTGTGTGTGTGTGTGTGTGTGTGTGTTTGTGTGTGTTTCCTATACGTTTGGATCATTTACCCTTTTGTACCCCACAATAATTGTACTCTCATGTCATGGAAAAATGTGGAAAACCCAATGTTGTGTGATAACACATGTATTTCTCAATATAGCAGCAAAACCACCATTTTACCAGTTCCTCTCAGCTAACTCTCTCCTCTCAACCCATGCCTATTAATGTTTGGTGTCATTGCAATGCTCATGAAGAGCTGAATGCAAAGATGAGAATCTTGAAAATATATCTTGTATTTCCAGATGTTTGGATCGAAAGGACAAAATTAAGTCCTGGAGAAACTTCCAGGCACTCCCCAACCATAAAATTAATCATGCGTGGGTCAGGGAGGTGGAGAGAGCTTCTTCTTAAGTCAGGCCTAGAACAGGCCTCTTGGCTCAGTTTTTTTCCTCGGCTCCGTTTTGCCTCTGCTCCGTCTTAGGCTCAGTTTTTGCCTCAGCTCAGATAGACGCTCAGTCATCTGTTCAGTCATCCAGTCCGTGGCTCAGTTTATCTTGCAACTTTTTGCATTTTTCTGGGAGTTTTGCTGCTATCGTGAGTGGTTCCTGTGTTCTTCCTTGGAAGAGGTAAACAATTGGCTTGGGTAATTTTCTCTGCACGCATTCATTCACCATTCTGTGATCCATCCATGTTCTTGTTTTGTTAGTGTCTGTATGTAATTTAGTGTCTGTTATGGTAGTGGACCAGGTCTGTAGCCCAGACTTTGAATTTTGTCTTGTCTTAGTGTAACTGCTTAATAAACCTTTTTAATTTATTCCAGTTGTGATTCTATATTTCTGGCAAAGGTTGATCCACCAGACTGCTCATCTCCTATCAACGAATCCAGTGATTTAATTGATAGTTAATATCTTTGATAATAATTATTAAGTTAAATCATTTTTATTATTATTTTACATGTTGGTTAAGTGAGGAGTTTTAGTAATTGGCGTCATTTGTGTTCGGTATTCAGAGTGCTGGGCGATAAACAAGGGCGTTAATTTCTAAGACTGCTGGGTTCAGTCCATTGAATTTTTATTAAATCCTCACTTCCCCGACATCACTGTATTAGTCAGTGTGAAACCCCTATCATCGGGAAGACAGGCTGAAGCTTAATGACCTGGACAAGACTGAGTCTTGAAAATATGGAGCAGGGTAATGTTGCGATGTGCAATCTGCTGTGTTGGTGCCCTCCTGTGCACCGCTGCTAAGCAGCACTGGGGTATCTTTCAGAGATAGCCTGTTTTAGAAAAGTCCTGCAGGGGAAGGTCATGTCTCATCCCAGGACCTGTGAATACTCCATCCGTTCGCAAGATGCTTTACCGGGAAAAAGACGGAGTCCTGTAAACATGCTGCTTGGATATGGACCTCTGACTTGTGCTTTCTTCTTAGCCTAGGTCGGTTGGGCTAGGCCATCGCAATTCAGAAAGGCAAGGGCGGGGAAAAATGTATGTGTCTGCAGTTGGCCAGTGTTTTGTGCATCATGCAGCGGGTCTGTGTTCTGAAGATGTGCCCTTGATCCGTCATATCCTCTATCCGTCTTCATCCTGGTGGTTAGATAACATGTTACATCTGGGAAATGCTTGAGTGCACGCATGCATGAATGAGTGTGTGCATGCCACGGTGCACGTGTGCGTATCTAGGAGGCGGTTTTGCGCAGCGGTAAGGCTTGGTTGTGTGACGTAAGCCACTGTCATCGTATGCCCTTACCCCTTAGGCAGGGTGCTTAACCTTTTACATGTAGCAGAATCACATTTCTAAATTTTAATATGGGCCACATCAGTGAAGCTCAAGCTCAAGGATGTTGCAACACATTGCCAAAGATCTCTGTCATGAGTGACAGTCTTCTTGACACACCGCTCAACTGCGCTGCGGTCCCAAGCAGCTGCAGTTGCACTTCTGAGGAGGCAACGTCACAAGCCTCAGCTCGGTCACAAGCCTGGCTGGTTAGAGGTTAACAGGCAGAAGACCCGTGAGACACAGTGGTAGTGAAATTTGGCAAGGGGACTTTCAAGAGTCATAAGAGGTCAAGAAAAAATTTTCTTTGGAAAATCTTTGACACTCTCCCACATTAAAATCCAAACAAACATCAAATGTGTGTGTGGGTGGGTGGATATGTTAAGGGAAAATCTGAACCTTGGCCACTGGTGTTGTGATGGTTGGGATTTGATTGAAATTTAATTTAGAAAAACAAATACATGAATCTATTCACTTTGATTATGACACCTCCTTGTGGAGGAGATGTGTAATTCACCAACATGCCTGAGCAGGTTAAAATTCCATATCAAATTATTTTTTATTACTGCAAAAAATATTTTTGAATTCTAAAGATGTATAATCATATTATATATAGTTAATATGTAATTAGTCATGAAACAATGAAAGTCAGTGAGAGACTTTGCAGTCCTAATCTTACCAAGCAGTTCATTTCACTATGGTGTAGCTGCAGTATAGAAGCAACCGTATTTAGATCAGTAGAGATGGAATAGTGTCTCTACCAGCAGATCATGATCATAGAGTTGATTGTAAACAAATGATTGTCTGCAACACACAAATAGAGACAGGGATACACTGACTTTTTGATTGATAGAATTCTTGTTAGGTTGAGATTTTTCATTAGATTGAGTTTTGTCCCTGTCCATTACAAAAAAATTGTAATGCCCTCATGAGGGTCATTGCCTGAATATTCGGAAGTGTATTGGACCGCGTTAAACTACTGTGAGTGCAAAGTGAATGAACAAAACATCTGTTTGTCTTATGTTTTAACCATCTTTATTTTTTATTGTGAGTAATTGAAAGTGGCTTGGGGGAAGGGTACACCAGTCCTATTGGCAGAAAAGGTCAGAGAGTGAAAGAGGCAATGTCCAAATTATAATACTTAAGGGAAAATTGTCAATCTGAGGTAGCATTACATCATACAGTATTTGTTTTTTACTTTGCTTTTCAGATGTGTTTTTCCAGAGATTAGTGCATTGCGTCATTCATTGTCCTTTGTGGTCTTAAGATAACAGCATACGTAATAAAACAAATACCAAAATTAAGCAAATAAATCCAGGACAAAGTGAAGTCATTTCAAGCTTTTGCGTCAGTTGAGGACAGAGGACCCCTTTTTTGCCCAGTTCAGACGTTAAGCATTGGAAAGATTTATAACTATTACTCTCTCGATCAGGGGTGCCTCATTCGTATATGCATCCAGAGCCCAAAGGCATTTACCATATACCTATGAACAGGCTTGTTTTGGTCTCTATTCAACAGCATCACTGGACTCTATTCTTAAAGCATGATGTGTTTTTTGGAATTGGGCGTGAGTTCATGCAATGTCTAATTTCAGCGGGCTGGTTTCTGTATTACTTTGTTCAGGGTTATAACAGCATTTCATTTTGTGATCAGGCTTGTGATTTGGCTTAGGCTGCATGGTGACATTCATACAAGAAGGGACAACGGGCTTTCATAAAGAGGTGTGTGTTTTTCAAACAAAAGTGTTTTTCAGTGACCAGACTTTGTACTCCCAAAACAAAACTCCCTTGCATAGGCGTCATTTACGCTGGGGACGCTGGGGACATGTCCCCACCACTTTTTGTCGTGGCCCATTTCGTCCCCACCACTTTTTAAGGTGTGAACACGTCGAACTCGTCGTTGTCCCCAGCACTTTTCAAAACAAACTGACGCCCATGCTCCTTTGTAAACACAATTCACTGTGCTTTTTCTGGACAAACTTTGATTATCAATGCGTACTGCATGCACTGTACTACATGTGACATTCTCTGAAGGACCTGTTAGACTGACCGACAGCTCATGTGTCGTATTTGTAAACAATTGTAGTTAGTTCCAATGATTATCTAGATTTGTATTGCTGCACCAGATTAATTATGACAACACTGTAAAGCTCATATCACTTTGTAAGACGTGCCACTGTCCTTGCATAGTAGTTTTTGGGAAGGAAAAAAAAAACCGAATGTGTCAAGTTTCCTTGCAGTTACAACGCAATTCAAAGCAATTCCACTTGGAGTTTGTAGCCATAGCAACTACCAGTTGGACAATAAGCGAGTGCTGTGTGCAGTGCTCCCTGTTGTAACACCTTATTGCCCCTGGGGATCATCCGTATAACCTGATAATGAGTCATTTTACTGGTGGCTGCTCACAGTTAATGTTGGGGAGATGAAACACATGGCGTCGAAGCCTTGGAGCAGCATGCCTCAAAAACCGCCTCCTTTCATGTGTTTCTTGGGTTTGTCTGTGCCCTTTTGATAGAGGAGTCTGTGAGATTTGATGTCTGAAATCCTGACCTGCTGGTGGTCTTACTGATGCGAGCCTGAAGTCTTACTAGCATATGGATCCATGAGCTTTCAAGGAGCTTCGCAGCTTGAAAAACTTCCTGAAAATGTAAATGAAGCACGTTGACACGTTGACGACACTTGGGTCAGCTTACCGCCCAGTGATCCTCTAAGTTAATTTAACGCTTTCATCACTGTATGGGTTTAACCGCATTAAAAATCGACCGCTTCATTCTGTGCTCTTGCTCTACTGGAATTGCGACATACAGTGTTGCAGGACAGCAGTTAGCTTGGGAGGTGAGGGTCTTGAGGCCTGAATTTTTTTTACCTGTCTTTTTTCAGGTACATACCTCACATTTACAGTCAGCCATTTCCAGTAAATTGTTTCAAATTTAAACCCGTTACTTCTTGAAGTCTTGTGCTCATGCGCTTGAAATGGCCACCTCAATTCCTCAACAAATTTAATTTTTACTGTCATTCATGTTTTGAAAGATGCAAGTTGAAAGCTCAGTGTCGACCACACTTAAATGCTGATTTAATTTCTTGGGAATTTCTTCACATTATCTAAACAAATTGCCCCAAGACTGTCTTAAAGAACTATTCAAAAGACTTAAAAGACTGTCTGTGTTGCATTCTTTATTTGATTTGTCATTCTGGAATATGAGTTATGGCTCACCAGGGCATTTCCTAAGTTTCAGGCCATGAATTATCTTGTGATAAAGTGAATTTTATGCCTGAAGGGGTCTAGATGGGAGTTAAAAAATGCTATCTTTTATGAAATCTTTGTTAACTTCTTCAGTTTTTAGGAAAGGTTGCTGGTTCTATTCCCCGCTGGGGCACCGCTGCTGTACCTTTGGGCAACGTACTTAACCCACAATTGCCTCAGTAAATATCCAGCTGTATAAAACGATAACATTGTAAAAAAAAAAAAAAAAAAAAAACCTGTAAACCGATGTAAGTCGCTCTGGACAAGAGTGTCTGCAAAATGCCAGTAATATAATGTAATATGTCCACTCATTGTTAAGTTTACTTTACTGTGATTCATAGCATCAGCTGAATTCATTTCAGTGGGATACCTTCTCTCGTCAGCTCTACATTTTGTTTGATGGTGCTTTATGGTGCCCCAGGTGTCTCAGTGGGGGTAAAGGCAGCACCCCTGATTTCCCTATGTCATGTTGACCTTTGACATGAGTACATTCTTTTGTATCTTGTGTGGTCCATTTTCGTGGTCCAGTAGAGATCTTCGTGATCACACAGTGGACACACTGCTTCCTGAGTGTTCAGTCCATGAGATCATAATACCTAGAGCTATGTCATATGAGACTGTAAAAATTCTTCTTCCCTCTTGGGTACAGCAGCACATTTACTGCCTCATTATACATAGATTAGCCCTATTATTCTGACTTTGCATTAACCGTTAAACTCATTACGTCCTCTAATGCTGACTCATGGGAGTTTTGCACAAAGCTGCCATTATATCCGACACACGTGTGAAAAAATCGAAGTATATAGGTATTTAGTAACTACTCATGAGGCAGCACTGAAAACCATCATGGATTTTTCCTATACGCTATACATGGTGACACCCATTTGATGGGATTATTTCTGTGACCAGACAGAGGGGAACATGGACAGGAAACAAGACACTGGCAGACCAGAATACTGCTTTAGTTGTCTACTATTGTTAGTTGGGAAATAAATGAATTATAAATATCACAAAAAATAATTTTCTTGAAGTGTTATGACTGTGAGAACATTTGTTTCAGTTCTGGAAAACATTTATTTGGAATTGAATAAAATGCACTCAGGGAGACCTTTTGCTTCCACGCCTCTCTATCCTAAAGAATGCCTCCTACTGCATGGTTGCCTATGTTGGATTTCAGACCTTCAAATCAAATCCTCTTTCCAGTCCA
Organism: Megalops atlanticus; assembly: GCA_019176425.1. Taxonomy (NCBI): domain Eukaryota; kingdom Metazoa; phylum Chordata; class Actinopteri; order Elopiformes; family Megalopidae; genus Megalops; species Megalops atlanticus. The sequence continues at coordinate 63,796,005 of CM032876.1, read as the reverse complement.
AGCTAAGTTTAAAAACATTTTTCATTGTCTTCATAGGACTTTCATGGTTTTAAAGAAGGTTGAATAATTTATGCAAGATGCCTCCGCATGAGTATTGTGATCTGCCTTTTTAAAAAATATAAAGCAAATGAATGAGTCAGTTTGCTTTGCAGAAGCCATAAGCAGTTTGGCTGCCTCACATTGGGAAAAGATATTGATACACAGTAGCGTGGAAACATGTCAGAATATTCGAAAAGCGGGGCACTGTTAAGTAAAACACTGAGATGGGTCACTTTGCGCAGATAACTGGATACCTCAGAAGTTGTTTAAACGCAGAACCATGTCCTAAATACCGTTAATCCCTCTGCATGGATCTGTGGCAAGTACTGAAGCAGTACTGAAACAGGTTCATGACAGTGGGACTTGGTAAACAAATCCGGTTATGCACAGGAGCAACACTCAGTACTGTGGCTTGAATTTCCAAGAAACGAGGATGTCCAGTTCAGCTTTTTCAGATTAACTGCTGCCTCCTGTATTGGGCTTAGCAAGGCTCTGTGCTGTCTACCACAGCCTCATTGGCAGCATAAGGAAAACTTTTCCCTGGTGATTGTTCCCAGGGTTAAAGACAAACTGAAGAACCAAAGTATTTATTTAATTGGTATTTATTTTAATGGTTTTTGATGGTTTTTGGTTTTAAGGTACAAATATCACATCAGTTATATATCTCCCTTTTGTAAAGTTGTATATTTATAAATGAATAGCAAGTTACTTTGTAGCATTGAATAAGGGACAATATAGATGAGCCAATGGCCTTCAAAATATTAGTGCAACATTTAATGTGGTAGGGTAAATCATCATTAAAGGCCACACAGAAAAGATGCGGCTTTCCGTGTTTGACCTCAGTGGCCGATGCTGGTAGAACAGCCACAGAAGCATCTAGCATCCTTCTTTTTCTTGGAGAAGAGCTTTTGCTTTTAGATTATTTTGGCAGATATAAGTATAGTTGTATTTAAAATATTTGAATGTCATTTGATACACACACACACACACACACATATATATATATAATATGATAATTTCAATATGTGAGATCATAAGCGAATTATAATCAACTGAGGGGAAAGCATGCAAGCTGTCCAACAAAACATCCAGAGGGGTAAACTGCATGGTGACATCAGCCAAATGGAGAACAAGGTCAATGGCTTGCCAGTTTGAGTTACGCAGAGACTGACAGAACATCCATGGAAAATGTTTGAATGTGTTCTGTTTCAAGCCAAATAATCAGCTCACAGTGTTCTCTGTATTTTAATAGAAAATTGAACATGGACAGCTTTTTAATGTTTTAAAATGTCTTTAACTAGTTGTGGGCTGAGGGAAATTTCTTTCTGAGGGCCCATGTTATGTGTCAAGAGAGAGCTTCAGGAAAAAAGCATACATTCTGTTTTACATTGTTGCATAAATAACACAGATGCCGTATATACCAAGCCATAGCTATAATAGTGTAGTGCTGGGATGTATCCAGGTATCAGTGCATCTCTTCCACCACCCAGTCTGGTATGGACACAATCATGTTATGGACATCACACCCACCACAAACTATTTCACACAACACCCTCAGTAACCCCCCCACACACACACACACACACACACACACACACACACACACACACACACACACACACACGTAGATCCCCTCAAAATACCCCATACTCAGCACAGCTATGTATCAGAAATAACAATGAAGGTCAACAGCGGGTACAAGCACTTTCAAATGCAAGTGCATTGTCTGTCAGTTACATTTATTTGTGGTACATTAACACATGGTTTCCTGTAGAGATGGTAGATGGTAGCTAAATGTGACAGTAGTTTTATCAGTTGGACGGGAGAAATGAAATATGTGAGCGGGGTAGGCATTTTGTGTAATTGCCAAACATTAGCAACCCCCAACCCCTCCCCTACACTCTCCCCAGCAACAGTAGCAATGAAATTACAAGGCAGTATAACTGGGGAAATGTCACAGTCGGGAGGCTGACATGTAAACGGCGCATTACAGTGACTAGTGGTGTATTATTGCCGTGATAAAGAAGTTTGCAGGGGTCTGAGCAGAGGGAGGGTTGTGTGGCGAGTTCTGTGTAGAAATAAGAACGTGAAGCAGTGAGTACCGAAATCGGTTTACACGGGTATGTCTTAATGGAGACAGCCTCAGAAGTGTGGCACTCCACTTCATTCAGCTCCAAAAGCAAAGTCGCAGCCAGTTCAGTGATTTTATCAAGGGTTGTTGAACAATATCGACGGCGTGTTTTTGCTGCACGTTAATACTGCCTCTGGTCTTTGTCTTGACAGGGACGTGAAGGCTGGAAACATTCTGCTTGGGGAAGACGGCTCAGTGCAAATTGCAGGTATGTGTTTCAGAAGGAAGAAACACTCTCTTTGGCAGAGGGTCAGTAGAGAATATGCACAAAAGAAGGTGTTGTCTGTCTCAATCTCACACTACTGTTCACATGCCAATACGAAGAGTTTTCATTGGAAACACAGGTAAACCCATTCTTGCATGTCATAGTATGCATTTTTGGATAAAGATATTTTATCATAAAATTCTGTAGCAATACAAATTGTTTTGTGTACTTTATATACTTCGTACAATGTATTGTAGGTATAAATGATCCCTATAATACAGAAATATTTTTTATTTGGATATACAGGAGCATATACATTATAAATGTATATACAATATCTGACATATTAACATAATGCAACCTGATCCATAATAATTTTGCAAACATTTCTAATCAGTCAGGGTTTGGTGCTTCAGCATTACTTATTTTTACAAATATGTAAGTGAACTTTCAGTGAGAGCTTTCACACTTATGGATGGCGTCATGACAGGAGATTTAGTCTGGATGTGTGGCACCTTTATCCATATCTCCTCTGTATGAGGTTAGAGAGGAGTGTGCTCCCTGTTCAGACTGTCTGGCTTATCAGACTATGCTGCACTGTGTCTCAGTGGATTGGAAATGACGGTGACAGTGCATGGAGAAATAGGATCTCTTTGTGTGAGTCTTGGCAATGTGACAGGGATAGGACCAGAACCCTTCAGACAGAAATAATATAGATGAGCAAGCCAATACCCTAAAAGTCATGGTAAGTGATCAACTGATGCTGGATGAATTGAGGATTATAGTTAGCTACCTGTAACTGTGTATTAGCTGGCTTGCTCATTGTAGCTGTATTTCTCATCACTGTTAGCTAGCTTGCAATCTAGATACCTTAATATTACTTGTCCAAACATTATTTTTTGGTAGATAACTATCTAGTTTTTGTAGTTAAGATAATGCATTGAGAAATATTATATGGCTAAAAGGTACCACTCTGTCACCATATTAACTGAAACAAAAAAAAACACAGTAGTCTGCGTACTTTATGTACAGCTGTTTATGAAAATTGAGGAATAGTCATCAGCTAAGTCAGTACACAGTCTTGCAAAAATATTAACACCCTTGACCAATTCTCGCATTTCACTGTATTACAAATAATACATTGAAATTTTATTCTATTTGAAATTTTATTTAAAAACACTACAAACACTAAACGCTAACTAAAAAAACTAAACACTATAAATCAGTTATTTTAAGATGACATTGGTTTTATGCCAGAAAATATTTTTAAAAAATTTTAAAAACTGAAATATGCTGTTTGCATAAGTAGTCAATGCTTGTGCTCTGAAAGTTCCAAGTTTACACAGATGAACAAGGTCCATTTCAAAGATGCCACAATTGCCACAATTCAGTGCATCATTTGTAAATCACTAAAATGTGAGAGTTGGTCAAAGGTTTACACTGAAGTGGCACATAAAGAATAAGTAAGCATGTGTATAGGGGGTTTCATGCTTTGTGATGAGTAGTTCTCCTCACATCTGCTGTGTTCTCAGTTCTAATCACGATTTTTATCTACCCATCCTAGACTAGAGAAATGTTTACATTTTGAAAGATTTTTTTACATGTTGAAAGATGTTTGCACAGTACAGTATGTAAAATCCTTTACAGCAATAATGCTGCCTTTGTGAGGAGATAATGGTGAAAAATTGATTTCTCTCATGCCAAAGGCAATTGAGGGCTTAATTCCCCTGCTCGTCCGAGGGGTCAACTGTGTGACAGGTTATAACTGATATATTCTTTTGGGAAGTCCTCCACAGGATGGCTTGACCTACAGGGTGCTGAGCTAGCGTGGGCCTCCGAAATGGCTCCTCAGGGCCTGTAGGGGATGTTCTAACGGCATGGTTGAATTGTAACCTCACTCACTGATGCTGACTTCACACCAGCTGAACATCCACAGAGTAGTGAATGTAGCAGAACTGTAGTGGTTGTTGAAATGACGGAGAACAGACTTTTCCAAGAAAAGTTTGATATCCTTTTGTTTTGCTTACTTAGTCATTTTCACTTGTCCCATAAATTTCATTTTAGGGCCAAATTCCCCAGTGCGACAACACCAAATGTCTCATTTGGCGTAAATCTCTCATAATGTGCAGGCTCTGAAAATGGTATCTAGACCTGAAAACATCAGATTTATGACTTGGATAAACAATATTCTATTCCAGACAGATCATTTTTTCATCCCAAATTAGACAGACTTACACTGTTGTCTCATTTCATCTCTTTATGACCTCCAGCATGAAGAACAAATTTTGAAAAGTTAATCTTGTACTACTTTTTCTGTCAAACTTAGGCCACTATTGGATCAAATTGGGGAGGGGGGGATTCTACACCCATCTGGGATTTACAGCAGGATGTCCTGTCTCCTCCCCTGCCTATATACGCTCATCCTCTTGTTAGTGCATGGGTTGCGGTGTAGCATAGAGGTTAAGGAGCAGGACTCGTAACCGAAAGGTTGCCGGTTCAATTCCCTGCAGCTGCTGTACCCTTGGGCAAGGTACTTAACCCATAATTGCCTCAGTACATATCCAGCTGTATATATCCAGCTGTATGGATAACATTGTATAAAAAACTGTAACTGGTGTAAGTTGCTCTGGATAAGGGTGTCTGCTAAATGCCAATAATGTAATGTAATGTAGTGCATAGTTCTCTTGTGGTGAAGTTAAGCCGCAAGTGTGGGCAGGTTGCAGGTCTCCTTTGGCCCCTTCCCTTCATACTCTGTCTTCTCCAGCGTTCCTGTAATCACTTTTACCCCCTATTGTAAGACCTTCACTGGTTATGGTAGGATCTTTTGTGACATTTCACTCACAGAAAATGCAGACAGCGCAGTGCTGTCCTTAACCATCTATACTCAGATAGCCTCTCATGTTTACCATCTCAAAGTCAGTGTTCATTTGGTGAAGCCTGTTGTTAACGTGCATCTTTATGAGCTGTAAACAATATAAGTGCATATTGTACATTTTATAGGTAGATATTTTTGCAGTTGCAGATTTCATTATGAAGAAGTTGGCTGATGCTTCTTACAAACACCAAATAGAAGGAATAAAACTTACAAAACAAACAATTCATTAAAAAAAATAATAAAGGAATCAACCAACACAGCATACAATCAAACTGCTGAATGTCATCTCTCTGCTTTAAAGTTAGGCACCTGTTTTTATACATGGGCCAATTTAACAGGTGTGGCTCATTAATTATGAAGTGTCGGAGAGCCAGCAATTAGTTAAAGATAACAATTACATTTACAATTGGATAGTTAATGAACTGCTTTAGATGAAATTGGTTTGAAATGAGCACAGATATTTAAAAAGCAGCAACTTGAAGACAAGTCCTGAGACACACATTTAAACAATTAAGTTTGTGGAGGACAGGTGAAGACTTTCCTTCACATGGATTTAAAAAGGGGTTCTATGAAAGATGCCTCTAGCAAGTAAACTTACAGAAATCACTGATTTTTACGTGGAATAGCCTATTTCTCCAGTTTTGTTGTGCTTTATGTGCTAGCGGACTTGATCTGAGGTGTAGCCTAAGCAGACAAGTGCTTTAGTAACAATGACATAAAAAATTCATGAGCCTGTGGTTGAAACGATGCACAGTAGTGCTGTTTTTGAAAATGTGCCAAATCCCCAAGCGTAGCTGTTCCTCTAAGAATGCAAGTCTTGCTCATGACATTTTAACATTTCTGTCAAGCGAGCCAGTGTTTTTGGGAAGGCATTTTCCGAGAACACATGCGTGATAGAATTCTCCAAAAACAAACTAAAAATATGAATGACTCGACAGATGTTCCCTTTTAGATGGAACAGTTTGTTCAAGGATGTGTGTTTTTATATACATTCGAATGCATAGACATGCCTTTTGTTGCAGTAATTGTACAATTGTGATATTGCTTGTGAAATGGTTCTCTTTTTTATAAAATGCCTTTTCTCATGCATTTTAAGATGTTATGACCTTTTTTGTATGGGCAAAATTCCACAGGCCATACAGTTACACAGGCGAGGGTCTTCCGATCCTTCTCCTGAAAAGTCATCATCCAGCGGGCTTTACCATTATAATTAGAGGAGGAACTGGGAAGGGTTGGTTGATCTATAATAGTAAATATTTTGTAAATCTATGTAAGTCTAAAAATTAAATCTGTAATTTGCAGAAGCTATTGTTATTTGCTGAGGTACAATTGGTCAAACAGCAGCCTTGTTCTCCAGAGCTAGGTCTGGCTACGTGTTAACATTGTGTAGCTTTTTGTCACTTCTGATTCCATCTCATACATTTAAGTACAGTATCTAAGAACCACTGGTGTTAGTGGTAAACTGACTTTACTCCTCATCTGTGAACATCTCTGAAAGAGACAGCCTGATTTATATGTCATTTTGACAATGGTGGTGCATTCTGCTGGAAAAATGAACCAACTTCAAAATGACCTGCAGTGTGAACCACTGGCACAATGCAAGTTGATACATGAATCTATTAAATATGTATGTTTTCAAAAGCAGGGAGAGTTGAGCAAAGTAATCTTTATCCTAAAGAAATGTCCTACTAAGTTACATTCAAACACAAAAAGTGTTCTGAATCAGAATTATCAACCCCAAAGGGGCTAACCAAAAGTTTGTAGCTGTATCCTTGTGTGGGCCCATAGTAAAAGTTTTCTTGTATTGCACAGGATTTTTTTTTCCTGATAAATACAGTTGGTTCAGTTGGTACAGTTGCTGCTACACAGCAGCCTCTAACCAAAACCTCTATTCTGTGTACTGCAATACTGTAGTCTTTGGGGCTTGTAGCCTCTACTATTAAAAGCTTTAAAAATTCATTACACGTTCTGCAGTGGTTGTTTGCTAGTTTCCACAACATTGTTAAGAGTTTCAGATACATAAAGTAGTAGGAAATGCCTATTGATTAATATTGACTTCTAGTGTGGGTTAATCCTGTTTAGTCTTTTGGGGTAAGATGTTTACTAATTACGTCTGGCTTTGTTCATTGATGACTGGAGAAAACGGAGAACTCTGTGCACTCATAGTTATGAAACCTCTCTGTGTACAGTGTCTTCCATGTTTGCAGCATTTTTACAGAGCAGTTCGGTTGGTCCTGTTGTCGTTGCTGAGCAGGTGGGTCACTCGGTAATGAAGTCCTCTCAGATGTCACAGTGTAGACATGGCAGTACAAGACAGAGAGTCTGAAATGTCTATCAGCAAGAGGAGTGAGATTTGTTCTGGTGCACGTTTGTCAGGGGCAAGGTTGAGTGGGGTGGACTTTTTGGGTGGGCAGTTCTGAAAGTCACGCCTGTCACTCATCGAGCCACTGGTGTAGGAGTGTGGCAGATCAGGGCCGTGTCAGGGCTTTCTGAAAGTCATCAGATCAACACAAAGGAGTGGTGCCACACCAAGTGACCTTTTAAATATTTCATGAGCACTTTGCCTGTTCCCATTGCCATTTGATGGACTGGAGATCACATTCAAGCACTTATGATCAGAGGGTCATGTATGTGATTTCTTGGAATGTTGTACCTTTGGGCGAGGTAGTGTACTTGCCCCTACAGAAACCCAACTGTATAAGTAGATTGTAGAAAATAGCAAAAGGGTCATAATAAGTACGCAGACAATGCCATTTTGGTGTCAATAAAACAGAATTTGTGTGTCCCGACTGAAAAAATGTTGTCAGTGGGCAAATTGTCTGTGAAGTTGGTTGAGGCTGATGTGCTGCAATGTGCTTTCTACAAAAACTACCCTCCCCCAAAACACACATACAGAGCCACAGCCAGCTGCTCAGATACTTCCAAATGTCTTTTGTCATGTCAACAAGCAACGTTATGTTCAGAGCCAGAGATTTTCCTCTGCTCTTGAACCCAGTGGGCTTTAAATAGTCTCCTTTAGAACGTTATTCTCTGTCAGATCATCCAGGATTCGGTGTTGTAGCAGAAAGCCCAAGCTGCCTCAGTCTTTAAATTTGAATTTAAATGTGTCTGACAGGGGTAACAGAGGCGTTTTAGTGGGCCTTTGAGAAATCCTCTGAGGATTAAGGTAGCTGTAAAGCCATGTTACCTCTACTCTCGTTTCTTCTGATGCTCCCCCACCCTGATGTACTGGGTGGACATACTTGAAATTGCCTGGCACCACAGCCAAGAGAAGCCTCTGACAATCCCAACAAATGGCTCCTCCTCCTTCCTCTTTCAGCGTCTCTGTCTCTCAGCTCCGGTCAGGCCTCTGCAGTAATTGCCACAGCCACTGAAGAAGCTGCCATTTAATTAAAATGATCAAAGCACATTTGTTGAAGCTGAGAAAATGCAGAACTCACTCTAATTGCAGGGCAGCCTCTCAGTACGATTCTGCAGCTTTTCACACTGGAGTAAATCCATTTGGCAACTCTCGGGTTTGTCCATTTAATTATTTACCTTCACTTCAGACTATTAATGATGCTCACAAACCTTTCAGGGGATGGGGAGGCCTTCTATGGCCATTTGGGACTGTACGGTGGCACAGTTATTCAATTACACAGGGTTTTATGGTCCACTAGACAGGGTGTCCGGTGGATGAAAGAATTCACCAGTCAGATTTTTCACCAGCTAGTTTATTTCGACTCAAGCTACATTTCAACTGCAGTGAATCACACATCTGTATGGTAGCAACATCATATATTATTAGTTAAAACAGCAATGACAATACAGCTGAAGTTGACATCTAAACTACAGTAGTGTTTGCTAGTACTAATAGATGGCTGGTTAGACATTATCTAAGTGCATACAGAGACAAAGCTGGGATTAAACTTATTCGCAGAGCCACTGAAAATTGGAGAGGGGTCTCCTCTTTTTCTGATGGCAAGTACTGTTCAGAATATGTTGTTTATCTGCTATCTGTTCACTCTCTTTAGTTAGTTTCTTCACATTTTTAAATCAATAGAGCCATCTTTCAAAATATGCAATGTTACAGACACAGTAGAGTATGTAACTATGTCTCAGACCAAAAGCTAGTTAGTCATCAAGTTGAATTTTCCAGTTGAATGGTGCTCTCATACCTAGCCTGTGATCTGACAGCCACAGATTGTACGGTGATGACCAACCAGGTTTCACAACTGGAAAATGACAGAGGGGTCCTCTCATTGACTTACAGTAAAAATAAAAAACAAAACAACAACATAGTTGTTCGCGATTGTTTTTATTTTTTTTACGCAAAAAAGCACCCGCCATAGTTGATATAGTGGCTGCCGGGTTTAATTCCGGACCCTGATTATAAATCTGGCTTGGCATCTTTGACCAGTGCATCTACATGGAGAGCAGGTCTCATCTCTATGCAGCCTGTTACTCAGTTCCCTCAGTGGATGTTTCACAACTCTCAGTACTGCAAATCTGCCTTAGTCACTCCCAGACTTATGTGTGCAATACATCAAATCAGCAATGCCTTCTCATGTGGGCGGAGTGGCTTGGTAAAAATTCTGTCTGGTATGAAGCAGAGGCTCTGTCTTCCCGGACTTTGGTTCCCATGGTGTGGAGACAGGGGAGATTAAACAAATGCACCATTTATTAGCCTTCCACAGTTCCAAGGAGCAGCAAAGGTAGCACCTGATCCGCAGGCACCTCCAACATTTAGGATCTCAGGAGGCTGTTGGCATGCCCTTTAGCTCAGTGTTTGTGTCTCAGCTCTGCAGAGTGCCGCCCAGGTCAGACAATTGGATTGCATCAGCACTGTTGATATGACAGACGAATCTCCCTTTTTATCCTCCACTTTCCCCACCAGATTTTGGTGTCAGTGCCTTTCTAGCAACCGGTGGCGACATCACCAGGAACAAGGTACGGAAGACGTTTGTGGGAACTCCCTGCTGGATGGCCCCAGAGGTTATGGAACAGGTAGGTGTTGAAACATTTTAGGATTCCCTTCCCAAAATCACTTTATCTGTTGGTAGTTCAGCAGTGTGAGCCAATTTTGAACTCATTGTTAGCTTCTGCAAGAATGCCACACTTTGATCTATAAAGTTGCTATAATCAGTTGCATTAGACAGTTCCCACAATTGATTGCATCTGAGTAAACAAAATAATGGAAACACAAATGAAAAAGGACTCAAGGAAGAACTAAATTGCAATTAAAAAGGAGTCTACACTTTTTTCATGTTAATGTTAATACTAATTACCAATATGTTTCTGCTCTAAAAGACATTTTGAAATCAATACTGTAACGTGTGAGTTTCAAAAGCAACATGAGGGATCTCACAGATTTTGAAGGAGGTCAAACGTTGGTGCCAGAATTGCAGGTGTGTCAGTCAAAGAAGTGGTAAAATTATTTAATGTGTCAAGGAGAACAGTGTTGAAAATCTTGACAGCACGTGCCAAGCAAGAAAAAACCGCATCAGGAAAGAGGACCAGAGGTTGCGGTTCGAAGCTCACCAACAGGGATAGGTAGACACTTATCAAAATGGTCGCTAAAAACCACAAAATAACAGCCTCAAAAACTGTCACAGAGCTGAATCTAATGCAGTCTCAACGAAAAGTGTACACAAAGCTGATAGTTGTGGTAGGGCTGCCATTCGGAAACTGATTCTAACCAAGGCCAATGTGCAACAACACATAAGCTGGTTTAATGACTTCTGAGCAGTGGAAGGAAGTTACATAGTCTGATGAGTCATCTTGTACTCTTCCTACATTTGGACAGATTTATGTTTGGAAAAATCCAAAGGAAGCCTTCAATCCATATTTCCTGTTCCCACCTGTTAACTGTGGTGGATCTGTTGTGGTATGGGCAGCCATCTTGTGGGAATCATGAGGTCCAATCCCTATGATGCAAATATTGTTTCCTGTAGATGTTCCCATATTCCAAGGCGATAACAGATCCAAGAGTGATTTCATAAAAACCAGGATGAAGTGAAATGCCTTCCGTGGCCTCTCTAGTCACCAGCTCCAAACATCAGTGAGCCTTTTTTGGAATTTCTGGAACATAGAGTACAGAATAGATTTCCATCTCCAATTTTCAAAGAATGGGAGGTTTCTTTCCTGAAGAACGGTCTGATATCACAGTAGAAACAGTTCAAATCTTATATAACAACACTCTAAGAAGGATTAAAGCTGTTCAGAAGGCAAAGGGTGGCCTAAGTCCTTATTAGTTATTAAATATAATTTTTTTTATATGGTGTTTCCATTATTTTGTCTGCCCCTCCATATCAACTGTGCAACAACTAGGCTTTGTGCCGTACTGTTTCACTTATGGTTTGATGCAGATGCACTGATTTGGTCGGTCAAACGTCAGCAAATGTCACTGTCATAACATTCAGACACAGTGACCTCTTTTTAAAAGACTGCCAGAAAATTTAAAAAGTAAAAATCAGAAGTAAAAAATAAACTATGAAAATTACCGTTGATGAACTGAACCCTGTCTGGTTTCTTACATGTGGTCATCCCCTACCAGTGTTTATTGCAGACATCTCCTGGAAAAATGTTACTAGGCGTAATGAAGTTGAATCCTTTGTTGTTTTTTGTTACAATAAACTTTTTACAACAGGCTGGAATAGAAAGCTAGCCACGCCTTTGTTTACACAAACATGTGCTAGCACAATCATGGAATTTGGAGAAAGAACTTTCAGGCCTCTAATTGTTTATGTTGACTGATTGCTGAAACCATGTTTGTAGCTTTCAGATATACAGAACCCCACACACTTTTGAATTTCCATCAGATACTGCAGCATGAAAGAGGTCTAAATGGTCGGTGTTGTGAATTGCTGTTCTTTTCTGCAGGTCAGGGGTTATGACTTCAAAGCAGACATCTGGAGCTTTGGGATTACAGCAATTGAGCTGGCGACTGGAGCTGCTCCGTACCACAAATATCCACCGATGAAGGTGAGCAGACAGCAAGTCCCGGGAAATATGCAGGCGATTCCGAAAGAGAGAGAGATTTGAGCATTTCAGCTGGTAAAATGTTCATCAGGCCATGTAATGAAATTGGACAAAATACATATGTTCCTTACTACTTGGCATAAAATGTGCACGCATGTGTGGTGAAAGGGCATGAGGAAAAAGTGAGACCTGATGGAAAGATGGTTCTGAATACCAATCGGAGCAGAGGTGATTGTAAAAGAATGTGAAGCTGTGTCGAAAACTGTTGGAATGAAGACAGGGTCTCCAGTAAACGAATGTGGCGCTTCTCCACTTGTTTCTCACAGTGTATGACTGTGCAGTGTTTGTAGGCTTATCAGTCAAAATGCAGATCGTTATTATGGATGCTGACCTTTTTAAGATTAAATGTGCTTTATATGGAGGCTGCTGTTCAGATGAGCCACGCAGATGAAGTTATCTCTGCTGAGGTCTTATGCATCATGAAGACATTTGGATGAATGAGGGAAGTATCTTTAACATAACTGAACTATATTTTTTATTTACAGGGGCTGTTCTTGTTTTATTTGTTATTTCTTGGAGGTATAGGGTTGCAGGGTAGTCTTTCAGCAGTCCAGACCATTCCCAGATGGCCTTTAACAGATTGCTCATCTTAATACCAAATACCTGTCTCTGCCAATCTCTGCCTTTCAAAAATGTTACACAATCTGAAGGCATTCTCTTTTGAGGGGTCTTGCAATGAAGTGCTGAACTAGTTCCACATTACTGTTTAACTGAGTGATTAATTTCTTTAATCTCAGTGTGTGTTTCTCAGTGTCTGCTTGTACTGAGAGAGTGCTTGGATTGACTATTTTAAGTACCATTACTGAAAATGAGCAGAGGGCCACAATATCTTAGGCTGAATGTTTACGCAAATGTTTTCATACAAGGATAATTTCATACAGTCCTCTCAAAGCCATTCAGTTCAGTCCTCTCTTGGTGCTGATAGATTTTAATCTATGGCTCATATCCTGATAGTCTTCAGCTGCTAAATTGAAAGTTTTGCAGTTTTGTAATTGACAGTGTAGTGTATCTGACAGAGATGGGCTAACACGGGGGGTGAAGCAATTATTTTTCAGTCATTATGTAACTGAGTTTTGTAGTTCATTATAATTTCTCTGAAATTAGATTTTTGTCATTACAATATATTGGGGATGACATCTCATTCCTTATTCAAAGTGATTTACGAATGCAGCATCACACACATCAATTACCATAGCTCATTAAAGTGAGAAATATGCGGAGACATTAGAACTACAGAATAAGGTCTGAACTGACTCCAGAATTCACTGGGAAGTGGAAACTGGTTTCATTTAAAAAGTGGAGCAGAAGGGCTGAAACAAGATAAATTAAACAGTGGGTGTGGTAGGAGTTCTCAGTATGTTACTTTACTTCAGGTTGCTGCACCAGTCAGCATCTCTCAGTCAGCGTTTTTGTCTGGTAGTTCCTTTGACCTCAGTGTGGCTCATTTGCAGCCCAGTAACCCAAATTTATCTTTCAGGTGCTCATGTTGACCCTGCAGAATGACCCTCCTGGGCTGGAGACGGGTGTCTCCGACAAGGAGACGGTGAAAAAATATGGGAAATCTTTCAGGAAGATGATCTCACTTTGTCTGCAGAAGGACCCGGAGAAAAGGTGACCTATGTACACACACACACAGATGCACCCTCACTGCACACTTACAGAGGAACTTTATTCAGGGTGGACACTTGACCTGTTTGCAGCAGGTGTCCTTTATTGGCATCCTAAAATCGAAAGCTGTACATACATGTACTGTGACATACCCACAGTATTACATTAACTCAGTTTTAGAACCTGGTTAACATCCCCTACCCAGGCTTCTCCCCTGGAAAAAACAACCCTGAACCCTAGGAAAGGTGTTGGGTTGACCTAATAAAGCAATAACAGCAGTGTGAGGGCCATCTACTGCATGTGTAAAGGTCATGACCACCCACTTGCTCTGGGTTACATTTTCAAATATAATACTTGTTGACTTTTTCTTGGAATTTAAAACTACTAATTGGCTAGGTCTCTACAAAATCTGTCAGATGAAAGGAACCTACAAAAATCCAATGCAGTTGAATGTCATGTAATTTAGTATATGTGTTTAAGATAATTTTTAGTGGAAGTGGCACCTCACATTTTTTGTTTTAGTTTTTACTTTATATTCCCTATGACATCATGTTCATCTCTTCTCCATCCAGTAAACATGAACAATAAAGTTTGATTGTAACTGCTTCCAACAATGCTAAAAATGTATTTAATTGTAAAACAGGTTTCTTGCTCAGGTTATGCTGGATAGAGACATCAATATCATCAGTGGACATTTAACTGCATTTTTAAAAATGCAGCTGTAAATCCCTCTGTTCAGTTCCATTTAAAAAAGCAAACCATGTGACATCCACATTGTGGATTTTAAGTATTCATCTATATGTTAATCAGTCAAAGTCCCACTGTACTTTATCTGTGTATGAGCAGTGCCCCCCCTAAGCTGGTGTTGATATGAATGCAGCTGCAAGTCCAGAGGTGTTATTTCAGAGGTGGGATGGCCCTTGTGCTGTACTCCTACCGCTGTAGGTTCCGCTCTGACGCCTTATTGTGGCTTTCATTGTTTGACACCCCTCCTTCAACACACACACACACACACACACACACACACACACACACACACACACACACACACACACACACACACACACACACGGCATACAGAAGGCACTTGATGGGTCTCTATGTCCATAGTTTATGCTCTGTAATCGCACTTCATCTGGGCAAAATAATAATTGGAATACATTGAGTCTGTGCTACATTTACACGAGAGCGGTAAGCTAGCTGTGGCCTTTTAGGGTTTCCACAGGTGCACAGTGATCAAGCGCAAGAGCCCTGCAGAGAGCTGGCAGGCTTGGAGCATTGAAGGAATACTATTAATCCAGTCTGCTCCTCAGAAGAGGCATTCCTGCTCCTACCAAAGCCTGGAGAGCAGAGACCAGCAGCAGCAGCAGCCAGTAGGAAATTCCAGGGGCCTCACAAATGGCCCTTGTTTTTACAAGGGGGAATGTAAAGAGCTGTGAAATGCTAGACGATGCTGAAGGAGCTGAGGCCTCACTTCGGTGTGAAGGGGTACTGTGTCGTGTTCACAGCGCTGCTTACCCCTTCAAGGGTGCTTTGGGGTCACTCTCTTTAAAATGTGTCAGTACTCTACCATGGCTTCTACACATATTTATCTTGGGGTTTAAGTTCTCTAGAAAAAAGTGTTTAAAGTGTCTTCCATTAAAATCAAATAAGAGTTACAGTTGACTCTTTAAAATGGTGAAGGCAGGGATCAGCAGGCTGTGTGACACTTCATCAAGGTATGCACAACATGTCATTCCTGTTAATTTTCAAAGCTTGTGCAGATTGCACACACAGCTACCAAATATAGATGACTTTAACGGTTTATATTCCATGCCAATGCTCATGTACTTTAATAACCTAGTCACCATCTCACAGCTTAATGATTCCTCCTTTGGCGTGTACTATTTTTCGCAAACCAAATGTCTCAGTATTACTTATATAAATATATTCCCTTTTTTGGGACTAGCCCTTCAACAACGCTTTTACTAGCACTTGCAGTGTTCTTCTCAGTCCAGTGGCCCATGTTACTGCTGTAACGTGCACCCTCTGTATAGCCTAGAGATTTTCCAAATATAAGTGGTTTATTGTAGCATTCAGACATTATACTGTAACCCAGGGTGGTCACTGTCATATTGCTTCACAGTGATATAGGGAGCATGTTAAACATGTGGTGCAAGCTATTAATCATAAATCCATATCCTCAAACAAGTCATAAAACTGTTGTAAAGACCAATGATTTATGTACTGGTACACTTCAGTCACTTGAGTTTTTTTTTTTTTTCCTGGAGTGATGTCAGTGACTTTATGGTGATGTCTCGCTAGTTTAAATTTATAGCAATCTCATTTTTGTTATTAGTAAATGCAGATTTGATTTCCTCCATGAGTCATGTAAATGCATGTTAGCAAAGACATTTATTGTGTATGTAAAAGGCATAACCTAGAACAGCAATGGCACAGAGTTCTTCCATTTTGTGTTTTCTTTTCCCCTCTCATCCTTAAATAGTCTGACTGTTTGTAAACTAAAATGCATAAATACGAAAACGATAAATTCGCAAAATACAAAATGAGTAATATTTTAGCATGAAAAAAGGTAATTACAGTACTGTGTCTCTTTGCTGTCTTTCAGACCAACGTCATCAGAGCTTTTAAAGCACAAATTCTT